>OZ005649.1:398358918-399558918 GCA_963930645.1 Salticus scenicus | reverse complement strand
CCATACATGCCTGTACCAAATCATCCATTATATTACTCATTAAAAAAAAGTATAATTATAGCAATTTTTTTCGTAAAAAAGCTTCAAAATTAAGGAGATAACGAAAAAGAAATGTATCACACTTAGTTCTCTATACAGTAACAGTTTTTACAAAATGTTTCGTAACTGCAAAATTCATTGTTTATGTCTGACAAGGAAACATTCAAAAAGGTGTCGTCTTGAAAAAATATTGAAAAAAATATATGCGATTCTACTCTTTATAAAACACCAGGAAGTGAAAAGATTATCGGCCGAAATTAATTACAGCGACCACAAAAAATTATCAAAATTGAGCATATTTGGTGATTTAGCGCTGTTAGGTGTTCAGTTCGCTAGCACCAAGATTGCTGTGTACGAACAGAACCATGTATTGTTTCACCTCCAAGCACTCAAAATCAATCGCCTAACAATGTGAAATCACCAAATATGCTTAATTTTGATAATTTTTTATGGTTGCTGTAATTCATTTCAGCCGATAATTTTTTCACTTTCTGGTGTTTTAGGAAGAGTAGAATCACATATTTTTTTCAACATTTTTTGAAGATGACACCTTTTGAATGTTTCCTTATGAAAAGCTGTGCATTATATCGAGAATTACATTAAATAGAATTCAGAGATGCCAACTTCTAATGAGAAAAAAGCAGGAGATTTTTTAACAGAAATCACGAGACTTTTTCCAACAAGAAAGCTTGTAAGAAAAATGAATAAAATAATGCAAATTTAATTTTAAGTAAAGCTTTATAAGCTTAAGAGGTATTTACAAAGCATCAGTATTAAAATTAAATTAATAATATATGTTTCTTGCAGTAAAACAAACTATCAAAAAAAAAAAAAAAAAAAAAACCCTCAGACATACAGCTGTTTAAAATTTATAAAGAAATGAAAATATCTGCTATATTCTAATGAAATTTGAGTTCTTTAAGTTTTCAATAGTTATGGTATTAAAAAAAAAAAAAAAAAAAAAAAAAAATCTTTTGATAATAAGATATTTTTCATTATGCAAAAATGAAAGTTAAAAATTTATTCTTAGCAAAAATTAGTTTTAAAGCATTGTATAGTAATTCACATTCAAACTGAACTTGATAAATTGCAGGGCAAGATAAATTTCAATTTTCTTTCAAATTTTTTTTACCAATTCCCACAAATTTTAAGCAAAAATTGTGCTAAGAGGGATAGATAAAAATTACATCAGAAAAGCAGGAGAAATGAGTGGAAAATCAGGAGCATAGAAAAACAAGCAAAAAGCATGTCTGAGAATTGTGTTATAAAGATCTACTGTACCTAATTGTTTTTGTCATTTATAACCTTAAATGTATAATAAATTAAGTCATTCAAATATTCCGCAACTCTCTATGCCAATGCCAGCATAATATTGTTTTATTTATTACCTTGTAAATAGCCATGTCCACCACAGGCTTCTCTGCATTCCTGGATGGCATCTCGAGCTGTCCAAGTTATGACAGGTTTGGCTGCAGAACATAAAGCATGCAATTCACTCACCTGATCAGCCTAAAATATATATAAGTGTACAATAATGTAATGGTGATGAGTCAGAAATTTTAACCTCAGATAAATAAATTTTTTATAAACTCATTCTCAGTATTACAGAATTTGTGGGACTAACACACACGATGTGTTTATCAATTTCATTAATTAAATTCAACATACAGTACGAAGCCGAAAATCCAGACAATTTCGGCAGAGTTAATCATCAACATCAACAACTATTTTTTTTTAAGTATAAATATATCTAAATAAAGAACCGAAAAAGTATTTTATTTCTTAGTAATTTTCAAAACTCCCATTTGCAATGTCTGAAAGAGGAGGGAGAAGAAGATTATAATAATAGTAACAATTCTTAAACATTTATCTAATGGGGAACTAAATTCCATATCATATTCTATTTCAATTATACTCAAACTTAAACTTTTAATTAAAAAACCTAAAGTACTAAAAAAAGAAACACCACGGAAATGTTTTTAAAATGGCATGTGTTTCTTATTTATTTTCTTTTATTGTAACTCGTACTAATTTTTGTATGCAAATATTTCAATAAGTCTCTTTTGTTTTTCAAGTTTATTTTTAAATTTATTTATTTATTGTTAAAGTTGATTAAAAAAATATTACAGAATATATTTAAAAATCGTAATATATTATTTTTTACTTGAATTTGCATATTATCCAAGTACTTAAACCAAAATATTATATATTTTAAACATGACCAAAAATCTGGAAAATCTGAAAATTTGGAATCACCGCGGTCCCGACGATTCTGGATTTTCGGCTTCATACTGTATTTTGTAGCATTGATAAAGAAGACATAAAAAAAACAATTCCTCACACCCAGAAAATACACTTAAATATTTAAGTCTAAGCACTTTTGTTTTAAAAGTAAGAATAAGGATACTTGAAGTATAATATATAAATATATATGTTATTTTCTGTTTTGTAAATGTGATACTTTCATATTAGATGCATGCCATTATACAAAATATAGTATAATTTCACAAGTTCTTCATAATTTTTATATAAGTTTTCATAATGTTTATAATATAAGTTTATTATATAAATTTATAACACATGTAAATTTAAGTATAATTTATCATAGTGGTCATCGCGGGCAAATGGTTAATAGAAAAATAATTTTACTGTTCTTCTTTGGCTGAAATGTTTTTAATTTTGGCAAGATAATTACAAAAATGCATATGATTAAAAGATAATTTTATTTTGAAAAACACTTGATTACACCAAACTTTCAATTTATATTTAAAAATTATTCTTTTTATAATTTTCCACAAAAATAAATGAAAAATAATTATAAAGATAAAAAACTTTTTATAAACCATGTTTTTAAATTTTCTGTTGAATCATAGCTATAGAACTAACTACATTAGCACATATTGTTACGAAATTGTAAGTAATTGTATTTATATTTGTATAAATTCTTTCAAAGAGGCTTAGTAAGTTGATAAAATGTCAATTTTCTGCATTTCCAGCTCTTTTTCACATTAAAATAGCTTAATCTTCCCTTTAAAACACATTAAAGGGCTCCAATAGGCAGGTAATGGATTTGGCGCCAAATATGGTGATTTTTTTGGCGAGAAAATCCTAATTATCAATATTCCAAAGGTGGACGTTCTAATGTGATTGGTTAAAGAGTTACGGGAAATTTGAATTAAAAAAAAAAAAGTTGGTTCTAAAAATAAAATATTAATCCTTTCAGAACAACATATAATTGCATCATGAACTACATTAGTACTTTATCAATGTGTAGAAAATCTTTAAAATGATAATGACATCATTTTTTGCCAGATGCATCATTTAACTTTTTACAATTTTTTAACGCTCACGTTTAATTAAATGTATTTATTTTTATGACAAAAGAAAATGAACTCGTAATTTTTTTTTTTTTGGGAACAATTAAATTATAGCTAATATTTTAATGACTATTTTTATTGCTATTAGGAGCTTATCACTTTTATATTTTAATTAATTAAAAGAAAACTATTCGAAAATCTGACTTCAAAGTATTGTGTTGTCACGGGGTTCTGAGATACTGTGTTTCAAATGTTTTTCTGTTAAAATTGAAAATTTTAACACTTTTGAATTTAATTATTTTTCATCAAATCCTCCAAAAAATACTTTGGCTCTGACTTATTTAATTTATTTTCCCCAATTAATCGTTTAAAAGAGCTCAAAATTCAAAGAAAGAGAAAAGTTTAGAAATTTCACGTGAAGCGTTTGTTTGTAAACAAACTACGATCGATGTTTTCGAAATGTAAACAAACGTTTTCACCTATCAGAAAATTCAAATACAAATAAGATAAATTAATTATATTTAATCCTATTTCATTAACTTTATTTGAGCGAGCGATCGAGGTAAAATACC
This sequence comes from Salticus scenicus, assembly GCA_963930645.1. Classification (NCBI taxonomy): domain Eukaryota; kingdom Metazoa; phylum Arthropoda; class Arachnida; order Araneae; family Salticidae; genus Salticus; species Salticus scenicus. The sequence goes on along the minus strand of OZ005649.1, from coordinate 399,554,990 downwards.
TTTGATTAAGAACTATTTACCGCGTGGTTGGTTCCCAGGAAGTGGGAGAATTGGATGGTGTTCTCTCTCTCTTGAATGGTAGCTGACTGAAAGAGCACACGTATAGTCACCCGGCCAGGCACCATTCATAGCCAAAGTGAGCGGACGGTGTCGCGGCTAGGTATGGTTTGCTTCTATTAATTATAATATAATAGTGAAAATTGTTTTTGTTGAAGCATTCTTTCTCTAAGTAGAAATTCTATAACATCAATTTGAACTAAGACTGTGAGATTACATCCATGAATTGTTCCTAGCGGTGATAATCGATGAAACTGAACGTTCGAGAAGATTCCATGAAATGTGCAGCGACAATTTCCGTGCTACATTTTTTAAATTTTATGGACTGCCTGAATTACACGTAATATGCCTCATCCTAGACCACGAGATGAAACCCATCAGCGATGTTCGGAGATAACGACCGTACACTATCTAGATGTCACGAAGAGATTTATATTTAAATTGTTGGATAAGTCTGCTTCTGTTAGAATGTTGAATGAATTATGCATCGATCTTTTCCCGTGCTATATCCATCGATACTTCAAGGAGAATTTTTACAACACAACTAGTAGTGATTCACTATATATTCCGTGTGGACTCTCCATATATGAGAGCAATTGTGCTTGTTAAAATTACATACCTCATTTGCAACTTATTTCTGAAATCAGACATTACTGATTACTACAGTATCGATTCAATTTTAACATCGCTAACATTCAGTAAAAATGATAATAAGATCGTCCACATCCATTTATGATCATTGTAAGAACTTATTGTGGTAATTGGTTCATGATCAGTGTTGTCTACACATAATGATGATGTAATCTAGAAATAATTAAAATCAAAGTGCCGGCACAGAAATTTTGTTCTATATAAAAGTGCTTTAATAAAAGGGAAATTTGTGTTTATGAAAAAGTTGTGTTTGATCTCTTATATTGTGCTTAATTGGATCAAATAATTTTTGCCTTTCAGCTATATCATACTTCAAAATGGGGTAAGTTAAAGTTAAATGTATATTCGTTTTTCCTATTTTTATTTTACTTTGATTTTATTTCAATCTGCATTTCAATTTAAAATTTAGAAATGCAAAATTTAGTATCGTTTTCATGAGCGCGACAGGATCTAAATGTACTAACACTATAATGTATTTCCGGCCATTACTAAACTTTATCATTTATTATTTTATATAACCAAATTTATTATTTACAATCCAACTTTAAAATTAAACTAATTATTTTTTATAGTGTGACAGTTTCTAAGTTTCAAATGTCTAGCTAGTAGGGAAGTTAGTTAAAAATAGATTGCACGATTTGTACTGGACAAACATACATACATACAAGAATAGAAGTTAATAAAAACATGGCAATAAAAAAACAGAACTAACCAGTTCAGAAGTTTTCTCTCCAAACATAAGCTTCATTTGTAAATTAATCAAATCATTGTTATACCTAGAGACAAAATGATACAAGACATATGTGGCAGTGAGATATGGAAGGAGTCTGTATTGCTGAAAAGAAAAATAGAAAAATTTCAAAACCTGTAAGTATTTGAATTTCTTTACACTAAATTTTTTATAACACATTTTACAATACATACAGAAAATTAAATTTAGTGTTCAAATAGTATGTAATATTAAAAATAAAATATACCAATTTATAGCTATGGAAATTTTATCACGCTAAAACAAAATACAGAATATTTTCTCAGAGACTTTATTTTACAACAGGGAATTAATTTCAATGATGATGCATTTGGATTTTTATGTAGCTGGAGTCAGTAAAAAAATGCCAGACTTGACTCCTGAATTTGACTCCTGCTTCTGTTAGACAAGTTGAAGTGAAATAAAACAAATTGCATTTTACTTTAAACTTATAAAATTTATTTATTTTAAACTATAGTAAATGCTTAGTTATTTTATTGGTAGGTTAATAATAAATAAATATAAAGAAGGAGGATGGATGTGACATTTGTATTATCTTAGTTTTTTATTAATGATTAAATGGATTCAGAGCAACAGCTAGTGGAGGCCAGGATGGACAGTGTTCAACCTGAAAACATTTTTGCACGTTCTAGTATGACTGACTTAGCACCCTCATTCAAACAACTATACGTTCTCAAGTTTTTTCACATTTTTCTACTTTTTTTTTTTTTTTTAAAGCATAGAACATAGAAGACAAAATTTTAACCAAAACAAACATACTTCGTTCTTTGAACTCATTTAAAAAGAAAAAAAAAAAAAAATATATATATATATATGAAGATTTTCTTTTTTTTTTTTTTTGCTTCTAACTGAATATTTTTCTATCATTTACTAAGGGGTGAGATTTGCTTTCCTTGCAAACTGTCACTAACCGATATTTTTTTGTAAGCTGACATTGTTTGTTTAAAGCAGAGCTTTGAAATCAAAACAAAATAGCTTACAATATTGTGTGTCTAACTTAAACTGATTGTACACATACCACAATATCATTACCATAAAACTAACGAGTTTCACATCCCTCCTCCCTACCCTTTCAGCAAATACAACATGCTGGGTCATCACCAAGCAATTAAATACCTTTCGAATCAGTTGGGTGTTAATTATTGGTTTACATGGGCGTTAGTTTTTGGTTTACATGGATGTTGGTAAAATAAACATTTGTAAATAATTTTTAAACAGAATAAGATATTTAGTTTTAAGTACCGTAATTTCGCATATATAACACGTGGCAGAAGGTAACCCGCAGCATAAAAAATTTATCTAAAAATAATTATAACCGAAAGATAGCCCGCACTTCTAAAACCACATGGTCGGCAATCGCCATTTGTAATTTCAATACCAATTGCTATTATTTTAGTAATAAGTAGGAAAAGATGCAAATAATAAACAAATATACAAATAAATATAAATAAAACAAATAAATTTACTTACATATAATGAAAGAGCAAATAATCATAACTTATTATTAATCTTTGTCTCTATATAAATTACTATAAACTGGAGTAACTTCTAATGATTAACACCTTTATTCAATTTATAAGAAAATTATAGATTAATGATAAATTTATTTGCAAAGTTCATTCAAATCCATCAAATTCGGATTTTTCTGTATCAGAATTAAAATGCTGCAATATTGTTTGGAACAGTTGTCTTCATCATCCTTATTGTCCTCCTCATCAAATTCCTTTTCACTGTCCTCAATTTCATCATCATTATACATTAATAATCTAGATTTTTTTAAATCCAGATTTTTAACGTTTTGATAGTAATAGAGTCCCAAACATTAATACACATTCAGCTACTTTCACTAGAGATGCTTTGATTTTCTCCTTGTTCGCGATAGACACCCCGCACTGGATGGTAGCCCGCAAGACATACAAAGTCAGGTCTTTTTTATAGATTACCCGCGGGTTATATATGCGAAATTACGGTAATAAACATAAATAAAACACTAACTGGCTAACAAAATAAAGCTATTAAACTGACAACAATTAAATTACTGTTTGATTTTAAATTTTTACAATAATTTTTTAAACACTATTTTGATTAAATGCAATGCAGAATACTACAAAATAGAGCAATTTTGAGTGAAATATATTGGTGGGGAATGGTTTGACATTGGATCATTGAGCCAAAGTCCCTGTCCTTGACACTGTTTGCTCATTTCTTCAGTTCCAAATTTGATAATTAATATCATAGTACAGTAACTTCCCATTACAACAAAAAGTCTCATTGTAATGAAATGCAAGCGAATCCTCTTCTGAAATGTAATTCAAATGATGTAAAAAGAATCTCAGTATAACAAAGTATTCACTTTTCAATATTCTGGTTACAACAAAATAATGATATGGCAAATATTTTTAGTTGTACTATTTTTCTTGCTTGGCTTTTTCGTTCTGATGTTTTACCTTGAAAACCAGCAAACTTATCTCGAAAGCAATCGCCTTTCTTGAAAGCTCAAGGAGAAAGTGCTCGTTCACAGTAACCTTCAACTCCATTACTTGTTGGAAATTTGAAAAGAAGCAATCATTGGAAGCATATTTAACAATGAGTAAGCTGGGTTCCGCACATTTATCCCCACTCCTCCCTACCTGACTAACCTTTTGCAAACAAACTCACCCAAATCCGGTTGTTCAGAAGCAGCCTCATCAATGGACAAAAAATGGCATTAACTAAGCGAAAAAAAAAATATCCGTAATTTCTAAAGTTGAGAAAGGACTGAAGAAATCCAATGTTGTGAAAAATTATGGAATTTCGCCATTCACTTTTATCCATTTTCCTAAAAGATAAAAAAAACATTTTGAAACAACTTCAAGTTCATCGTCCAAGCAAAAAAACGAATTTGAAATGCTCAATTTCAAGATGTGGATTTCAGATATTTGTTCTAGAAACCTACCTTTAAGTGGTCCTTGTAATTCGAGAAAAACCATGGAATTTGCAGGGATGCTAAATGTTGAAATTTTTCAAGTTAGCATTGGATGGTTGAATCAATTCAGAGAGAGATACGGTATAATGGCAAAATGCATTTCAGATGAAGCAAAAGCTGTCCCAATTTAATCCTTAAAAAAATGGTGAAATGGAGAGGTGGTAAAATTCATAAAGATGTATAATCCTATTAATGTTTCCAATGTCGATGAAGACTGAATAATTTTTTCAGTTAGAACCTAAAAAGACTTTAGCGTTAAAAGGAGACAAGTGTGTTGAATGAAAACTTTCCAAATAAAACTAGTTGGCATAGGTGGACTCTGCTCAGTTCCCCATCCTATTTATGTTCTCAAAAATTTCTAGTGCGAGACATATTATAATCATGTTAAAAGAAATGAATTTGACCAAAGCTTGATACAGTGACAGAATGACATCCCCGTCTAATAGGCTATCCACCGTTCACTTCGATATATTTATCTTATTCTGACCTATTAATTTATTTTATCAGGGTCAATTCCGTTGTTTAGTTTTCATGCTACTATTTCAAATGCAATAATCCTCAAAATTCATATTTATATGAAAAATTTACAATTTCGCTATGTTGATAAAATCGTAAATTACGAATAATTTGCAAAATTTTCCTAGTAGAATATTTGTATTCAATCATGTTCAAACCAATATCATAAACGTAATTTTGAAGTTGTCTAATGTATTTAGGATCCTCAAAATGGAAGTTTATGCTCAATTTTGCCTTATTCTGACATGTTAAGTAAATAGTAAATTCCAAATAACTTACAAATTTTTTAAATTGGAAAAATCATAGTCTATGATATTCATGCCAGTATCCTAAATATATTTCGAAAATGGTTTGACATCTTTACGATGAAAATATCCCTCAAGATTGACGTTTATGTGAAATTTTGCTCTATTTTGCCATGTTAAGAATTTCGTAAATTTCCAATAACTTACGAAATCTTTATATTGGAAAATTCATAGTCATTAATATTCATGCCAGTGTCCTAAATAATATTTCAAAAGTAGTCTGACATCTTTACGATGAAAATATCGCTAAAAATTGACGTTTATGTGAAATTTTGCCCTATACTGCCATGTTAAGAAATTCGTAAATTTTCAATAACTTGCGAAATTTTCAAAGTAGCATATTTATAGCTACTGATGTTCATTCCGGCATCCAAAGTGATATTTTAAAACTGGTCTGACATTTTTACAGTAAAAAGTTTCCATTAAATGCACGTTTAAGTGAATTTTTGTCCTATTCTCCCATGTTAAGAAAATCGTAAATTTCTAATAACTTACGAAGTTTTTAAATTCGAATGTTGCAAATGAATAGGGTTCTTGCCAGTGTCGAAAGTAATATTTTAAAACCTATCTGACCTCTCTGCGATAATTTGTTCTTGAGATATCGTGTACACAGACTAACAAACTAACGGACTAACAGACACCTTACAGACAGACACCATAGAAATTTTGTCATTTTCGGATTCCTCACACCTGAAAACGTGTAGAAAAGTTCAAAGACCGAGGTCAAAAATTTTCACGATTACCTAAGTTCCCCATACCTATAGTATGATGGGGAACTAAAAATTACAGCTTGTTTTTGCTGCAACCAAACTGGAACAGAGAAACAAAAAGTGCTCATAATCAGCAGATCTATAAAACACTGTTGCTTCAAAAATTGTAAATTCTTACCATGCATCGACAAAGCCAATAAAAAAACTTTCATGACACAAGCATTCTTCAATGAATGATTGATAAATTTTGATAAAGATATGGAAAAACAAAAACTGAAAATTCTCCTCCTCATAAACAACTGCATGCCACACAATGAACTTCCAAAATTGAGTCACATTCTTATTGAGTATTTTCTACCTAATTGTACTGCAGTACTTCATCTGTACATCATTGTACTGCCTCTTGACTAGGGCATTATCAGAGACATAAAATCCCGATACAAAATTATGTTATTAAAGCATATTCTCTGTAACCTCCAAAAGAATGTAAAAAAAAAAAAAAGAAAGTGCAACATGAAACAGGCAATTGATATAATCTGTGGATCATGGGGCCAAAAACAATAGTCCACTGACGGAAACACAGGCACATTGACAATGATTTAAATGAAGAATCTACGACTTAAGAATCCAACAATGAATATGATGAGAAGCTAATGGTGGAATATGAAATGGTATCTGTTTAGAACTCAGTAAAAGAAAAAATTTCTATCACTCAAAGTGTAAAATTAAAAAAAAAATTTAACTGCAGATAGCAATGTTTTAACATGCTATGCATTAATGGAAACCGATATTATAAATACAGTCTATTGCTGAAGATCCCAATTTAGAAAGCAATGTAAAAAGTTCTGAAGATGAAAAAATCAAGTGATTAAAGATGCTCCGAAAGTTACATTTGCTGAAACTTTAGCAAGTTTAGAAGCAATGCGCAATTTTATTTCTTCACAAAGTAATATACCAGATAAAAAAAATTTTAATATTAATCAGTTACACAATTTCTTATTGTCTGCAGCTTCAAACTCACTTATACAAAAAAAAAAAAAAAAGCAATAATTTTTTATTTTATTTTATTGTATGACATGAAGATCATTGCAATGGTGGTAAATCAATTTTTCAGTTCTATAAAAAAATTAACTTTATATTACTAATTTTTTAGTAATTATACTAATTTTTATTACTATTTTTAATAATTAATTATATTTTGAGGATTCCGATTGCGAAATTACATATAGAGTCAATATTGCATTGAAATTTAGCTTATTTTTAATTTCTATTGAATCCCCTTACAACAAACAAAATTTGTGGTCCAATGAAATTTGTTATGAGATTTTACTGTAACTATTGAAGAATACAGTTTCTAAGTTGACAACAATACAATTTTTAATTTAAAAAATTGTTAATTACAAAGTATCTGTTATAGAATATTTCATAGTTGACTACATTTAAAAAATAGATTAAATGTAGCTATCATAAATATCTACATATGTTTACTTTGTTCTGGAAATATCACATCCAATCAAGAGTTAGTTTATATTTCCAAAAATGAAAATAATTTACATTTTAAGGTCATTTAAGCAAAGAAAAAGAAAAGAAGAAAGAAAAATTCTAACTTGATCCATACATGCAATTGATATTCAAGAATAGGAACTTCTTCTTCTCCCTGAGGACCAAATTGACGACGGACAGCTGCGTAACGAATGGCAATTGGGAGACACATTTGTAAGTTAGCTACAGATACACTGATGATGCCCATTCTACCAAGTGATAAGGAACCCATGGAAGCTCCAAACCTTTTATTGGGATCCTAGAAAGAAATATTCTAGATTAATAAAAATGACAAATTAAAATATAGAGTTTGCCAGAGTTATTGTATTTGTTATTGAAACCAATAAGATCAATGATCAAGTGATCGACATGATCAGAGATTATGTTTATTACACAAATTCCTAAATAATATACTCTGTCATTTTGACTCAAGAATTTGTCACAACAAAATAGGCAGTTCTGTTTAATGTTTATTTATTTATTTATTTATTTATTTATTTTATGTTGGCTGAAGATTATGCAATCATTTTTTTTTTTTTTTAAATGACACTTTTTTTAAAACTTCAAAATTGTCTTCTTGTTTTATTTTTATACATAAAATCAGAGTGAGAAAAGAAAATTTTGAAGTTATCGTAAACAAATTTCTGAACGACTTATTCTGTAAATAAATAAATAAAAGACCCTAAAACTTTTGCAATTTCACCCATATTGACATTTTTAGACATTGGGTCTTTTTAACTCATTTTATTTTAACCCTAGTGCAATCACTAATAATTAAATGCTGTGTTTTTGTTTAACCACTTCACTGGCCACTGTAGTGTGTGGAAGGCTACATTTACCCAGACTTATCTCGGGATGGTCGGTGAAGTGGTTAACTTTGATTAAGTCTAAAAATGTTGGCATTTTTTTATCATTTGAGAATGTTTTCCAATCAGTACTTTACTTTCTGTTACTTGTAAAAAGTAATTACAACAGTGGATTATTAATTTATTCTTAATGAAAAAGGATATAAAAAGAATTAGTGATTGTATTTCAGTTTCTTTAGATTTTAATTTCAGAGCTACGAGTTTTATTTATTATATTTACAAGATGAGTATTTTTTAAGTTTTCTGTTTAAAAAATTTAACAAATATATTTTACAATTATTTGTTATGTTACTAATCATAATCATGTTTATAACTAAAGCCAGAGCCTCCTTAAGTAGATGCCTTCCACGCGCAGCGAATCCCAATGTTAAATTAGGCAACATTTAAAAAACAAAACTAACGCTAGGTGACAGCACCTACGCAGAGCAACAATTTTCTTCTCTTTCATAGATAAGTTATATTTTTCATATAAAAATCTAGCTATTAATTTCAATTTAAAGTCCAAAATTGTATTTTTTTTTTTTTTTTAATTTGAAAAAATTATGTGAAAGTGCTTTATCGAAAATATTTTCAAAAAAATATTCAAATATTTATATTTAAAAAAGTATAGGGTTTAATTTTCTTCGGAAGTGGACAAGACCTATTTTAGCTTTTCAACTAATTGAATCTAATAAATAACACCTTTTTTTAAAATATATTATTAATTAAAAAACAAAATTTAAAATTAAATAAGCAAAAACATGGCATGTCTATCACGCGATTAAATTATTTTTTATATATTTATTCAATAAAAATTTCAATTTTTTAAATTTTATTTAGATATCAGATGAAAGTTTTGTTTATATAAATTAAAATCTCTGAACTTTAAATGAGTTTCAGTTTAGAATGAATAATTTATAATGATAAATTATTAAAATCATGTCTTTTTTTTCTTTTTCTTGGTCGTGTCCTTTACGTTACATTTTTACCTTATTAGGTGTGAATTATTTTTCTTAAATCGAGAATTTTATATTATTTATAAGAAAAACAGACCAGCACATTAATGAGATAAGTTAACATTCAGTAATAAAAATTGGAGAAGAAAACAATCTGTTGTCTAGTCCGTCACAAAAAATAAATAACCATTAAGATTTAAATTTTTAAAATTAAGGATTTCTTGAGTATAAGTTTTCTCTCGCATGAAGTTTTTTTTTTTTTTTTTTTTTTTCAAGATTTTATTAGCTTTACCAGTTCCGAGAGTGTATGCTTTCGAAACTGATAGACAGTTTTGAAATAAAGTTGTGTTATGTTTACATGTTTTGAGGTCTCCTGAAACGAAAAATAATGTTTTTAGCGGTTGGTCTGTGCGCGTCGGTTTGTCTATCTCGGATATACTTGGAAAATGCTGAAAGTGTATTTCATTTTGTGTTAGGTGTTTTTCATATAAGATTAAATTTAAATGCACAATCTGATGTGCACATAGTTTATTGAAAACATACAGGGCTATTCAAAATTAAGCTAAACGTTCTTTTCTGTAGAATGTAATTGACGAAAGTGCTTTGCTACACTTTTTTATAAAGTCACGTTTTGGGGTTCTCTGAATACAAAAAGCATTTTTTTTTTTTTTTTTTTTTTTTTTTTAGTGATTGATTTATATGCATATTTATTATCATAATAACTTAAAAACAAACAAATGCAGAAAATTCACAATTGTATTTTAAAACTCGTATTAGGTTTCAATTTGAAAAAATTGATAAAGATTGGCAAATTTAAGGATAAATTAATAACATCCTTGAAATATTTTTACTTCCATTACCCTACTACCGTAGGTAATGAAAGTATTGTGTTCGGTCCAAAAATTCGATATCGAGTTTTCCCCTGATTTATATTTTTAAGGTCTCATGAGTCCAAAAAAAGTAGTTTTTGGCAATTAGCCAGTATATGTGTGTGTGTGTATATGTGAGTGTATGGATGTGGAGAATTTCTATTTCAAAAAATCAAGTCATCTTTCTGTTATACCTCATAATTTTTCAAATCAGTAATCATGATATTTAATTTTTACATGAATTTTTAATTCCATATTCCATTTGTGTGGTAAAAGGTTAATAAAAGTAATGTTATGAATCTTAAAACTTAATATTTTTAAAAAGAACAAAAGTAGAAATAAAAATGTTCTATTTTTTCTTTTCAATATTCCCAACACTTTTGTATCGACTTAACTGAAATAATCAAATTTTTATACGCATTTACACAAGTCTTTAAAAAACAGTGGTATTAAAAAAATATAAATCAATCTTGTTCCTATATTGGAGTATTTTATAGTTTTATTCATAAGTTACTAATGTAATTTATGAATAAAACTATAAAATACTACAATATAGAGTTACTTCAAAGTAACTAAGAACAAGTTATTTTTCTGTATTCCTACATCAATAAATAAAAATTTCATTTCATTTTGTAATAAGCATAACTATTTTATTTGTTAAATCTAACTTACTAACAGAGGTGTCAACCCTTCGAATTTTTATATCATAATTTCTTTTAAATTTATCTTCGTCTTAATCACAGAATTTACGATAATAAATAAAAATAATGTTTTTTGTGAAAAATATTATTGATATTAAAAAATCCGGAGGGTTGGTAATTTTGCATTAATTACTTATGCAGTTTACATACCTTGTCTTGAAATATGAAACCGTGAAAACTTATATTTTCACGGCGACTCCGATTTACAAAATCGAACGACGCAATACACCATATTATATTAAAAACAAAAAAAAAACAAAAAAAAACAAAAAAAAAAACTCCCACATTTGTTAAATTAATAAAACGTAAACCATGAAGAACTCAATTGAAACTCAATTGAATCGCGGGAAATAAACAGAACTTTACGATACGACTCGGTATCAAGCGCCATCTACTGGCTATGTTCTTCTTGTACTGTTGCCAAGTTTTCGAGCGACTCGCTGGGCATCTACTTAAGGAGGCTCTGCTAAAGCTATTTCTTCTTCCTTTTTCTGCATCTTTATAATTCTTAAATTACAGCACTATTATTAGATACTGCTTACATACCAATCTATAAGGTTACATTGCAAACGAATATTTAACAATATTCGGTGAAAAAAACTTACTGCAATATTATAAACTCTTTTCTGAGATTGTTGGGTCAGAAGATGTAAAATTTATTTAAGTAATAAATTAGATGCCCACCCATTTTCTTGTAGTGTTTAAACAAACTAATACATGAAGAGATATCTATATTATATTACGAGTATAAAGAAAATCGGTAAAGCTGATTTTCAAGATCTAAAACTGACCCACCTAAGCAAGATGCTTTTTCAATTTTCTTGTAGTAGCCAAAAGGACAATTAAATAAGGGATGTATGCAGCAAATCTGAAGAAAATCATTAGAGCTATTTTTGAGATACCGATTTTTGATCTCCCTTCTGATTTTCTCCAAAATTTAGCAAATTCCTCCGTACAACAGAAACAAACTAATGCATGTGAAAGGATATCTAAATGGGAATTAATATGATGAATTTAAAGAAAATGTATATACTTTTTTAAGTGTATACTTTTTTAAGATGCCCAGAGAATTTGCACGTTTTCTGATTTTATTCTTATATGATAGAAAATGAAAAGGTAAGAAAATAAATGCATACATTTTCTTTATTTGAAATCTAATGACTGATTTATAACAATTTTAACATTGCACTATTTACTCTATCAAGAAAACGCAGTATAATATATCGTAACGTTACTCTTTATGACAACAAACGGGAACCATCGTTGTTTACATTCGATTTTGGCCATTGCTTTGCTTCTTGAATCAGTGAAATAGGTTTTGTATTTTATAATAATGACGGATATTAGAAAATCGCAGTATAAATATCATATTGTACCACTTTGCACTAATACAACAGGTAATGCTTCTCAAAATCTATTCTTTAGCGTTCCACAGGATCCTATTAAACGAAAACATTGGACAACCGCCACGAAAAGAAAATAATTGAAAATAATGATAATGGAAAATGGTGATAATGATATTAAATGATTATAAGATGAAAAAGAAATGCTCAGAAATCACATATCGATTGATAATTACAAAAGTTAAAACGAATTGCTGTTTTCTAACTAGGCTAACAAAATGTAAACATTGAAGCATCCTAAAGTGTGACGTCAGGCAGCGTTTTGAAGTAATGTGATTTTTGGTTCATTTTAAAGTTATTTTTAAAATTAATGAGAACTTTTTTTGCATTTTTAATAAACTTTTTGAAATTTATGGGCCTAAAACTACCAGAAATATAGGATTTTGTTCAAATCCCCCATGTGTGCAAATTCCTCATTGTGCAATCTAAAATTGATCTACCTATTTAGGATGCTTATCAAACCAACTAATACGGGCATCTAAATAGGAGTTACTATGAGAAACTTTTTAATAGTGCCCATTCTTATAGCAGAATTTAAACAAATAAACATCCATGGGCAGTTCTCAAAAGGTGGGCACAGAACACACACCATAACTTTAAGCTTTAATAATAAATATAAACGTAATTCTCATTGACTTAAATTTTTTTTCACTGGAATTCTAAATCTGTTTAAAAGGCAAGAATTAATACAATTTTTTGTAAAAGATTTGTATAAATATCTTAAAATTTTATTATTTTGGATTAAAAGGGTAAATTTTGGACATACAAAACTTTGATTGAAAATGTAGCACTAGAAAAAGTTATAACTTATTTTCAGACGATTTTAATGAAAAACAATGAGTCGGCATAGGAAAGTGATGATTGTAATATTTTCATCAGAAAGTAATACTGATTTAATGATTTTAGAAAATAAACAGGACTTGTACACAGAAAGAAGTATTTTACATTTTGTTATGTCCAAATGTAACGATCTAAATAATGTTATTTTAACACAAACTATATTAAGTAAGTAAGCAATCTAAACACTTTTATCTTTAAACTTAAGAATTTGAAAAACAACCTTATTAACTCCACAACATGGCCGGAGTACTTTCGCCGGGGCTCCCCGGCTTTCTCGACGGCAACACTTGGTGCTAGAGGGTTTGAAGACTGTGCTGTTCTTTTCTGGCTCCTCTGCTTAAAAGTATACTGCGCCATTTCTTATTGAGCCTGGCTGCATCGTTGCCATTACAAGAATTCGAAAAAATAATTATTTCTATTTCTTCGCGATATGCGACATACCTATAATTTTTTTAGTTTGCGAGCTTCATGACGTTTTCAAGGAAAATATATAGGGAAGATATATAGGGAGGAAGATATTAATATCCATTTCGAAAACGTCACAAAACTTGCAAACTAACAAAAATATATATATATATATATAAGTATGCCGCGTATCGCGAAGAAATAGAAATAATTAATTTTCTGAATTCTTGTAATGGCAACCATGCGGCCAGGCTCGATAAACAATGGCAAAGTATGCTTTTAAGCAGAGGAGCCAGAAAAGAACATCACAGTCTTCAAACCCTCCAGCACCAAGAGTTGCCGTTGAAAAAGCCGGGGAACCCCTGCAAAAGTACTCCGGCCATGTCGTGGAGTTAATAATAAGGTTGTTTTTTAAATTCTTAAGTTTAATTAAAAACTCCATGTTTTGAAGTGGTATTGTGAACTTTTAGCTTTCTTTAAAATAATTTCTAAAACTTTTCTAAATATTTATATGCGTTTTTGTAAAATTTCTTTTCAATAAATACACTTTTCTGAAATAAGAAACTGCAATTTTCTGAATCATGTGACTCAAATTGTGATGTTTTTTTTCAGTAAATATTAAATAACAATGACCCGATACCTGATGATCTGATATCTTAAAATGTATAAAGATATTTAGTGTAATTTTGTTCTAAATAATTAATTGTTTTCTTTAAATAAAGCTCTATATGCTTGTTAAAGTTAATGTTCCCACATTTTGAGAATCGCCCCCCATATTTCTGTACTGATAAGTATAAAGGATTTAAGTCCATATTCTTGATTTTTCAGGAGACGAAAAATTAAGTTAAACTAACTAAAAACTAATCAGAAGAATCGATTAGGAAAAAGGAATTATGTTGCCTTATACCCTTTATACCGTTCAGTTGACTGTCAGCCTTCATTTAATAAAGGAAAAAAAATGAGTTAAATATTTTATACCAAAGATTAATGCTAAATTTCTGACTTGAATCTTTTTTTACCAATGGATTTTCTCAAAGACTCAATGACATGGATTTAAATCCTTTATACCTATTGATAGAGAATTTTTTTCTGGGTCTGACTATGTACTGAACTCAAAATCGACATTTTTGGACTTAAATCCTTTATACTTATCAGTACAGATTTAACATAAAACTAACAAATAGTCAATCTAGAAATCAGAAGATTCAACATTCCATTACTTAGCATTTAATTTTTATTTACTCAATATTATATATAAATATTAACTCATTATATAGTGATTTCTTTTAGCCTTTTATATAAACACTTTTCATACCAGATACACCATACACTTTTTTTACCAGATAATTTGCTATCAATATAAGAAAATAAGTTACCTTGTATGGAGTTACATATCTACCATCAGGAGTCACATCACCCGTTTTGCTCAAGAGGCACTCTCGTGGAATTCGATAGTTTTGAAAAGACATAAAACTAGAATAATTCAAACACATATTTAGATTTTAAAATGTAGAAAAATAAATTTAAAATATGCAGAAATTAAGTGAAATATTATTTGTGCAATTTCAGCCGACAGAAAGTATACATAAGTATTAAAAAAAAAAAATGTATAAATGATAACTACATTAAAATCTAGATTCTAGACTATTACACCTTTTACTAATTATCCGCCATACTATAAACATGAGAAACTTTAGTATACGTAAATATTTGTAACTTCATTTTCTTTTTTAACACGCTTTTATTAGCTTCACCTGTATGTATGTTTGTAACCGCTCTGGGAGCAAACAAAAGATCTATATTGTAAAAAAAGACTTTCCCTACGTGAACGCTGTGGCTGTGAGGTAAAGATCCGGGCTACGAACCTAAAAGTCTAATGTTCGAGCCCAGTCAGGGGAGATTTTTTAAAAATGGTTTTTGTTTAACTCTAAATTATTTATTTCTCATTCCTTCATTATGTTATTTATTTAGTTAATATTACGTAATTTCTAGATTTTTTAAAACGTTTTTATTCATTTGACATGATGTAACGATTAATGTATGTAACGGAATCTTGGAAATCAATTTTCGGTTACTTCTGGTCGTTCAATTGACCTGAAATTTTGCACATGGCTTCATTATCGATGACAATACTATATACAAGTGTCTCCAGGCACCTATCCCTTCAGAGAAAGGTTCCAGGGGCAAAGTATTAAATAAAAACCCCATTTTTTTAACTTTAAAATTATTTTAGTTAACATTTCAATAAAAGCGTGTTCTTTAATTTTTTAAAAGTATATATATATATATATATATATTTATTTTTTTTTAAATCATTTACATTTTGAAGTAAAATGCTGAAAAAAAAAAAAATTCACAAAGATAAAAGCATCTTTATTTTTTTCTAATTGATATACTGTGAACTCTCAAAAATCCGCAATACTCTAAAATCCGCATATCATTTGCAATGTAAACAAACATTGTCACAATTGATTTGTTGATTTGTGGATTGCAAAACTTCAACTGTATTAGGAGATAAATCAATTATTAACTGGTGCTGATGAATCACTCAGCATATTACAGAGGAGAAAATGATACGTGTAATTATGTATAATTATCAAAAAATAAATTATATTATTTTAGAGGAAGAAGGAGAAAGACAGTTTCATGAAAGATTTTCTCACATGAAGATAAATATTCAAACTTTCTCATTGACCACCAAGAATTGCTGACTTTTTTGCAGGTTATAGGAAAATAAATATGTATGAATATTCTTACTTAAACTACTATTGATCAGACTTTTCAAAAATCTAGATAATTTGTAACTATAATATGATGTATAAAAATTGCTCCTTAAATTAAAATTTAATGAAATATTTGTACTTTTATTAGGCACACTTCATTTCAGTATTGTATGTATAACAAATAAATTGTTTCTTAAAAATCTTCTACTTAAATGAGGTTCTTAGATGTAAATAAAAGAAATTACTTTAAAATCTGCAAAATTCAGAAATCCACAAAACACTTCGTTTTAAGCTGTACGGATTTTTGAGAGTGTACTGTGTATATACATATATATGTTTAAAAATTCCAAAAACAGTATCTTACCCATTATCTAAACCTTGTAATCCTAATTTAGGCCCCATATCACCAATAGTAATTCCTGGGAAAGGTAAATGTGTTTTGGGATCTCGAATAGGAACGATAAACGCATGCAGGCCGTGACATTTCCCATCAGGAGTGTATAACTGAGCATACAGAGCTGCATGGGTCGAAGTCTGGCCTAAATTACCTATCCACATTTTGGTAGCCTCTAGTCTTGGAGTATTAAGAACAAATTCCTGAAAATTGACAAGAATTACATAGTTTAATAGATTAGAATATTAATTTTATAATATATTACCATAATTAAGATAAAATATTGCTGAAAAATTTCATGCAAATACCATAAAATGAAAAAAAAAAAAAAAAAAAGGAAAGAAAAAAAGAAAGAAAGAAAGAAAAGCAGCAGTTGTTTTGGGTTGAAATAATTAAGCATGACCTTCCATCATTCAAGAAAAAGTAGCATGAAAACAGTAAAGCACAGTGGCAGATCCAGAACTTAACTTTTTGGGGGGTGGGCCCTAAGATTTTTCAGATCAATGAAAAATTTACAATTGTAATATTCAATTGTGAATGTCAGTACTTTTTTTTTTTTTTTTTTTTTTTTTTTGGGGGGGGGGGGGCTCCTAAAACCACCACTGGTAAAGCACCAAGTATGAGTATTGTTGCTTTCACACTGCACTTGTAAATATTCTGATTCAGGTTGCAAGAAATCGGGTGAATTACAGAATTTTCAGAAAATACAAAATTAATACAGTAATTGCATTTCTGAATTCAAATAGTCATTTATCATCATTAGCAATAAATGATTATTACTGTCCCTTCTAACAACAGATGTTTATGCAAAATTATAAACCACATTAAATTATAGACAAATAGGCTTTATTATCAGTTAATTACATCAGGTGTGTCCCTTAATACAGTAAACTCTCAATTATCTGCAATTTTAATCTTCCTTGGCTTTTTTGCTACTATAAATTACGATGGATTTAATAAATAATAACAATTTATACAATTAGGTAAACAATTAAATTTTTAAATAAAATAAAAATTGAAAACTTAATATCAAGGAAAATATATAAATCAATGTCACGGATAATCAAGAGTCTACTGTGGATTTTAAAATCTAAAACACCAATACTTTTTGTAATTAAATTTTTTTTTTTTTTTTTTTTAAATAAGAAAATAAAAACATTGAACAGAAAGAGCAGAGCTGAGGAGTATAATCGTTTTTAGTTTCAAATAATTTAGTCTATGGTTTTAACGCAAGGATTTTAAGCAGTGAAATTCATTTTTAAAGTAAAATTGACATAAAATACAGTGAAAAATATTTTTTTTTAAACATTATGAACATTTATGAGTGTGCAAACATGTCTCAAAAATAATTAATATTTATTCATCCAAATTATGCTATGTTTCCTTCAAACAACATTTTTGTTTTTCTTCTCTTTGATGCTTTAAGGAAAATTACTTTAAATATTTCGTGGTTTCATTGTTATTCATCTGCTTTCAAATTTTGCTTTTTTATATCCATATGACTCCTATTCTGGTCTTGGCAGGCTGGGAGAGTGTTGCCGGCATGAAACTAGTTTTATAACCCCACAGGCAAGTCACAAGTCTTGCTGCCTGCCTCCTTCCTTCCTATCTTAAGTATTAAATTATTTTTTCATAAATTTCGATAAAGTTTATGGTTTTAATTTAAGATTTGTTGTGACCATTTATTGATTCGATTGTTTTGCAGGCTTATAATTAATAAATCTGGTTTCTTTAAGTTTGTGTATTTCATCCCTGAAAATTTTTTTTTTTTCATTTTTCTGAACTTCTCAAAGAAATTTTTAATCTTATTGGTCATTGGTGTTTCAGTGATCTTGTATCTGTTGCTTGGCCTCTACTATGCTTAACGGCCCTCTTCACTTACCGTCGCCGGAAGCCCGAACCAATGTTATCCTATGGGGAAATTTTCTTTACAAATAACTTATTAACTAATACATATTTTTTTATTCTGTTTTCACATTCAGAAAATTCCC
The DNA here is from genome assembly GCA_963930645.1 of Salticus scenicus. Lineage (NCBI taxonomy): Eukaryota > Metazoa > Arthropoda > Arachnida > Araneae > Salticidae > Salticus > Salticus scenicus. The sequence continues at coordinate 399,536,348 of OZ005649.1, read as the reverse complement.
AACTGTTAAATTGATGGACCTTTTTTAAAAAAATTATTTTTTAATTTTTAATATTTTATTTTGAAATTGCAAAATGAAAAAAAATCACATATTGAAAATTCGCATTTTGCAGCTTCTAAATAAAATATAAAAAATTTAAAAAATATTTTTTTTAAAAAGGTCCGTCCATTTAACAGCTGGGAATTTTCAGAATGTGAAAACAGAATTTAAAAATATGTATTAGTTAATAAGTTATTTGTAAAGAAAAATTCCCCATAGAAAAACATTAGTTTCGGCTTCCGGCGGCGGCGAGTGAAGAGGGCCCTTAATAGATCATCATTATTATACATATTATATTTTCATCATATTTTTAAGATGTACATTTTAATTTATTATTTAATATGATACACAATATCAGTTTTTAATTCTTTTGAAACACTTTTAGCAGATTTCAACAAAGGCATAAAATCAACTGAAATTCAACAAAAAGAATAACTTCTGAAGTTAAAACAATATTTAACAGAAAATATATATGTATGAAGCTTTAGGACTTACAGACCTGTGATAAAGGATCAAAAGTAGCCGTAGTCTTTACAGCGCGAGTATTGGTTCCATGGGACATTTCTGTTAGAGCAAAACAACCAATAGCCTAAAGAAAGAAAAGAAAATCAACACACAGTTATCATTTTTAATAACATTTGCCCAAAACCCAGTAAATAAATCATTTAAAAACAATAAATATACTAGAAAATAATTACATCATTTTAATGAAGTAACATAAATAGTCAAAATCATGTAATATTTCATATAAATGCAAAATTTTTATTAAAATTCATTGTATATATAATTCCTATAATGAAAAATTAGATGTTGTAGAACTGTATCATAATAACAATAAAAACAAACCAATGTAGCACTCACACTACTTTCTCTTACCTTATATTAATAGGATATATTTCTACAGTTTAAAGTGTAATCATATAAGGCGTGCTGTATCCGAACATTTCGGATGCATTTTAAACAACAGTTCAAAAGTTTTATTTAACAAAATGTTGGTGTATGAGGGGCTGCCACCCTCTTAATTTGTTTGAATGTTGTAGCTACATTCAGAAAACATTTAAAGCTTCTATTTAATTTTAAAATTTATTTCAAATTATTCAGAGAATTGTCATTTAAAGCATTCTCTAAAACTTGTTGGATTCATTTTGTGTAGCCATGCACATTATCTGTAAATAATACACATACTGAACAATGGAATTAAATATAGCACAGCACATCTCTCTATATATAAATGGCTAAGAGAGTTTTTTCCTGTAAGCAGGGCCTGATTATCGCACAGGCCAACTAGGCTTTGGCCTAGGGCACCTCTATGCAGGGGCACCAAAATAATCTTAAAAATTTTAAGTGCTATTTTGGCAAAGATTTTCTTAAAAAAATTAACTGAAATCTAGCTAATGGTAATAATCTTTACTTGGAATCTAATCCCGTTTGTGGAGGATCAAACTTGTATATCATATTTCTGGACTACACCTCGGGGTGGATGCCAAACCATCATCAATTTCTATGCTCTAATACAGCGTATCCACTGAACCTATACCTCAAGTTGATATCCAGTTATATTTTTTAACTTTAAAATGAGATTAATCAATCAAAATCAAGCCTTTTTGAAAACTCTTTGTACTTAAGGCGAAAGTTGAAAATTGTGATGGCATGTCTTTAGACTATCCCTTGGGGTGATTATAAGTTGAAATAGTACTTAAATCTTTTAATTGAAATAAAGAAAGTCTGAGATAAAATAAAATAAAACATCTTCCAGCATTATGATATTGCAAGTGAAACTTTTGAATAGATTCCAGACTCAATCAAGAAGGTTGATGAAAACATGTTGATGTTGACGTACTACTTATAGAACTTCTGTCTAAACAATTTTAGTTTTTTATTAGCATATTCCATCCAAAAATAATCATGATTTGAGATTTCTTTGAAAATAATAATTTTAAACTAATTTCTTATGAAGAAGATGCTTTAATTTTGTCCTCAACATTCAAACTTTCTGCACAAATTAGATATATATCTTGAGAAAATTACTTAAATTTGTTGGAGGGGGGGGGGTACCAAAATCGTCCTGGGCCCCAGTAGGCCTTAATCAGGCTCTGCCTGTAAGTCCATGGCTGGACGCAAGTTGATTGGCTAAGAGAGATTTTCTTCTGTTTGTCGTTTGTCTATGTGTTGTTGTCACCAGCTTTTCATACTTGTCCAATCGATAAGTTAATTATACAGACGGATTCAGAAAAAATGCCCCTTTCATTTGGTACCTTATTTGTAATGAAATTTTGATTAGATTTTTTAAAATTAATTAAAATGTGAAAATAATAACCTGGTAAAAGCTTTAACTGTGGACATTTAAAATTTTATTGTTGCTAAAAAAAAAAAAAAAAAAAAAAAAAAATGCATTTTTTTTTTCAAAACATAAAATGAAATATGCTTTCACGCGAAAAATAAAAAGATTATAAAATATTTTACTCATGCACATGAAAAAATGAAAATTGAAAATGGAGTAAAAAAACAATTTAGATAAAGTTGAACGAGAGTTCCAAAAATGAATGGAAATATAAATGAACGTTAACAAAATAAAATAGTAGTCTGCTCAATCACGTGATATTGATAAACAAAGAATGAAATTCAGTAAATATGGAAAGGAAAGGAAAGGAAAACGAAAAGAAAAGAAAATAATAATAATAACATAAACCAACAGCAAACCAAAGCGGGCTTTAAAGCAATTTTATGATTTCTTTAAATTTTATTTTTGTTTGTAAAGCGATATAGAAAAGAGTTTCCTTTAAATATAGTGACCAGCGAAGCAAGAAAAGCCTTTGTTGATTCACTACTTTAATTGATTTCATGAATTAAAAAATGGTTTTGTTAACAACCTTTGATTTACTGGCACGCAGGCAGCATCAGGCCAAGCTTTGTACATTTAGAATTTGGTTTGGAAATTTTTCCCGCATTCAGAATTCGGTTCGTTCCCAAACCGGGGATTTGCTAGTTAAAATATAAATAAGTAAAATAAAATGCATGGCAAAATTTGCAATGCACTCTAAGCCATTTCTATACATAACACTAATTCTTTTGTGTGGATTGTAAATGAAAGATGAATATATATATATTTTTTTTTTTATATCACCGGGTGGCTACAGAATATCAGAAAAAAAAGTTCCCTGATATTTCCATGATTTCCTAATTTTGACAGATTTCCATGATTCCCGTTACCAATTACATACAGGCCATAATTTTGTGCTTATTGCACTCTTTTGTGTATATTGCATCCTAATAAGTGAACTGCATGATTTTTCCTTCTTCTTTCTTTGTTGACTTTGTTAATGTACACAAAAAAATAAAAATTAAAAAACAAACAAAAAGTTTAAACTTTGAAAAAAAAAAAAAAAAAATCCATAAAATATAAAAATTTGAATTTTTTTAATTGTATACAAAATATTAACTTGAGAACACAAAATTATTCCTCAAGTTGTTGCATTAAGAATATTTAATAAAAAAAAAAAAAAAAAAAAAGAAAGAAAGTTTACTTTTTTAATGTTAACTCGGCAAAGTAGCCAATCATGGCTAAGATATTATTTGTTTGGTGATCTTTCAGTCATGTTTGGAAGGCAAAAATAAAAAGTTTCATGATTTTTCGGTATTTTTACAGAATTCCCCCAAATTTTCCCTGATTTTCCAACACCCTGTATTATATTATATGGGAAACATGCTTTTGTTTTTATAAAAAATGCATATATTAATTTTATCTTGTTTAATGCAGTCTAAATATATTAAACTGTATCTAACAGAATTTTTGCTCGTGGACATATATGTTTTTATACTTTTTATATGCCCCTAGATACAAACAATTTATTCAATTTCAATAAAAATTTTCAAGTATCACCTCCATGTGACACAGGATTTAGAATATCGAGTTTAAAATCCTTGCTGATATTTTTTCTTGGGTTACAATACACTCAAAAACAGACACATGGACTCAACTGCTAAAAACCTGATTTGGGGTTCAAAGGGCGCTCAAAATGATTTTCAAAATAATGTCTTTACACATTTTGAGGGTTTAATTAGTTAACACAATTAGTTGGGTCTATTTTTCAAAATCACAATTTTGAAAATAAGGCCCAAAACATACTTTCTCTACCATTATATGGGTAAAAGAAAGTAGCCCCCCTTATAAAAAAAAAAAAAAAAAAAAAAAATCCAGGAGAAAAACATTTTGAAACTTTCTGCATTTCAATAATTTCCAGTAACTTTTAGATTTTTTCCTGACGAAAACCATCACCAACCCTATTATTATTTATTTTTATTATTTTTTTGGCAAGGTTAGTACTTTTTTTTTGTGTGGTTTGGTTAAATCCATTAAATTTTCAAACTTTTTTTCCTTTTTACATCCTTGCTTTATTACATTATTTCCGCAAGTGCTGTTTTCCGTTAGCTTTATCTTATGTGTGTGAGCATATATTTTTAAACACAATATCAATGATCACAAGAATTGGAAATGTGTCTTTATAACTAAAATAAAATAATTAAAGCATCCAATTTATCAATATCCTATTTTACTTTCTGAAAATGAATACAAAATTAAAAAAAATTAAAATTGTCAACATATTTTTCAATACCAAATGATATCTTTTTTCAAGACTGATTAAAAATAACAAAAACTTCGACTTCACATGTAAAAGCACATAAAATAAAATTGAATTCACAAAATTATCTGCCATTTAATATTTTCTGAGCATTTTTGAGCAAATGAAATACAGTCTGAAAAAATTCAAGATTTGTTTAATAGCCAAGCTCCCTTCTAAAACAAAAGAAATTATTTCTGGTAAAATTGATCCAACAGATAGTGGAAACTATTCAGCTTTTTATGAACTTTTGTTCATTAAGGAAGATGGTTCAAAAAATTATTATATACAGATCACAAGCAGAAAATTCATTCATAGAAAGAAGGGGCATATTGCAGACATTAAATATAATAGGTATACCACCATTCTTCTAAACATTAATCAGACAGAAAATATTCAAGTAAATTTTAATGAAAGTAAATTAGTTCTATTATCCAGCTATCATGAGGAAAATAATAGAAATTTTAATATGTAAAAATACTGAGTGTAATGAGACAACCTCATTTAATTTGCAGAAAATATTGTCAGAATTATTTCAGAAATAAAACAAAGAAAACCTGAATTTAACTGAGAGTCTTCGATGGCACTTGAATAGAAAAAAAATATATATATAAAAAAAGGTTGAAAGTTTTGTGATTTTTAACCAGTTCTGAGAAATATACTGCTAGGTATTGAAACCTATGTTGACAAGTTTAACTTTTGTATTGCACTTTTAGCAAGTAAAACAATACAGTGGAGCACCGTTTATACGTTTTTCGAGAAAAACGTACAACTGAAAATTCGTTTTAACATTAATACACAATAAAGTATCATATTATTAATAAAAGACTAATCAATTTTCATGATTTCAATTTTAACCTTTAAAGACAAAGCCTTTTGTTCTCTACATGAAGATGACATTTTTGCAAACGATTAAAAGGAAGGAAAGAAAAAAAAAATGTTTCTCCAACCGTAATGTCAAATAAACACGATAAGAAAATCTTCCAAGTCACCCAACGGAAGTGAATAATAAATCTTCAAGTTTACAAAATGCCTATAAAGTTGTGGGCTTTTTCCCTTTCACACCCCATTCCTGGAATCAATTAAAAGAGAAAGTGGGAGGTCTTCAAGTGGTCACTGGCTACTTGGCTTATCTCTGAAAATTTCTCTAAACCCCCCTTCCCCCCAGGCTATCGATGCAAGTCGCACTTTGTTCTATAGCCGCACCTTGTGGAAAAAATAATCGAAAAAAAAGGAAAAGAAAGAAAAAACAAACATTCATTTTTTTTTTTTTTTTTTTTTAAATCCTGGAATGAAACTCAAAACTTGGGATTCTACAAGGAGGGGAAAAAAAACGTATAAGTGCAATTAAGAATTTACTTGTGTCGTATAAACGAAATATTTTAACATTAGAATTCAATGGACTGATTTGGGACCGAAGTCGAAAAACGTATAAATGAGAAATGTATAAAAAGGTGCTCCACTGTATATTGTCTGTATCCCTTTTTATTAATATCTCTTCCATAATTTACTTTTTCCATTTTTTGTGCGACAGAAAATATTTATTAAATAAATGAACAAAATGACACCAAAATCTATACAGCAGATTCAGTATGTTCAGAAATATAACCATAAAATTTTAAGAAAATTGTTTAGTGTAATATATATATATAACTAAATAATTGCTCTGAGAGCTAAATTTATAAATCAGCAAATGACAAAGGATCTTCGTGATATGATTTTGTTTCATTTCTTCTAGTTTTTGTATGTGTGTATATTTGAAAATGCAAAAAATTTACCTTAAAATCTTTTACATCTTTAATAAGCTGCATATTTTTCTTGGCTCCAGCCATCATTAACACCATAATAAAATACTGAAAAAGATAACAGTACAATTTAATGAACGGAAAAGGAATTAGCAAATCCTAAATAAAAAGCACAATGAATATTATACAATGTAAATTCAAAATAAAGACTATGTGCTTCGAAATTTATTAAATAATGCACTCAAATCACTTTCTGCTATTTCAATGCTATGTCACTGTAATAGGGTTCCCAAACTTATTTTTCTAATTAAAAATACTTTTGAAAGACAAAATAAAACTTTATAAATGTTGCATAAAACATTGTAGAAGTCCCAGTAGCAGAAATTTTTCTGTCAATCTGCGACAGCTATTTATGCTTTAGAAAATAATCTGCAGCATAATTTCACAATGAGTTACGGGGGAAAAAATTACCGGATTCAGTAAGCATATTTTTATCACAAGTTTGCAATTATCTAATGTTAATAATCTGTCAGATCTGTCAAAGCATTGTAGTTATAGAATTTCCATTACATATATAGCTAGATAAAGAGTTAGCATTAGCAATTATCTTTCATATTGTATAAGAACTACTATTTCGTTTATGATTTTGTTCATACTGACTCTAGTAAAATACTTGCAGGAGACTCTAAACATTGAAATTAATGCAACTTTCTAAAATTTTCTGGTTCCTGTGTAACCAGATAGAGGGACATTAAGACGTATAAACATTCTTTAATTACAGTTTGTTTGTCATTGCCATCTGTACATCTTAATTGCATTTTGCTCACCTTCTCAATGTCCGAGCCCCAACTTTCACAGAAAACTTGTAATGCTGGAATTGAAACTGTATTTTGCCCATTAGGTGCCAAAGCTCCCGCTGCAGGAACATTTAATTACGATTTTTTTTTTTTTCTTTTTTTACAATAATTAAGATAAATAAATATTTTTATTTTTTACATTGAACGTTGAAGTGCCTAGCTTCACTGGTAATTTTTTCAAAAAGTTTGTAATGTAAATTGTATTTTTATTTATTTTTTTAATTATTCAAACAAAATCATCTGTTTCTACTGCATAAGAAGAGAAAATTGCTAAAAATAACTTATTATTCAAGTGCATGGGTTTAAAATGATGGATATTAATTAAAAAATTCGTATCTTAAATTATAACAAACAGGGATCAAGAAAATTTAAAAGAGTTATGCAGTTTAACAACATGTATTCTACCTCCATTAGGTGCCATGTCTCCCATTTTGGAACTATATCATATCTTTGAAAAAATAACTTTTTTTTTTAAATTATTTAAATTATATATGATTAGGAATGCATTTTGTAACCAAAGCGTACAAAAATGGAAAATTTTTGAGTGAGATAAATATAGCAGGGTTAAGTAACTTAATGGGTTACTCTTTGACAGCTCAATAAAAGACTTTCAAATAAAACCTGTGATCCTTTCAGATCCAATTTCTTTTTTTATAGTGCTAGCGATCCATTTATAAAAATACAAATAAAAGTGTGTTAAGATCATCAAATTTTGAAATTGATACAAAATCTAGTATATATTCAAAGGTGCGATAGCAAAAAATTACATAAGTAGTGAGTGACATTGAACAATTCTACCTCTAAATAGGTTCTGCAATTTAATGAATCAAATTTAAACAGAATATTGACAGTTATGCTGCATATGGAGAAAGAATGGGAATCTTCTGCAGGGAACTTCATTACCGATTGATAACAAATGCTAAAAGGTGGAGGGGGGGGGGTCCAAAAATTATATGAATGAGAGATATTGAACAATTCTATTTCTTTACAGGTTCCAGAATCTAATAAAGTAAGCTTAAAATGAACATTGACATTTATGCTCTGGATGGAAGATTGGAAATTACAATGCTTTTATGGAGTGTTTGATTGCTGATCGTTAGTGGGGGTTGGGGGGGGGGGAAGCAAATGTACGAGTGAGAGATAGTAAGCAATTATACCTTTTTTTTAGGTTTTAGAATCTAAGTAAATAAGTTTAAAATGAACATTGAGATTTATGTTGCAGATGGAGATTTGAAATCGTAAGAATTCCGCGAGCCGTTTGATTGTCGATCGTTAGTGAGGCTGAGGGGGATAACAAAAAATTACATGAATGAGAGATATTGAATAATTTTACTTCTTTATAGGTTCTAGAATCTAATAAAGCATGTTTCAAATGAATATCGACATTTATGCTGTGGATGGAGAAAGCTTAAAAATTACAACACTTTGATTTTGTGGAACGTTCAATCACCGATCGTTAGCGAAGCGGGAGGGGGAGAGTAAAACAAATATAAGTGAGATATTGAACAATTCAATTTCAATTTATAAATTATTTAAAATTAAGGACTAAATATATTTAGCATAAAAATACCTTAAAAATATCCTTAAAAATGGAGACAGCATATTAATTTCAGCCACCATCGTGGCCATCATCAGTGCTGAAACACAACCTAGACGTTTTCTTCTAGTTTCCCGGCGTTGTTTTGTTGTCGCTGCGATTCCTTCGCTTCTCTTCATTTTCTTTCATGAGTTGTTGCCATTCTGGCGGAACTAAATAGTGTTCTCGGTCATTAACAGTTAATGGGTTATTGATAATTTCAATGGCCTCGGTTTTTAAGGCGTAATTGTAGGAGTTATAAGGAGCTATTTTTTTAATGTTTATGGTATTAGTATTAATTGGGTTATTGTTATGGGTAGTGGAAAAGGCGGTGGAGGATTTACCATATTTTAAATCGGCACGGTGCTCTTTTTCGCGTTCATTAATCCTTCTTTTGGTCATTCCAATGTAGTTCGCTTTGTTGCCGTTAATATGTTCGAATTCAATTTTATAAATACCGGCGGTGGAGTTTTGGGGGATAATATCTTTTTCGTTGTGTATGTGCTGGAAAATATTTTTGTTGGGTTTAATTGGGATGTTAATATTAATGTTTTTAGCTTCATTTCGGATTTTTAGGCTGGCGCCATTACAGAAGGGTATGGAAGTGGCTGCTCTCCAATCATACATTAATCATGCAATTACCATTTGTTCTAACAAAAACCTGCTCAATAAAGAACTTAAACATATCAAAAACATTGCTAGCAAAGCTAACTACCCCAAAAACCTTATTAACACCCTCTATAAAAAACGCATAAAAACATTAAACAAAATTAATAATGCACAAAAAACAAAATCCAATTTCACCACTTCCATACCCTTCTGTAATGGCGCCAGCCTAAAAATCTGAAATGAAGCTAAAAACATTAATATTAACATCCCAATTAAACCCAACAAAAATATTTTCCAGCACATATGCAACGAAAAAGATATTATCCCCCAAAACTCCACCGCCGGTATTTATAAAATTGAATTCGAACATATTAACGGCAACAAAGCGAACTACATTGGAATGACCAAAAGAAGGATTAATGAACACGAAAAAGAGCACCGTGCCGATTTAAAATATGGTAAATCCTCCACCGCTTTTTCCACTACCCATAACAATAACCCAATTAATACTAATACCATAAACATTAAAAAAAATAGCTCCTTATAACTCCTACAATTACGCCTTAAAAAGGGAGGCCATTGAAATTATCAATAACCCATTAACTGTTAATGACCGAGAACACTATTTAGTTCCGCCAGAATGGCAACAACTCATGAAAGAAAATGAAGAGAAGCGAAGGAATCGCAGCGACAACAAAACAACGCTGGGAAACTAGAAGAAAACGTCTAGGTTGTGTTTCAGCACTGATGATGGCCACGATGGCGGCTGAAATTAATATGCTGTCTCCATTTTTAAGGATATTTTTAAGGTATTTTTATGCTAAATACAATTCAATTTCTTTATAAGTTCTGAAATCTAATTAAATTAGTTTAAAAAATAATATTGATATTTACGTTACTGATGGGGGAAAAAATGGAAATCGCAAGGATTTCGCGATCTGTTTGATAGCCGATCGTTAACAGGGGGTAAGGGGGAGGGGCCACAAAAAAATTATATGAGTGAGAAATATTGAACAATTCTACCTCTCTATAGGTTCTAGAATTTAATAAAGCATGTTTAAAATGAATATTGACATTTATGTTGTGGATAGAAAATGATCGAAAATCGCTATCTTTTCTGCCAAAATCGGGAGATTTCGAATTTCTGCATAATACTGATTTGGAAATAATCTGCAGACTTAAAAAAAATCTGCGACGTACGTCGCGCGTCTCGCATTTTCTGCTATGGGGGTAGAAGTTTGTCTTATACAATTTAATACACAACTTTTGCCATGTGTAATTTTTATTATTAATAAATATCAAACAATCTGAAATACAGGGCTCAAAATTAACAATGGTCCGTCGGTCCAGGACCACAAAAATATTCAACAGACTAGTAAAATATAAGTACTAGTGGTCCACCGTACCAGTAAAGTTTCCAGTTTTTTTTTTTTTTTTTTTTTGTATTTTTCACTTTTCTCTAAATTTGCCTGTAAATTTGTCACAGAATAGTATGTGTACTTCTTTATAATTGTTAATATCACCTATTCTCTGTAATTTTTCACATTTAATTTCACTTTCATAACCTTTTTTTTTAAATATATATACTTTTAATTCTTAATAGTAAATATGTGACATTAAGCTCATTTAATAAACATACATTTCGATTTATATAAGACTTCATTTGTATTTTTCAGACGTGGTACAAGCTTACAGGAAAAAAAGGCTGAACTTTTTACGACCCCCCACCCCCCTCAAAAGTTGTATCAGGAAACTGACACAATATAAATTTTACAATAAAAATAATGTTAAATCTGATTGCATACATATACACACAATAAACAAAATCAGAACAATAAATCTTATATTAAATATTGTATTAATTACAATTAAAATAGTTGTAAGTGCTTAAAAAACAGACAAAATTATTACATATACTTGAAAATAAGTTTATTCTATAGAAGCATTGTTTGCTGGGGCAATTGATTAGCAAAATAATGTAGTTCAAGTTCATTAAGAAAATGCAGTTGCAGTGCTATGTCTTTTTCATTTTCTCCAAGCTTGAATTTGACATTTCTTGAAAGCCAATCAAATAGAAATTGCTAATAATATATTTCACAAATTCAGGCTGACCCCCCCCCCCCCCCCCACCACACACATGTCCAAAAAGTTTTAATGCAGATTTGCATTGATCCCAAGAATAATAATTTTCAAGCCTAAAAAGGCTGAAAAGTTACATGTCTGATTTTTTAATTATCATATTTGACTTGTAGATTTATAAAAAAAAAAAAAAAAAAAAAAAAAAAAAAAAAAAAGCCTTAATAAAACAAACAGTTTCTAAATGTTTAAATATTTTTAAAAATATAATAGAATGGAAGAACATACCAGTGAAATCTGAAAATGACTGGTACTGCAGAGCAGTAACTTAATTTTTACCATGTTTTTATTAACTCACTTTCTTGTTCGTTTGTGTGTCCAGCAGGGGTGCAGAATATGTCCAAACGCCCGAACAAAGTTTGGGGGAAATTTAAACTGACTGGGGAAATTTTGAATATTTTTTTAAGAGAAAATAAAAATGTAAATCAAAATTAACAATTTGCTACTTTGAAATGCTTATACACTAACAGCGATATTTTTATGTTACACTGTATACTTATTCTCTTAAAGATTTATTACATAGAACAAATGACTTTGTATAGCAAAGTAGATTTTTGTATTATTGAGGGAAATTTATACTGTGTTTGGGGGAAATTTCTGAGGTTTGAACATTTTCTGCACCCCTGGTGTCCAGTACAAATCTTGCAATAGATTTTTAACCAACTTCCCGACTAGCTAGACATTTGAAACTTTTAGAACAGCTCAGAACATGATGACAATGCATTTTTCTTTTTATACTTTTATTCCATTAATAAATGTTTGAAAATTTCTTATAATTGCTCTTTTTATTACGCATTGGATCATTTTCTTTCAAGTTGATGGAATAATTTATCAAAAATTTTTTTAAAAAAGTATTTATTAATACATAGAATTGTCAAGTTTATAAGATTCAACAGAAAATTTAAAAAAGTGCTAGATAAAAAGTTGTTTTTATGTTGTAATTATTTAAATTTCTACCCCTGGAATTACTTTAAATAAAAAAAATAATTTCTTTCTCTGGAAAAATAAACTACTTTAAAGAACAAAAATAGCATTCTTAAGCTTTCATTAATAAAGATATTGTTATATCAGTTACATAGACTGACTAATTTCACTTGCTTTCAAACCCAACTCGGATATATTATATAACTAGCTTCAGAAATGTTTTGGTCCCTAAGCAGTAGTAGCACCAGAAATTCCCCGACAGGGAGACCACTTCCCCGACAAGGGGGCACTACATAAAGAGAGTTTATTATATGAGTATTTATCAAAAACTGCAATACTATTAATAATATTACTGTTAATATTTGTACCATTCCATTTGTTAGTACACCTCGTGGTTTTGGAGATCATCGTGCCACAGACGGACATTTTCTAAAAATATCGTGGTCAAAACGTGTTCTGTACCTCTTAAAACGTGTATATTCATGGAAAAATAGAAGCTGAAAACTTTTACGAATCCAATACTTTCTTCTATTGGATATAGAATAGAAAAAGTGGAATGCTCCAAATTTGTAAAAGGAAAGAAAAATGCTGCTAAAAGTAAAAAAACTGAAAATTCCCCTATCTCCCTCCCGAGAGATTTTAGGAGTATGCCCCAATGGGGGGGCCTGTGCCCCTCCCCTCTAGCTGGTGCCACCCCTGTCCCTTAGATGATGTTATAACTCTCATAACTCAAAATCACGTAACTGTATATTTTTTATTTGTTTTCTAAGTAAGAAAGTCTTATATAAAAGTCAGCAGGTTTGTCTTCAAATCCCTATTTAAACTTAATCCCTATTTAAATAACCCTTATTATAATTCTTTGTAAAAATCATAAAGTTAAAACAATATTACATATTTGCTCTTTTCTAATGTGCTCAGACGTTAACACAGCTTTGGATGGAGGCAAATGTAAAAATTGTGTGATCATACTTGCCAATCTTGGAGAAAGGGGGAGAAAGGGGGGAACAGAAAATTATACACAATTTTAAGGGAAGAAAAAAGGAATATTAATGGTCTTCCAAGAGAAAAAAAAAAAAAGAAATACCGTATATTTCCGAATATAAGCCGAGAGTACGTTTTTCCCTGCAGAAATTTGCCCAAAATTGCAAACCCGTGTATAAGTCGAATTAAAAAAATACGAATTGAAATAAATTTTCAATTTGTATTGAAAATTGATTGAAATTTATTGAGATTATTTATTGAAAATTTATTGAGCCAAATTGAAATAAATTTTCAAGACCGGGAGCAAAATAAAGCTAGCTATATTGGCATGACTAAGAGAATAATTAAAGACAGAATATCCGAACACCTTGCTGATTTAAAATACAACAAACTGTCCACAGCCTTCTCAAGAAATAATAACACTAACCCTAATCATATTGAATCAATTAACTTTCGTAAAATTTCAATTTTTAATTCACACAAATATGCACTTAAAAGAGAAGCACTTGAAATCCTGACCACCCATGATGCAATAAATGACGTAGAACATAATATCATCCCACCTGAATGGAAACAGATTTTGGAAATAAAGAAACGAAGTGAAGAATCGACGGACGAGGAAGTTAAGATAAAGGAGTGAACTGCCAAGCTCTTTGTTTTGTCACCAGGCTCTGATGATGGCTCTGGTAGGAGTTGAAATATATTGGTCTCTTTTTTAAAGGATTTTTATAAGGTATTTTAAATGTTTTTAACGAAAAAATACTCTTTTAAAGTTCGAGTACATCGCCAAAATGGCAAAAATATTGCCAATCTATAAAACTTTCAGGATAATCTGTCTAATGGAATTGCGCAAAATGCATGCTTATCCAACAGAATTCCTTACCTTGCTTAGCTATGACGTAAAATGATCGCAGTGTGTTCGCCAACGGCGATAGTTTTAACTCTGGCAACCGTATCAGAAGGGAGGCTAGCACAGACGCACTCACATGCGCAAGTGCCGGCAGCTGAAAATGATGGTCGCCGGGTCGCCGTATTACCGAGAGCCCTAACATCGATGCTGAAGCCGCTGGATGTTTACAGAAATAAGCCGTTTAAAGACTGATTGCATCGATTTTTTTAATGACGTATCTAAATTATTTTGCATATTTCTACTTTTGAGCATTTTTATCAGTGCCTCAAGGCAATCTTGGAAAAAAAAAAAAAAAAAAGAGATTTGCCACTTTTTTTGATAGTGTAAGCCTAGAAACATTTTAAACAGAGATGATTTAATTGCATAAATTAAAAATATGATCGGGAGTCCTGTTTTCAAGTTTCTCTTATACTATTTCTAAATCAGACAGAGAAGTTACTCCGTTCGTGCAATCTGCCGATGACATCAGTTACCGACAGGTAAAAAAAAAAAAGGAAATGTAAACACACGTAACTACATAGAGCGTTTCTAGAAATAAATTTAAAATTGCTAATTTAAGAGTTTTATATGTGATAAATATTTTAAAATAAGGTTTAATATCACTATTTTACTTTATATATTACTTTTTAAGCTTAAAATATATGTATTCAATCATTGTTTCTAATGTACATTTTTTGCTAGAAATGTGGACTTGTATATAAGCCAACCCCTGACTTCAGATTCCGAAAATTTTTCAAAAATTCTTGGCTTATACATGGAAATATACAGTACTTTATTCAATATGTATTGTATTAGTTTTTAAATAAAAATAGAAAATATTTTTAAATAAAATTATTAAGATAATAAAAATATTTATGCAGGGGTCTGTCCAGACTTTTCGGACAGGGTCCTGTTTTTGTGAAATTGTGAAAAACTCTATACGTATTTTTGTGAATTTAAATTTTGTGTGAAAATAAAGTTTTTCCGAACTTTTCTTTTTGTGAAATTGTGAAAAATGTAATTTTTCAAAATAAAATTATAATTAAAAGTTTCATTTTAGACAATGACAGTTCGTTTTTATAGAAGTAAACTTAAATATATATTGATAGCCCTTAATAAATTAGAAATTGAATATCAGCTTTTCGGGGAAATACAGCAAAACATCTGATTTTTCATAGGCAGCTTGTTCGTTCCATGGAAGATTAGCTTTAAAAATGAAATAGATTTATCAAAGGTCTATTTTTTAGGATAGAAAATTTTGTGAAGGGTCCTGTTTTATGACAAATATTTTGTGAAGGGTCCTGTTTTAGGATAAATAATTTTGTGAAGGGTCCTGTTTTAGGATAAATAATTTTGTGAAGGGTCCTTTAACGGACCCAGATTTGCCTCTGGACAGACCCCTGTTATGTGTTGCAGTACACATTGTCAAAAACAGACACAAAAATTGTTTTTATTAAATGAAAATTTTGCAATTTTTAAGATAGATTTTCAATTCAAAACACACGAGAAAGACAGTAAAACATAAAAACAGAAGAAACAGTTATGAAATAACCAATAATGTTACAATAAAACAGGGAGAGCTGGCAAATATGCATGATCCTAAAATTAAAAAAAGTTTTAAGAAAGTGAATATTCTACCTCAATTCCAAGTAACAACTTTAAGGCCACAGACCAATCTATCATGCCAACACATATGTAAAGATGCAAAGCTATCAAAGGATTCTCCCTGAATTCTTCATCTGTAAAAAACTTGTATTCTTTAACACGTTTCATCCGTTGGAAGCACAAATGCCTAGCTTCTTCTCTGCTCAGTTCAGCCGATGGGCTGCGGTGGAAGAGTGGATCAGCAGCCAATATTTTCCACACACGAGTCTATAAAATATCATTTTTTACTCATGCAATTAACTAATTCAAAATGCCAGATATTGTATATTATTTAAATATATATGCATATACTGAATTTATAATTTGTTAAAATTTAAAATAATAACCTCAGCATGGATGAATGGCTTTTTAAAATATGATCCAAACTAATTCTTTAAAAAAAAAAAACGAGTTAAAAAAAATCTAATGCTTTATATTGGTTAGGTTTTGGACATACTTGTAAAAAATATGATTTTTATAAAATTTTCCAAAAACTACATTTTGCATAAAAATTGCATTTTAACAAAACAGGGGCAACATTGTTCGCGTCCATAGCATTCCTTAAGCTACATGAATCTCCCAGGTGGTGCTAAATGAGTAACAGCTTTGCAGCTGAGATCATCGTTTTTGTTTCTCTGGATACTAATTGATATGAGGCAAAGGCAGGATTTGTTGCACTGATATCTAATATCTAAAAATCGCCGATTAGTTGCAATTATCTCTTCTGAATAGCGAAAGAAACAAACAAACAATCTATAAAATTATGTGGAAAAAAAGGATTACATTTGCATAAAAATTTAAGAATAAAAGGAAGTTGGTTAACAAAAATAACAATCAAAACAGGCTTCACTAGAAAATTTATATGATTATATATAATCTTTTATCAGATTTTTAAAAATGCATCTACAGACAATATCTAAAATTACTAAACAGAGTTACAGATGAAAAAGTGAAATTGTTATTACTATACAAATGTTTACTAAAGAATAATAATAAGTTTATAATAATTTTTAAAAAAATCTTAAATTTAAGTAATATTATTTACAAGGTCGTAGAAAGAAAAATTTTTTCACAGGGTATCAAACTTTAATATATAATGTTGAGATTTAAAAATGAAGTTTAATTGAATAATTTATAACAAAACAAAACTTAATAATAAACAGAAAAGTAAGTGAAAAAAATATTATAGTTTTGATTAAAAATAAAACAGAATAAGACAACAACAACAATATTTTTGCAATCGATATCTTGCAATCGATTTCTAACTAACTTCCCTACTAGCTAGACATTTGAAACTTTCAGAACAGCTCAGAACCTGATGACAACACAATACTTCAAAGCCTGATTTTCGAATTTTTTATTAGTTTTCATTTAATTAATTAAAATATGAAAATAATAATCTCCTAATTGCTTAAAAAATAGACATTAAAATATTAGCTATAATTTAATTGTTGAACCCCAAAAAAATTACGAGTTCATTTTCTTTCAACATAAAAATAAATAAATTTAATTAAATGTGAACATTAAAAAAATGCAAAAAGTTAAATTATGCATCTCCCAAAAATTGATGTCAGTATCACCTTAAAAATTTTATACGCATTGATAAAGTACTAATGTAGTTCTATAGCTATGATTCAACAGAAAATTAAAAAAACATGGTATATAAAAAGTTTTCTATCTTATAATTATTATGTATTTAATATATAGCTTACCCCATATAAATTCTACTAATAATGCAATGATACTTTCTAAAGAATTTAAAATCAACAAAAATCTGATATTTTTCAGACAAAAATAAATAATTATTTATTTTGAGAGTTTTAATTTGTTTTGCATAATTAAAAAAAAAAAAAAAAAAAAAAAAAGCGTAGTTCAATAACAAGTACGATTAATCTTTATTCCTGGATTTAGAAGAATATCTAATTGTAAAACTAAAATTTAAGAAAAATAAATGACAAATGGAATATAAACCTGAAATTCAATCATGTCTTTGCCAATAAAAAGAAGTTTCATCTGCTTCCAATCGAAAGATGCTTTTTTCCTATAGGTATCAAGTGCACTTGGAGGAAAATCGTATAACATATTTAAACCATCAAATTCTTTGATATTCATTTTTGATTCTGTATTCATTTCTATATTTAAAAAAATAAATACATAATGATGCAATGTGAATAATACAACTTATAATTTAGAAAGACATCAAAACAGAAGATTTGTGAATTAAAACGAGTGGAAATAGTTAATAGAGTAACATTGTTACAAAAAAAAAAAAAAAAAAAAAAAAAAAAAAAGAATTGTATTAGAATAAATGTTTAAGCAGGTTAATAACAAAAAAATAAAAATTGCATCTTTAGAAGGCATTTCTTATTTAATAAAATACAGTTTAAAAAAGATAAAAATGAAGAAGACACTTGCAAGAATAGAAATATAAAAACCAGAATAAATCTCAATATATTACTAATGTCTAAACATGAAACAGTTCTGTAAAAAAAAAAAAAAAAAAAAAAAAAAAATTATTGTTGGATATAAATAACGAAAGATGAGACGCAATTAAAATTACTTTGAAAGATTGCAAAAGAAACATAAATATCGAAAAATTCTAAAGAAGAAAGATTGATTATAAAAATATATGCAGTGAATATAAATGAACTCCACCTATATGAAAAATGATTCCACATGATAAAATATTATATTATGTGGACAGGATTTACATTTTTAACTACAAATACTTTTGATATTCACTTACTGAATAAAATTTTCTTGGAAACTCAAATATAGTAACAGTATTTATTTATGTAAAACAATATTATTAACGGCCGTTGATACCAGTCAACGGTATAAACAAGAAACAGTAGACATGCGAGAGTGATTCGAGATTCGAGCCGGCAAAGAATTAAAACAAAAAGAGAGATGGGCGTTGCCCTAGTGACGAGTCCTTAAACATTCTTCTACGGGTATGATTGGTTAATAGCTTTGTACATCATCAATCGCTTTTCCTGTCTTTATAGACTTTACAGCGCATCCCATTTTTTTATCGATGAAAGAGAAAGGAATGAGTAATGCAAACTGATAAATCGCAGAGATAAATTCTAGTAAAGATAGATAATTTTTATGTTTATATTTACTTTCCTTTTTATTTAATTCATATTTACTAAGCTCTTACCATTAATTGGCTGGACCGTAACAAAAGGGTGAGGTTGAATTGGTTTTACATCGTATTAGAGTTACAAAGTGGATAGAGCTAACCGACGCTCTGGGACTGACTCCTAGGTATGGTCTGAAGACATGCCATCACAGTTTTTATCCTTAAGGGAGGGAGGGGATGGCTTCTCCGTTTCAGTGACTGTCATAGATATAATTTGGGAGCAAGGAGAGTCAACAAAAGGCATTTCTTTGTTTGTATGTTTTACTATGCTCCTTCTGTAGCTTTAATTTTGATGCTAAAAATCATGATGCTCTTCGACCACGCCCAAGAATTCAGGTTATATTTGGGGATTTAATTTTAAGCGATAACAGACACGGCACACCTGGTTTCAAGGTTGACAGCATATCTATAATCTAACTTTTTTGACAACAGCACATAATCGCTCATAGCATAGCACGAGTGCGACCTAAAAACCACTCCCTCATTCACTCATTGTAGCTTTGAAACTGAAAATCCATCAGCACTGACTGTAGTCAATACTTGGGTGAGCCGCGTTTCTCTTCGAAGCTTTCTGTTCGAATGGCCACAACAAGAAACTGTGCCTTAAAGTTGTAATTTCAACGATAGGTAACACTTGTTGACATTCGTACAAATATTTGAATAAACATCATAACATATAGAAAAGCCGCAACAACTGTTTCGGGTCGAAAGAAAACACGACCCTTCGTCAGGCGAATTGCGAATGTTTGGTGCGTTGCTGCTTAGTTTGCAGCACGCGTGCCCACTTTATTGGCCTGGCGAATGGTCGTGTTTCCTTTCGACCCGAAACAATTGTTGCAGGTTTCCTATATGTTATGATGTTTATTCAAAGTTTTGTAAGAATTTTAAACGCCAGCCCTATGGTGCTTTCTTATTACTTCTTGACATAGCTCTGCTTGTGCATGGAGAGCTTCACCCTTCTATTAAATCTTTAACGCTCATTCGCACTGAAACTAAACATTTATTTTATTTTATTTTTTTTATTTTTTATGCAACGATTTTTTAGAAGCTTTTTATATGAAACTGACTTCGTCATCGTGCCTTCGCATCACGCTAATAAACAAGGCGCCTCCATTTTAAAGCAAATATAAGCTGTTACGTTTGTCGCTCCTTGGCTTTAGTTGGTTAGAGTATTATGTTAATAACGCGGTGGTCGAGAGCAGGGCCCGACTATGCTTTTTGAAGACCCGGGGCACTGATGCTATTTGGAGGCCCCCTTACCCTTCTCTCAAAAGAGCTCGGCAAAAGGAACCCTTCTCAAAAACAAAAATAAAATAAATAAATAAAAATAGTTCATTTTTTAAATTTTTCCTTCAATTATACATCTTATTGCCTGCTTTTTTTAAACAACCTATAATAAAATCATTAGTTTTATCTTCAAGACAAACGAAAAACTGAAGCATATTGATCAGTCAATGTTTAGGAAATTAGTCGCAAAATTTAATAATTGTTTAAGCTCTAATAAAATATAGAATAAAAAAAAATATCAATTTTTGTTTTTAATTGACATATAATGAAAAAGATTGTATTATTATTGCTTCTCAATTTTTGGAAATGAGGCCCCCTAAATGTGGAGGCCCTGGGCCAGTGCCCCGTGTGCCCGTGCCATAATCTGGCCCTGGTCGAGAGTTCGATCCTCGAAGGTCCGGCGTATTAATTTTTGTAGATAATTAGTAGAAAAGGTGTCAATTGATAAAAGAAATTTTTTTGTTGACTACACAGTATCTTAAGAATTTTTGAAAAGTTTTTTTTTAAGAATTTTTTTTTTTTTTTTTTTTTTTTAGATATTGAAATATACAAAATATCTTAGATATTAAAAGAGCACAAAATAAAAAGTTTAAAGTAAAAAATACATAAATAAATATTATTTTAGAAGCTTTTTTATGGAAGTTGAATTTTATTTTTATCATCGTGTTTTCGTGTCACACTGAAAAACAAAACGCCTCCACTTTAACGTAAATGTTCGCACATTTTTTCGTCACGTGTTGGTGTTAACTCAATTGGATAGAACGTCATGTTGATAACGCGATGGTTATAAGTTCGAAGACCGATGTGTTGCTTCATTGAATATAATTAATAGGAAAGATGTCAAATGATAAAATAAAGATCCTTCGTTGTCTGCACCTATCCTAAAAGTTTCTGATTATTATTATTATTTTTTTTTTTTTTAAGCTTGTTTTAGTTACAAAAACGCACAAGAATTAAAAAAAAAAAAATCTGGAGTGACTCCACTCGACTTTCCGAACATTGAGTAATTAACAGTTTTGTAGATAAAGTAAAGAAAGAGTAGTTGTTAAACAAACAAAAGAGAGAAAACCATAATAGAGTGTTTGAGTATTTTTCTCCATCTATTACACGTTGTTTTATTTAACGCTACTGAACTTTGAGCCCATAGATCATAATGACAAAGAAATTTTCGTTGTGTCCCTGTAAAAACCTATAAATGTTAGATTCACCAAAATGCTTATAGTTAGTGCAACAGTGATTTATAATACTCATATAAATTTTCAGCTGAATTCAATAAGGCGTTTAGATGCTATCGTACTTTTAAAAATTTAGTCCCATAGGCCATAATGATAAAGAATTTTTCTTTGTGTCCCTGTAAAAAAACTGTAAGTGCTAGATTCACCAAAATCTATACAGTTAGTTCAACTGTGATCTATAACATGTGTACAATTTTTTTGCTCGGATTAATAAGGCGTTTAGACACTATCACATTTTTAAAAATTTGGCCCCATAGGCATAATGATAAAGAATTTTTCTTTGTGTCCCTGTAAAAAAACTATAAGTGCTAGATTCTCCAAAATCTATACAGATTGAGTATTTATGATCTATAATATGTGTATAAAATTTTTGCTCAATTGAATAAGGCGTTTAGATGCTATCGCACTTTTAAGATTTTGCTCCCATAGGCCATAATGATAAAGAATTTTTCTTTGTGTCCCTGTAAAAAACTATAAGTGCTAGATTCACCAAAATCTATAGGGTTCGTACTATGGTGACTTACAATATGCGTACCAACTTTCAGGTTAATCGAACGAAGCGTTTAGACGCTAGCGTGTTCACCCACAGACATACACACATACACACATACACACATACACACACACATACATACATCATCGTAAAAATAGTGAAAACGGACTCAGGGGACCTCAAAACGTATAGAAACATCAAAATCTCGAATTCGGATTTTTGACATGATTACAATACTTTCCTCACTATAGTGTTCGGAAAGTAAAAACTGAAAGTTTTTATTATCAAGCACTAAAAATCATTAAAAAAAATATGCTTGCAAGAGTATGCTATAAAAAAATAATAGTAAATAAAATAAAATAAATAAATAAATAAAAGTTTCAACAATAAGAAAATTGTTGAAACACAAAAATATAAATATCTATAATAATAAAAGAAGATGTCTGTCTGTCTGTCTCTCTGTCTGTCTGAGCATCTATACGTTCAGCCCCTACTGAACGCAGAAGTATAAAATTTGACATACGGGTACTCAGAAGCCTTCCCGAGGGGATAGTGAAAACAGAATTTAAAAATTTTAATTAGTTGCGGAGATATTAATTAAAATGTCGAACCATGTCGATCGAAAAATGAGCCGCGAGATTCAACGGCTAATTGCTTAAAAAAAAAAAAAAAAATTCTATCAGCAGACGATTTTCTCCGCTGTCTGGAAAGGAAGCAAAACATCTGGAAATCATTAATGTCACATGTTCTTGAAGTGGAATTAAAAATTAAAAATTTCAAAATTTTTCAAATTTTCATTTACATTACATTTAAATTAATATTCGGATTACACAGCATATTATAAAGCTACTGTTCAATTTTCATGAAAATACATGAATAAGCAAAAAAATTACATATTTATTGGGAAAAGATTAAGTTTTCTTTTATATTTTGCAGTAATTTGAATTGAGATATGCCGTTGAAATTTCGTAGTATTTGGTTTTAATGCCCGATAATTCGATTGTGAATATTTTTGAAAGAATAGAATTATTAGGAAGGGGGTAAAGGGGCAAAAAAAAAAAAAAAAAAAAAAAAATGAGTTACAGCGTTTGAAATTGGTATATTTAGGTATTAGGACAGGATAAATCGATTGAGGATATTTTCGAGTGTAAAATGATTAGTAGGAACGGAAGGGGGGGGGACGCTGTTGTAAGTTCTAAAACGGGGATAAGGCGCCACCGAGCTGGACTTTGTTAAAATCAGAATTTTGAAAGTTCGTAACACGGTGAGCGAACAGGCTGTCTCAGATATTGAAACGAGAATAGGGCGCCGTAGGCGCTACCGAGCGAGAATTTACTGCGATTAAATTTTTCAATAAAGTTATTTTCACTATATGTTAGTGAGCTGTTGTAGGACCTGAAACGGGAAAAAGGCGCCGCAGGCGCCACCAAGCGGGAGTTTCGTAAAGTCGGACTTTTCCAGGATCGCGAACCAGCTGGTCGCCGAAGGCGGCTAGTTAAACAATATATACATAAATATTTCACTTTGCAAGAGATAAAATTTTTTAAATATTCAAAATATTTAAAAAGCATTCGAGAACAATATTCTTTTTGTATAAGTATTTGTTGGAATCTTTTAGCGTGTTCTATAACTTTTCTTTACTGTTCTTTGATTTTTGGTTAGAGCGTGTCGTGGGTTCGATTCTCCAAAGTTCGATGCGTTAATTTTTGCAGATAATTAATAGAAAAGGTGTCAATTGATAAAAGAAAATCTTTCAAAGTCTACACAATATCCTAAGAATTTTTTTATTATTATTATTTTTTTTTTTCAGAAGCTTATTTTATAATTAAAAGCAAAAAATAAAAATGTAACAAAAAAAAAAAAAAAAAAACATTTTTTAACAATAGGAGCTTTTTATTGTGGTGTCCTGAAAAGCATAAAATAGAAATTTATTCTTGCAAAGACATGCTAGAAAGAAATGAAGGTTTCAAAACTCAGAAAATTTTAGAGAAAAATATAGATATTTTACTTTTGAAAGAGATGAAAATTTTTAAATATTTTAAATATTTTAAAAAGCTTTCGAGACCTTTGAAATTTATGGTTTAACGAATACTTATGTAGAAACTAATGACTAAGAATATTGGTCTCGATAGCTTTTTAAAATATTTTGAATATTCAAAAATTTTGATCTCTTAAAATATAAAAAAAAAAATTGTAAATATAAAAAAAAAAAATTGTAAAAAGTTAAATTATGCATCTCACAAAAATGGACGTCATTATCACTTTAAAAGTTTTATACGCATTGCTAAAGTGCTAATGTAGTTCTACAGCTATGATTCAACAAAAAATTCAAAAATATGGTATATTAAAAGTTTTTTATCTTATAATTATTTTACCTTGCTCTAATCAATTTTTAAAATTTTGTCCTTTCTCCGTTCGGTAGATAGCAGAACTATACTCCGAAACTGAACAAGTCATGTTTCAAAGAAAGCCTTATGCAGAAGGCGCTTAAAATTTCTTAGCAAGTCTTCCCACTTTATACTTCTTGAATGATTTGATAATGCATTCATGCCTAGTTTTTTTTTTTTTTTTTTCCTGATGAAGGCCCGTGCTATTATTTTGATCTGAAACAACTGTTGCGAGTTTCTGCAATTTATAGTGTTTACTTATAAAGTTATTTATTTATTAAATTAATTATTATTTGGTTTTAAGCAAGTTATAATAATTTTTTTTTCTATTTATAAATATACAAATACACGACATTATATAAATAGTTTTCATATAACATTTTACCTAGTTACTTTCCGAACACTATAGTGGGGAAAGTATTGTAATAATGTCAAAAACCGAACATGAGATTTTGATATTTCTATATGTTTCGAGGTCCCCTGAGTCCGTTTTCACTATTTTTAAGATGGTGTATGTATGTGTGTGTGTATGTCCGTGAGTGAACACGCTAGCATCTGAACGCTTTGTTCGAATAAGCTGAAAGTTGGTACGCATGTTGCAAGTCACCGTAGCACGAGCCCTATTGATTTTGATGAATCTAGCACTTATAGTTTTTTTACAGGGACACAAAGAAAAATTCTTTGTTATTATGGCCAATGGGGCCAAATTTTTAAAAGTGTGATAGTGTCTAAACGCCGAATTAATCTGAGCAAAAAATTTGTACACATGTTTTTGGTCACAGTTGCACCAACTGTGGTGAATTTAGCACTTACAGTTTTTTTAAGGGACACAAAGAAAAATTCTTTATCATTATGGCCTACGGGACCCAATTTTTAAAAGTGCGATAGCATCTAAACGCCTTATTCAATTGAGATGCAAATTTATATGAATATTATAAATCACTGTTGCACTAACTATGAGCATTTTTTTGAATCTAGCATTTGTAGGTTTTTACAGGGACACAACGAAAAATTCTTCATCATTAGATCTATGGGCTCAAAGTTCAGTAGCGTTCAATAAAACATCGTGTAGTATAGGGAGAAAAATACTCAAACACTCTATTATGGTTTTCTCTCTTTTGTTTGTTTGACAACTCCTCTTTATTTACTTTATTTACAAAACTGTTAATGACTCAATGTTCGGAAAGTCGAGTGGAGTCACTCCAGATCTTTATAATTTTGGAATCGTGTTAAACGGATATACGAAAACATTGACGAACATTTAAAAACAAGGAAAAACGAACCAATAAATTAACGAAATAATAGGGAAAACTAAACCATATTTTTGTCATAATAAAAAATAATAATCATAAAACGTTTAAGGAATTTTATGGAGATAGTGCTTATATGACAGGAACTTCGTACAGGTTGTTTCCTTGTTTTCATTTTATTTGCTGCCTTAGAAAAAGATGTGATGTCAAACGAAGTCATTTTAATAATGGGGTACAAGTGAACTAAATGTCCATCAACCAAAGGCTGTTATAGACTTCACTCAATGCTGTCATTTATTTTCATAAGATTGTTATTGATTTTTTTTAATTTCAATAACAACTCAAAATTTTGTTGAAGCGAAAACTGAAAAATATCCTTGAAATGAAGTAAAAAAGAATGGAGTGAAAGGTTACACAATAATTTTATCCCTTCCAGAAGTTTTTTTTTTTTTTTTCCCGAAGACATTTTGCATAAGAAAAGTACAGGGGGCTTTTGCAGTCGATTGTATAATCTAGGAACATGGGTGCCCTTACGAGGGAATCTTTCTAAAGAAAGCATTGTAATCATGAAAAAAAAAAAAAAAAAGTAGTATGATGTGGTCATCTCATATGACTGCATATGACTTTCTTCTATATTTTCCTATACAAATTCACTCAGTAAAAATAATTTATTAAAATTATTATTTAAAAAAATTATCTTCCATGATAATGCAGACGATTTCCATATTAGAGAAGTAGTATAACACTAAATTAAAAAAAAAAAAAAAAAAAAAAAAAAAAAGGGGGCAATTTTTTTCTTAGTATTACTATTTTAGATTTCAAAAGTTCGCTTTAATAGAGTATATAATTCTTATACAAATACAGATTACTAAAACAGCAATTAAATTTCATGAATAAAAGAATTTTATTTAGATGACAGAGCGCAATCGTAAATTTTCAAAGTCATTTGTGGCGTAAATAAATAAAAATTTAATCATGATAGTATAAGAAATTTATTTAGATGACAGAGCTCAATTGTAAATTTTAGAAGTCGTCTGTAACGAAAGTCTCCGAACACTAGCAAAAATTCCTATATACACTTCATACAGTTTTGTTAAATAAATCCTTGTCTAATCCTGTTTTTAGACTGACTAAGAACAGAATTCGACAAGGCTTTATTTAACAAAACTGTATTAAGTGTACTTTTTTCATATAGGAATTTTTGCTAGTGTTCGGGAATTTGTTACCGACTGTATAAGGTGACCAGAATTTTTTATTAGAAAAAGAGGAGAAATTACGCAATGTCTTTTATTTTATAAGAAAATAGAAGACATTCAATTTTGAAAAAGAGGTCATTTTAGAGGACTCAAAATTGAATGAAAATGATTATAAAAAACCGATTAAAAAGCTACTTTACAGAAATAATGGAAACATTTTTATCTTAAACGATGAATTTGCATCAGTACACCTTAATTTAAATTAATAATATACGGATACGAGAAGAAAAGTCTCTAATTTTTATAGGTGTCACTGGACAATATAGATTTTTTTTTTTTAAATTAATTTTTGCCATAATACACACACACACACACATATATATATATATATATATATATACTAGCAGGCAACGCCCGCTTCGCTGGTCCCTATTTTTAAATGAATCTCTATAATGAATTCTCAAAATTGCATTAATTTTTATCACATGAAAAAAAAGAGAAACAAAATCTGAGTAGGAAAAATGTCGCACCGGGTTCTCACTACCTTCGGAAAAAATTCCCAAAATGCTCTAACTCTTATTTCTATTATTTTCCCACTTCGCCCCCCCCTCCTGTCTATCCTAATAATTTTACAAATTTGAAAATATCCGCAATCAATTTGTAAGTATCAAAAACCTCTATGCACCAGTTTTGAACGATATATCTCTATTTTTATTTTTTTACCGCTCTACTCCCCCCCCCCTTCCCGCCCTCCCAATAATTTTAAAAATTCGAAAATATCCGCAATCGATTTGTAGGTATTGGAAACCTCTATGTACCAATTTTGAATGATCTAACTCTATTTTCTTTTTTTTTGCCCCTCTGCCCCCCCTTCCCGGCCCTCCTAATAACTTTACACTTTCGAAAAAATCACCATTCGACTTGCAGGCCTCTAAAATCTATCTGTACCGATTTTGAACGACCTAACTGTATTTCTATTTGTTTTTGACCATAGCCCCCCCCTTCCCGCCCCCCCTTCCCGCCCCACCTAATAATTTTAAAAATTCGAAAGTATCCGCAATCGATTTGTAAGTATCGAAAACATCTATATACCAATTTTGAACGATCTAACTCTATTTTTATTTTTTTGCCCCCCCCCCTCTCCCCTCCCCCTTTCCCGGCCCTCCTAATAACTTTACACTTTCGAAAATATCCCCATTCGACTTGCAGGCATCTAAAACCTAACTGTACCAATTTTGAACGGCCTAACTGTATTTCTATTTGTTTTTGCCCCATAGCCCCCCCCCTTGCCGCCCCCCTTCCCGCCCCTCCTAATAATTTTACAAATTCGAAAATATCCGAAATCGATTTGTAGGTATCGAAAACCTCTATATACCAATTTTGAACGATCTAACTCTCTTTTTATTTTTTGCCCCCCCTCTCCCCCCCCCACTGCTGCCCCACCTGGGGGCTGAATTTCTAAATTCCAGAAATTGGTTTTTAGATATTTGCATTAGCTATATTTTAGAGCAAAAACTTCACGCATATCTATTTTTTTGTTTGAGATATATAGGATTATGCGAAATCACGTTTTTACGCATCTGAAATCACGTTTTGCCCCCCCGCCCCCCTTGGGGACCGAATTTTGAAAATTCCAGAAATTGGTTTTTTGACATTTGTATTAGCTATATTTTAAAGCAAAAATTTTTCGGATATCTGTTTTTTTGTTTGAGATATGAAGGATTTTGTGAAATCACGTTTTGCCCCCCCTCCCCCCCTTGGGGGGCGAATTTTGTAAAATCGCTTCTTAGTGGATGCCTACGTCATAGAAAGAACATTGTCACAAAATTTCATGCTTCTAGGTCCAGGGGTTTGGTCTGGGCGTTGATAGATCACCCCCTCACTCACTAACTCACTCAGGAAGTGTTCTTTTATATATATAGATTAATTAATTATTTTATTGTATATTAAATTACATGATTCGCGTATAATATATATATATATATATATATATATATATATATATATCAGAAATTTTACTTCAAGCGTGATTTCCTCTTTTTTGAAATTTTTTGAGTGGCATCCCTGTTTCTTGCAGACTTATAATATTGTTTTCTTCTTTATCAATTGCCACGATCCCTTCAAATAATATATTTTTGTGGTTGGAAATATGTGATATTTTAATCTGTTTGGTTTTCGTGGAAACATACTAAAAATTTGTGTCAAAAATATGCATTACTGATACATATGCATGTTTGTGTGCATTTTTGTGTATATAACTGCAGTTCCATTAGTTGGATGTTCTAATATTTAAAGTTCAGATAATAGATACTCTGATTAACGTGTGTCAATTACTTTTTTTTAAAGCTATTTACTTCAAAACTATTTTTATTCAATATAAAAATTAAATGACAGTATTATATTATAGAAGCGGGTAAACCCAACAGCATTACAGATGTGAATGGGCCCTTCCCATTTCGGGGCCCCCCTTTATCTCCTGGCAACCAATATTTTTTTACCCAGTCCGCCTCTGTTTATAATTCACCCTTAGGGACTGTATACAGTCCCTAAGGTTGAATTACAAATAAATAGATACCTTTATTTGATGTTTATTAAAATATTACAGGTTATGGTGAATAGATTTCCTTTGTTAGAAGTTTCTTTAGAAATGCAAACATTTCTCGTCAAGTTTATTGAACTATGGCAATTAAACATTTCTTCAGATTATCAGAATTATGCAACACCTTGACGTCACACAAGATTAAGAAGAGTTAAATAACTAGTGTGTTGTGGCCACCACAAGACTTATATTTTCCTATACAAATTCGCTCAGTAACAATAAAAAAAAAAAAAAAAAAAAAAAAAAAAAGATTTTGTTTCTAAGCTTTTTTTTGTTAAAAGTAAAAAAAAAAAAAAAAAAAAAAAAAAAAAAAAAAAATCGAAAACTTTGTTTTATCACAGATTTATAGTTCAACCATTCGTTTTAAAAGTATTGACGAGAACTTTCGAAAGATACCCATCTTGAAAATTTTCCCCCCTGGTACCCCCTCGCTCGCTTGGGAGTACCCCCTCGCTTTTCCTCTGGGGGGCACTCCCCCCCAGGGGAGAAGCGATGCCCCCACTTGCACAAATTTTTTTTCATAGTTAACTACTACTATTATCAATAATTCATATTAATTTTACAATCACAAGTTAAAAACTAGTATGCTGTGGCCACCACAAGACTTTCTTCTATATTTTCCTATACAAATTCACAGAGTAACAATATTAAAAAAAAAAAA
This sequence comes from Salticus scenicus, assembly GCA_963930645.1. Classification (NCBI taxonomy): domain Eukaryota; kingdom Metazoa; phylum Arthropoda; class Arachnida; order Araneae; family Salticidae; genus Salticus; species Salticus scenicus. Next base: position 399,506,076 of record OZ005649.1, on the reverse strand, counting down.
AAAAAAAAAAAAAAAAAATACGATTTTTTTTCAAAGTTCTTTTTTCATAAAAAGAAAAAAAAAAAAAAAAAAAAACCGATAACTTTGTTTTAAATTATCACATATTTATAGTTCAACCATTCGTTTTAAAGATATTGACGAGACCTTTCGAAAGATACCCATCTTGAAAAATTACCCCCCCCCCTCCCCCGGGGGGTACTGTCCCCTGGGGGGAGGGAAGCGATGACCCAGATTTTTTTTCCTAATTAACTACTACTATTATCAATAATTCATATTAATTTCACAATCACAGGTTAAGAATAACTCCCATTATGTACATTTATACGAAATTTTGTCCTATATACTGCCATGTTAAAAATTTAGAAAAAATACGATCACAGCACCACCTGTTGAGTGATTAATCCCCAAATCTAATCAGCCCCAGTTTATGTCAGGGGCCAACTAAATACCAAGTCTGGTTAAATTTCGTTTAAAAAAAAAAAAAAAAAAAAAAAAAAATACGATTTTTTTTCTAAGTTACTTTTTGTTAAAAGTAAAAAAAATCGATAACTTTGTTTTAAATTATCACAGATTTATAGTTCAACCATTCGTTTTAAAGATATTGACGAGACCTTTCGAAAGATACCCATCTTGAAAAATTACCCCCCCCCCCTCCCCCGGGGGGTACTGTCCCCTGGGGGGAGGGAAGCGATGACCCAGATTTTTTTTCCTAATTAACTACTACTATTATCAATAATTCATATTAATTTCACAATCACAGGTTAAGAATAACTCCCATTATGTACATTTATACGAAATTTTGTCCTATATACTGCCATGTTAAAAATTTAGAAAAAATACGATCACAGCACCACCTGTTGAGTGATTAATCCCCAAATCTAATCAGCCCCAGTTTATGTCAGGGGCCAACTAAATACCAAGTCTGGTTAAATTTCGTTTAAAAAAAAAAAAAAAAAAAAAAAAATACGATTTTTTTTCTAAGTTACTTTTTGTTAAAAGTAAAAAAAATCGATAACTTTGTTTTAAATTATCACAGATTTATAGTTCAACCATTCGTTTTAAAGGTATTGACGAGACCTTTCGAAAGATACCCATCTTGAAAATTTACTCCCCTCGAGGGGGGACTTCCCCCCCAGGGGGGTTCACGAGGCTCCTACGCATACAAAATTTTTTCCCCAGTTGACTACCTCTATTATAAATAATTCTTGTAAATTTCATAATGATTACTAAAAAATAATTATCTTTATGCACATTTATACAAAATTTTGTCCTATATCACCATGTTAAAAATTTAGAAAAAGCGGGATGGCAACGCAACCTGTAAGACAATTTTTACCAGAAGTTGATAGGCACTAATTTATGTCAAGGTGCAACTACATACTAATTTGTATGAAATTCTGTGCAGTAGTTCCAGAGATACAGTTGCCACAAAATTTTGTCACACACACACACACAGACTGACAGACAGACAGACAGACAGACAGACAGACAGACATTTTCTAAAAAGGGTCAAATCGTGTTCTACAGCTCTCAAAACGTGTAAATCCATCAAAAACCCGAGGTCGAAAATTTTTACGAATCCAATACTTTCTCTATATTACATATAGAAGAAAGTAATAACTCTCATTATGAACATTTATACGAAATTTTGTCCTATACTGCTATGTTAAAAATTTAGAAAAAAATGCGATCACAGCGCCACCTGTTGAGCGATTGATCCCCAAATCTAATCAGCACCAGTTTATGTTAGGGGCCTACTATATACCAAGTTTGGTTAAATTTCATTCATTGGTTCGTGAGATACAGTGTCCACAAAATTCGTGATACACACAGACTGACAGACAGACATTTTCTAAAAACTATCAATTCGTGTTCAGGACATCCCAAAACGTGTAAATCCATCAATAAACGGAGGTTGAAAATTTTACCGAATCCAATGCTTTCTTTATATTACATATAGAAGAAAGTAAAAAATGATGTCATAATCATGACTAAAGAAAGAATAATTATTTTTTGCATTACATTCCTCCAAGAGATAAAAATGTGCTTCTATAAGTACAGGCATATCTCACAAGAATGTGCTTGCCTTCGTTCAAGATCCATAAAATAAAAGATAATAATATCGCGAGGGATCAAAGAGTGAAGTTGAGAAGAACAATAAAAATAAATCGAGATAGTACGGGGGAAATTGTACCTAATATCAGACACACGTGCGGCAGTATGTAATTCAGGACAAAAGATCATTACATTCTGATATTGGTTATTGGAGCTTGGGGGGGGGGGGAGAGAAATATTTTTACATACAAATTTAAATTTATATACCTTACAATAATAATAATAATAAAAAGTTTTAGACAAATTTTGATCAGCACACTCTATATCTTTCTATCTCTTATCATGTTTCATCCCGGGAGAAACGCATGTTTCCAGTGAAAGTTAATTTTCTTGAAGATGAGCGTCATTCAGATCGAATTATCATCTCAAAATCAAATTCTAATCTTCAATTTTTATCAAAATATTTCGAGCAGTTTCCTGGGAAATCAGAATTCTGCTATTGTTATGCTTTTGGTGGAGAACGTGAGTCACACCGGTTAATCATGACCAAAAACCTTAACACTAAATTTTTATTTAAAAATAAATAAATAAAGATCACTATATTTCAAGTATTTACTAATTTTTGGTCCATGTATTTTATTCTGCACACTTATTAGATTTGCATAGCTGCCAAGTTTTTTAATTTATTCCGGAATGCTGTTAATCCAGTCCCTTTTACACACCGTAATCTTTTTAGAGTAATTTTCTTCATATTTAATCGTAATTATGTATTGAAGAAATTTTTTCTACAAAGATTACGGTGTGAAAAAAGAGCGGGGCTAACACCATTCCGGAATAAATTAAAAAACTTGGCAGCTATGGATTTGAAGTATATTATAAGAATTTTATCATTAATAATTACCAATATTCAGTAACATTTATGGATTTAAATGACCATTTCAGCTTTAAAATTGGGGTTGTAAAAAGTAGTCGATAAGTAGCATGGTATGAATTAACATCATAGTAACCGTATGCTTTAAAATTTTATTTTAATAAAGTGTCCAGTTTTTGAGCTGAATTAAAAGGGATTCGTTTAAATATAGTAACCAGCGCCAATGATGGAATAGAATTAAAATAACCCATTAAACGCCGCTATGTGAATCCCACTGAAAATTTTTGAATTTTCACATATTTTGGGTTTGAATGTGCATCTCTAATCTATAGATATAGTAATAAGACATAGATTGATCCGCGAGAGGGAAAAAGTGATACCTTTTTTTCGGGAAAAATCACTTTAATGGCTGCTTTTTTCCGAGTCAATCACACGCAGGAATACACACGGATAATTTAGTAAATAAAATTTATGAATAATTTATTTACTAAAGGTGAATGAAAAACTCCAGGTACAGTTTCAAGTTCATTTTTCTTTTTATTCTTTTTTTTTTTTTTTTCAATACTCTCTAATGGCTGATTTTAGAACTTTTTTTCGGCATCAAAATTTTTTGCTCGATAACATGGGGATGATAGATCTATATATATTACTATATGTATGCTCTAATCATACGTAGTTTAAACAATTAAAAAAAAAAAAAATGTTTTGTTAAAAGACATGACATGTTTCCAAAGTGGGAGATTTGACACCTAATTGGGGGTAAAACATATGTTGAAAAACTGCAAAACCCTTTTAAATTAGTTTTCTTGATCGCTGTTTGTTATAATTTAAGAAAAGAACTGTTTTATTTCATATCCATTGTTTTAAATCACTGCACTCGAACGAGTTATTTTTGATGAATTTTTTTTTTTCTTTGCTAATGTTTTGCAGAAAAACAAACATCTTTGTTTGAATAATTGAAAAAAAAAAAAAAAAAAAAAAGAATCGAAGTTACATTACAAACATTTTGAAAAAATTACCAACGAAGCTAGGTGTTTCAACATTTAATGTAAAAAATAAAATATATATTTATCTTAATTACTTGAAGAGAAAAAAATTCTTAAAAAATTGTTCCCGCAGCGGGAGCTTTGGCGCCTAATGGGTTAAAGAATTATGCTATTTTGAAATTTCTTTTGCATCTTTTGGACTTTAGAATAATATAAAGTGTTATGATGGCGAATAAACTTTGATTGGTATCTGGGGTTCAGTTAAAAACTAACTAGGGTTTTTAACTTTTCGCAAAGAACGGTTACAAAAATATCCCACAAGCTGTTATACTCTTTTAATGGCTGTTCGCCATAATAAACAATAAGGGATAAAATCATCAGTTTTAAATTTTGATGTTTAATACTTTAAAATGTAAATTATTTTTATTCTTTTGACTAGCATGGGTCGTTTGTGAAAAAAAAAAAAAAAAAAAAAAAAAAAAGCACCGGAGCACGGATATTAAAAGGTTGTAAATAAAAATCTTTATAGAAATACGACCAATAATAATAAAAGAAAATTCCTTGCAATAGTTACTGTACAACCGCGAAAAGAAGGCATACGACCTTGGAATAGTTCATTTTGAAGAAGGGGCGGCCGAATGAAATGCAAATGATGCTTGGCGGCAGTTCTTTTCGCCAAACAATTCTTTGACTTACCAGCTTCTTTGGCACCAATACGAACAGTCAAAGTGTCTATTGTTGCTAATTCAATAGAAAATTGCTAAATTTTTGACAATTTAAATATTGTTTTAATTATTTCTTATAATTTTTTTATCGGATATGCAGAAAATCGATAAAACAAAATAGCTTTAAACATTGCTTATAATTTGTATTCGCATGTATGTTTATTTCTACTATTTAAATTAATTGAATCCCTAAAATTTACTCGTTTTGCTTTCAACTTCTCGAAGTATACGTAAAACAGTTCCTTTTTTTTTTTTTTTTTTTGTTGTAAATATTCACTATCATGATTAGTTCAACTATTTAAATCTAAATATATATCATAATTGAATGTTTTGTAAATATTAACTATCGTGATTAATTAAATTTCTTCCTTTCTACTTTTATTACAACCATTATATGATTATGTCATGTTATTTAATGAAAATTACAATAATTAATTTAATGTTTATTTTATCAAAACTGCAATGGTTTCTTTCATGATTCTTTTTTTCATGATTCATGATTTCTTTTATTTCATACATTGTAGAAAGAAACTTTTTTTAAGTTTAATTAAGTTACTTCTTTCATCCATTTCTGCTGATAATGATTGTACTTAAAAATTACTTCTCGGAAGCCATTAAGATTACTTTATTTAAAAAAATCAAAATTTCTTTTTGAATGTTATTTGATCGCCGAAACTTTAAAATTTGTAAACAATAGTACCTCCGAACACATCTTTTAAATAGTAATTAAAAATACCTCCAAACATTAAGTTTATCAACAACTTCAAATTATAATTTCACACTAAGAAACGGGCTAACAACGCCAAATCTGGAAGCCACTCTACTCTGTGTTACGATGGAAACACAACCTCTCACCTTATTTCATTAATGGACTCATCTGAAAACACGTGATTCGAGTGCCAATTTATCGCGGTTGTACAGTATCTTGAATTGAAATAAAATCACAACTCTTCGTCATACAAACAAACTAGGCACGAGTGCAACTAAACAGCAAGAACCCAAAGCAATTATTGTGAGCTTTTTTTTTTTATTTTCCGAACACTATAGTGAGGAAAGTATTGTAATCATGTCAAAAATCGGAATTTGAGATTTTGTTGTTTCTATACGTATCGAGGTCAGCTGAGTCCGTTTACACTATTTTTACGATGATATATGTATGTGTGTGAGTGAACACGCTAGCGTCTAAACGCTTTGTTCGAAGAAGCTGAAAGTTGGTACGTATAGTGTAAGTCACCATAGTACGAACCCTATTGATTTTGGTGAATCTAGCATTTATAGGTTTTTACAGGGACACGGCGAAAAATTCTTTATCATCATGATCTATGGGCTCAAAGCTCAGTAGCTTTAAACAAAACATCGTGTAATATATGGAGAAAAGTACTCCAACACTCTATTATGGTTTTCTCTCTTTTGTTTGTTTAACAACTCCTGTTTCTTTACTTTATCTACAAAACTGCTAATGACTCAATGTTCGGAAAGTCGAGTAGAGTCACTCCAAACTTTTTTGTTTTCCCGACCGACTTTTACGGTGCTATACACAGTTCGTTATTCGTTAACACTTTCACCAGAGCAGAGACCGATAGGAGATTCTCCTTGCCCTTCGGAGATACCTGAAATTAACACTTATCTGAATATATCCACAATCAACACATATCCACAAATATTTAAAAATCAAACAAAGTTACTTGTGAGTTAGACGGTGCAACGCTCTAAACAAGAACACACCCCCTGTCTTATTAGGAAGGAGTGTAATATTATGTAACTTTAATCTCTTATCGTGTGAAGTAAGGAATACAATACATAATTGAAAAATTGGAAAGATAGCCTTATAAGACAGTTCGCGGATGTCAGCTAACAATTATCGGCGTTTCCGCTTCCGTTATTCCGCCACTACCTTCCGTTACAAAAAAATATTTTTTTTATTCAAGGTTCGATGTAAATGAACCTGGTATTTTAATCAAAGCCTCTGAAATGCTTTTTTTTTTTTTTTTTTTTTTTTTTTTTTTAATGACAAACTCACGTGTTTCTAAACTTAACTCACGATAAAGAGATAAGCGACCTTTACATTGAGACTGTCACTTGCAGCATTATTCACGTGTCATTTACATTTATTGATAACATATGCATCAGACAGTGATGCCAGATGGTCGAAAATAATTTCCCCAAACAGGTCTTCAAATTTCCCCAAATCAGGGGGTTTTTTTCGAAAAAATCCCCAATTTGATTTCTACTAAAGAAGGAAAATAAAAATTTTGTTATAAAAAAAAAAAAAAAAAAAAACAAGCAGGTTTAAGCTCAGATTTTTCCCCAAATGAAGGCAATTTTTGAAAAAAAATATCCAAATAACAATAAAGCTATTGAAAGTTCCTAGTCGTAGGGATAAATCATTACGTTGCCAACATTGACAGAAAGTTGAAGAACTCCCCAGATTTGTCCCCAAAAAAGTCCCCACAAACATTTCGTCCCCAAAATTGTCCCCAGAAGCCTCAAATGTCCTCAAAATGGGGACAAAATCCCCAATGTGGCATCACTGACATCAGATTTGTATGCTTGACTCTCGAAGCCCGCTTGTAAATCTTTATCAGATTAACAGCACATGACAGAATTACAGTACGAAGAATTGGAAAAACACCTAGGGCCACACGGGAATCGAACCCGCTCTCCTACGCTCGAAGGCGATTAGCCGTGTGGTGACATAACCACTCGGATACGGAGGGCCCTTACTCGCGTATAAAGAAAGATCATTTTAACGCATTCCAACAAAGTTTAAAAGTTTTTTAACTTCAGTTCCTCAAAATGGACGTTTATGTTCAATTTTGTCCTATTCTGCCATGTTAAGTAAATCGTAAATTCCAAATCACTTACGAAATTTTTAAATTAAAAAATTCATGGTCAGAGATGATCATGCCAGTATCCTAAATGATATTTTAATAGTATTCTGACAACTTTACGATGAAAATATCCCTCAAAATGGACGTTTATGCGAAATTTTGCCCTGTTCTGTCATGTTAAGTAAATCGCAAATTTCCAATGACTTACGAAATTTTTAAATTGGAAAATCCATAATCAAGGATGATTATACCAGTATCTTATGTAATATTTTAAAAGTAGTCTGACAACTTTACGATGAAAATATCAATCCCTCAGAAGGGACATTTATGAGAAATTTTGCCGTATTCTGCCATGTTAAGAAATTCGTAAATTTCGAATAATTTGCGAAATTTTCAAAGTTGGTTTATAGTTAATTGAAAATTTTCCATATAAATATGAATTTTGAGGATTGTTGCATTGGAAATAGTAGCATGAAAACTAAACTACGAAATGGACCCTGATAAAATAAATTAATGGATTAGAATAAGATAAATATATCGAAGTGAACGGTGGATAGCCTATTAGGCGGGGATTTCATTCTGTCACTGTATCAAGCTCTGGTCAAATTCATTTCTTTTAACATGATTATAATATGTCTCGCACTAGAAATTTATGAGAACATAAATACGATGGGGAACTGAGCAGAGTCCACCTATGCCAACTAGTTTTGTTTTAAATTATATTAAATTAATATTATTGCCATACATACACACTTTGGATAGTCAGACATATATACAGACTATGTTTTTTTTTTTTTTTTTAATAAGAATTTCTTAATATTTTTCTATTTGTGATAAAGTACCATTCTTTTTATATTGGTTATTACAACCTTTTGATTGCAAAGTAACTATTTTTCAATTTATTATATTCAAATTATATTTTATATACTACCTGTATTATACTTTATACATTAATTATTTTATTGTATATTAATTTACAGAATTCGCGTATATATATAAAAAATAATAATAATAATAATCAGAAATTTTTATTTTAAGCGTGATTTCCTCTTTTTTGAAATTTTTTGAGTGGCATCTCTGTTTCTTGCACACTTATAACATAGTTTTGGCCTTTACCAATTGCCACGATCCCTTCAAATAATATATTTTTGTGGTTGGAAAGGAAGTATGAGATATTTTAATCTGTTTGTTTTTCATGAAAACATACTAAGAATTTGTGTCAAAAATATGTATTACTGATACATATATATGCCTGTGTGCATATAACTGCAGTTCCATTAGTTGGATGTTCGGATATTTAAAGTTCAGATAATAGATACTCTGATTAACGCGTGTCAATTACTGTTTTTTAAAGCTATTTAATTCAAAACAATTTTTATTTAATATAAAAATTAAATGACAGTATTATATTATAGAAGTGGGTAAACCCAACAGCATTATAGATATGAATGGGTCCATCCCATTTCGGGAGCCCCTTTTATCTCTTGGAAACCAATATTTTTTGACCCAGTCCGCCACTGTAGGCACATCTTCATCAGAAAATATATTTACAACCTACACGTTTACATATCTTTATCAACAGCTAGATATCCGTATCTGTGATATAAGTTGGGGAACCTGGAATCTCTTAGAGTAAAAGTATCTTATAAATTTTTAACAACCAGCTACTCTTTCCTAGAAATGAAAGATAAAATATCTACTTTGTCGATTAAAATAAAATGATATTAAGGGCCCTCTTCACTCACCGCCTCCGGAAGTCAAAGGTAATGTTATTCTATGGGAAATTTTTCTTTACAAATAACTTATTAACTAATACATATTTTTAAATTCTGTTTTCACATTCTGAAATTTCCCAGCTGTTCAATGGACGGACCTTTTAAAAAAAATTATTATTTTATTTTTTATTTTGAAGCTACAAAATACGAATTTTCAATATGTGAATTTTTTTCATTTTGCAATTTCAAAATAAAACATAAAAAATTTAAAACAATATATTTTTAAAAAAGGTCCGTCCATTGAACAGCTGGGAATTTTCAGAATGTGAAAACAGAATTTAAAAATATGTATTAGTTAATAAATTATTTGTAAAGAAAATTTCCCCATAGAATAACACTGGTTGGGGCTTCCGGCGACTTTGGCACTGTTATTCATGTGCATATTGCATCAGTGTCAGTACTACGTAAAAGAAACAAAATTTTTTAGTATAATTTACTCACTGAATAGCAGTTTAATTTCCATATCAGAAAAATTTATCTAAATTAGTAATGATTCATTATTATTATTATTATTTATATATGTTTTGTTAACTTGACACACAAATTCTGCAGACGTCAAGCAGGAAATACTTGGGAATATTTTAATTTTCTTTCAGTGCTGCCATCTACAGTACAAGTAAATACGACTTATTAAGAATCAAATTCAAAATTTTAAACTATTTCTGAATATAATATCTAGATGAAGAAAATGTAATTAGATACAGTTATTATTATTTGACAATTCAGTTTATTAAACACACTTTTTTTTTTTTTTTTAAGACGATTTTTAAAATAAATTTAAAAAAATCAAATAATCTACACCCCGCGACAAAAAGATAGGTACAAAGGGTATTTTCTTTGATTTTTCATAAAATAACATTATCTAAATTGTGCTTATCCTTTATTATTATCATAAAATAACACTATTCCCGGACTAATATTTGTTTTAAGACTCATTTAGAAAAATTTTAAGACTCAAATTTTTCTAATTTAAGACTACACTCCGCGACAAAAAGATAGGAACAAAGGTTTTTTTTTTAAATTTTTCATAAAATAACATTAATTAAATTGTGTTGATCATTTATTATCCTAACAAAATATTATCCTATAAAAAAAATATTAAATATTTGAACCATATTTAAAATATTCATATTCAAAATAATCATATTTAAAAAAAAAAAAAAAAAAAAAAAAAAAAAACTGTTGGCGCATGCGCACCACTTATGCATCTCGCTCCGGCAGAATGTTTTTTTACTTTCCGAACACTATAGTGAGGAAAGTATTGTAATCATGTCAAAAATCCGAATTCGAGATTTTCATGTTTCTATACGTTTTGAGGTCCCCTGAGTCCGTTTTCACTATTTTTACGATGATATATGTATGTGTGTGTATGTGTGTGTGTGTGTATGTCTGTGAGTGAACACGCTAGCGTCTAAACGCTTTGTTCGATTAACTTACCTGAAAGTTGGTACGCATATTGTAAGTCACCATAGTACGAACCCTATATTATTATCATAAAATAACACTATTCCCGGACTAATATTTGTTTTAAGACTCATTTAGAAAAATTTTAAGACTCAAATTTTTCTAATTTAAGACTACACTCCGGGACAAAAAGATAGGAACAAAGGTTTTTTTTTTTTTAATTTTTCATAAAATAACATTAATTAAATTGTGTTGATCATTTATTATCCTAACAAAATATTATCCTATAAAAAAAATATTAAATATTTGAACCATATTTAAAATATTCATATTCAAAATAATCATATTTAAAAAAAAAAAAAAAAAAAAAAAAAAAAAAACTGTTGGCGCATGCGCACCACTTATGCATCTCGCTCCGGCAGAATGTTTTTTTACTTTCCGAACACTATAGTGAGGAAAGTATTGTAATCATGTCAAAAATCCGAATTCGAGATTTTCATGTTTCTATACGTTTTGAGGTCCCCTGAGTCCGTTTTCACTATTTTTACGATGATATATGTATGTGTGTGTATGTGTGTGTGTGTGTATGTCTGTGAGTGAACACGCTAGCGTCTAAACGCTTTGTTCGATTAACTTACCTGAAAGTTGGTACGCATATTGTAAGTCACCATAGTACGAACCCTATAGATTTTGGTGAATCTAGCACTTATAGTTTTTTTACAGGGATACAAAGAAAAATTATTTATCATTATGGCCTATGGGAGCAAAATCTTAAAAGTGCGATAGCATCTAAACGCCTTACTCAATTGAGCAAAAATTTTATACACATATTATAGATCACAAATACTCAATCTGTATAGATTTTGGAGAATCTAGCACTTATAGTTTTTTTACAGGGACACGAAGAAAAATTCTTTATCATTATGCCTATGGGGCCAAATTTTTAAAAATGTGATAGCGTCTAAACGCCTTATTAATCCGAGCAAAAAATTTGTACACATGTTATAGATCACAGTTGAACTAACTGTATAGATTTTGGTGAATCTATTACTTACAGTTTTTTTACAGGGACACAAAGAAAAATTATTTACCATTATGGCCTATGGGACTAAATTTTTAAAAGTACGATAGCATCTAAACGCCTTATTGAATTTAGCTGAAAATTTATATGAGTATTATAAATCACTGTTGCACTATCTATAAGCATTTTGGTGAATCTAGCATTTATAGGTTTTTACAGGGACACAACGAAAATTTCTTTATCATTATGATCTATGGGCTCAAAGTTCAGTAGCGTTCAATAAAACAACGTGTAATAGATGGAGAAAAATACTCAAACACTTTATTATGGTTTTCTCTCTTTTGTTTGTTTAACAACTACTCTTTCTTTACTTTATCTACAAAACCGTTAATTACTCAATGTTCGGAAAGTCGAGTGGAGTCACTCCAGATTTTTTTTGGATGGTGTAAGGCCATGAGAAGCCAAGTATAACAGACGTGGGCAAGAAAGAACTTTTAAATTTATTGACGCCCACAATTATTATTTTATGTTCTACCTATTATGAATCTTATTCTTCGTTGTAAATAGTGTAATTATTTGATGTATGTGATCTTGCAAATTAAAAATATTAAAACAACGAAGATGGTCCGTCATTAGTTCACATAGTGAATATACAAAAACCTTTGTTTCTATTTTTTTGTCGCGGTGTGTAGTCTTAAATTTAAAAATTTTAGTCTTAAAATTATTTTTAAATAGTCTTAAAACAAAAATTAGTCCGGGAATAGTGTTATTTTATGAAAAATCAAAGAAAAAACCCTTTGTACCTATGTTTTTGTCGCGGGGCGTATTTTTGAAATACATATTCCAAAAAAGTTTAATAGTGCTGCCATCTATGAACGTCATTACTAATAAAATGTTTCATTACCCAAGGAATTCAAAAAGGTTTTGGTGTCTGCATGAGCACGGCCCAACTCGATCTCCCTTCTCTCCCTAAGATCGGCCCACCAGCGGCCGAGCGGTTCTGCGCTCAAAGCTGGTAGACGTGAGGTGCCGGGTTCGATCCCCGGTCGCGCTCGTCGGCCTAGCCGTTCGGAGTTTTCCGTGGTTTCCTCCGAAACTTGCGTAAATACGGGCTAGGACCCCTTAGAAAGACCTCCACGGAAGGCACTCCGCCTCGGGCCTAGGACCCCAGTGTTGTCAATCGGCCTTAATCCCTAACACACCAACACACACACCCTAAGATCGAGTTTGGCCGTGGTATGAGTCATAATAGCGATCACGAAAATTCATTCAGTTGACTTGAAATTGGATACAAATACTTAAAACTTAGGCATGAGCTGTATAATTTTTTTTTATGTAGAGAGCATTTATGACTAGTGTACAAGGGAAAATGAAAGAATTTTGATATAGTATGATCATTTTCTTTTAACTGCATTTTAATATCGTTATACTGCATTGAACATAAATTAATAAGCTTCTTAAAACCAAGTTTTTTGTAGAGAGTCGTGTACATAGTATTAGTACTCAGTTTACATGGCCGTACAAAATAATTCCAGTATGTTATGCATTATACCTGGTAATTAGTAATTAGTGGATGCATATTTTTGGTAGCTATACTTTTTCCTTCATTTTGTCATCTGTCTCTGACTGACGGAAAAAAGTCTTTCATCATCACAGACCATCACCTTCTTTACATCATCAGATGTAAAAATGGATATGTGACTGATTTGACACTATATATACTGTAGTCAGGAGTGTTAAAATAAGCATGGAAACGCCATAAAAAATTTAGGCATTACAGGTTTTGAGAGAGTGCATTTTTCTTCATCAGAGACTTAAGATAGCATGTCATGCCACTGCAAAGGCATGGCCTAATTAACGTACGGTCCAACTAGCGGTAGCCCGCAGGCCATCAGCCTAAGGAAAAAAAAAAAAAAATAAATAAAAAAAATAATATATATATATATATATATATATATATATAAATATTCCTTAAAACAACAATTCGTAAAAATTTTACTTTTAAAAGCAAAATGGAAAATTGTACAAAGGGAATATTTTACTCAAATGGGGCATTTTTGTTCGAAAGAGTTGAATTTTTTTTTTTTTTTTTCCCCTTCAAAAAGTGTTATTGGGAAAAATGTTTTTGCAAGTATTTAAAAACATGCTATGCTGCTATAATGTATTTTAATGCATCAAAAAATGTTCAACTTTTCTATGTGTATAGGAAAAGGGTAAGATGCACTGTTAAATGAATAATATTAATCTGTCTCGTGATAACATAATAATATCACATCATTATCTCTACCAAAATCTTATAAACATTTCGCCATTTTCGCATTCAAAGAACTAATCCCATTTCTTTCAAGGACATTCAATCTGTGCAAAACGATATACAGGGGTGGTTATAATGAAACTTCCCCTCTAAACAGCATCCTACATTGCAAGTGGATGAACGGAATGTTTCGAAATTTGGTATATGGACTATACACGAGATGCGCCCACGGAATTTCGAAAAAAAAAAAAAAAAAAAAAAAAGTTCCAAAATGTCCACCAGAGGGCGCTTTTTCCGGAAAAGCATTAAATTTAACACAATAAACGACCCAAACGGAATACAGAAACAATATTAACAATCCAGAACAAGAATGGTGAGCAATAAAATGTAAAGCCGGGAAAAGATGTCAGTTCCAGGAAAAAAAATGTTGAGATTTGCATGCTTGCCAAGAAGAGGAAGCTTTATGAAAAAAAGGTTAGGGTATAAGCGTTTGCAGACGACAAACGTTTGCGATGACAAGGCGATCAGAAACTAGTCAATAAATGTTAATATTGTTCCTATATTCCGTTTTGGTCGTTTATTGTGTTAAATTTAATGTTTTTCCGGAAAAGGCGCCCTCTGGTGAACATTTTAGAACCGATTTTTTTTTTTTTTTTTTTTCGAAATTCCGTGAGCGCATCTCGTGTATAGAGTTCTAACAGATGACGTCACGAGCATGTTTGCTGAGGGACAGTTGACCCCACTGACCCATTTTATCATTGCGGAATAGTGTTACAAATTTATTGTAACACAGTGTTGTAAAATCATAAAAAAATTCGACTACTACGCTTCCAAAGGCATGGAAAAATTAGCATTGTCCTTCAGCAAAGTACGGTTGCTAAGAAGAAAGTCACGTGGTTGTTAGAACTCTATAATTCAGTTATTTCATAGAATAACTAGGTATTTCATGAAATAACTAGACAAGTCAGTTAAAGTATATAATAGATAAAAAATTTTATACTTTACCTAGTTATTCTATGATATAACTAGTTATTTCATCACTAACCTAGTTATTCTATGAAATAAACAAATTCAAAGTTATTTTTATAAATTAATTGATCATAAATTTATGTACACAAAGTGTACAGACGTTCGCAATACTGGCTGCTGCAGTACAAAATTGTGCATATGTTTCAGATTCATGCATTTTGAGATAGGGGTAACCAGGGATTTTTTTTTGTTGTTGTTGTTTGGTTTTCCTGTATGCAAAGTGTACAGACATTCGCAATACTGCCTGCTGTAGTACAAAATTGTGCATATGTTTCAGATTCATACATTTTGAGACAGGGGTATCCAGTGATTTTGTTTTTGGTTTCATGTACGCAAAGCGTGTACAGACGTTCGTAATACTGGCTGCAGCAGTACAAAATTGTGCACATGTTTCAGATTCGTGCTTTTTGAGATAGGGGTATCTAGTGATTTTTTTTATTTTATTTTTTGTTGTTGTTCGTTTTCATGTACGCAAAGCGTACAGACGTGCATAATACTGTCTGCTGCAGTACAAAATTGTAGATATTTTTCAGATTCATGCATTTTGAGATAGGGGAATCCAGTGATTTTTTTTTTTTTTGGGGGGTTTTCATGTACGTAAAGAGTACAGACGTGCGTGATACTGGCTGCTGCAGTACAAAAATTTACTTAAAATGCATGAAATTAAAAAAAAAAAAAAAAGCAAAATTTTGTACTGCATGATCGTGTATATATATATCAACAAGATGGACTCTTTTATTCATTTTCTGTCTATTTATGTACAGGTGTTAGGCAAAATAATGTGAACACTTTACGTTTTGTCAAATATCTTGAAAAGTTCTTTTAGGAACCATCTTAAAACTTTGGTAGTGTAAAGAACATGTTATACTTCATATTTTTCAGTAAAAGTTGTGTCATGAAAAGGAAAAGGGGACCAGCAAAAAATTAAACAAATGTCAAACTGTTTTGGATCCCCCTGTAAAAAGTAATGCTTTAAATGCGTTTTGGCTGTAGCATGTGATTATGAGGAGTTTTCTCATTATCTGTATGACATTTTATGAGGCTACCACATATATTCATGGAGATATAAACGGTTTCTTTAAAAAATTGCAAAAACAATTTCCACTTTTTTAATTATAAAACGTAGGGTATTAGACCCAGTGCTAAGCCATTTACAGGAAATTGGCACCTAGTTTTTTTTTTAAACAGCATGCAGCAATCAGGATGAAAAAATGTTCAATATCTTACGAAATATGAGCACTTTTACTAAATAACTTTTAACTACGCATTCGCAAACTTTATAAAAATTTCATTAGCATAATTTAATAGCTAAAGGTATTGAGCAACTTATATGAAAAACCCAAACAAATATCATGTAAATTTAAAACGTTACGAGAGATAGAATAAACAGAATTTAAGTTCTTCTAAAAATAAATAAATAAAATAAAGATGTGGGGGGGGGGGAGGTTATCAATATTTATTTACAATCAGTGAAAACACTGTAATATCATAGGGGTTGACAGAATCAAATTAAAAATGAGAGTAAACCCCCTTATAGTTTAGCTTTTATTTTGAAGGAACTAAAATTCTGTTCATTCTATCTCTCGTAAAGTTTTGAATTTACACGATATTTGTTTGGGGTTTTCATATAAGTTGCTCAACACCTTTGGCTACTAAATTATTAAAAAAAAAAAAAAAAATACTTACAAGATAAAAAGAACTTTTTATATAGCATGCTTTTGAATTTTCTGTTGAATCATATAAACGCTACCGAAGGCAGCGGGAACCCGGAGCAATTGGATAAAAGTATTAAAAAAATTCATCGTGTTTTGAGCTATTATAGAAGTTTCAAATGGCTATCTAACCGGGAAGTTAGTTAAAAATTGATTGCATGCAAGCTTTGTACTGGTAATGCTGCCAAGGGCAGCAGGGTCCCGAAGCAATTGGTTAAAAATATTTTAAAAATGCATTTTCACCGTATTCTGAAAGTTTTAAATGTCTAGCTAGTCGGGAAGTTAGTTAAATAACTTTTCTGTCGAATCATATAAACGCTGCCGAAGGCAGTAGGGACCTGAAACAGTTCACTAAAAGTATTAAAAAAAATGTATTGTCACCATGTTCTGAGCTGTCCTGAAAGTTTCAAATATCTAGCTAGTTGGGAAGTTAGTAAAAAATCGTTTGCAAGATTTGTACTGGACAAACAAACAAACAAGAATCGAAGTTAATAAAAACATGGTAAAATATATAATCTTACTTCAATAATGTTCTTTTTTTTCCCATTTTTATAATACTCCTTTAATATCTATATTTTTAAGGACTCTTAAAAAGCATTTAAACACTTTTCCCTGTATTGTTATCAATTCATACACAAATACACAAATCAGTCAGAGCTTTCTTCTTTTAGATTCTAAAACATGGAGTATTTTTAGAGTTTTAGTTACTAAGCATATTTAAGAAATAAATCCTGCAGAAAGAGAAAATATACTAATAAGCTTGCAATAAATGACAGACAGACTGAAGAGAATTACAATATACAACAGTGGAGTAGACAATTTGAAACTTAAGAACTGGCATAAGTGGCACCTTTGTCTCTCTGTTTTTACTTTCCGAACACTATAGTGAGGAAAGTATTGTAATCATATCAAAAATCCGAATTGGAGATTTTGATGTTTCTATACGTTTCGAGCTCCCCTGAGTCCGTTTTCACTATTTTTACGATGATGTATGTATGTGTGTGTGTGTATGTATGTCTGTGAGTGAACACGTTAGCGTATAAACGCTTTGTTCGAATCAGCTGAAAGTTGGTACCTATATTGTAAGTCACCATAGTACGAACCCTATTGATTTTGGTGAATCTAGCACTTATAGTTTTTTCGCAGGGACACCAGGAAAAATTCTTTATAATTATGGCCTATGGGGCCAAATTTTTATAAGTGTGATAGCCGCCTTATTAGTCTGAGCAAAAAAATTGTACAAATGTTATAGGTCACAGTTGCACCAACTGTATAGATTTTGGTGAATTTAGCACTTACAGTAATTTTTACAGGGACACAAAGAAAAATTCTTTATCATTATGGCCTATGGGACCCACTTTTTAAAAGTGCGATAGCATCTAAACGCTTTATTCAATGGAGCTGAAAATTTATATGAATATTATAAATCACTGTTGCACTCACTATAAGCATTTTGGTGAATCTAGCATTTATAGGTTTTTACAGGGACACGACGAAAAATTCTTTATCATTATGATCTATGGGCTCAAAGTTCAGTAGCGTTCAATATCGTGTAATATGTGGAGAAAAATACTCAAACACTCTATTATGGTTTTTTCTCTTTTGTTTGTTTAACCACTCCTCTTTGTTTACTTTATCTACAAAACTGTTAATGACTCAATGTTCGGAAAGTCGAGTGGAGTCACTCCAGATTTTTTCTGTATAAGTTGTTGCTGACATCGATTTGCATACATACAAAGTAACTGTAAAAGGAATTATTATTTTTATGTGATACAAATATATATTCAATAATATACTTAAACCATATCCCAAAAATTATTTTTCAGATAATTGGCTGAAAAAGCAATCATGAATCTAAAATGAAACTTTTTAGTTCCGCATCATACTATAGGTATGGGGAACTTAGGTAATCGTGAAAATTTTCGACCTCGGTTTTTTGACTTTTTTACACGTTTTCAGGTGTGAGGAATCCGAAAATGACAAAATTTCTATGGTGTCTGTCTGTAGGGTGTCTGTTAGTATGTTAGTCTGTTAGTGGGTCAGTCCGTTAGTTTGTTAGTCTGTGTACACGATATCTCAAGAACAAATTGTCGCAGAGAGGTCAGATCAGTTTTAAAATATTACTTTCGACACTGGCAAGAACCCTATTCATTTGCAACATTCGAATTTAAAAACTTCGTAAGTTATTAGAAACTTACGATTTTCTTAACATGGGAGAATAGGACAAAAATTCACTTAAACGTGCATTAAATGGAAACTTTTTACTGTAAAACTGTCAGACCCGTTTTAAAATATCAGTTTTGATGCCGGAATGAACATCAGTAACTATAAATATGCTACTTTGAAAATTTCGCAAGTTATTGGAAATTTACGAATTTCTTAACATGGCAGTATACGGCAAAATTTCACATAAACGCCAATTTTTAGAGATATTTTCATCGTAAAGATGTCAGACTACTTTTGAAATATTATTTAGGACACTGGCATGAATATTAATGACTATGAATTTTCCAATATAAAGATTTCGTAAGTTATTGGAAATTTACGAATTTCTTAACATGTCAGAATAGAGCAAAATTTCACATAAACGTCAATCTTTAGGGATATTTTCAACGTAAAGATGTCAAACCACTTTCGAAATATTATTTAGGATACTGGCATGGATATCATAGATTATGATTTTTCCAATTTAAAAAAATTCGTAAGTTATTTGGAATTTACGATTTTCTTAACATGTCAGAATAAGGCAAAATTGAGCATAAACTTCCATTTTGAGGATCCTAAATACATTAGAGAACTTCAAAATTAAGTTTATGATATTTGTTTGAACATGATTGAATACAAATATTCTACTAGGAAATTTTCGTAAATTATTCGTAATTTACGTTTTATCAACATAGCGAAATTGTAAATTTTTCATATAAATATGAATTTTGAGGTTTATTGCATTGGAAATAGTAGCATGAAAACTAAACAACAGAAATGACCCTGATAAAATAAATTAATAAATTAGAGTAAGATAAATATATCGAAGTGAACGGTGGATAGCCTATTAGGCGGGGATTTGATTCTGTCACTGTATCAAGCTTTGGTCAAATTCATTTCTTTTAACATGATTATAATATGTCTCGCACTAGAAATTTCTGAGAACATAAATATGATGGGGAACTGAGCAGAGTCCACCTATGCCAACTAGTTTATTGAATATCTCAAGAAATACTTGATGGATTCTCTTGGAACTCCAGAGATAAAAAGAGCATTGTACTATATGTATTTCACATATTCTAGTAAAATTTTTGTTCCAAAAGACAAAAACGAGATCAGTTAAGCAATAAATATAATGTTTGGGATCACCCTATAAAGAAAAAATAAATAAATAAACTTGATATGCATTTTAGTTTTAACATATAATTATGCTTTTATTTTTATTATTATAAATTTCTATTAAAATAGCATGCATATTCAGGAAAACACAAAGGATTTTTTAATAGCATCCACAATTTTTCATGTATTTATTACTATTATTATTTTACATAAAAATAAAATGCAGGATACTGCAATGCCATTTTCAGAAAACTTGGCATACTAACGGATGTACCAGAATAAAATAGACCATTACTATTTGTATGCATGCATGGAAATTTTATATTACATATAGACATATACGTTTTTTATAGATTCGATTCCCAATTACATTGGTAAAATCTGTGCAACAACTCAAAAGCAAAAGTTACATTGCAACTACAGGACAGTATGAAGAGCAACGAAGTACAAAAATTGGTACTTTCCAAGTTCAAAAGTGGAGAATCCGGAAGCAAAATATTTCGTCATTTGAAAGGTGTTTTAAGTTGTGCACTGTTTTTAAGTGGTGTAATATGATTAGAAAGAGTGACAATATTAAAACATCTCAACCTCCATACTGTCCAAACATTGTCCTCACCAAAAATCTGATTCAAAAAGTGAAGAGTCTCTTGACACGTAAGAAGAGCATATCCATAAGGAAACTTGCTAGGGAACCGAAAGTATCAAAACCATCTGTACAGCGAATACTTAAAAATAACATTGGATTAAGACCTTACAAAAAACGAATACAACCTAAACTCATAGAAACCCAAAAGCAGTAAAGAATCAAATTAACTAATTGGGTGCGACACAATTTCAGAAAAGGTTAGACTAAGAGAATCCTTTTTTCTGATGAAAAAAGGATTTGAATCCACTGGACTACTCGATTTAAGATTAATTTGTACAGCAGATGAACTGGGATAAAAAAAAGGTTAAAAAATAATGATTTCCGAACTAAAACGAGCTGTAAAGAGAATAAGAAAGGACGTAATAATGGAAAGTTGTCTAAGTTGGACCAGACGCTTACATCGAATGGCAAACAGCAACAGGGATTATTTACATAAATTAATATGTTGCATTTTGTTTGTTATTCTATCTATATTGTTTATGTATAAAACCAAGTTGGGTTTCACTTAAATAAATTTAGTTATACATCAATTTACTCTATTTTATTCTGGTACACCCGTTACATTCGACACAACATGCTGCAATCAGAAATATAAAAATATTAAATATCTAATGAAATAGACCCCCCCCCCCACACACACACACTCAACTTTCCCAAGTGAATACTGTGAAAATTTAGCAAAACTTAGAAGTTTTTACGCATATTTAGATGTAGCACTTTATTTCTTTTGAAAGTTCTCAAAATTCAACCCATCAGCGATATCTTTTTGGTTTTTTTTATTGTAATTACTTGCATTTTACAAGAGTAAGTTAAATATATTTGACTAATAAAATATGCAAAAGATATTTTGTTAACACTTGTGCATGCACAGTTAAAAAAAAAAAAAAAAAAAAAAAAAATGTATTTAGTGAAAAAGCTCAAATCAGTATTTCATCAAATATTCGATATTTTTTTATTCTGATTTCTAAAAATGGCATTTTATTAGTTTGAATAAACCAATGGATTGTGTGTTATAAACAAAAATGTACCAAAAATTATCACTGTTATTAAAGAAAGCTTTATATCTCCATTAATATAGGATATTCAGGGGTAAATCTGACACTTTTGGATGATAGTAAAAAAACAGGAAATATCATCCTGAAAACACATTTTATTGAACTCATGGAAGTTGTACAGTATGAAGAGAACACAATAAAACAGAATCACTCAAAAAATAAAAAACTGCCTCAAAGCGACTCCTGAATTTGGAGCATGTAGCCTCATGATGTCTCTATACAGAGCTGCAAATGCCACCTTAATCTTGTCAGTAAGTAGAGTCGTTGTGTTGCAGGCAGTCGCAGTGTGGTTGGTGTGTTACTCCACCATGTTACACACATAATAATTCATAGGATTGCAATCAGAGGAGTAAGGGAGCCAGATGTCAGGACTGTTAAAGTCATTTCCCTTGATGAGAGGGTTGCCTTATGCTTTTTCAGTCAAGAGTTGGAATTTACATCTCTTGTAGGAGTGGTAACAAAGGTTTTCATTGAAAGCCAGCTTCACAATTGACAGGGCGACAACCATTACCTGCACTAGAGCTCGGATTTCCTTCCCTAGATCTTTTTGCACATACTCTTGTAATTGGCATATGAATCCCGGTGTGCAGGTATCGGACTGTCTTCTATAATAAGCTTATCTAGCAGCCACAGCTGTGTAGATACCATTAAACTTCTGCATTTCATTTCGTATTGCTTTCACTGTGTTCAAGGAGCACTGTGTAGCTGTCTTGACTGCAGAATTTGGTTGGCTGGTGCAAATCATCATGGTGCAGGTAACCCTTTTCCAATATTCTGGTGGCTTCCACCCATCTTCTGCAGTTCTGTTTCACTTACGGCTGTATTGGAAACCAACGAAAAGTAATATGTGAGAACGCTGGCAATACATTCAGGTAACTCGTACATATATATGCAATAAAACCATCAAATTTATCCCGAATACCCTGTATATGTGATGCTCTTATATAAATTTATATCTATAACCAAAAAAAAAAGTATCATAATTATATACTACAGTTACAATGCATCTCATGCATTATTCGTTACAAGGTGATCCAAATCTTATATTTTTAAATTTGTAACTAACTTGCGTTTTGCCTTTGGGATGAAACTTTCACTGGAATATATGACATATAACATGTTCTTTTTACCTCTGGAGGTTCAAAAGAATCCATCTAGTATTTCTTTAGATATTCACCAAAAACATCTTAATTCAAAATTGTCCTTTACTGTCAGTCTTACGTCCATGAATGTATATTTAGTTAAATAAAGTTACATATTGAAAGAAAAGTTTTTTTTTTTTTTTTTTTTTTTTTTTTTTTTTTTTTTATGTATACTTAATGAGAATTATTGCAGAATTACATTGTATTAGAAAAATTTTAGACATTTATTTAAAATGCATATTGTAAACATTAAAATTATATTAGTAGGTAGGTACATAATAAATCAATTTTTTTAGCCTATTTAAACACTAAACTCAAAGCATAGAAACCTTAAGAATTCAATATATTTTATTTGACCTATATTAATGATTTCTCAAAGTACACTGCTCAAAAAAATTAGGGGAGCAAACAAAAAAGTGAAGAAACCGTTGTGTGATATTTTATGGTCATAAAATAGAGAATACATGTGTAGCAAAACGCAATAGAGAAAAAATGAGGCAAAAAACAATTGTATGGAAACTTTAACTCTTTGGAATGGTAGAAAAAACATGAAATGATGCTTCGGGCCAACATTTTGGTTACATGTAAATGACAAAAAACTTAATGTTTGGAAATAATACAAGATGTTTAATATGGCGTGTGGTCCCCCAAACTGCTAAAACTGCCGCACATCTGTTTGGCATGGATGCGATGAGGTTATGGATAAGATTTTGGGGAATACTGTTCCACTCTTGAAGAAGTGCGATCTCCAAGTCTTGGACAGTAAAAGAAGACCTTGGTCTTGCAGCAGCGCCTCGTCTGAGTGTGTCCTAAACATGCTTGATCTGATTAACAAGAAGAAAACATGCAGGCCACTCCATACGCTGTACTGTTTCAGCTTCAAGAAAGTTCCCCAGAAGAAGAGCTGTATAAGGTCTGGCCTTATCATGCATTCAAATAAAGGAATTGCCAATTTCTTCAATGTAAGGTACGGTATGGTCTCAGAATCCTGTCTGCATACATTTAGTCCGTGAAATTGCCAAGGTTCCCACTCTTAAAAAGAAAAAAAAATTAAGTACTTTTTAAGGCTCACTTGAAATTTTCAAGGACTGTGGGGGAAAAATCGCAGAATGCTAGGCATATACACAAAACTTTAGTAAATCACAGAACACTAGGCATATGCACAAAACTTTAGTAACTACATTTTACTTAAAATATATACCTAAAAAATATCCTTTCTAATAACTGCACTTACGGCTTAAAAAACAAATATATTTCAGACGCTCTCGCGCTCATCTTCAGTGCGTTGTAGTGATACTCCTGTTTTGGCCAGCCTTCGTTTCTTGATCTTCGAATCTCTTCACTTCAAAGTTGGTATTTTTCTTTATTAGTTGTTGCCATATGGATGGTATTATGCTGTGCTCACGGTCATTAATAGATAAATTGTTAGTAACTATTTCAATTGCTTCTCTTTTAAGAGCATAGTGGTGGTTATTATAGGGTGCTATTTTTCGGGTATTAATGCACTGAAGGTGGGCGCGAGAGCGTCTGAAATATATTTGTTTTTTAAGCCGTAAGTGCAGTTATTAGAAAGGATATTTTTTAGGTATATATTTTAAGTAAAATGTAATTCAATCCTTTTTTAAAAAACTAAGTTAATATTTAGTAACTACTTTTATTAGTTATTATTTTTTTTATAATTAGAATAATAACTTTGCCTGTTTTCACAATACATTTTTGATGGATTGACCAAATTAACTTTTACAAAAGTAAAAATATTATTAGTTTAGGATTTGGAATTGGGATCATTATGGTTATTCCAAAGTTCTTAGGTTTGAGTTCTGGTCTGGTCACTTTCTGCTCAAAATTATTGACTAGTCTACCAAACAGGTATTAGATTGGCAAAAAAGATAAGTAAGCTGAAACTATATACAAAAGCAAGATATTGAAATGAGAATTTTATGACAAAATGCATTGTATTAGACAACGGCGTGTACATGTGGAGATGGTTTAGCCTTGATTGAGCGTTTGCTAGAGAAGAAAATTCAAGGATTTTCAAGGACTTTAAACAAAAAACAAGTACTTTCAAGGGCTCTTGAAAAAAAAAAAAATGAAATTCAAGTACTTCTTAAGGACTTTCAAGGCCCATGGGAACCCTGATTGCTATTCCGAATTATATACAGGTCCGTACGTCTGCCTATGCTGATTCCAGACCATACTGATACCATCAAACCACCTCGTCTGTAATATCTTTTTCGAACGAATATAGGGTTATTTCGAGTGCCCCTTTCTCATTCAGTTGAAACACGTCTGATATCACCTTCTAAAGTGAATCGGGACTCATCAGTAAACAGCATTTGCCTCTAATCACTTTGCATCCAATCTCAATGTTCAGCAATCCACCTTCTTCGGTCCGCACAGTGTCTTACTGTCAGCGGAATACACACCATTGGCCTAAGTGCATAGAGACCACCCTGATGAAGCCTATTTCGGATTGTTTGGCTTGAGACTCTTCATCCTGTTGCCAAAAGAAATTGTCTTTGCAGCTGAGTAGCATTAGTTGTTCTGTCTCGACTAGTTGTTAACAGGATATATTGGTCATTAATTGCTGTGGTAGCACACGTAGACGACCTTGTCTCTTTGTCCTGGTCGACGTCTAACATTCCCTGTTCCTTAGAATCGATTCCCCCCTCTTGAAATGAGACTTCTGGCCACTCCAACAGCATCCGCTACACTTTAATGAATTTGAAGTAAGTTGCCTGATAATATGTTAAGCCATGGATTCTGGTAGATCACGTTGTCATGACATTTTCAAGTCATCTTTTCTCAAAACAAAAGCAGAACGGTTGAATTTCACCACTGAGACAGTGAGAAAAAAAAGTTTTTGCATAATCACAATTTCTGCATTTATTTTTTATGGGGGGATTTTGTATGTAATAAAAATTTTTGAGTTTTACTTTGTAATTTAGTTTTTTTATGGGACTGGCATATTCGAAGTACTCGGTTATATACTTGGACACTCGGCCTCTGAGTATCTCAAGAATTTCATTATTTTTATGCATTATTGAAAAAACTGTAGAAATAACACTTGTTCATTCATAACTAATCTAAAAATTATAGAAATACACAAATACAGAAGCATTATAATTAAATTTTTACTATAAACAGCTTTCTGTAGTTAAAACAGGCGAGTAATTTGCTACTAAACTTGATATAGAGACGATTCATAAGATATACTGATAATGCATTTTAGCTATAAGAGCTGTTTATAGTAGAAATTTAATTATAATGATCTTGTATGTATGTGATACATGCAATATTGTATAGAAAACTTAACACATACACAAAAATAAAATATTTTACAGAAAAAAAAAAAAAAACTCATATAAAATTAACAAATTTTTTTTTTTTTTAGTTCATAGGGTAAGTGCACCAGTGATTGACACTTTTAGAGCAATCTCTGATGTTTTTAATGTTCTAGTCATCAGAAAATATTTTTAGAAATCTTAAGTTAGTACATATGCTATGAAAGACATTCAGAACCACATATATGTTAAAATATATGCCTTTGATAAGAATTACTATTTTTTTTTATGAATTTTTATTTGACACCCACTCAATATTCCAGTCATTGACACTGCCAGTTTTGCATTTTATCAGTCATTGGCACCCTATGTTCCAGTGTATGACACTGCTAGTTATTCATTTAACCAATTATTAGCACCCTATGCTCCAGTGTTTGACATAAAATGTTAAAATTCTTATATATAAAATATATTTTATTATTTTTCTTAATTATTTCGGGATAGATGTGAATTACTGGAGCATGCTAATCACTGGAGCACCTACCCTACATTTGTACCAAAAAAAATAAAAAATAAAAAAAAAAAAACCTTTTAAAACTGTAAGAAAAGATTTATTTTAAAATTTAAATTAAATAATAATAATTGTAAAAAAGGAAAATACACTAAAATATTATTAAAAATACATTTTAATAAGTAAATCTGTTATTTTGCAAATTATGGATTATGGCATAAAACCACCCACATTTTACATTTCTAAGAACCTGAGATTAAAGAGGCCTATTTTATTTGAAATGATAAAATATTTATTATAATTTTCACATTTCATATGTCATCTTAAATTAAGTCTTAATATATAGGAACTTTTATACTCTCTAAAAAATATCTGAGAAAGATTTTAAGAATAAAGTTATTATGATTTAAGTAATCTACTAAGCTGGCGAAGTGGCTAATCGGACCGTCAGTGCGATTAGTGTACAGGCTATTCGAACCATCTTTTCCAAGGAAAATAAGTTAGCACTGATAAAAGATTAAAATTTAGAAATAATATAATGTGTCTCGTCCCCATGCATGAAAAATTATCTTTTTTACTTTTTTTTTTGAGTGTGGGAGTGGGGTAGAGATTAATTATTTTCACAGAAATTTTTTACTCTAAATGAGGTTAAAATTCTTCATAAAAAGGGGAATAACTCACAATAATTTTTATAAAATAAAGCAAAAATGAAAATTGAAATAATAAAAATCGAAAATTGAATAATAAAAATAAAAAATGCGACATGAAAACAGATCTTAGTAAATGAGTATTTTCAATTTTTGAAAAAAATTTCACAATATGTTTGTTTATGAATATGTATTAAAAATAAATCTTCATGTTCAACTACATAGATGTTAATTGTTTTTTTATTTCTTTTCCTTCTTTCCTTTTTTTTTTTTTAACAATTAAACCGTTCCAATATAATTCGATGCAAACCAAACCCAATTTTCTATACAAATATATGTATGACTTTTCTGAAAATGACGTTTGTACTTATTTTGTAATGTTTTCTAACAGCAATGTTGAAATAAACATGGATCAATCACATTCTACACTTTCAAAATGTTTAAAAGTTTCAATTTGCAGTTGAAACAAGCAAAATAGTTAGTATATTACAGAGAAAATTTAAGATAAAACAAGCAAAATCATTATTATGACCAGCACAACATGGAAGCGGTCCAAATAGCCTCCACACTAATCGCACCGATGGTCCGAATGGCAATGGCCACTAAGCTGGATGTATCAAAAGTAGCAATGAGCCTAACAGGGTATATATGTACATACAACTTAATACAAAAGTTCTGAAACAATTCCTGAAAACCTGCTGTTTGCCATTGAACCAAATTTCAAAATGCTTTTTTAAATTTCAAGATGTGCAAAATTCTTCGTATGTGCATCAATTATTCTTTCTTACAATGATTCAGTATTCGGCCAAAGTGTTACTCAGTGAGGTACTAAATAATTATAATCATGATCATGCTCAACCTACAAATTTAGAGTCATTTAGTTTATAGTTAACATTAGTAGTGGCACCAGAAATTCCCCGACGGGGGTACACCACCTCCCCGACAGGGGGGCACTACATAAAGAGAGTTTATTATATAAGTATTTATCAAAAACTGCAATACTGTTAATTATATTACTGTTAATATTTGTACCATTCCATTTGTTAGTACTCCTCGTGGTTTTGGAGATCATGCTACAGACAGACATTTTCTAAAAATATCGTGATCAAAGCGTGTATATTCATGGAAAACTGGAAGCTGAAATTTTTACAAATCCAATACTTTCTTCTATTGAATATAGAATGGAAAAACTGGAATGCTCCAAATTTGTACAAGGAAAGAAAAATGCTGCCAAAAGTAGAAAAACTGAAAAATTTTGTATTCCCCCCCCCCGCCCGAGAGATTTTAGGAGTATGCCTGATGGGGGGGTCACTGGCACCACCCCTGGTTAACATGGTTATGAATCTGTAAATAACAGTTGTTGTTTTAAGTAATTTAATCTAAAGAGGCTTAGATTATAAAACATTAATTTTCTGCATTTCTCCCTTGATTTGGCATTAAAATAGCTCGTATCGCTTGAAAAGCCATTAAAAAGCTTCACCGAAGCAGAAACAACCTTGGTAACGAATTTGGTACCTGGTTGGGGAGTTTATCATCCCTTCGTGACTTTAGTAAAAACAATCTTTATTAATGCTAGAGTACCAGAGCTCTAATTGAATATTTCAGGAAATAGTCAGAAAATTCTGGAAATATATGAGACTACAAATAGGTTTCATTTCGCCCATCCTGAGTTCAAATAAAGCCAAGTGCTTGAAGTGCTAGGAGCTCCATGATTGAGCCCCTATTAATGAATACAGCTTATGCTGTTAGGATTATGGTACAGTTTATGCTGTGGTTTTTATGTTGTCAGCAATAATTTGAGCAGTGTTTTCTGGTGTATCTAAAGCTAATATATATACAGTAGAGAGTCAAAAATTCGCACAGCTCGGGACCAGAGGTTGTGCGGATTTTGGAGCCCATAAAAAATCATATTCAATTTGAATAATAAAAGCATAATATTAATCAAACTAAACATATACCAGTGAATAATAACACAATTTTACTTGAATATTATATTATTAGGTATATAAGAATAACACTGAACATTAAAAAAATATTTATAATGAAAACAATAAATAAAAATGAAAAAACATTCATCAAATCTATACAAAATCTGTTCACATGCAGTTTGTTTTAAGCTACACTTGAACATGCACACATATATCATTAAGATTTTTTTTTTTTTTTTGGTCTTTGTCTATTGCAAATAGTTTTCAATTCTTATTTTGTAACACAAATTTATTTTTAGAAGAATTTAATTGAATTCTTCCTTACAACTATGCCTTCATCAGATAGCATTCCTTTTTAAAAAATAGTTTATTACTTTTTCTTATTGATATCATCATCATAATAATCATAATTTTCTTTTGATTAATTTATATACGATAGATAATTTCCTTATCAGCAACTTTGTTCTTGCAGTTTTTCATATTTTTATTATTGTAATCATAAAATGCAAGAACAAAATCTGCATTCAAGATCTTTTACAGAAATTCTAACTTGCATTTGTAACTTAAATTTCATTGTTTATATCTGAAAAGCTGTGTGGATTTCAGACTTTGGCAGATTTCTGGCTCTCTACTGTATATATATATATATACATTTTTTTTTGACAGATTTTTTAAAAATATTTTGTAAAAAAAGTTTGCCTAAGCTTTACTGTAGGGTTGCAAGACCTGTCATTCATTCTCAAACAATTCACAAATATGCAATAATATCTAGATTGTAATACTGACTTCGAAAAGAAAGGAAAAGAGATTGAAAAGGAAGGGGGAGGGGGTGTCAATAAAAAGGGCCATTATTTGCCTATCTCTTTTCATATTTCATGCTCTTATAGTTGTGATTCTTGTATATGATAAAAGTAAATTACTGCTTTTACTTGTACATATATATATATATAGATAGATAGATATAGGTTATATGTATTTGATCTTGCAGCAACGTTCTAAAACTATCCCTAAAAAACCTGTAGGTATGTCACAAAGAAAAATAACTTAAGGTTACTAGATACCAGAGTTGTATTATGTAGATGTACACACCAGGGTTGGGTTTCTTCTGGAAGAAACTAGTTTCTTCCAGGACAGTGGAAGAAACTGGAAAAAAACGGAAGAAATGGAAGAAACCAACCAGAGGACAAAACAGATGTTCAAAATTTAAATTTATGAACTACATAAACTCAATGCATAAATATAATGTCAAATCTAAACTATAATCCAATTAATATTAAAAATATTTTTAGAAAAATAAGTTATTTGAGAACCAACACTAAATATATACACACAGGAGACGGGTTTTTACTTTTTAATGCTCATATTTTTAGAAGTTTTTGCATAGATACTATCTCATATTATTATACGTTCAAACAGTACAAGTGATAATAATTATGGAATTTTTAGCCGTACTATTTGAATTTTTTTTTTTTTTTTTTTTTTAAGGATACAATATTTGTATAAACTCAAAGCTGGTACCTAATAAACTGTATCAGTAAGTAAGATACCCACTTTTAAACTTTCCTGCACGTTATCTAGGATTTAAAAAAAAAAATCCATACTTTTTATTTATTTAAAGTTGAAAAAATAAAGTGCAGTATTGAACTACTAAAAAACTTTTCATTTGTTTTACGGTCAACTCCCTCTAACTCTTAAAAGTTTTGTCCACAGGTTGTCTGGATTATAGGAATTTGCAGATTAGAGATCATTGCCTTTGTTTACAGTTTTCTTTTACAGATACAAAGTCAGTTATTATTAATTCATACATAGACATCAAAATGGAAAGACAATTTCTAATAAATTTTAGAATAAAATATTTCTTCAATATTAATAAAACTAATCTATCTCATTCATATATGATGATAAATAATTAAAGCATATTCAAATAATAGGTACCTGTATAATGTAAACAAACATATTTTTAAAAATACAAAACAAAATACTTTTGAAAGTCCAGAAATAATATTAATCACCGATTAATTTTGTTAAACACTGATGTAATAGTGGTTTGTTTTAAGTGCTAGTCTGTATTACTTGCAGGATAATAAATACAAGAATGTTACCCCCCCCCCCCCCCCAACCTCTCTAATTGTGTTTCAAAGCAAGGATTAAGCTAAAAATTTTATTTTTTAAAAAGTAAAAATGTGAATTTTTTTTTTAAGTATGAGATGTAAATTTCTTTTACATTAAAAAATCAATTATGGATTAGAAGGATTTTTAGATTATAAATCTGTGGATTAGAGGAAGTTGACTGTACTGTATATGACTATAAAGAAAATAAAGTTTTTGATGACATTTTGTAATACAGTATTGAATACTGGTTCTTTTAATTAACTGGATGTTTGTTAAAAGCTGTTTTATCAGAAAATATAAGAAAGTGATCCAAACTCCAAACTATTATTTATTACCAGTTAAAGAAATAAAATTGTCTAAATTATAAAACTTTACACTGTTTAAATTGAAATTGATTTTTTTTTACTGAATTTTGAGTATTTTGGAACATAATCATCAGATACCGAAGATCACTTCGGTAAAAATCTCATAATTATTAATTAAATATGTTATTAAATTTTTATAGGTATAATTAAAGTTACTTAGTTGTTTATAAGTTAAATGCATCCATTGTATCTTACAAATCTGCAATTTATAGGATAAATTTTTAAGAAAAACAGTTTCTTCCATTTCTTCCACTTGGAAGAAACCTATTTCTTCCGGCCGGTTTTTTCCGCCTTGGAAGAAACTTGCCAACCCTGGCACACACGTACAACGGGTGAGGGTACTTTTTTTTTTTTTTCAGAAACAGTGCAAGAGAAAAAAATATAGGTAAATGCAGATATCCACATGGTACATAACATTCATAACCTTAACAATTACACAATAAAAAACTCAGTAGCTAAACATATGAAATGTAATTTGTCCCTTTCTTTCATAGATGTTTAAATGCATACTAAGCTAACTCATTTATGTTGCTGTTGTTTCTAACTGCAAATGGCTAGACTATCTCCAACTCCTTAAAGCCAAAACCTTACAAAAGTTTTAAAAACAATAGGGGGCCCTTTAAAACCTCGTTCATTTTTCATATTATTCTAGATGCGAAATTGAAGTCATTATCTTTTAATTATTTATGATTACAACTTTTTCTTTTTTAATATAAGTTCGCAGATACTTTTTTTAGTTGTGTGTGCAGATACTTTGTAAATTCATACAGGTCAGCTAGATACTTAAAATGTTGGAAAAAGCCCCTCCCAGGTACTAGAATGTTTTTTTTTTTTTTTAAAGTGCCATCAGATGCTGTGCCTCGCAAATTAGCCTCAGATTGATTATGGTAATTTCATATACAATCATATATTAGAGATTAATCTTAATCAACATTATTGATATGTACAGTGATTAGAAAAACGTTCTTTACTTTTCTTAAATATATCAAGAATTAAATTTCTGTGTATTTTTATTATTTATTTATTTACTTAAGATTATCCCAAATTAATAAAATGGTTAATGTATATAAGACGATATATATTTATACATTGATATAATATTTAAAAATTTCTGTTGGCAACATAAAAAATCTATGAAACAGATTCTTTTAATAAAGAAAACTTCAGTAAACATAAAAAAAAAAATTTCAACTCCAGCAAACATTTGCGATAAATCTTTCACTTTTTTTTTTCTTAATCACAAAGAAACATTCTATGAACATTTCATCATTCTATGATATACCTACAGAATGCTGCAACCACTGACTTTAGAAGCACATTTTCAAAATGCAATATGATCTTTTTTTCTTTTTAAGTATTACACATTCAACCAGGAGTTTTAAGCACTGTTTCTTTAGGTGTAAATTTTAATGTTTAAAAAAAAA
The DNA here is from genome assembly GCA_963930645.1 of Salticus scenicus. Taxonomy (NCBI): domain Eukaryota; kingdom Metazoa; phylum Arthropoda; class Arachnida; order Araneae; family Salticidae; genus Salticus; species Salticus scenicus. The sequence goes on along the minus strand of OZ005649.1, from coordinate 399,472,975 downwards.
AAAAACCTTACTTATTGTAAAGTTTTTTAACATACATTCTAGAATTGAATTTTCTATGTTATAATGCAAATATCATTTTTACTTAAGTTGATGTATTGAAGAGTGCATTTCTGAAGTGCCTCTCTGGAACTAATAATCTAAAATAAACACCAATCACTACTTTGAGTAAGGTATCAATACAAAATTATACAAACATATGAAATTAAAATTCAACTGAAGGTCAATACAAAGCGCAAGCTATTTCCAAATTAATATCCATACATTTATTGAAGTTTTCATAAACATTCTAATTATTAAAAAAATTCTTTATTGTTAGTTTAAAAAGTGAAATTAAAATTGAGGAAAAAGACAAACAAATAAACAATTTACATAACTGTATGCCCTAAGGCTACTCGGATTTTAAAAACGTTTTTTACAGTCTGCCAATTAGTAGTACAGAATGTCTTTTAATGGTTACTTACAGATAAAATGGAAGACAAACAGAAGATTTAAAAGCAATAACCAAGACAGTCTAACACTAATGCGACAGATATTGGTACCATTTTGATTTCTTCATTTCTGCAAATTCATCCAATTCTTATACATAGTTCAAAATGATTAATGCCTGCTTGACTACGCTTTTTCATTCCATATAAAATCTGGCAATAAAGCAATACATGTGTAAAGCAAAATGGGCTAAGCTTTACTATAAGGCACCCATTGGCGATTTGTGACGTTGTGATACGATTCAGTGTATTGACACTTTTTAATGTATCGGACCTTTGTTTTTCTTTAGAACCGATCATTCGTGTATGTTTATCGTGAATGATTTTCTTTTAAATGTGTTTTTAAGATTTAAAAATTATTTTTTCAAGTGTATTTTATTATTATTATTTAGAGAAAAATTAGTGCATGGTAGTAATTGATGCAGTATAGATTTTCATGCATTTTCCGATGCAGGGGTATTTAGTGATGTTTTTGTTTTGGTTGTAATATCGGGATACTGACTGAATTTTATGTGCTAAAACTTGAAAGCCCTCCGATATATTTATTTTTTGTGGTGAAGTAGCTCAAATTTCTATTAATTACTGTTTATTTTATTTTATTAATCTTAAATATGCTAAATTTATTTCAGTGAATTTCAAAACAAGCACCAGAGTGAAACAATTTACTTTATTAAAATGTATTTTTGATGTTTTGTAATGATTCAGAGTATCGATTCACGATGTAATTCACAGTATCGACTCATACAGTGAATTGTATATCGGCAATAGCAATGGGTGCTGTATAGTAAAGCTGTTCCGCAAAATGAAGCGCATCCACATCATCGAAGCACGAGGTATATGTATTCCACTTTAGGTTCAGGATGCACGACACCATTCTTCGCATCGAGAACCTTCTGACTGCATTCGAGAAACCTGCGACCTTCTTCCGTCCCGATATGAATACGACAATGCTCTCGCAGACTTGCACGATCTGTAAATCGAGCATCACATATGCCACACACTTCAGGTGTATGACTCAATTTATGCTTTACAAATGCATGCCTTTTGCCAGTATAATCTTCATTGCAAAATGGGCATATTAAAGGTTTAGGTTTTTTCCCTTTCCTAACTCTGCCACCTGCATCTTCTTTGTCTTTGTCGTCATCATCATTTTTATTGTGTTTAGCTTCATGCTTTTTCCAACATGTCTCTCCAGCAAAGAGCTTTCCGCAATGCTGGCATGCAAAATTTTTAGCTCTTTTTTCTCTTTTCATAGAAAACAGCAGGCTTTCATCCTGAGAAACTGATTTATCTGTACTGTTTTCTTCCACAAGGGTCTTACTAAAATTTGAATCATCCGTAGAAGCTTCATCTAAATGAGTTTTAAAGTGCTTCTTCAAATGTTTTCTTTTTGCAAACACTTTGAGGCATATCTTACATGTGTAGTTCTTCTTTTCCTCTCTATTGAGTTCACTAGGATCATGAGTCAATTTATGCTGTTTATAGTTTTCTTTAAGGACGAATGTTTCCTGACACATGCGACACTTGTAAGTCTTCTTGTATTCAGATATTTTTATGTGAGACAGCATGTGCTTATTGAGTGACATTTTAGTAGAAAATTCCAAAGTGCATTTTTCACAAGGATAAGGGGGCCGAATTTTAATTTTAGGAAGGCACGATTCGTCTGATTTGTCATCTTTCAAACTGCACTGAAAGTCCATATCCTTATCGTCCATATCATCTTTATCGGATTCCTCTTCAACTGGACTTTCATTATTATCTGTAAAGTGGGAGAACATATGACCTTCAAGAGCAGATTTTCGAGCAAAAGTTTTGTTACAAATATTACATTCATGTTTTTTAGTATCGCTATTACAATTGCTCACAATATTAGAATTTGAAGCATCTGGAAAGTTTTCAGACTTTAAACGGCCACTATCGCTGCTAAGAGATTCCTTTGATAGGTTGTGGGAAACCATATGGTTTTCCAAAGCAGATTTTCGAGCAAAGCGTTTGTCACAAATGTTACACTCATATTTTTTACTAAGATTGCTCACAACATTAGAATTAGAGGAATCCAGTGAAATTTCAGATCTTAAAAGGGAACTATCTTTACAGGCAGTTTCTTGTAATGATTTGTGAGAAACCATATGACCTTGCAGAGTAGACTTTAGAGCGAAACTTTTGCCACAAATATGACATTCATGTTTATTACTCACATTATTCCCACTGCTCACATTATTAGAATTGGAGGAATCTTGCAAAGTTTCAGACTTTAACTGGCAACTGCTACTGTTAAGATGTTCCTGTAATAGGTTGTTCGAAGCAAAATAAATATTACAATCTCTGCAGTGATATTTTTTATGATTCAGACAATGAATTTCATATTGTTTTAATCGTGCAAAATATTTTCCACATTCCTGGCATTGATGAGATGATTGTCCACTTGAGTTTCTGCGAATTTTTTTCAAATAATTTTTTATAGGTTTATGAGTAGCTACGTGCCTTTTCAGTGCAGTCATATTTTTGAAAGATAAACCACATTCATCGCAGCATAACACATTCTCCCTAGTATGTTCTCCTGCGTGTCTTAGTAGAGCTCTCTTCGTGACAAAAGTTTTATTACAAGTTTCACAGGCAAAATCGCCCTTTTTAGACAGTCTTAAATTGTAAGAAGATTCACTTTGACATGAGTTGCATACGTACGGGACGTTACCTTCATGAGATATCAGATGTTGTTTTAATTCTATTTTCAGAGCGAAAGTTTTACCACATACTTTGCACAAATGAGGTCTTTCATTGAAAGTAAATGAGTTGTCATTAGTAGGTGGTATATATGTTTTTTTGCATATATCACAAGCCATAACCTTAGCGTATCTTAATCTTAGCGTATATCTTAATCTCACTACATATTTCGTACACCTGATAACTAGAAATTATAACTGGAGAATGTTTTTGATTTGAATGAGATACAATTACACATAAAAAAGAAAAAAAAAAGAGTAAGAGAGAAAAATCAGCGGAACCAATTATTATCCTTTGAAGACATGTTTTACAAAGACAAAAATTATAAATAAATAACAATAATAAACATCAACACGCATAAATTTAATCTTAGATCTGTCGGTAAAATACAATAAGCTATTTTGCCGAATTAATGTATAGCGACATCTAGTGCCGACAACAGTATTTGAAGTCTGAAAGGAAAGATGGAATTAAGGCTTCCTATATAATACAGGCTTCCCATTCGCTGATTTTCCCTTGTCCGCGTTGAATTGTTATAGATGGCGCTACCAGCCAGGTCTTTTAGGGATATTGTTTACATAATATCCCTATACTGACGATGAATATCCCTACGTTAGGGAAAATCGAGAAAAAAGTGAAAAAATTAGCCTAATTCATGCATAATCACATGAAATTTCTTACAAAACAGCCACACAAAAGTCCCTAGGAAGTTAAAACCCGTTGTTACATCCTGAAAATATTGCTAAAAGTCCCTATATCTAGAGACAAATTCTTATAGTTGGCAACACTGTAGGGATTTGTGAGTCTCTTTTTAAACGCAATTTATATTTTATTTTATGTTTAAATCTTTCATTTTTTCTATAATTTCGAAAGATTAGTTCATTATTGAGCGAGGTAAACTTTTTTTTTACGCAATACTTATGTAGTATTTAAAAAACAGCTCTTACAAAATTGTCTACGCTACCATGTTATCCAATGGGCATTTAAGCAAGTCCATCCCACACTCTAAGCGCCATCTAGTGAGTAATACACTTTCAAAGGCGGACATTTTCTCCCATAGAAGACCGCCGGAATGGCAAGTCTGATATTATATAGGGAGTCTTGGATGGAATGTTGATTTACAGGAAACCAAACTGGCCAATATCTCTAAACTCTGCTTTTTATTAAGCAGACGATATTTTCCCTTTTTCTTTGAAAGTTCTTTTTAAAATTTTTATTTCACTTTAAAAGTTAGATTGTTTTGAATATAAAAAGAATTTTATAGCAAGAAATAGTAATTAGATGTACTTTAAAAACCCTAGAAGTTACATAAAATAAGGATTTTATTTCACAGGTAAGATTCTTTTATTATTTCGTTCTTTTTAAGTAATTATTTTTATAAAATGCTTATAATTGCTATACTTGTTTCTCTAAATTGAATTAGTTTAACTATATTATATCTTATATTATTTCAAAAATGTCCATAATTATTTATGAGAGTTAAAACGAGTATAGACAAACCAAAGTTATAAAAACTCAGAGTGTCATTTGAAATTTTGCAGAGCATAATAGTATCATATATAACAGGATGAACAAACATGGTGGATCATCTGGCGTGTCAATTTCCAGTCTCTTATCATATAGGGTGTCTAGTTTAGTCCCGCTTATAAAAATATATGTCTGTAGACCGAAAATAGTAAAATTAAAACAACGAAAACGCTCTGGTTTGATCTTGGCCAGTCTCATTAGTTAGGTGTGTGTGTGGGGGGGAGGAGGGGACGGGTGATGTTCGATTTGTGTCTCCTTATTTTGAGTTTTGAAGTTGATAATAGTATTACTACCCATTGAAAAGTAAATTGAATCTATTTGAAACGACTCTTTAGTTGAATGTTGAATGATAATACCGCAATGACGCTAATTATAGAAAATTTATTTACAAAGAAATCGATGGTTAGTAAAAAAAAAACCCAAAACTATCCTCAGTTATTAAGGACAGTGACTCCCGCAATGCCGGTAGCGGCAATCTTCAACCTATTTTGGTTACTACAAGTAAGCGAAAATGATTTAATTTTTAAAACCTTTTTTCCTGTATTACTTTCTTGGTCAGTCGCTCAACAGGTGGCACTGTAATTTCATTTTTTTTTTTATAATTTTTAATATGGCAGTATAGGAAAAAATTTTGTATAAATGTACATAATGAGAGTTATTTTTAATGAATGATCGTAAAACTAATTATTGATATTATTGGTAAACTATGAAATATATATATATATATATATATATATATATATCTGTGTGCATGTAGGAGCATCGCTTTTCCGATGGGGGAGGGGGGGACTCTCTTCCAGGGGTTGTAAATTTTTAATACAGGTAACATTCAAAAGAAATTGACACTGATGGATACAGGTTCAGAAGGCATCACTTAAATTGCAACTTTTGTTAAAATTCAAACCTATTATTTAAGCGAAACTAAAAAATAAATACTTTTGTTAAGTAACATAACAAAGTTTTAATAATAAGACGAAATAGTACAAAACCATTCTATTTAACCTCCTGTTCATACAGGACAATCATAAAAACATGCATCACATATATATGTGATTCCTAGCATGTGTAAAAATTACAGAGAAGTTCAGGAGAACGATTTCTCTCTACACTGTGCATAATCCAAGTCTCTAGAGTTTTTTCTGATTTTTCAGTCCTCCAAAATTTTGATGAGATGCAAAGGGGCGCAAAAACTATTTTCCCACAAGATGACAACAAATCAGAAAGTTTTCGGTCACGTGAAATACATAAGTTCACACCTAGTTTAATAGTTCATTGGTGTTTGCTAGGCTTCAAAATATCTGGGTACCACCTTCACCTGGGAGCGCAAGACGGCATTATCAAAGTCGAGCGTGAAATTGCGGTGACTTTTGAGTGTGAAAGGATGCACGGAATGTCCGTTTACATGATCTCGCAGGCAGAGAGGCACCTCGGACCTCACACTGGCAGTCGAGTACAAAATAAGAAAACCTTGACGATGTCACACCACCACCTTTAAAGCAAATAGTTGAACTATAGATCTGTGATAATTTAAAACAAAATTAGCGATTTTTTCATGTTTTAATGGGGGAAAAAGCTTTAGGGGGAAAAATCCCATTTCTTCCCCATAACAGCACATCTTCTCCAAATGACATCCTTAGGATGAGGATGTCCTATAGATGAAAATAATAGCTACGGATATCCTATGGACATCTTCGGGATGTATTATGGACAAATGTGTTGTCAGGGCTGATGTCAGTGCAAAATTGACTTTCATTCAAAATTTAGTGTTATACTTCTCTTATATAAAAATCTTCTGCATTCATCACGGAAAATAATTTTAATAAATAATTGGTGCTGCTTGAATTTTTATAAGATAATATACCAGAAGAAAGTCTTGTGTGGCCACAACATACGAATTTTTTATTTCATATGCATGTATACAGTAAAACTTGTATAATGCGGAACGTGTATAAAAAATGGATACGTAATGAATACAAACTTTGTAAGCAACGCTATAAATCGCAAAAACTCCCAACAATTGTTTCAAGTCAAAATAATTGAACATAGTTGTTCATCAGGAGGAGTAAAGTATGTGTACGAATGCAGTATGAAAGTGGCAACCCACACTAGTTTTTGAAAATTATATTGTTGTTAAATGTTTATACCTATATTGAATTCGATTCATCCCATCTATTATTTTATTTATTCATTAGATGATATATTATTTAGATTTTTTCCATTATTATTTAAGATTCTTAAAATGTTGACCAAATTTCTTGTGTCGAAAAATTCCGAATGCTGTATTATCCTTTTCTTAATTTAGGCAGCACACCTTTAAGCTTTAAATCTAAATAATGAAACCCAAATTATCTCTCTAAAGCGGTATTTCTTTAAAAACTAGTATATTGTGGCCATCACAAAATTTTCTTCTATATCTTTTTGTATAAGAGCACCACTTACTAACTTTTTACCACTTTCGTTTGCATAAAAGTTTAGCCATAGCTTTTCATAATAACTATTTTAAGTATGCAGATTTATGCAATTTTAATCAACAGGTGCTGAGATGTAGTCATGTGGAAAATCATAGAAGTTTAGTAATAGCAGTGTCGCCTATCGGCTGGTATGTAACCAAGTTAAATCAGGATCGTTTTGATGATAGTTATCAAGCATATCAAGTTTGGTGCATTTATATGCAATACAAGTTATAATTTAGCCTTCTTATTCACGAGCATAATTTGTATGGCATCAGCGCCAACTGTCGGCCGATATGCACCCGAATGCAACCAGCAAATTGCTTCATAACGAGTTTTTTATATCCCAAGTTTCGTGCAATTATATGCAATAAAGTCTGCGATATAGCCTTCCCGTGAACGGGGAAAATTGCAGCACAGCAGCGCCATCTATCAGCCGATTTGCACCCAAATACATTTAGTATAATGTTTCATAAAGATCCTCTCACATGCTGAGTTTTGTTCTATTATGCACAATAGAACTTGAGATATAGCCTTCCCTTAAACAGAAGAAATCACAGTATAGCAGCGCCACCTATTGAGTGATTTGCACCAAAAGTTGATAGGCATTTATGTATGTTAAAGTGCAACTACATATAAATTTAAATGAAATTCTGTGCAGTAGTTCCTGATATACAGTTATCATAAAATTTTTGTCACACATAAACACAGACAAACATTTTCTAAAAACGGATAAATTCTGTTCTTGACGTCTCAAAACGTGTAAATCCGCCGAAAACCGGAAATCAAAATTTTTTACTAATCCAATAATTTTTTTTAATGAATATTGTTGGTTTAAATGGGTCCACAGAGTGAAAAGCAGTCTTTTAAACAATCACAACATTTAATAATATAGAAAAGAAGAATAACATAATGCTGGCATTTCTTGCCGCACGCTTAGCAAAGCTTTCTCGTACAGACTCATATAAACCTCTCTCTCTCAGAGAAGCGAAGATGCGCCGTTGATTACGTAATACAGTTACGTCACATCTGACGTCATGACAGGTGTGCGCTAGTTAACAGATGATATGAGGAAACATGCATTGAAATCCTACATTTCCCCCTTATTCAATAAATGTTTCGAAAATAAAACATATTTATGCATTATAATAGCATATTAAAAATTGCAGAAAATTATTTTTATGCAAAAGTTACTTAAAATGAGAAAAGTGTTAGTAAAGAAATAAAATTATAAGCAAATAATTATGGTTAATATAATAAAATAAAATACGTAAAATATAAGCAGTTAATTTCTTAATGAAAACACAGTTTAAATATATTTTTTTAAGTTCATCAGTCCTGAGTATTAAGTCCTATCATATCACAATATTTTTCATGTTTATATGCATTTAAACTTTTTGTTAAAATATCTCCAGGTTGTTCATCTGATGAAATATATTTAATGTCTATTAGTTTATTATTGTAAACTTCTCGCACTAAATGATGACGAATGTCAATGTGCTTAGAGCGATTGTGATGAACAGGATTTTTTACTAATCTCAGTGCGGACTGATTGTCGCACATGATTGCAGTCGGACTTGATACAATTTCAGGATCCAGTTCTTTTAAGAAATTTGTAACATGAATTGTCTCTTTTGCGGATTCGGACAGAGACATATATTCAGATTCTGTTGTGGATAGAGCAACGGTTCGCTGCTTTCTAGATTCCTAAGAAATAGGTCCACCGGCATATTTAAAGACATATCCTGTATATGATTTTCTATCATTTATATCCGATGCCCAATCGGCATCAACAAATGCTGTCAATGGTTTATCGTCTCTGTAATACACAATTCCTAAATTTCTAGTGCCATTGAGATACCTTAGTATTTTTTTAGCAGCTATCCAGTGAGGTTTTCCTGGATTGTTATTAAACTGACTTAAATAATTTACAGCATGGGTGATATCTGGTCTGGTAGCAACCGACAGATACATAAGAGAACCAATTAATTGTCTATAAGGAATTTTTGACATGTATGATTTCTCTTCTTCTGTATTTGGACACATTTATTTAGTTAATTTTACACTGTTATCTAAAGGTGTATGTATCACTCTAGAATCTTCCATATTAAATTTATTTAATAAATCTTCAATGTATTTCTTTTGTGTTATAGTGATGCTGTCCCTATCTTGATTAAATTCAATGCCTAAGCAATAATGCAGAAGGCCCATATCTTTCATTTTGAAAGATTCGGCTAATTTATTTCTAATATCAAAATAGTGCTCTTCACTTTTAGTGAGACAAATTAAATCGTCGACATAGACGATTATAATAGCATCAAAAGGATATTTTGAGTAATAGACACATTTGTCGGAATTCAAAGGGTTAAATTTCATTTTTCTCAATTTCTCATCTAATTTCTTAAACCACTGTCTTCCTGACTACTTAAGACCATACAAAGATTTTTTTAATAAACACACTTTATTTTCGTGTATATCATTTTCAAAAAATTCAGGAAGCTCCATAAAAATTTCTTCATGTATATCACCGTTAACATATGCCATAATGAAATCTAACTGGTATGCTGTGAAACCATTCTGGATAGCATACGCGATTGCAGTTCTTATAGAACTTAATCTGGCTACTGGTGAAAAATTTTCCTCAAAATCTATACCTTGTTTCTGTGAACACCCTTTGGCAACCAATCTGGCCTTAAATTTTTCAATTTGACCATCTGGTTTGAATTTTGTTTTTAAAACCCATTTACACCCAATTACCTTTTTATCTTTTGGTCTATCTACAATTTCCCAAGCGTTTTGCTTAACTAAAGAATCCTATTCTAATTTCATCGCGTTCTCCCAATTTTTAGTATAATCTCCATTTAGCGCGGGCCCACCAGCGGCCGAGCGGTTCTGCGCTCAAAGCTGGTAGATGGGAGGTGCCGGGTTCGATCCCTAGTCGCGCTCATCGACCTAGCCGCTCGGAGTTTTCCGTGGTTTCCTCCGAAACTTGCGTAAATACGGGCTGGGACCCCTTAGAAAGACCCCCACGGAGGGCATTCCCCCTCTAGGCCTAGGACACATCAGGAGTCAATCGGCCTTAAATCCAACCAACCAACCAACCAACCATTTAGCGCGTCGATTACGCTGGGATTAATTTCATTAAATGAGTTATCAGCTAATTGAGAAGTTTCATCTTTATATTTTGTATCTGTAATATATTCCTTACAAGATTTTTGAAAGTTCCAACTTTTAATTTTTCTAGGTCGGCCTGGACCGCGTTTAAAAGGAGGATTGTTTATCCCTTCTTCTTGTTTACATTTACCGTCAGCACTCTCCTCCCCTCCACTCACATCTTCCACGTTCCCCCCTTCAGAAAGAGAGTGGCTCGCTTCCCCCCTTTCCAAAAAGAGAAACTTTCTCCGTTGAACTCAGGGGGATGGGAAATCGATCCGCTGTTTCCCCCTCTGTGGATGTTTTCGCTTTCAGTAGGAAAAAGAGTTTAATTTTTAATATTACAATCATTGCATTTATTCTCAGACGGAAAAATTAATTCTAATTGATCAGTAGTAGCTGAATCATTTGTTTGAAACTCGTCTATAAATCGAACATCACAACTTATGACAATTTTTCTGGTATCCTTATTCCATAATCTGTAAGCGCGTGATTCATTTGAATAGCCAACGAATATATGTTCGTGTGACCTAGCTTCAAACTTCCCTTTTGATTTTTTATTTAGAACAAAACATTTCTGTCCGAAAATTTTAAAATAGTTAACAGTTGGTTTATAACCGAAAAACAATTCAAAAGGTGTTTTATTTTCTTTAATTCCTTTAGTGGGACACCTGTTTCTAATATATGCAGCGCAATTTACTGCTTCAGCCCAGAATGTATTTAGAAGGTTTGATTGCATTAATAAACACCTCGCCATTTCGCATAATGTACGATTTTGTCTTTCAATTCTAGAATTTTGCTGAGGCGTCATTGGAGATGAATATTCGCGTTTAATACCGCATTCTTCAATATATTTATTGAATTCCTCGCCACAATATTCCAAACCATTATCGGTATGCAGTATTTTAATTTTTTTCCTAATCGATTTTCGACTGCTGCTTTATATCTCCGGAACGCGTACTTAGCTTCATCTTTTGTTTTTAGAAAATTTACTTCAATGTAACGAGATTTATCATCCAAAAAAGTAATAAAGTAACGTGATCCGCCATGGGATTTAACATTTATAGGGCCACATAAATCAGAATAAGCTACTTCTAATAATTCATCACTATGAAATTTGTTTTCTTTACAAAATGGTTTCACAGTTTGTTTAGACTGAATGCATACTTTACAATCTTTTAAAGAATCTTTTTCATTAAAATTTAAATCTTTTAACATATTTTCAGATTTTAATAATTTTAAATCTTTTTCATTTAAATGTCCTAATTTTAAATGCCATTTATGAAAGTTGCTTACCTGAGTTGTTGCAGCGATATCCACCTGCGGCTGAAAAAAATATAAATCACCTTTTCTCGTAGCACTTATAATCAGAGAGCCGTCCTGCTCCGTAATTTTTGCACCTTTTTCGGTAAATATAACTCGGCAGTTGTTTGCAGTAGCTTTTGACATAGACATTAAATTGCATTTCAATTTTGGAACGCACAAAACATTTGTTAACTTTAAATTGGTTACACCGTGATTACCGGGAACTTTTAATTTGACTGTTCCAACACCTGTGATCTCCGCTGTTTCATCTACAGCTAATTTTATAAATGATCCAATTCTAGGTTCGAAATCTGTAAACATATTCTTGTTATGAGCCATATGTGATGTCGAACCGCTGTCGAGACACCACTCGGAATGTTCTTGGAAAGAGTTACTGGCTGCCATCGTGAACTCTGTACTATCTTCAACCATAAAAGATCTTTCTTTGTATTTATTCGATGAAGTGAATTTTCTGTCTGAAATCTTCTTTCGGCATTCTGAGGCTTTATGCCCTACTTTTGAACAGTAATTGCATTTGAAGATTGCATAATTTCTCTCGCCATACGTGTTCTTGTTCTGCACAGGCTTTAAGATTTCTCTTTTGTTCTTTTCAGGAAGATTTTTCTTGTGAGTCGTAAAATACGCATTTGACGATTCTTGATGCTTTTTATTTTTTCTTGACTCATATTCTTCCATCATTTTAATTTTTAGAGCTTCAGGCTGCGGCAATTCATCTCTTGCTTCAATAGCGCAACGAAAATTTTCGTAGCTGTCAGGAATACTGTATAAGAGCAAAATTGATAATAGATCTTCGGCTACGGGAATGTCCATTTCTTTTAGCTTGTTCACTATGTCAAAGAAAATATTGAGGTGATCGGACATATTTTCACTATCAGACATTTTCTTAAAGAGTAGCTGCTTCAATAGGGTGGCTTTCTTTGCCGGTCCTCTCGATTCGTAAACTTCTTTCATTTATTCCATACTTCATTTGAGGTGGTACAATGTTTAATATGACATAATTCACTTGGAGTAATTGCGAGGATTAAATCGGCTCTGGCTTTACGGTCATTTTCGAGCCATTTTTCTTCGTCTTCGGCGCCTTCATCGGGCTTAATTTTCGTTCCGTTAGCATAACTCCAGTGATCATTCTTGATTAAGACAGCTTCTATCTGCAGCTTCCGTGTGTCAAAATTATTTTTGGATAACTTTTCTGTATTTAATACTTGCGACATATTTAATCAGCTATAATAGCTTCTTTATAAAAACAGAATCAAAAATACTTTCGATTTCAGCCCTTAGGCTTAACAGTAAGTCGCACTTTCGTTTTAGCGAATGTTAATTTAAATTTTTAAAAAGTCCGCAGTAAGATGCGTGTCTCTGGGCCCATAACCATTGTTGGTTTAAATGGGTCCACAGAGTGAAAAGCAGAGTCTTTTACACAATCACAACATTTAATAATATAGAAAAGAAGAATAACATAATGCTGGCATTTCTTGCCGCACGCTTAGCAAAGCTTTCTCGTACAGACTCATATAAACCTCTCTCTCTCAGAGAAGCGAAGATGCGCCGTTGATTACGTAATACAGTTACGTCACATCTGACGTCATGATAGGTGTGCGCTAGTTAACAGATGATATGAGGAAACATGCATTGAAATCCTACAAATATAAAAGAAGGTAGACACAATTGCATATCGTATATATCAAACAGTTTCACAATAGAGAGATTAAAAAAAGAAAAAAATTACCCCCCCCTCTTCCGAAATTGTGGTCTAGCTACGCCAGTGGATTTTTGTATGTTCTAATGTAACCAAGTGTAATTGTTACATTAACTGATCAGGCAATAAATAATAACTTCTTCTTGTGGAGTGTTTATGGATTATAATTTGAAATTTTTAAATGTTTTCATTTAATTTAATTGCATAACGGTGTTACAATAAGTTAATTAGCTTTGTTACTGGTCTAAATGTATTTACGCCGTACGATGTTGCACTGTCAATGATTTAAGTACCAAAAATCAGAGTATTTAACATGTTCTTCATGAACATCAATAACAAATATAAACTAAATGATGATTGTAAATGTATACGGCTAACAAAAGATGATGAATAATGATATAAAATGGATTAAAAATGATATATATATATAAAAAAAAAATAACACAGATTAAATACGATTGATCAAAAATAAGAATAGAAAATATATTATTTCAGCAATCGCTATAGGTATACAGGACTTCGTCTGCTGTTTGTTTTTCATCTATCATGTGACTTCTGACGTCAGGTGGGAAGAGCCCATTGCGTAAGTAAAGATCTTGGCGAGAAACGTTCGAGCTACTTTGGTGCCATTTCAGATTTCGCCAAGGGGTTCTATACTGAAGATGTTCTTTATATATATACATATATATATATTTATTTATTTTTACTTTAATTATTTAAAAAAAAATGTTTACACGTTCATTTTTTTTTTTTTTTTTTTTTTTTTCAGCATTAAAAGAAATTTATTTATTTATTTTTGTCACCAATTTAGTTTTTTCTTTTTAATCATTTGAAAGTTAAAATGGGATTTTTATTTAATATCTTTTGAACCAATTATCCGGTTGAACCAACAGATACGGTCTTAGTTAGATTTTGACCTGATTAATAAGTATACCAATTTTTGATAATAGCTAATAATCGAAACTAAAAATCTGGACAAGCCCAATGACAAATTTTTAGCTTTATATAGTTGGCTAAAAACAAAAATGTTTGCACGTTCATCCAAGGTGATAGATAAAAATTCTTAACGACGTTGTCTGAAAGAATTGTACGACCTGTCGTACTAAAAAAGATAACATTAAGAACGAGAGTGATTATTTGGACCTATTGTAATCACTTCGTTTATCTATACCAGAGCCTCCTTAAGTAGATGCCCAGCGAGTCGCTCGAAAACTTGGCAACAGTACAAGAAGAACATAGCCAGTAGATGGCGCTTGATACCGAGTCGTAAAGTTCTGTTTATTTCCCGCGATTCAATTGAGTTTCAATTGAGTTCTTCATGGTTTACGTTTTATTAATTTAACAAATGTGGGAGGTTTTTTTTTTTTTTTTTAAATATAATATGGTGTATTGCGTCGTTCCATTTTGTAAATCGGAGTCGCCGTGAAAATATAAGTTTTCACGGTTTCATATTTCAAGACAAGGTATGTAAACTGCATAAGTAATTAATGCAAAATTACCAACCCTCCGGATTTTTTAATATCAATAATATTTTTCACAAAAAACATTATTTTTATTTATTATCGTAAATTCTGTGATTAAGACGAAGATAAATTTAAAAGAAATTATGATATAAAAATTCGAAAGGTTGACACCTCTGTTAGTAAGTTAAATTTAACAAATAAAATAGTTATGCTTATTGCAAAATGAAATGAAATTTTTATTTATTGATGAAGGAATACAGAAAAATAACTTGTTCTTAGTTACTTTGAAGTAACTCTATATTGTAGTATTTTATAGTTTTATTCATAAATTACATTAGTAACTTATGAATAAAACTATAAAATACTCCAATATAGGAACAAGATTGATTTATATTTTTTTAATACCACTGTTTTTTAAAGACTTGTGTAAATGCGTATAAAAATTTGATTATTTCAGTTAAATCGATACAAAAGTGTTGGGAATATTGAAAAGAAAAAATAGAACATTTTTATTTCTACTTTTGTTCTTTTTAAAAATATTAAGTTTTAAGATTCATAACATTACTTTTATTAACCTTTTACCACACAAATGGAATATGGAATTAAAAATTCATGTAAAAATTAAATATCATGATTACTGATTTGAAAAATTATCAGGTATAACAGAAAGATGACTTGATTTTTTGAAATAGAAATTCTCCACATCCATACACTCACATACACACACACACACACATATACTGGCTAATTGCCAAAAACTACTTTTTTTGGACTCATGAGACCTTAAAAATATAAATCAGGGGAAAACTCGATATCGAATTTTTGGACCGAACACAATACTTTCATTACCTACGGTAGTAGGGTAATGGAAGTAAAAATATTTCAAGGATGTTATTAATTTATCCTTAAATTTGCCAATATTTATCAATTTTTTCAAATTGAAACCTAATACGAGTTTTAAAATACAATTGTGAATTTTCTGCATTTGTTTGTTTTTAAGTTATTCTGATAATAAATATGCATATAAATCAATCACTAAAAACAGAAAAAAAAAATGCTTTTTGTATTCAGAGAACCCCAAAACGTGACTTTATTCAAAAACCTGAGTTGAAAATAGAACTTCAAAAAATACTTTGTTTACATTATAGGTTCGAAAAATTAATTTTCCTTCTTCAACAGTATTCGTCGACATAAAAAAAAGTGTAGCAAAGCACTTTCGTCAATTACATTCTACAGAAAAGAACGTTTAGCTTAATTTTGAATAGCCCTGTATGTTTTCAATAAACTATGTGCACATCAGATTGTGCATTTAAATTTAATCTTATATGAAAAACACCTAACACAAAATGAAATACACTTTCAGCATTTTCCAAGTATATCCGAGATAGACAAACCGACGCGCACAGACCAACCGCTAAAAACATTATTTTTCGTTTCAGGAGACCTCAAAACATGTAAACATAACACAACTTTATTTCGAAACTGTCTATCAGTTTCGAAAGCATACACTCTCGGAACTGGTAAAGCTAATAAAATCTTGAAAAAAAAAAAAAAAAAAAAAAAAAAAACTTCGTGCGAGAGAAAACTTATACTCAAGAAATCCTTAATTTTAAAAATTTAAATCTTAATGGTTATTTATTTATTTTTTGTGACGGACTAGACAACAGATTGTTTTCTTCTCCAATTTTTATTACTGAATGTTAACTTATCTCATTAATGTGCTGGTCTATTTTTCTTATAAATAATATAAAATTCTCGATTTAAGAAAAATAATTCACACCTAATAAGGTAAAAATGTAACGTAAAGGACATGACCAAGAAAAAGAAAAAAAAGACATGATTTTAATAATTTATCATTATAAATTATTCATTCTAAACTGAAACTCATTTAAAGTTCAGAGATTTTAATTTATATAAACAAAACTTTCATCTAATATCTAAAAAAAAAAAAAAAAAAAAAAAAAAAAAATTGAAATTTTTATTGAATAAATATATAAAAAATAATTTAATCGCGTGATAGACATGCCATGTTTTTGCTTATTTAATTTTAAATTTCGTTTTTTAATTAATAATATATTTAAAAAAAAAAGGTGTTATTTATTAGATTCAATTAGTTGAAAAGCTAAAATAGGTCTTGTCCACTTCCGAAGAAAATTAAACCCTATACTTTTTTAAATATAAATATTTGAATATTTTTTTGAAAATATTTACGATAAAGCACTTTCACATCATTTTTTCAAATTAAAAGAAAAAAAAAAAATACAATTTTGGACTTTAAATTGAAATTAATAGCTAGATTTTTATATGAAAAATATAACTTATCTATGAAAGAGAAGAAAATTGTTACTCTGCGTAGGTGCTGTCACCTAGCGTTAGTTTTGTTTTTTAAATGTTGCCTAATTTAACATTGGGATTCGCTGCGCGTGGAAGGCATCTACTTAAGGAGGCTCTGTATATACAGTCGGGGAAAAAAAAACGCAACACTCAACGTAACTTCGTTGCTAATCGATGTAGAAAAATGTAATAGGTATCATTCAACGGGGAATTGTGAGTAGTTTCAGAAAATGAAGTGTAATTTTGAATTGGGGGTCGTCTACATATTAAAACGCACACCAACTTTGATTTTTTCAATAGTAATGCCCCATTTTTATTTTATATTTGAATTCCTGGGATCGCGACAACGCGAAAAAGTATATTGGTTGTATAGTTTATTTATTTTTTCACAGAGTTATAAGCGTTCAAAGTTTGAAGGTGCTAATGTTAAATTCATATTTCAAACTTTTATTAATATCTTCACAAAAAATAACTTGATCGATATAACTTTTTTTTTACGAGATAAAGTGAAGAAACCCAAACATAATCCATCATTACTTTTGATTCTGAAAAATATTTTTAATTCTGAAAAATATTAATAAATTCATATTTATAAAAATTATGAATTATGACCTATATTAATTTTTACATAAAATGAATCCTAATGGTGAAAAATATGGGTGTGCAAATTTGCAGCTCATTCCAGTTATTAGTTTTCGAGATATAAATAAATCTTTCTATTCGAGTGGTTTAGGGGGCCGTCTCTTATAATGTTTTGCTTGAGATAACGACACAAATCTTAAAAAATAACAAAGAAAGTTAAACAAAATACTTTTATTTTTTACTTACGGATCAAATTATATAACAACAATGTCAAACGCAAAGAAATGAAACGAAAATGATGATTTTTAGTCATTAGTCAGCAAGAATTCCTCTTTTCTAAGGAAGACAAGCCCCGCCTTCATCGTTCTTCAAAACAAAATAATACAGAAAAGAAAAGAAAAGTAAATGTGACATCGAGTATTCGTGTTAAACCCCTTATTTTATCTTGACAAAAATATGCACAAGTGGTATTTACTTCATCGATTACTGGCGATACATTTTGAATCTTTTAAACGAACACTAGAAGAAAAAAATTAATTAAATAGGCGGGGTTTACTGTTTTAAATAGAAAAATAGACTTAATATTTCAGAACAAATTTTCTGTATTCATAATTATATTACAAATGGATATACATTATAATTATATTCTTTTTTATCAATATATTTCTATCCATAGTATATTTCATTGCAAAATATGAACAATGGGTACACACTTAAGAAATAAGTAACACACAAATTACGAAAGAAACGCCCACTGACAGAGTTACAGATTTTCAAATGGCGTGAATCTATGTCAGCAGTCGCGAAAGGATTAATTAAGGAATTATATTTTCATAGAAATTATAAAACGAATCGTACAGTTCCAAAGAGTTTAACTGACCCAAAACTGGTAAGTGCGATTAAAATTGTTTAATATTTATTTCATGAACCCTTACAATAATTTATCCGAGAAGATTTAGTTTATGCGTTGTTGTATAGATATATATATATAATTTTTCATTTCGTGTATTATGTTACACCTACAAAAGAAAATTTAAGCTTTATTGGTGATCAGTACAGCCATAATAGACAGTTTTACTTGAAAAATATTGCACTTTTTTCAAAGAGCACTATCTGGACCAATCGCAAGTGTAATGTATTTAAATAGACGTAAAATTATCTAAAAAAATACTGAAGTATATACAAATCTAAAAAACTGAATTCTAGTTAATTAAGAAACTGAAAAATGTAAATGTCTTTTAATAATTTATGTAATTCTTTTTTTTCTCGAAAGATTTCCGGTGTAAAACATTAAAGATTTGTCTATATCTTATAGGATCTTAATTTTATTTTTCTACATTTAGAGATATCCCCCTAACACATTTTTGATTATAACTCTATAAATACTATAGATAAAGTGTACAAATAGTATACTTTTCCGCACTGCCAGACTCTCAGAAATTCGAATATGAAGTCAGAATTGGGTGTTGCTATTGGCGTTCATTTCAATATGTAGATGACCCCTAATTCAAACTTCGACGACATTTTCAGAAAGTGCATTTAATTTCCAGTTGAATTATGTCTATTAGATGTTCCTGCGTCAATAAATAACGAAATTACAGCGAGTGTTGCGTTTTTTTTTTCCCCGACTGTACATTTCTATCAATCTCTCTCTATATAATGGAAATTTTGTCATCACGATAACTTCCGAAATAACACTCGAAATCGAAATAAAATTGGACAGTGATTTTATCTGACAAATATCTTAGATAAGTTTGTTAACCATGTCGCTCCACGATTTTGTTTTCTAGTGGCTGTCACTTTAAAATTTCAAATTCACATTATTAAAAAAAAAAAAGTATTTAAGACCGGGTTTGCTGTAATTTTTATGTATACATAGACCATGTAAGGATCTCAACCAAGTTTATTAATGAACTTTTTTCACCATTTTTAACGAAATGGCGGATACCTGGATACCGAAATGGCAGGGCCACTGGAACTCAGGCTACCACTTAAAAAAAAAAATTTATCGTGATAACTTTTGATTTTTTTACTAAATCAATTCGAACCAAAGTTTGACTGTGAACTTATCATACAAATATTTTTGATGAAATCCGTAGGCAACTTGTTCCGCTATTTTGTTCTCAAGTTGCGGCCAAGTTGAAATACTATACTGATTCGAATCAAAATTGGATAGTGAACTTACGGTTCAAATATCTTGGATAAGTTCGCTGGACAACTTGGTCTGCCATTTTGTTTTCAAGAGACGGCTACTCGAAAAATTGTCAATACGATAACATTTGTAATACTGAATCAATTCGAATCAAATTTGTGCAGTGAACTTATCATTCAAATATCTTGGATAAGTTTGTTGGGAATCTCACTCCTCCCCTTTGTTTCTAAGTGACTTGAAATCACGGTGCCACTTGAAAATTTCTTATCACGATAACTTTTGTAACATTGAATTAGTTTGAACCAAAGTTGGGCAGTGAACTTATCATTCAAATATCTTGAATGATTTTGTTGGGCAAGTTGCACAGCCATTTTTGTTTCCATTGCGCGGTCACTTAAAATCAGGCTGCTACATAAAAGTTTATCATCACTATAACTTTTGAAATACTTAATCAATCCGAACCAAAGTTGGACAGTGGATGTATCATTCAAATATCTTAAATGGTTTCATTGGGCAAGTCGCTCCGCAATTTTGTTGCCAAACTGTAGCCACTTGAAAATTTGTTATCACGCACGATAACTTTTGAAATACTGAATTTATTCGAACCAAAGTTGAATTATGGTCTTATCTTACAAATATCTTGGATTAGTTAACTGAGTAACTTGCTCTGCCATTTTGTTTCCAAGTGGCGGCTATTTCAAATTTTATCAACACAAAAAGTTTTGAAATTTGAAATACTGTATTAATTCGAACTAAATTTGTTGAGTAGAATTATCTTAGAAATTTGAATAATATTTGATATGTTCATTTGCCAACGTATACGCCATCTTGTTTCTAAGTGCTGGCCACTTCAAAAATTTAAATTCACGTAAAAATACGTATTTATGAACCGATTTGCTTAAAGCGCCCTATGTACATATTCCTCATCAATATTTCTACCATGTCCATTAATAAATTGTAGCTGTTATTTTGTTCCAAAACGGCGGCTGCTTGATAAGAAATAATTATAAGATAAAAAACTTTTTATGTACCATGTTTTTAAATTTTCAGTTGAATCTTAGCTATAGAACTAACTACGTTAGCGCTTTACCAACGCGTATAAAATTTTTAAAGTGATAATGACGTACATTTTTGTACGATGCATCATTTAACTTTTTACAGTTTGTTAACGCTCACGTTTAATTAAATGTATTTATTTATATGTCGAAAGGAAATGAACTCGTAATTTTTTTTTGACAACAATTAAATTGTAGCTAATATTTTAATGGCTATTTTTAAAGCTATCAGGAGGTTATTATTTTCATAATTTAATTAAATAAAAGAAAACTAATCAAAAATTCAAAGTATTGTGTTGTCACCGGGTTCTGAGCTACTGTGAAAGTTTCAAATGTCTAGCTAGTAGGGAAGTTAGTTAAAAATCGATTGCAAGATTTGTACCGGACAAACAAGAATAGAAGTTAATAAAAACATGGTAAAAAGAAACCCCTTCCAAATGAGCCAGAAGGACTTGTTTTTATTCCAATTCACAGAAGAAAAGATGTTTTTAAAATGCTGAAATGCTATATTGAAAAAAGTGAAACGAGGTTTTGTTTTAATAAAGTAAAGAATTACTAATTTATGAAGGATGATGTCGTACGAAATATTACGGAAAGATGGCAGCACCATTTACGATGTTCTGCTTCTGTTCGACCATGGCTCCCTGCGATTCAGACAAGGCGAAAAGACCGTACAGCAAGAACTTACATATTTTGCCGCTACCCAGCATTGGCGCTGTTTACAAGTCTCGGTTTCACCTGATTTAAAGGTCTAGCCATAGGAATAACATTATACAGAAGTTTTTGTAAGCATTTGCACGCTGTAAACTCATTAAAATGCCGAAAAATTTTTTTGAATATGCATAATAATTAATATCAGGGCATGTAGAATTATATGTTTGTTTGTCAGAATGTTTTCGCCACAAAAATATAATAAAAAAATCGTTTCTTCATCGCTAATTTAAAGGTCCGGTCATAAGAATAGCATTTTATATATGCATTTGCAGTTCACGCTAGAATCTCAATAAAATGTCGAAAGTTTTTTTGAATGGGCATAATAATTATATCAATTATACACTTTTGTCAAAATGTTTTCATCATAAAAAATACAATAAAAAGATAGTTTTTTCATCGTGATATTCGCGCTCTTAAATGATGATTTGAAATACTAATGCCTAATAATAATTTTTTAGAACCATTCCTTAGTAATAAACGAATTAAATTCGAAAGTACTATATATATACATATATTTAATGATGAAACAGAGTGCATTTTAGTATTTTTCTGTAAAGGCAAGGGAACTTTTTTTAAATCGTGTCAAAATATGAGAATCTTGAAAGATCTCACACAATTTTATGGTGATAGTAAATGTTTTAAATATATATGTTTGTTATTTACTGCATTACAGTTATGAAAATTTGCATAAGTATATGAAAATTTCTTGAAAACTAAAATATATATATATATATATATATTTAATGCTGTCTGTTTATTTTTATTTTTATTTAATTATTTATTTTTTTTACGGGATTTTACATTATTACAGTTTTTAACAATATATTCTAAACATACTTTGATATTACTTTGTGAATTCTTTTTTTTTTTTTTTTTTTTTTTTAATGTAATTGAATGTTTGAATGCTGAAATTTAATTCAAATCTTTAACATTCAAACATATATATATATATATATATATATATATATATATATATATAACCTATTGATGTGCCAGGTTAGACATGGCACCCCAGGTTCTTCAGTTTCCCAAGGACCCGTTAGGAGTTTTCCGTGGTTTTCTCCAAAACTAACATAATTACGGGGCTGCCCCCCCCCCCCCTACAAAGACAACTACGAAGGTCTAGGACCCAACTGTATTAATCCGCCTTAAGCCACATAACCACATAATTTTAAATTGCAATACTTTAAAACCGAAGAAAGTAAAGAAAAATATGTTAAAGAAAAATTTTTTAACATTTTTTATATATTAAAAATTTTAAATTTTATTTAAATAATCCTAGTAAAATTTTAATATACGTAATATTGTTTCATTGTAATGCCAACAGATTTTTTATAATTCTGAGACTATGAAAAATAAATAAATAAATAAATAAATAAAAATCTAATGTGACTGAATTTAGGGGACCTCAAAACATATAGAAGCATTAAAATTTCAATGTCGAATTTTTGACGTGATTACAATATTTTCCTCAAATATGTATGTACGAAAAGTAAAAATTATTATAATGTCCATAATTAGCCTTTTTCATTTGTGTACTATTTTAGGATTGTTATTCCCAAATAAAGATTTATCATTCTGGTATATGTTGAGAAGTTAAAAAAGTTATGTAAAACTATGTTAGAAAATGTTTTTAATCATAAAGAAAATCTAAGTATGAGAATTTGGCATTCATCTGTACGTTTTAAGATCTCTTGAGTTCATTTTTAATTTCCAAAGATATACTATGTAGAGGAAATATTGTACCCATGAAAAAAAAAAAAAAAAAAAAAACCGAAAAGAAAAGAAAGAAAGAAAAAAGTAAGAAAAGAATAAGAAAGAAAGAAAGAAAGAAAAATCACTGTAGGTTTTTGGTATATTTATACTTATTGTGGCTTCCTAAATTCATTTTTCTGTTTTTATAAAGATATGTGTATGTGTCTGAGTGAACACAATAGCATTAAAATATTTCATCTGATTACTATATTTCATTGCAGATGTATAATGATTATATATATGTGTGTATGTGTAAAACAGTAATAAAAAAAAAAAAAAAAAAAAAAAAAAAAAAAATTAATTTTTTTAAAGGAAATTTTTAGTTTGGGTACAAAACGTATATATATATATATATATATATATATATATACTATTTTAACTAGTAGGGATAATATAAATATAATTTTTTTTCCCGTATTTATGCAAGTATTGGAAAAGATCGCGAATAAATCAGAATGGCTGGATGGACGATCGCAACATGGCTTTGAACCCGCCATCTAACTTCTACCAGCTTAGAGAACAGAACCTTTCGGCCTCAAATGGAGCAAAAAGATAAGGGGAAATTATTAAGAATTAATTAGCAGGGAGCTTCAAAACTTTGTATTTATTTATTTATTTATTTATTTTTTTAATAATTTTCAAGAAATATTAATATATTTATTATTAGTGATTTTCGCTGCATATGTATAATAAAAATATCTAAGACAATTATTTCGAATATGGATTTGTGTTTTCAAGCATAATTATTAAATATTCCTTATTTACAGTTCCCTCTTATTATTATTGTTATTTGGCTTATTTCAAAGAGATTTTTATGTCTATAATTAGTGACTTTTTTTTTTTTTTTTTTTTTTTTTAATAAAAAAAGAAATATAATATCTTTTATATATATACATATATATTTATTTATTTTTAATTTGTTAAAACATTTTTAGTAGAAAAGTTTTAAATAGCGGAACTTTCTGGAATAAACGTAGAGATAAATAATTATCTATCTACAAATAATCTTCTTAAAACATTCTGCTTGTATAACAAACAGTTTTGTGCATTACAAGACAGTTGTAATAAAAAATAATTCGTTAAATTGTCAATAAGCTTTGTGTGCAAGTAAGTACATATCGCATCTACGAGACGCGTAACTAGCGCACCAAGTGTAGAGGAGGGTAACTATGCCTTGTACGGTGTTTCTATTGTTCAAGTTCGCGTCTGAACAGCCTCTATTGAATCACAGGAAGCCATGGTTTTGTTTACTTCCGCTGCAACAACTCCGGAGCTACCGTCTCGCATAGCTGTAGAGCACATTTCACAGTTGCCGCTGTGCCTCTTAATACGTACAAGTTTTAGTTGACAACTATGTTTTTCCACTCGCGTAGCAGAGTGTCCAAATTCCATCATCTCTTCCACAGCACTGCTTGTAATCTATTTTCCAAACGAGTAAATTTAAAAAATAACTTTTCCTAATCAATCTTAACCCTTTCAGTCGCAGTGTTCCCACTGATGGAACACCTAATTTTAATCCTCAAGTGCAAAAACTCATCCCGGAAATTATTTAGCAAAAATTTACATTTATAACATAGCGAAAAGGCCCTTTTTTTAACGATAAAATTTAAAATTTCTTGCATTTCAATTGTGTTCGTAAATTCCGGTGGCATTGTAATTTAAATGATCCGAATTACCTTGCGCTGCAAAGGGTTAAAATACAAATACTCTGAAGTAAATTGAAGTGTTGGAATCTATGCAACTTTTACGAGTTTTTGTTGTCGATAATGTTTACTTATAAAGTGATTTATTTATTAAATTAAATATTATTTGAATTTAATAAGGTTTACTTGCAGATGTTTCAAACCGAAAATTTCTCGAAAAGGAACAATGCTAATTTTTTATTTTTTAAATATTTATGATCAGCTATGTGTCTAAAAGCCATTTTTAAAATAAGTTTAGTAATTTTTAAAATAAATTAGGTAGTGAACGATAAAGGGTTAATCATAGATAGGAAAATAATATTCAGTATGAATTCTGGTGTAATAAAGGGTGGATACTAATAACTTTCCGTAATAAATTAAAAAGTTGGCAACTGTGGTTCTAGAAGTACATTCAATTAACAGAAATAGGAAAATTATAATAGAATCGAAACAAGAAATGAAGATGAAATGATGAAAAATTCTGTTAATTAAAAAGATATATTAAAATGAAGTAAGCAGTTTATGGAAATTAGTCAACCATTAATAACACAAAATGAAAAATTTAAAATAACAAAAATAGAAATATTTAACAAAGAAATTTTGTAAATAGCGTTCTTTTTTGAAGACTCCTCCCTATCTTTTACAATATCCTCATCTCCGAAAGTTAAACACTATAGGCCATATTATTCTACAGGAATAGTTAATTTTTAATTATATAATAATTGTAATGTAATATTTTTTTTTAATTTCTGTTTAACATTCAAAAAATTCACAACCGATAAATTTGATCTTATTTTCCAAACATTTATTTATTTAATTTTAATTTCAAATATTTCATTAGTAAAAGCAGATTTCTCAGCATTCACTATATAGAATACAACTTTTTATATAGAGGGATTATTGTATTATTATTATTATTTTCAAAAATATGTACAATAAACAATTAATGAAAAATACTTTAAAAAAAAATAGTATTCCAAATAGTGATTTATGAGAGCTTTGTGCTGTAGGAAAAATAAATTCAGTTAAGTTTTCGCACTTTTAGCTTGAAACTAAAATAAAAAAGTAAAGAAAAATAAAATAAAAAATATCTGAAAACGTGAAACAATCTAATATTTATGAAATCGTTAAATGTGAAAACGGCATTTTGGAAGTAATGAATAACCCCCAAAATCGCACTTGCCAACCTAACCCGCGCGGAAGCTTGTTAGTTTCTACCCCTTTTTGTACACCGCTTAATTTTTAGAGTAATTCTCTTCAAATGTATATACTTTTGCGACCGCTGACGTAGATTGACGTCATTTGAAAATCTATAACTACGACAGTGGGCGTTTTTTTCGTAATTTGTATGTTAATTATTTTTTAAGAATGTATGCAATATTCATATTTGTATACAATCAATATACTATGGATACAAATGTTCCGATTAGAAAGTGTAAAATTATAATCTATATACATTTGCAATATAAATGTGAATGCAAAAAATTTTATTCTGAAATATTATAACTTAGGTGGATAACGCCCACAGGCGGACTTTACTGTGAAAAACACATAATAAGAAAAGTAATTTAAAAAAGATTGGTGTGAACAGATAGGTGTAAAGGGGAGGGATTAACAATCTTCCGGGTGAGGCTCTCAAGTATGCCATAGCAAATCCCTATAACTGATGTTGTACTCTTCGCCCTTCTTACAGGACACTCTCAGAGATAATTCTGCCTTTTTTGCTGCGAGAAACTTAATGCAGAAATACTGGTATACTTAAAGTAATGTGTCATGATTATACTGGGTAGAGATTATTTTATAAAAATAGTGTCCTGAAAAATAAAAGGTAAATCTGTCCTGAAATAGTGTCCTGAGAGTGTCCTGAAAAAAGGGCGGAGAGTACGCCCCCTGCTATAACCAATTGCAATTATGATCTATGTTTGTTACTAAAGTAAGACAATTCAAATAAGAAATTTTATGTTCATAAATCTCATTTTCAAGTCTGAAAAAAATATATTACTTTAATATAAAAGTAGCAGTTTTATATGAAGTAATTAAACCTTTATATCGGTGGTCTTCAATAAGTGATTTAACATGTCTGCCTTGTATTTCGACGGTCGTCAATAGACGATTCGGGCTATTTAACATTTCAGGTCCCCTTACTTTCCTTATTCAAACAGCAAGCCCCGCCTTTTCCCGTTTTTCTAAAATAATGCATTTCAGTAGATATTATACCAGATTTTTTGTGATTAAATAGAACAGTGATTATTTTTATAAATAGTAATGGAAGGTTAAATATCCTTGTGTATGACTGACAATATATTTATCATGGAATTACTAATAGATTAAAAACTGTGAACAGGGTAAGTTATCTTGTCACGCCTTTCCTACTAAAAAATTGTTGAATGTTGATTTTTTTTTTAACCTTTTTCAACTTTTTTTTTTTTTTGTTTGGCGTTCTAGTTGTGTATAGTTTTACTCGTAGTTAAAGGGTAAAAGGAATGTTACATTTTCTTCGCCTGAATGCTCAATAACTTTTGACATAACTTTGATATAGTTATAACGAAGATTTGCTTTATATCCCTCAGTTTCAAAATCTTTCATTGAAAAACCGTTTTTTTTATTAATTTTTATAAAAATTAGTCTTAGCTGCACAAAATTTCTCGCCTCATAAAATTAAATTCTTCAGTTCGACTCTGTTCCGAGAAAAGCATCTGCACAGAAATCTTCAATGGAGAAGCGAAGGGAATAATTTGTTTACGACTACTTTTTTTTTTTTTAAATTAAATTATAAAGGAATACTTATCATTTTGTGGTACAAATATACAATTATTGCCTACGTAATAAACAAACTGCAAATTACCTACAGACAAATATGGTCAAAAGTTAATTAGTAAGGTGCGTTTGTACGGACAGTTTCAAAATATGTTGGGAGGAGTCTCCTTTTTTAAAAACTTAAAACTAAAACATGCAGCGTAAAACAAATAAATGGCAAATTTTTTTCCTGCAGTAGCCTGCCCATATTTATTGTAACTTATTCAAAAGCTATTGGATTGGGCAATTTTCAGTAAATTTTTCTTATTGTTGCTAGAATGCTTTTTGCGGAACTGCTAATTAAATAGTTTCACGGATATTTGATTTTGCATTATTTTAACTGTTTAAGCGATTGTAACTTGTCGTTAAATCTACACATTCTTGTACAAATGATGTCGTTTAGAAAGATTTTCTCTGCTTTTCCTAAATACATAATTGGTTTTTGAGTAACATATTTAGAATCTTCATATAAAAATGTTTACATTTTTCTTTCTATTCCCTATTAATTGAAACCAATTTGCGATAGAGCGAGTTTCAGGTACTGTGTTTTGCTGTAAATGAATTCTTCTATTATCCCTCTGAGTTTGTGCAATTAAACACCGCACTCAACATATAAAATACCATAAACACAAAACTCAGTTTACACCGTAAAATTTTAAACGTATTTTACTTACACCATTAAACTAAATTTTTCGAAGTTGTCTATTATAAGTTATTTGGTAACAATTCTTGCAAAATCGCATGCGCCAGTGTCGGCAGCAAGCGAAGAATACTGCTGCAGTTTAGAGAACCGCGAACTCTACTGGGAAAGAGGAGAAGTTCTCCAGACTGTCTATTCACCCGTGTGGTCCTGAAATATCCCTGCCTTTAAAGAAAATAGTTCTACCTCTCTGAACCCGCGTAATTTACAGAATAGTACAGAAGATCGGTTCTTGTATTTCTTTCACGAGAGGGGGGTCTGAGAGATCAAATTACCTCTCTGGCAAAAACGTAATAGAGTTGATACAAGGGGTTTCTTGCCTCTAGAAATAAGTTACACTGAGAGAGATAATGTTTGTGAGAAGCATATTCTTGTCCATTTTTTTCTCAGATTTCCTTTTAATATAATTTGTAATCCGTTTACATACTTATATATATGAAAGGAATTATAATGAGATTTATAAAAGGAATAATGTATATATATATATATATTATAAACGCAATAGAGTTATATAGGAAGTTCATAATGAACTTGAGACGATTACCTGAAGTACGTGAGAAAGTATTTGTGATTAACTATTAATATAAGAAAAAATCTAAGCAAAAGGGACTTTCATTAAAAAATAAATAAATAAAATAAAATAAAAGATGCATTAAAACGTAAATCTATATAATTAAAAGGCAGACATAAAATTTGTGGTACACTTTTAACATATTAATTATGACAGTAGAGGGTTTAAAAATGGTATAATTCGAAAGACATGATTATCCAGATTTGCAGATTACAAAAATTGTTTTCTTACCATGTCAAGAAGGTATTTAAAAATGCTTTTATTTATTATGCGTTTTGCCATCTTATACAGGTATTCTTTTATATTAAAAAATACCTAAAGTAGAAAGTTGTTAAATCTGGCAATTTCTTAAAACTCATATAAAACCATAGACAAAGACAGTAATTTGTATAGACGCAGCATCAATATACTTTCGACTGCAGATTTTTTCTTTCTCCTAAGAGAAAAAACCTATTAGAATAATTGAAATTTATGTGAATGAGTGTTAGATCTAAAGATTATACTGTTGAAAATATATGCAAATTAAAAAAGATGTATGATTTCTATTTATTTATTTATTTGTTTAAGATCTAATTTCTATTTTTCTTTCATTTCTTCCTTCCTCTCTTTATTTATACTAGCAGGCTACGCCCGCTTCGCTGGCCACTATATTTAAACGAATCTCCAAAAGAATTGGATCATTATTTATTTTTCACATCACATTATAAATAAAAACTAAAATAATTACATTGGAATCGCTCTAGACCTCGCATCGGGTACTCGCTGACTACGGCAGCTCTTTCTCTGCCCGCACTGTATCGGGAGCAGGTTCCCACTGCGTGCAGAAATCTCTTTCCTATGTATTTCAATATGGGTATTTATTGACGATAGGTGGGTCTGCCAATATTTAAAAACTACGATTTTAAAGATAACTGTATCTCAGCGTCTATTAAATATTTTAGTTTTTGAACCAAGTATTTTATTGCTCATGTTATTTACACTGTATTACAATTTGATTCCGACCAATACAATGAAATAAAATAAAAAGTAAATTTTCTTTTAGAAGGAATTAAATACCTAAAAAATAAATAAATTCCAATCAGTTTAATCCTTTCTACTATATACTACCATTATTGCCTGACAAATACTATAAATTAGAAAAAAAAAACTTTTCAAGAAATTAAATTAACAAATGAAAAATAATTGTTGTTATACTTCAAAAATTATACATAAACATAACTGTTATAAATACATTTTTAAATTTTAAATTTAATACATTTAATTTTCTCTACTGCATTACCATTTTATTTTCAATAAATATAATAAATTAAAAAGAGAAAAAAGATTCGCCCTCAAATAAATGTATTAAATAAAAAATAAATTGCATAATATAGCTGTTGCTAAGATACGCAGACGATTACAATCGAAGAATAAATTCTTGAAAAATGAAACATGAAAGCCAATGTTTAAAATCGAAAAAACATTAATTTAAAAAATTCAAATTCGAAATTCGAAAAAAATCTCGATGAGGTGTTCACCTGCAGGGTCCCAGGTACCTATATGCCAAATTTGGCAGCTCTGCGATCAGTAGTGTGTAGTATTGTTCATGTTTAGATGTTAGTATTTATTTTCCTGTTGGAAAAAAAAATAAACTCGTATTTTATTTATTTATTTTTTTTTTTGGCAAAAATTAAATTGTGGATTAAATTTAAATGGCTAATTTTTTGCTATTATTAGCTTATTATTTTCATATTTTTATTAATTAAAAGAAAACTAAACAGAAATTCGAAATTCTGACTTCGATGTGCACAATGATCCTTCGGGGGGCACCTTAGTGTTAAATCTCGTGACTGTTCGAGCTACCGTTTTCGAGAACAGTGAAATATATATACAAATATTGCTCACTTAATAGTATAAGATATAGTTTGAAAAGGTTTTCAATATATATATATATTGTTTATTTTTATTATTATTATTATTATTATTATTATTATTATTTGTGAGTTATGTCAGCTGTAATTTTAAGACATATTTTTAAATTAAAACATAATGCATTCCAATTCACTAAAATGAGCTATTTATTTGAAAAAAAAAAAAAAGGAAAAGAAAAAGGATTTATTATTTTATTTTCTGCATATATAAGAAGAAAGTATAAGATTTGGAAAAACTTTTGATTTCCTGTATTCAATGAATTTACACTTTCTGAGATTTCCTTGCATTTGAATTAACTGAAATTGTCTAGTTATTTTTGTAAAAGTGGATTTAAGTAGAATATACGGAAAAATTTTAGATTTCCGGATTTTGATGAATTTACACGTTTTAAAATTTCCTTTCATTTCAATTAACTGTAAGGCCTTACTTAATTTTAAAAAGGCGGATATATTACTATCATGGCTTCTGCATGCATAAGAAGAAAGTAGGAAATACAGACAAAATTTCGATTTCTGGTTTTCGATGAATTTACACGTCTTGAGATTTCCTTGCATTTCAAATTAACTGAAATTGACTACTTATTAAAAAAAAAAAAAAAAAAAAAGATTTATTACAAGCATTTGTATGTATAAGAATGAATTAGAAGACAGAAAATTTTTCGATTTCTGGTTTTCGATGAACGTACACGTCTTGAGATTTCCTTGCATTTCAAATTAACTAAAATTGACTACTTATTTAAAAAAAAAAAAAGATTTATTACAAGCATTTGCATGTATAAGAATGAATTAGAAGACAGAAAAATTTTCGATTTCTGGTTTCTGATGAATTTACACGTTTTGAGATTTCTTTGCATTTCATTTAACTGAAATTCACTGCTTATTTTTTTAAATGAGGATTTATTACTAGTTTCTATATGTATAATAAGGAAGTAGCAGATACAGAAAAAATTTCGATTTCCGGTTTTAAATGAATTTACACGTTTTGAGATGTCCTTGTATTTCAATTAACTGAAATTGACTACAATTGTTTATTTATTTATTTTTATAGTGGCTTTATTATTCTATCCTGTGCATGTATAAGAAGAAAGAGTAAGATTTGAAAAAGCATTTGATTTCCGGTTTATGAGTTTGGATAAAGCATATATATATAAATAATATATTGCATGCTTATTATATAGAAGACTAAATATAACAAAAATGCGTATATATGATGCTAACATTACATTATTTTTATTTTATATGTTAAATTTTTGCCTTTGTTACACGTGGTTTTCAGTTCTTATAATCCATACACAGTTTTACATTTGAAAAATTTCACACAATTTTAAACAGCTATTTAATAAAATAAATAAAAATTATCATTTAAAAAAATATATTATCTAAATTTTGCAGAAGTAATAATTGTCGAACTCTAAAATTATGAAAATTTGATTGGTCAAATTTTTTCATCATTTAAACCTTAAAAATAAAATAAAAGACACGTAATTATTATTATTGTTATTATTGGGTTCTGAGGGTAAATAAAACTGGAGTCATACGTCATCTGAATAAAATTAATGCATTTTTATTACTGATTTAATGTTCGACACTTTTACAATCTTTTATTTCTATTCCATCAGATGTTTTAAATTTAAAAAAGATATTATCTGTGTTTTTAAATTTTTGTACATGATGTGATATTGACGTATACTTATTAGTTTTTATATATTTCTATTTTATTCTTTTTCTCTGTTAGACTAAAAAATTGAAAATGTAAGTATCTGGTGAGTGGCTGGTAGATTCTTTTAGCTTATTCGATGTTTTGTATGAAATTTTTTATTCCACCACATTTTTAAATATCTTCCTAAAATATTTGCACATATCCAGGAAAACAGAATTTGAATATACGTAAAGAATACATTATTACCCGAATACCGTAGTTAATGGAAGTATTGTATTTGGACCAAAAACTCGATATCGAGTTTTCACCTGATTTACTTGTTTTAAGGTTTCCTGAGTATTAAAAAAAAAAAAAAAAAAAAAAAAAAACGGCTGTACGGTTCCCCTTCCCCCCTCCTTAAACTCGCCATATTAATTCCCTTTTAAACATCTTTTTGTATGGGATTATTGCTTTCAAGTTAAAAATTGAGCGTACAAAGTTTTGGTAAAAGTTGGTACGGCAAAAAGACTCTAACGATTTTCTTGAAAATTGTTACATAAAACCATTTTAGAAAGCCTTTTTTCATGTATTACGTGGGTATTACAGGAAAATTAACAGCCATCCTGCATAGGTAGGTCAGTTTTAGGACTCGGAAATTAATGTTTCAACAAATAACTCTAACACACACACACATATATATATATATATATATATATATATATATATTTAACTCGCTATATAAACTTTCCTTTATATATCTTTCCACGCTTATTAAGTTTTTCTTACCAAAAAAATTTTAGGTTTCTACTTCATTAGGTCAATATTATGTCTTCTGATAACATAATATTTTCTGATCATACCTCCAAAAAATGCATATAATACGCGTAATAGTGGATAATGGAAGTCACGTGGTTGTTTCATACCAGATTTCTTTTTCTCTTTTTTAGTTGTTACGAGGCGAGTAAATATTTTAAGGCCTAAGAAAAGCTTTTTTTTTTTTTTTTTTTCAAACATTTAAGACAACGAGAATTTGAATAATGAACAGAAATCTTCATTCATTTACTGGAAAATATTATTGGGTTTATAAAAGAATTCATGTCCATCACGTTCTACAGGTATTAACTGTTTAAAGTACATTTTATTGTCATACTCCTTTAAACACTGTGTTCATGTTTGAAAACTGCGTACATTTTTGATTCGCAGTAAATTTGATCTCACAAAGAGAATATAGCATAAAAACAGTGCTACTCAAAACAAAGTGGAGGCAAAAAACTGCGGCGAAAAAGCATCTTACGATACGTTATTAATTATCTAGATGAAATTTTAGTGCACTATATAAAATATACAAAATTTATGGGCTATATACAAGGCTTCAAGTAAGAATTTTTTAAATCCAAATAAATTTTAATGCGTAATAGGTGATATGCACAAAACGTATGGGCGATATACAAAGTTATACAAAAGAATTTAATCGTGTTTGCTTTTTACTGTTTCTTATCCATGTAAAAGTATAACAACATTGTTTTAGGGTGAAATTTTCCATGATTTTTGGTATATTTACTCTTTTTAGGGTCCTTTAAATCCGGAAATCAGGTTTTTTAGCTGTTGGCCTCACTCTGCATGTATGTAATCTGTCCCCTTTTCAATGTGTTTTTAAAATATTCAAATGCAGGTTAAATAAAAGTCGCATGATTGTCATATCGGATCATTTTTATTTAATAAATAACTCTTATTTTACTTTTTTCACCCGTACTTACAAAAACTCAGAAAATAATAATAATAATAATAATTTTTAACTGTCAGAATTTTTTTCATAATTTCATATATTAGAAGAATTTATTAATCTAAGCGCAATGTACGTTTTTTCTTAATTATTTTAAGTATGTCATTGAATAAATTCAAAAAGTTACATGTCTTACTTTTAGGGGTTTAAAATCTCAAAAATGTTAATATTTATTGGAAGCTTTAATTGCTTGAGGTTTTATGAAGAATTACGTGTGACGACTTCAAAAAAGGAACAGAAAAAAAAATGCGTCAGAGGACAAGATCAATTTCCGAAAAAAAATAACATTTCTGTTTCTGAGATTTCAACTCTGACCAGTGGATAGCAACAAGCAATAAAGCAATAAAAGGCTATTCTTCTTTTCCTCCCTTTTCTTTGTTGCATGATACGCATGATACTTAGCTTGGAGGTAGTTTTCCGATGATCCCCATCCCCTTTCGCACGATGCAACTAAAATTAAGCACTGTATTCATCCGCACGTCCAGGCCCGTGCTGGCCAGGGGGGACAGGGGGACTTGTCCCCCTGCGCCCTCTGTCTGACTCTTTCTTTGCGCCCTCAGTAAATTAAAAAAAATTGTCATAAAATTGATTCATTCTGCACAAAAAATCAATGCGTTTTAAAAAATATAAAAAGGTCAGTTCTTATCTTTTTTTATAATAAGAGAAAAACTGTCGATTTCTATGGAATTACAATTAATATATATAAACATTTGCAAGAACAATTTCCTCAATTTTTGCCTGTATAGGCTGAAGAACACAAATTAGGAGCCTTTTTAAATTCTTATCAGGATGGGGAGAGTGGAGTGTAGTAAAAGAAAGATCGTTCTGAGAATTTTCATTCTCATGCAGGGTAGAATCAGAGGCAGTAAAAATCCCCCCGCCCCTTTCTTGTAAAAGTAACAGGTGCAAATCATTCGAATAACATTTATAAATGATCAGCCAGTCATTACGTAGGCACCCTCCTAGGATAGGAAAATGTAAAGGAAACGAATTTTGAGAAAATGCCTCTAGAAGATAAATTGCATGAAAACTGGAAGCACAGAGTGCGAGTGCAAAGCTATAATTGAGAAAAAGTCGGTGAAAGAAAGGTATTTTATTCTAATAATTTTATCGAGGTGGTACAAAAGCAGTATTAAGGCGTCTTAAAATCACTCATTCTAATGTTACATTCTAATATGGGAGTACATAGGTCGAAGAAAAAAATTGGTGTATTTTATTCCAATAAATTCTTTGAGAGGGGTGCGAAAGCAGAGTAAAGGCCGCCCATGCTCATAATTTAACTACCTTTCTTTTCTTTTAATTATTTTGATTATTTATATATTCACCTTCTTATTACATTATGATAAAATTAAAAGACAGCTCCAAATTCCCTTTAAAAAATTTCTGTAAAGTATTACAGTCGGTAACAAAAGTGTCCGAACACTAGCAGAAATTCCTATGTAAAAAAAGTATAAAAATAGAGTTCCTATATAAAAATAGTATAATAGAGTTCATACTGTTTTGTTAAATAAATCCTTGTCGAATCATGTTCTTAGTCAGTGTAAAAACAGGATTCGACAAGAATTTTTTTAACAAAACCGTATGAAATGTATATATATATTGTATAGGAATTTTCGCTAGTGCTCGGACACTTTTGTTACCGACAGTACATTACATATAGATATTTAACTTTAATATTATATTACAGTGAGGGACTACGCAGCACGACCAGTAAAATGATCGGTGAGAAGAAAGACTGGATTTCATTTTAATAATTACATTGAGAATGATACAAAAACAATGTTAAGAGGACACTAAAAACACACGTAATTTAAATGTAAAATATTTTATAATTTTGATTATTCATATATTAAAGATTCTTGTAGCATTATTGTAAGGGACTCAAGGACCAACAGCATCATGTGAAAGAGGAGGACACGGGGAATCTATCTTTGCAAATAAATACCTGGGTACAATATCAATTTTAAAGAGGTCGTCTGGCACACCGAAATATTTCTTATGCTTTCCTAAATATATATATATATATATAATAATAATTTTTTACTTGTACATATACATGTGAGCATGACGCAGTACAAAAAATGCATGAAGAATGATAATTTAGGCGCATTCTTTTCTAATCATTTCAATATGCCAAGCGCCATATCAGTGTCATAACACCATTAAATGTCTTTAACTATAAAAATTCTATAGTTTTGATTAATTATTTAAACAGTTATTATGAAACCAGTTGGCCCACAAGGGCTCGCTTCGGGCTGGTAAGGTAAAGGAATGACTTCTTTTTCTTTACTAATTATTTCATAGGTGTCATAGCAGTATAAAAGTTGGCTATAAAAGATCCATAATTTTTATATATTTATATAATTTTCATTCAAACTTCTATAATTTATCTTATTAATATGTTCAATCTTGTCGGAATTAGGCTTTTGTGGGGTGGATTTTATTGTGATGGGAGCTTTTATACGTGACTCAAATTTTTAACTCCCTCCTTTTTATATTTAGAGCCCATGAATTGCCGCGAGGAATAAGCTTGTAAACGGAAGGTGCATGGCTCAAAACCAGCTCGCGGTCATTGGTCTCGATGTACAGAATTTTTGTGGGATTTTCTCCAGAAGATACACTACATTTTTAAACGCTTTCCAACAGTGTTGAAAATTGCTTATGTCTTCAGTATATTTCTTGTCAATCTGCCTGTCCCCGCTCTTTTTTCTGTAAATATTTATGGAATGCTTGAAACTGGTATATATTCTCAGGTTCACAATGACATGTCCATTATTGAAAATGGTATTAATAAATAACACTGTTTGTGGACAAGGGCTCACAAAAGTATTGCAAAACATTGCTTTCTATAAGAGGCATTTTTAAAGCCCGTTTTTATACCTTTACACTGCACAAAGCATAACGTAGTTAACATGCATTATAATATACATATAAAAAAGCAAGTTTTGTATCAGAATTCGTTAGTGATTAGTGTTAATTTTCGTTTTACAGGGCCACTCAAAATACCCAGATGCATTGTAAAATATAAGTGGATATGGCTCGAAGGGTATTTAAATTGTTTTATATTGCAGGGATGAAACACTGGCACAGAATTCATACCCCTAATAATAAAACAAAATTTTCTACTTTTTAAATTTTCTACTTATAATACCTATTTCTTAAACAAAAACCGGCATGAGTTCTGCACCAGTGTTCAACACTTCATATGGTTTTTAAGAACACTTTCTAACAAACTTAAATGTTTGTCTGTCTGTCTGCGATCTAACTTGTGGTAAAATTAAAGACATGAATTAAAGACATGACTAACATTTCTGGTAAAATTAAAGGCATGAATTCTTTTATTATAATTTTTAAAAAGAAAATTAGAAATTATTTTAATAATTACATTTTTATTGTTAATTGATTATATAAAAGTATGATACTATTTAAAATACATGATATGACTGATCAATCCATAACTTAAAAAAATCAAGAAATATTAAGAAACACAATTAATAAAGTTTATACAAAGTTCTTAAGAAATTTAAAATGTTTTTCTGTCAAATTTAATCCCCCCTCTCCCTCCAAGTTAATTGTATTGAAGTGTTGTTGCTTCGTTTTTTACTGATTTCTCTGAGAAGTAGTTTCTCAAAACACATTTTAAGTATGCAATTGCCCAAATTTCTCGCTGTTTATGTTAATTTACAATTCATAAAAAATTAGATTTAAATATTTTTTTTTTTATGATTAAAAATTAGTCATTCAGTGAGTTTCATTCAAAGTATTATTATTATTAATATTTTATGTGTAAGCTGAAATAAAAACTGATGAATTAATATATATATATATATATCCAAAAAATAAACTTTTTTCTTTAATGCCATATCATTAATAAATGAAAGTGCCTTCGTTCTATAGATTTAAGATAGAGAAAAGTGAAATTTGACTGATGAATAATCACGATATATTTTATTAATTTAAAGTAAATAAATTCATTATTCTAATTTTAACTTACAAATTAAATTAAAATATTTTGCTTGATTATTTTTCATTTAAAAATTTATTGTTAGAAATCAATGTACACAAAATAACATAAAAATAACTTCGGGAAAAATTTACCTAAAAAATAATATAAATTAAAACTAGTATGTTGTGGCCACCACGAGACTTTCTTCTATATTTTCCTATACAAATTCACTCGGTAACAATAATTTAAAAAAAAAAAAAAAAAAAAGTGGGACTTTGACAAAATTTTGGGTAAAATGTGAAATTTTTTTAAAGTTTGTCAAGACACGGAAACCGTGGGACTTTGAAAAAATTAGGGGAAAAAAGCAAAAAATAGTTTAAGTTTGTCAGAACACGGAAACCGTGGGAGTTTGATAAAATTAAGGGGAGAGAAAAAAAAAAGACATTTTTTCTAAGTTTATTTTCGTAAAAAGTAAAAAAAATCGATAACTTTGTTTCAAATTATCACAGATTTATAGTTCAACCATTCATTTTAAAGGTACTGATGACACCTTTCGAAAGATACCCATCTTGAAAATTTTTGCCCTATATCACCCTGTTAAAAATTTAGAAAAAGCGGGCAACGCAACCTGTAAGACGATTTTTACCAGAAGTTGATAGGCACTAATTTATGTCAAGGTGCAACTACATACCAATTTGTATGAAATTCTGTGCAGTAGTTCCATAGATACAAATGCCACAAAATTTTGTCACACACACACACACACACACAGACAGACATTTTCTAAAAATGGTAAAATCGTGTTCTACAACTCTCAAAACGTGTAAATCCATCAAAAACCCGAAATCGAAAAATTTTACGAATCCAATACTTTCTTCTATTGATTCTATTTTCTTTCCCATAAGAATAATATTGGCTTGGGATGTCGGCAAAGACAGGTAGTGCAGGGCCTTAATCCTATAAAAGTTATAATGTGTTAAATTAAAAATAATAATAAATTGAAAGAAAAAAAATTGTAATGTAAAATAAATATAGCAGTCGTTTTTCAAAGTCCTAACAATATAAATATCTGACGTCACACTGAAAGCACCTGCATGCATAAGTATGCCTCAGCATAGAAGGCGCCCTTGTGACACCCCTGTCCACCGCCCTCTAAGATACCCAGCACGGGCCTGCGCACGTCAGGATTAATAGACTACCTTTCGGAAATAAATCAGCTAAAAATTAATTAATTGATTTTTTTTTTTACAGGCCTGAGAAAGAGGACTTCCTTGGGTACTATTTGTATTTTTTTTCATGTCTCGGCGACGCTTCATTGATTTTCTATCATTTTTTAAGGTCAAAATTTTAGATTTTGACATTTTTGGCCAACTTTAAGCTAAAATTAAAAATATTTTTAAACGTTTTAAAAATAATACGAGAAAGCAAATTAGTGAATAAACTTCTGTTTTAACGATTGCAAAAATTTTTAATCCGTTACTTAAGATATTTTTCTCTAAAAAAGGAATGTAATTTTTTCCATTGGTTAACAGGGGACACCTCGTAATGGCCGCCATGGATGAAGAGTCGCCTTAATGTTGTCCGGCATAATTTGAAAATAGTTAAAAACTACGGTATCACTGATTATTTACTCTTTAAAGCTAACAGTGTGATTTATAAAACGTTAATTCGAAATATTATATTTTCATGCGTTAAAAGAGGAAGCTGATCTTATTATTCTCATTAACACTTTTGCGACCACTGTTGTTATGCTTCCCA
Organism: Salticus scenicus; assembly: GCA_963930645.1. Lineage (NCBI taxonomy): Eukaryota > Metazoa > Arthropoda > Arachnida > Araneae > Salticidae > Salticus > Salticus scenicus. The sequence continues at coordinate 399,432,774 of OZ005649.1, read as the reverse complement.
ACCATCTCATTATGAAGTGTAAAATTTTTATCACTCGCATTTTTTTTTTTTTTTTTTTTTTTTTTTTTTTTTCCACACCAGTCATTTTTTAGAGTAATTTTATTCTTATTTAATCATAACAACATTTGCAGAGAATTACTCTAAGAATGAAGTGGTGTAGATAAAGGGGCGTTAGCAATTTTATGCTTATTAAAGAGATGGTTGGCAGGTATGTGATAGTCAAGTAATTTGAGATTCTGTAACTCCACCTCCGCAAAATTGTATGTTGTTTATTTTTTAAGAATATACCCAATGTTCAAATTTGTCAATTAAATATATTATAGATACAAATACTTTGATAAGAAAGAACATAATTATAATATATATCCATTTGTAATATAAATGTGAATTCAGAAAATTTTGTTCTGATATACTGTAACTTGGGAAAATACCGCTCGTAGGCGAGCTTTAATTAAAAAAAAAAAAACAAGATTATGCGTTTGTGACTTTGTGACGGAATGACATGCACTTAAGTTGATTGCTAAAACAAACGGACAAAAAAAAAAAAAAAAGAAAGAAAAAAAAAAAAAAAAAAGTCATTATCTGTATAATTCATGAAATCACCGTAAATAAAATGAACTATAATTTTATGATTTGTTTAAATTTAGTTCTGTTCAGTGGCGTACCAAGGTTGGGGTGGAGGGGGCGGTCCACCCCGTGCCTCTGGTCTTCAGTGGCCTCCGAAGAAAATGAACCTTACTTATATATATCTGATGAAGTTGTTGAGTCACTATTTTAACACGAAACAGTTCCTGCGTTTTCCCATCAAGTTGTAGGTTTCTGTCTAAAGAGCCTTAATGTACAAAGTGTTATCCTAGCACAACTCCAAAAACAAACTAGTATGCTGTGGCCTCCACATGGCTTTCTTCTATATTTTCCTATAAAATTTTCCCCAGTAAAAATAATTTATTGAAATTGTTATTTATTAAAATTATCTTCCTGTTGAATGCAGATGATTTCTATCCTATAGAAACAGTAAAAGACTAAATATCAAAAGAAAGCCAATTTTATTCTCTATATGACATCGTAAAAAATTGCGATTTTTTTTCTTTTCTTTAAAAATGAAAAGCTGGATAAATTTATTTTAAATTATTTCGGATCGATGGTTCAACCATGGCTGCCTGCGATTCAATAGCGGCTTTTCAGACAAGGCGAAAAGATCGTACAGGAAGAACTTACATATTTTACTCGTTACCCAGCAATTGGCGCTGTATACAAGTCTCGGTTTCGCCTGATTTAAAGGTCTAGCCATAAGAATAACAGTATACAGAAGCATTTGTAATTAAAGCTGTAAACTCATTAAAATGCCGAAAATGTTTTTTGAATCTCTTATATTATTAAAATCTGTACGCGTGTGTGTGTCTGTGTGTCTGTGAGAAACAGCTTGACGCAGCTAAGGCTCCGTCGCTAAAGGTCGCACGTACTTCGAACAGGTACCGTCAGACAGAGAATTTATCGCAGATCTGGGTTATCTAATTTGCTAAACGATGCGACCCTAATTAGCGGAGATATTAATTAAAATGTCGACCATTGTCTAACGAAAAAACGATTCGAAATCGCGGGCGACGGCCATTTTGTAACGGAACAGCCTACCTCGAAAGAAAAGGCAAAGAGAGAAAATTTCGGGGGTTTTTGTAAAGCGATCCTGTTTGAACGGTTCGACGTATCGAAAATACACTTGTACCAAAAGAAAGAGCATTTATTACCGATTCTTACGGTACATTTTTTTTTTTTTTTTTTTTTTTTTTTAAATACGGATTTTTTTATATTTTTAAAAAAAGTTTTAAAAAGGGTCGAAAATTTCTCTTTTTCGCGGTCGTTTTTTTTTAAACGAACTGTACGACCGAGTATTCCTTCCATTTCTTAACAGCTGGTATATAAAGAAAGGCCATTTAATCCTCTTTCGAACCATATAAACATTTTTACAAAATACGGATTAGCGATCCATATTTTTAGATTTTACGAAACATCGATTTTTTCGCAAAACATTTTATAACTCAAAAGCGTTTAGAGATAAATCATTTCTTTTTTTTTTTTTTTTTAAACCCATTGAAACAGAATACCGACCTTCCTTCCGTCAAATGAAGCATTGCAAAATGAATACCGTGATCAAATAACGCAGACGTCCATTGCGTCACCATAGCAACCCGTTCAATTTCTCGACGAAAGCGAAATAATAATAATAATAATAATAATAATAATAACAGCTGGCACTGATTGAGAATCGGAGATATTTTGAGTAGGATAAAAAGTACATTTTAATTGCAAATTAAAATGTCGCTTTAATATTTTAAAATTTCAATATTTCAATTTCTAATTATGATTAAATTATTTTTAATACATCATTTGAAACATATTTTAATGTTCTTTTATATTATCGAAAGTTTTCACCTGATTTACACGTTTTGAGGTCTCCTGATTAGGTTTTCTTTTGCATCTCAGCTAATTGAGTTAGAACGTTCAAAATTGGTGTACGTAGGTTCATTAGGAGGGGCTGAAAGGGTGGGGAAGAAATAGGTGTGCACCGCGCGTGATGCGCGCGAGGTTTTACCCGATTTACACGTTTTGAGGTGTCTTGATTAGGTTTTCTTTTGTATTCCAGCTACTAATTAAAATAATTTCATAAGTAATACATCATTAGAACGCTTTTTTGATTTGGAATCGAACAGTGGAATACAGAAATTCGAACCGCCAGATGGCGCTGTAATATTTTCAAATTTCAGTATTTCAATTTCTAATTATGATTAAATTATTTTTAATGCATCATTCGAAAAATATTTTAAAGTTCTTTTAAATTATCGAAAGTTTTCACCAGATTTACACGTTTTGAGGTCCCCTGAATTAGTTTTCTTTTGTATCTCAGCTACTAATTAAAATAATTTCATAAGTAATACATCATTAGAAAGCTTTTTTGAATTGGAATCGCACAGTGGAATACAGAAATTTGTACCGCCAGATGGCGCTGTAATATTTTCAAATTTCAATATTTCAATTTCTAATTATGATTCAATTATTTTTAATACATCATTCGAAATATATGTTAAAGTTCTTTTAAATTATCGAAAGTTTTCACCAGATTTACACGTTTTGAGGTGTCCTGAATTAGTTTTCTTTTGTATCTCAGCTACTAATTAAAATAATTTCATAAGTAATACATCATTAGAAAGCTTTTTTGAATTGGAATCGAACAGTGGAATACAGAAATTTGTACCGCCAGATGGCGCTGTAATTTTTTCAAATTTCAATATTTCAATTTCTAATTATGATTCAATTATTTTTAATACATCATTCGAAATATATTTTAAAGTTCTTTTAAATTATCGAAAGTTTTCACCAGATTTACACGTTTTGAGGTGTCCTGATTACGTTTTCTTTTGTATCTCAGCCAAATGAGTTAGATCGTTCAAAATTGGTATACGTAGGTTAATTAAGAGGGCCTGAAAGGGTGGAGAAGAAATAGGCGTGCACCGCGCGCGTATCCCTTAACTTGTGCGCGCGCAGAGCGCACGGGACTGCGCTGCCGAAGGCAGTGGGGACCCGGTAGGAGTTTTTACCCGATTAGCACGAAGGGCCAGGGAAGGAATACGCGCGCGCAGCGCGCACGGGACTGCGCTACCGAAGGCAGTGGGGACCCGGTGCGAGTTTTTACCCGATTAGAAATGATTTTTTTAGGGGCACGAAGGGTCAGGGAAGGAATACGCGCGTGCAGCGTGCACGGGACTGCGCTGCCGAAGGCAGTGGGGACCCAGTGCGAGTTTTTACCCGATCAGAAATGATTTTTTTAGGGGGCACGTAGGTTCAAGGAAGGAAAACGCGCGCGCAGCGCGTGTATCCCTTAAGTTGTGCGCTTTTTTTTAGGGGGCACAAAGGGTCAGGGAAGGAATTGTGCGCGCGCAGCGCGCAAGGGACTGCGCTGCCGAAGGCAGTGGGGCCACGGGCCGACTTTTACCCAATTAGAAATGATATATTTTTTAAATTTCTTTTCTTAACACTGAAAGTTACTGTTAGTGATTCATTAGTTTTAGTGATTCATTTGAAAATACTGACCCGCTAGCGGGCGAAGCTCGCTAGTATACATAATAATTAATATCAGGGCATGTAGAATTATATGTTTGTTTGTCAGAATGTTTTAACCACAAAAATATAATAAAAAAATCGTTTCTTCATCGCTAATTTAAAGGTCCGGTCATAAGAATAGCATTTTATATATGCATTTGATGTTCACGCTAGAATCTCATTAAAATGTCGAAAATTTTTTTGAATATGCATAATAATTATATCAATGCATGTATAATTATACATGTTTGTCAAAATGTTTTCATCATAAAAAATACAATAAAAAGATCGTTTTAGTCATCGTGATATTCGCGCCCTTTAATGATGATTTGAAATACTAATGCCTAATAATAATTTTTTAGAACCATTCTTTTGTAATAAACGAATTAAATTCGAAAGTACTATATATATATATATATCTATATATTTAATGATGAAACAGAGTGCATCTTAGTATTTTTCTGTGAAGGCAAGGGCATTGTTTGTTTAAGTCGTGTCAAAATATGAGAATCTTGAAAGATGTCACACAATTTTATGGTGATAGTAAATGGTTTAAATATATATGTTTGTAATTTACTGCATTACAGTTATGAAAATTTGCATAAGTATATGAAAATTTCTTGAAAACTAAAATATATATATTGTTACAAAATTATAAATAATTGTGTTTATTTTTGTATAAATTCTTTCAAAGAGGCTTAGTAAGTTGATAAAGTGCTAATTTTGTGCATTTCTAGTCGTTTTAGCTTTGAAATAGCGTTATTTTCCCTTAAAAACGCATTAAAAAGCCCCAATAAGGCAGGTAATGGATTTGGCGCCAAATTTGGCGACTTTTTCCCACCTTGGCGATTTTTTTTGGCGACCTTGGCGAGAAAATCCTTATATGGGATATACCAAATATGGAAGCTGTAAGTTGATTGGTTGACCACTTTCTAGAGTTTTCTCGAAAAATCTGGATTCCATGGAATAGTATATAAGCCTGTTTTCTTCGCCAAGGCCAGTCAGAGTCAGTTCAGTTCAGTTTTCAGCCAGCTTCGCTAGTGCTTGCATTGCTCTTGAGCCTCTTTGAAAGAGTCTTGCTTTAAGTGTTATTGCTATACAGTTTGTACTGTGGATTTGCTATTGACAGCTGTTGTTTAAGCTGTGTTTATTGGTTCAATTGAAGCTGATACTTGAGTTATACACCTGTATTTTTCTGGAACTTTCTGTGAATAAATTACTGAATTTTTGTAAGTGTGGCCTTTCATTCTCGGACAACTCACGAACCCCCAAGTACGCAACATTTCTGGTGTCAGGAGTGGGGTTGTCTGTGAATGGTGAAAACGAGCTATGGAACAGGAGATGAAGAAACTTCTAGAAATGCATCGCAAAGAGAGTTGAAAGACGGTTTGACTGAAGAAATGAAGGTAGCACAAGAGAAAATGGAAACATCGCAAAGAGAATTGAAAGACGGTTTGACTGAAGAAATGAAGGAAATGAAAAGCAGTTTGGGTGAAGTTCAGGAAGAAATTAAATCTAATCAAGATGAGATGAAGAGAGAGCTTTCAACGGTGAAAGAATCAATCGAGGGTAAATTAACGGTGATGGAAAATAGAATGGCTGGAATAGAAGAGAAAGTTATAAAGATAGAAGAAAATTTTGAAGAGAAAGTTTTGAAAATTGAAGAGAGTTTTGAAGAGAAAGCTATGAAGATAGAAGAAAATGTTATGAAAGTAGAAAGGAATTTTGAAGAGAGATTTATGAAGATAGAAGAAAACTTCGAGGAGAAAGTCATGAAGAAAGTAGAGGAACATCTTGAGAGAAAAGTAGAAGAGAAGTTGATCTCCTTGCACCAGGAAACGGAAAAGAGAGATAAAAGAAGCCAGAATCAGGAATCTATTAAGCTATCTACCTACGACGGCAGTTCCTCCTGGCATGTATATAAGACCCAGTTTTCCATCGTAGCTGAAGCTAACGGCTGGGACTCTACCGCCAAGTCAGTCCACTTAGCAGCAGCATTACGGGGAGATGCAGCCGAGATACTGAGAAATGTTTCTAAAGAAGAAAGGAACGACTTCGAGGCCCTTACTAGAGCACTGGAGGTACGCTTCGGAGAGAAGTGTTCTAAGAACTACAGTCGCCTCCAGCTAAAATCCCGTTACCAGAAAACGGGCGAAAGTTTGCAAGGGCTGGCAGCGGACATTCAGAGACTGTCACACCTAGCATTCTCAGACTGTCATGCTGACACTCGAAACGACTTAGCTCTTCAGTACTTTATCGATGCTGTTCGGGATCCAGAAATTCAAAAAGCGCTGAGACTCTCCAACATCAGAGACGTAGAATCAGCTTTAGGCTATGCACTTAGGATAGAGGCAGCCCAACAAGCGTCCCATAAAGAATACCATAAGAGCAGTCTCCTTAAATGATACGCCTGCTGGTGAAAATGAAATGAAGAGAAGTATCGAAGAGATCTTAAAGAGATTGCGCAGCCTGGAGAATAATAAGGAAATAAAGGACCGGAAGATAAAGTGCTGGGGCTGTGGAGGGGATGGTCATGTGAAGAGGAACTGCCCTGTACGACCAACTATAGGAAATCACCCGGCTTCACCATCACTGCAGGGAATCTAAGAAGAGGCCATCTCGCGGGGCGGAGGTTGCTTGAAATTAAAGAGCCCCAACTTACAGTATTTCATGTTTCATCCATGAGTGGCGGCGATAAATGACTTTACGTCTATGGCCAAGTTAACAACACCGCCTGCCGGATGATTCTGGACACGGGAGCCAACGTGACCATCATTAGAACGGATTTGGCTCAAAAACTAAAAGGAAAGATCATCTGGACGCCGCCCTGCATTAAACTCCAGACTGTGACCGGAGACGAAATCAAAATATATGGAAAAATGAACTTGACCATCACTTTTGGAAATGCCAGTTACCATCATATGGCATATGTGGCTGATATAAGAGATCCTCTAATCATTGGAATTGATTTCCTGAGAAAATTTAACTTTCAATTGGACTTCAAGAATAATGAACTGCATTCGAGTTCGGAAGACATCGCTGTGTTCAACACTGAAAATCAAGACATTCAGACAATTTGCCAGATAACAGCCAAGTCTGAAATTTCCATCCCTCCACACACAGAGACAATATTTTCAGGAAAACCTCCCACAAAGCAATACTTCCGCTATGGACTGATTGAATACCCGAATACAGACAATAGCCCAAGAGGAATTCTGGTAGCTTCATCTCTAGTTGATCTCTCAAAGAGTACTATTCCTGTGAGAGTCGCAAACATCAGCGATAAGGTCCGAACAGTGAAGAAGGATGAGGTGTTAGCAGCCTGCACTCCTGTAACATGCATAAACCGCCCCACGCAATCAACCGAATCCAAGTCTTCTGAACAATTAATAACGGAATTACTCAAGAATGCAGAGTTAGGAAAGGAACAGAGGTGTGCTACGGAGAAGCTACTCCGAGAATTTAAAGACCTTTTTTCTCGAACACCTGAAGACGTCGGGAGAACGAACATCACCCAGCACAGAATTGATACAGGAAATCATCCTCCAATCAAACAACATCCAAGAAGACTTCCTTTTGCTAAACAGGAAGAGGTCACTGAACTTCTAAATGAAATGCAGCACAATGACATCATCGAGCCATCAACGAGTCCTTGGGCCTCTCCCATAGTACTGGTGCGAAAAAAAGATGGTTCAACAAGATTTTGTGTGGATTATCGTCGTTTGAATGACATCACGAAGAAAGACAGTTACCCTCTTCCCAGAATTGACGACACGTTAGACACAATTGCTGGCAATAAATGGTTCTCGACTTTGGATCTGAAGAGCGGTTACTGGCAAGTAGAATTACACCCTGATGATCGTGAGAAGACTGCATTCACCACGGGACAAGGACTGTGGCAATTTAAAGTTATGCCTTTCGGATTATGTAATGCTCCTGCCACCTTCGAACGCCTGATGGAGACAGTGCTAAAAGGACTTTCCTATGAAGCCTGTCTGGTGTATTTGGATGATATTATCATTGTGGGGCGCACCTTTGAAGACCATCTACGAAACATCCGAAAGGTGCTAGAGAAACTCAGAATGGCTAACCTCAAATTGATTCCAGGCAAGTGTAACTTGTTTCGTCGTGAAGTGAGCTACCTCAGCCATATTATCTCTGCCGAAGGTGTGAGAACTGATCCTGCGAAGATCTCTGCAGTCGAGAACTGGAGTCGCCCTGAAAATGTACACCAACTACGAAGTTTCCTGGGGTTATGCACTTACTACAGGAAGTTTGTCAAGGGTTTCTCAAATATTGCCAGACCACTCCACAAGCTGACGGAAGCCAAATAGAAGTTCCTGTGGACAGATGAATGTGAAAAAGCGTTCAAGCGACTTAAAGAGGTCTTGACATCATCGCCTATCTTGACGTATCCACAGCCCGACATACAGTTCATACTCGATACAGATGCCAGCCATGAGAGTGTCGGTGCTGTTCTGTCGCAGGAAATTGATGGTCAAGAACATGTCATTGCCTATTAGAGTAAATGCCTGTCTAAACCGGAGCGAAATTACTGTACCACCAGGAAAGAGCTACTCGCCATCGTAAAAGCCATAGAACATTTCCATCATTACCTCTATGGCAGAAGATTCCTGCTCCGGACTGACCATGCATCTTTAACGTGGTTGCTCCAGTTCAAGAACCCGGAAGGATAGATTGCCAGGTGGATACAACGCCTGCAGGAATATGACTTCGAAATACGTCATCGTAAAGGGACTCTACATGGTAATGCAGATGCCTTGTCACGGAAGCCCTGCTCGGAAAGCTGCAAGTACTGCTCTAGAGCCGAACAGAAATACCTGCCGATAAATCCGGTTGCCTGCCAAGTTACTGTCTCAACACCATCAGATCAAGATCCCGATCCATGGAGTGACGAAGAACTTAGAAAAGCCCAGTTGGAAGATCCTGACATAAAGCCAATATTACAGCTGAAGGAGACGACCAGCAACAGACCTATCTGGCAGGACATTTCCAGATTTAGTCCCATTTCGAAAAGTTATTGGGCACTTTGGGACTCTCTTCATATCAGAAACGGCGTATTATACAGAAAGTGGGAATCTGATGATGGGAAAAGCTTCAGATGGCAGATTTTATTACCAAGATCAAAAATTCCAGCTGTTTTAGAACAACTGCATAGTAGCTCTACCGGAGGCCATTTTGGGGTAATGAAGACTCTGCAGAAAGTTCGGGAACGCTTCTACTGGTGCAAGGCAAAGGAGGATGTGGAGAAATGGTGTAAATCCTGTGATGCTTGTGCGGCACGTAAAGGCCCGCAGAAACGAAGTCGAGGAAGACTGCAACGGTATACCGTGGGAGCATCATTTGAACGGATTGCAATCGACATCTTGGTTCCTTTGCCACGGACCTCCAGTGGAAATAAATACATCCTCGTCGTGATGGACTATTTCACCAAGTGGCCTGAGGCATATCCCATTCCCAATCAAGAGGCATGCACGGTCGCAGAGGTCCTAGTGCAGCAATGGGTGTCAAGGTACGGCACGCCCCTACAACTTCATACCGACCAAGGTAGGAACTTTATCTCTGATGTTTTCAAAGGACTGTGTCAACTACTCGGCATAGACAAAACCCGGACTACACCCTTACATCCCCAGTCGGACGGCATGGTCGAGAGGTTCAATCGTACCATCCTGAATAACCTCTCTCTTCTAGTATCAAGGAACCAGCAAGATTGGGACTCGAAGTTGCCAATGTTCCTGCTGGCTTATCGAAGTGCTGTCCATGAAACCACCGGCTATACTCCAGCCCAGATGCTGTTTGGACGTGAACTTCGTCTCCCTTGTGATCTCCTGTTTGGTTGTCCACCCGATGCGCCTTCATCGCCCGAGGAGTACATCCAGGATCTCTAGGCACGATTTGAGGACGTACACAACTTTGCTCGGGAGCGGATTAACATGGCAACGGAGAAAATGAAGACAAGGTACGATCTAAAGGCTACACAACATGAGTTCCAGGAAGGAGACAAAGTCTGGTTGTGGAATCCTGTTCGCCGCAAAGGACTCTCTCCCAAGTTACAGTGCAACTGGGACGGACCATACACAGTCTTAAAAAGGCTGAATGATGTAGTGATGCGGATCACTAAAACACCTTCATCAAAACCGAAGGTGGTGCACTATAACAGGCTAGCCAAGTACCACAATTAATGGTAATATTAAAATTTAAAATGTAAATACTGGTAAAATTTGCGCATGCGTAATGTAAATATTTGTATATAGATACTTGTACATATTTGTGAATTTTGTAAATATTTCTCACTTGATTTTTGTTTCTATTTTGTCGTTATATGCAACTTAGTTTTGTATTTGAGATTGTGTAAATTTGGTTAGTTTCGCCTCTTAACCAAGGATTGCACTGCCCGGGACGTGCAGTCCTTGGGAGGGGGGGTCAGTGTTACAAAATTGTAAATAATTGTGTTTATTTTTGTATAAATTCTTTCAAAGAGGCTTAGTAAGTTGATAAAGTGCTAATTTTGTGCATTTCTAGTCGTTTTAGCGTTGAAATAGCCTTATTCTCCCTTCAAAACGCATTAAAAAGCCCCAAAAAGGCAGGTAATGGATTTGGCGCCAAATTTGGCGACTTTTTCCCACCTTGGCGATTTTTTTGGCGACCTTGGCGAGAAAATGCTTATATGGGATATACCAAATATGGAAGCTGTAAGTTGATTGGTTGACCACTTTCTAGAGTTTTCTCGAAAAATCTGGATTCCATGGAACAGTATATAAGCCTGTTTTCTTCGCCAAGGCCAGTCAGAGTCAGTTCAGTTCAGTTTTCAGCCAGCTTCGCTAGTGCTTGCATTGCTCTTGAGCCTCTTTGAAAGAGTCTTGCTTCAAGTGTTATTGCTATACAGTTTGTACTGTGGATTTGCTATTGACAGCTGTTGTTTAAGCTGTGTTTATTGGTTGAATTGAAGCTGATACTTGAGTTATACACCTGTATTTTTCTGGAACTTTCTGTGAATAAATTACTGAATTTTTGTAAGTGTGGCCTTTCATTCTCGGACAACTCACGAACCCCCAAGTACGCAACAATTGAATGAGAATCTTGTAGAGAGAATTTTTTAGAACCATTCTTTTGTAATAAACGAATTAAATTCGAAAGTACTATATATATATATATATATTTAATGATGAAACAGAGTGCATCTTAGTATTTTTCTGTAAAGGCAAGGGCATTTTTTGTTTAAATCGTGTCAAAATATGAGAATCTTGAAACATCTGACACAATTTTATGGTGATAGTAAATGTTATAAATATATATGTTTGTAATTTACTGCATTACAGTTATGAAAATTTGCATAAGTATATGAAAATTTCTTGAAAACTAATATATATATATATATATATATTTAATGCTGTCTGTTTATTTTTATTTATTTATTTATTTTTTTTACGGGATTTTACATTATTACAGTTTTTAACAATATATTCTAAACATACTTTGATATTACTTTGTGAATTCTTTTTTTTTTTTTTTTAATGTAATTGAATGTTTGAATGGTGAAATTTAATTCAAATCTTTAACATTCAAACATATATATATATATATATATATATATATATATATATATATATATATATACATATAAACTTATTAATGTGCCAGGTTAGACATGGCACCCCAGGTTCTTCAGTTTCCCCAGGACCCGTTAGGAGTTTTCCGTGGTTTTCTCCAAAACTAACATAATTACGGGGGCTTCCCCCCCCCCTACAAAGACAACTACGAAGGCCTAGGACCCAACTGTATTAACCGCCTTAAGCCACATAACCACATAATTTTAAATTGCAATACTTTAAAACCGAAGAAAGTAAAGAAAAATATGTTAACGAAAAATTTGTTAACATATTTTAAATATTAAAAATTTTAAATTTTATTTAAATAATCCTAGTAAAATTTTAATATACGTAATATTGTTTCATTGTAATGCCAAGAGATTTTTTATAATTCTGAGACTATGAAAAATAAATAAATAAATAAATAAAAATCTAATGTGACTGAATTTAGGGGACCTCAAAACATATGGAAGCATTAAAATTTCAATGTCGGATTTTTGACGTGATTACAATATTTTCCTCAAATATGTATGTACGAAAAATAAAAATTATTATAATGTCCATAATTTGCCTTTTTCATTTGTGTACTATTTTAGGATTGTTATTCCCAAATAAAGATTTATCATTCTAGTATATGTTGCGAAGTTAAAAAAGTTATGTAAAACTATGTTAGAAAATGTTTTTAATCATAAAGAAAATCTAACTATGAGAATTTGGCATTCATCTGTACGTTTTAAGATCTCCTGAATTCATTTTTAATTTCCAAAGATATACTATGTAAGGGAAATATTGTACCCATGAAAAAAAAAAGAAAAAAAAAAAAAAAAAAAGAAAAAAGTAAGAAAAGAAAAAAGAAAGAAAGAAAGAAAGAAAAATCACTGTAGATTTTTGGTATATTTATACTTATTGTGGCTTCCTAAATTTATTTTTCTGTTTTTATAAAGATATGTGTATGTGTCTAAGTGAACACAATAGCATTTAAATATTTTATCTGACTACTATATTTCATTGCAGATGTATAATGATTATATATATATGTGTGTATGTGCAAAACAGTAATCAAAAAGCAAAATTAAAAAAAAAAAAAAAAAAGAAAAAAGAAAAACAAATTATAATTTTTTTAAAGGAAATTTTTAGTTTGAGTACAAAACGTATATATATATATATATATATATATATATATATATATATATACTATTTTAACTAGTAGGGATAATATAAATATAATTTTTTTTCTATCCCGTATTTATGCAAGTATTGGAAAAGATCGCGAATAAATCAGAATGGCTGGATCAACGATCGCAACATGGCTTTGAACCCGGCATCTAACTTCTACCAGCTTAGAGAACAGAACCTTTCGGCCTCAAATGGAGCAAAAAGATAAGGGGAAATTATTAAGAATTAATTAGCAGGGAGCTTCAAAACTTTTTAATTATTTTTTTATTTATTTATTTATTTGTTTGTTTTTTTAAATAATTTTCAAGAAATGTCAATATAATTATTATTAGTGATTTTCACTGCATATGTATAATAAAAATATCTAAGACAATTATTTAAATTTTTTTTTTTTTTTTAATTTACACAAAGAAAATTTTTAATGTGTGTACAAAATGTAGATATTATTAAAAATAAAATAAAGTAAAATAAAATAAAAAATATTTCAGATACTAATGTAATAAATACTTAAAATGATTTCGAATATGGATTTGTTTTTTCAAGCATAATTATTAAATATTCCTTATATACAGTTCCCTCTTATTATTATTATTATTTGGCTTATTTCAAAGAGATTTTTATGTCTATAATTAGTGTTTTTTTTTTTTTTTTTTTTTTTTTTTTTTTTAATAAAAAAAAGAAATATAATATCTTATATATATATATACATATTTATTTATTTATTTTTAATTTGTTAAAACATTTTTAGTAGAAAAGTTTTAAATAGCGGAACTTTCTGGAATAAACGTAGAGATAAATAATTATCTATCTACAAATAATCTTCCTAAAACATTCTGCTTGTATAACAAACAGTTTTGTGCATTACAAGACAGTTGTAATAAAAAATAATTCGTTAAATTGTCAATAAGCTTTGTGTGCAAGTAAGTACATATCGCAACTACGAGACGCGTAACTAACGCACCAAGTGTAGAGGAGGGTAACTATGCCTTGTACGGTGTTTCTTTGTTCAAGTTCGCGTCTGAACAGCCGCTGTTGAATCACAGGGAGCCATGGTTCTGTTTACTTCTGCTGCAACAACTCCGGAGCTACCGTCTCGCCAGAGTCTCCGTAGATGCCATGCGAGTCGCTCGAAAACTTGGCAACAGTACAAGAAGAACATAGCCAGTAGATGGCGCTTGATACCGTGTCGTAAACGTAAAGTTCTGTTTATTTCCCGCGATTCAATTGACTTTCAATTGAGTTCTTCATGGTTTATGTTTTATTAATTTAATAATTGTGAGAGGTTTTTTCTTTATAATATGGTGTATTACGTCGTTCCATTTTGTAAATCGGACAGTCGCCGTGAAAATATATGTTTTCAAATGGCCTGCAAATATTTCAAGACAAGGAATGTAAACTGCATAATTAATTAATGCAAAATTACCAACCCTCAGGATATTTGAATATCAATAATATTTTTCGCAAATAACATTATTTTTATTTATTATCGTAAATTCTGTGATTAAGACGAAGATAAATTTAAACGAAATTATGATATAAAAATTCGAGGGGTTGACACCTCTGTTAGTAAGTTAGATTTAACAAATAAAATAGTTATGCTTATTTCAAAATGAAATGAAATTTTTATTTATTGATGTAGGAATACAGAAAAATAACTTGTTCTTAGTTACTTTGAAGTAACTCAAAATTGGAGTATTTTGTAGTTTAATTCATAAATTACATTAGCAACTTATAAATAAAACTATAAAATACTCCAATATAAGGAACAAGATTGATTTATATTTTTTAATACCACTGTTTTTTAAAAACTTGTGTAAATGCGTATAAAAATTTGATTATTTCAGTTAAATCGAAACAAAAGTGTTGGGAATCTTGAAAAGAAAAAATAGAAAATTTTTATTTCTACTTTTGTTCTTTTTAAAAATATTAAATTTTAAGATTCATAACATTACTTTTATTAACCTTTTACCACACAAATGGAATATAGAATGAAAAATTCATGTAAAAATTAAATATCATGATTACTGATTTGAAAAATTATCAGATATGACAGAAAGATGACTTGATTTTTTGAAATAGAAATTCTCCACATCCATACACTCACATATACACACACGCACACATACTGGCTAATTGCCAAAAACTACTTTTTTTGGACTCATGAGACCTTAAAAATATAAATCAGGGGAAAACTCGATATCGAATTTTTGGACCGAACACAATACTTTCATTACGTACGGTAGTAGGGTAATGGAAGTAAAAATATTTCAAGGATGTTATTAATCTGTCCTTAAATTTGCCAATCTTTATCAAATTTTTCAAATTGAAACCTAATACGAGTTTTAAAATACAATTGTGAATTTCCTGTATTTGTTTGTTTTTGAGTTATTCTGATAATAAATATGCATATAAATCAATCACTAAAAAAAAAAAAAAAAAAAATGTTTTTTTTGTATTCAGGGAACCCCAAAATATGACTTTATTCAAAAACCTGAGTTGAAAATAGAACTTTAAAAAAAAATACTTTGTTTACATTATAGGTTCAAAAAATTAATTTTCCTTCTTCAACAGTATTCGTCGACATAAAAAAAAGTGTAGCAAAGCACTTCCGTCAATTACATTCTACAAAAAAGAACGTTTAGCTTAATTTTGGATAGCCCTGTATATTTTCAATAAACTATGTGCATATCAGATTGTGCATTTAAATTTAGTCTTATATGAAAAACACCTAACACAAAATGAAATACACTTTCAGCATTTTCCAAGTATATCCGAGATAGACAAACCGACGCGCACAGACCAACCGCTAAAAACATTATTTTTCGTTTCAGGAAACCTCAAAACTTGTAAACATAACACAACTTTATTTCGAAACTGTCTATCAGTTTCGAAAGCATACCCTCTCGGAACTGGTGAAGCTAATAAAATCTTGAAAAAAAAAAAAAACTTCGTGCGAGAGAAAACTTATACTCAAGAAATCCTTAATTTTAAAAATTTAAATCTTAATGGTTATTTATTTATTTTTTGTGACGGACTAGACAACAGATTGTTTTCTTCTCCAATTTTTATTACTGAATGTTAACTTATCTCGTTAATGTGCTGGTCTATTTTTCTTATAAATAATATAAAATTCTCGATTTAAGAAAAATAATTTACACCTAATAAGGTAAAAATGTAACGTAAAGGACATGACCAAAAAAAAGAAGAAAAAGACATGATTTTAATAATTTATCATTATAAATTATTCATTCTAAACTGAAACTCATTTAAAGTTCAGAGATTTTAATTTATATAAACGAAACTTTCATCTGATATCTAAAGTAAAAAAATTTTTGAAATTTTTGTTGAATAAATATATAAAAATTAATTTAATCGCGTGATAGACATGCCATGTTTTTGCTTATTTAATTTTAAATTTCGTTTTTCAATTAATAATATATTTTAAAAAAAGGTGTTATTTATTAGATACGCTGTAATTCAATTAGTTGAAAAGCTAAAATAGGTCTTGTTCACTTCCGAAGAAAATTAAACCCTATACTTTTTTAAATATAAATATTTGAATATTTTTTTGAAAATATTTACGATAAAGCACTTTTACATCATTTTTTCAAATTAAAAGAAAAAAAAAAAATACAATTTTGGACTTTAGATTGAAATTAATAGCTAGATTTTTAGATGAAAATATAACTTATCTATGAAAGAGAAGAAAATTGTTGCTCTGCGTAGGTGCTGTCACCTAGCGTTAGTTTTGTTTTTTAAATGTTGCCTAATTTAACATTGGGATTCGCTGCGCGTGGAAGGCATCTACTTAAGGAGGCTCTGGTCTCGCATAGCTGTAGAGCACGTTTCACAGTTGCCGCTGTGCCTCTTAATACGTACAAGTTTTAGTTGACAACTATGTTTTTCCACTCGCGTAGCAGAGTGTCCAAATTCCATCATCTCTTCCACAGCACTGCTTGTAATCTATTTTCCAAACGAGTAAATTTGAAAAATAACTTTTCCTAATCAATCTTAACCCTTTCAGTCGCAGTGTTCCCACTGATGGAACACCTAATTTTAATTCTCAAGTGCAAAAACTCATCCCGGAAATTTTTTAGCAAAAATTTACATTTATAACATAGCAGAAAAGGCCCCTTTTTTAACGTGAAAATTTAAAATTTATAGGTCTTCGTGGTGATTAACACATTGATGAGTCGTTCATTACGAAAATAAACCTTTTAATAATTAACAATCATAAATGAACAAGCACACATTACTTAGCGCGCGGCGTACTACTCACTGACATTGACATACTACTCTACAGAATGTTCTGTGAGTTGAAGTTGAAGTACATATTCTGAAAGTTAAAGTAGCAGTTGTTCGACATTCGCAGGGTTGGATTTTGAAAAATTAAATTGTGTAGGTTTACGGCATATATATATATATATATATATATATATATATATATATATATATATATATATATATATAATAATTTTTTAAAAAAGGTCCGTCCATTGAACAGCTGGGAATTTTCCGAACGTGAAAACAGAATTTAAAAATAGGTATTAGTTAATAAGTTATTTGTAAAGAAAAATTTCCCATAGAATAACATTAGCTTTGGCTTCCGGCGGCGGTGAGTGAAGCGGGCCCTTAACTCTGCACGTACACAGTACCGACTGGGTTTTTGTAAACCAGGTTTTTATTTTTTATTCAGCAGCTATAATTTAACTCTTTATAAACTACCAGTAGTTTAAAAAAGCTTATAAAATCGAATTTAAGGAAGAAATACCAAATGTTAATTATATTTATACAGTGTTGCCAAACTTTTCCTTCAGTAGTCGCCAATAAATTTTAGAAGTGATACTTGATATACTACATAATAGATTAATCTTTCATGTGATTAGGCAACGATTACAATTAAAATTTAGTGGTGGATATTGAATTAAAAAAAATGTGGTGTGAAACAACCACACGACTTCCATTACCCATTATTACACATATTATCAGGGTCTGATTACCCAAAAGGCTCGGGAAACACAAGCTTCCCCTCTAAAATTTAAGAGGGGTCCCCAAAATGACTAAAAATAGGGTTTTGAATTTTCTGCTTTATTTTTTCATACTGAGATTGAATTTTTCTGAGAAAATTCGCTTAAAGCAAAATAAAATACTCACTATTTCGGGAAAAATCTATTGTTTAACCTCAAAAATCTGAATGTTCTTAATAAAGTATATAAGTTATACGATTTTAATGTTGTGTGTAGAAACCACCCAGATATATGAATGAAAAAAAAAAAAAAAAAAAACTATAAATACACACTAATTTTTGGTCTATAGCATTTTTATATTACGATACAATATGTAACAGGAAAACAAGATTTTCTGAAATGAAAGAGAATTGATACTGAGCTTCCCCTAGTTTCAAAGCTTAATCGGGCCCTGCATATTATATGCATTTTTTGGAGATAATGTGATCAGAAGATATAAAAGTGACCTAAAAAAGTAAAAACCTAACATTTTTCTCGTAAGATAAACTTTATACACATGTAAAGACATATAAAACGAAGCTTACATATAGCGAGGTAAAAAATAAGAGAAAAAAAAAAAAAAAAAAATGATAGAGTTATTTTTCGAAACACCCATTTTCGTGATCTACCTAAACAGGGTAGCTGTCAATTTTCCTCTAATAACTACGTGATACATAAGAAAGAAATGGATTTATATAAAAAATTTCAAGAAAATCGTTAGAGCCGTTTTTGAGATACCAACTTTTACCAAAACTCAATTATTGATAGGAAAACAATAATTATATACAAAAGCATATTTAAATAATATGGCGAGTTAAAAAAAAAAAAAAAAAAAAAAAAAAAAAAATCCGTGCAGCCGTTTTTAAAAGAACGCGCTTGCGAGACCTGAAATTGAGCTATTTATACAGGAAGCCTATCCATTTTCCTGAACTAACCAACTATATCATTCGAAAGGAAACCTAATAGAGTGTTTATACAGCAAATTTGAAGAAAATCGTTAGAGGTAGGTTTTTGTATTGATAAATTGTTTAAATTAGAAGAAAACTGATAAATCTTATGTTACTGTGGTAAGGTAGGATTCTTATAAGAAACATATTACTGGGAAAGTGGGAAATATGAAAGAATTTAAATATATTACTTCGACTTAATTGTTGATGTACATAAAATTATTTGAAACAAATCGAAAGTAGTATTTTTGTTAGAATTTTACTGTAAATGCCTAGCCATGACTGGAAATTGCTTATTCACCCTTATTTTACTGGGATGGATAAAGGTTGGTGGGTTTCTGCGGATTATGGCCGATTGACTATGCTAGGGTCCTAGGCTTATGGAAGGAATACCTTATGTCGGGGTCTTTCTAAGGGATCCTACCGCGTAGTTAGGGATGCATAAAAGAATTGGTACGGTATGGTATATGTATTGGTATAATTACGGTTCATTGTACAAAATAAAAATGGGGAGAAATACTCCAACATTCTATTATAATTTCTAGTGCTGCACCGAGTAGCACTTTTGCCGAGTAACCGAGTAGTTGTAAGAATGAAGAATATATGTATATAAAGAATTTTGCACATCTTGATATTAAAAAAAAGACCTTTTGAACACAAACTTAAGTTAAATGGCAAACAGCATGTTTTCATGAAATGTTTCAGAACTTTTGTAGTGTATATATCTACACAATTAGGTTCATTGTTACATTTGATACTTCCAACTTAGTGGATTATTAAAACCATAATAACTGATAACTTCATTCGTTATTATATAGTCTTTCTCAGATGCGAATCATTCTCAGATAATTTTTAGAGAATATAAAAGTTCTTATATACTCAGGCTTCATTTAAGATGCATGAAATTTACATATGAAATGAGAACATTAAAATAAATATTTTATCATTTCAAACATGATATATTTCATTAATCATCAAATTCTAGATGAGTAAAAAAGATAGGTGGTTTTGGGCCATAATTTGAAAAACAACAAATTTGATTATTAAAACATATTTTTAATATCTTAAAAAGTATTTTTATTATTTTTATTAAATATATTTTTAGTGTTTACCTTTTTCCTAATTATTATTTTTTAAATTAAAAATCAATCTTTTCTTACAGTTTTAAAAGTGTCTTATTTTTATTTGCACAAATAGGTAACTAAAGTTTTACCTAGTATTATATAAGGGTTCTTTTTTCTAAAATATTTTATTTTTGTCTGTTTTATAGATACAATTTTATGTACTAAGTTTTTATAAAAAAAAATTTGCATATTACACACATACAAGATGGTTATACTTAAATTCTTGTAACTAAATGGATAAGCTCATATCATGAATCGTCTCTATACCGAGATTGGTGGCAATCTACTCGCCCGTTTTAACTGCAGTAAGCTGTTTGCAGCAAAAGTTTAATGACTATCTATATATATTTTCATAATTTTTTAGTTTAGTTAATAAACAACTGTTATGAATACATTTCTTTCAATAATTCATAAAAATAATGAAATTCTTACAACTTCTCGGTATTGGCCGAATACTTAGTCCAAATTTGGCCGAGTAACGAATACTCGGCAAATTGGCCGAGTACCGAGTATATACCGAGTACTCATTACAGCTCTAATAATTTCCCTTTTTATTAATTGCCAAATTTATTCGGAGTTTTTGTTATGTTTAAATGCTCAGTAACTACTAAATAATCGGAAAATTGAATAGTGTCACTTAAGATAACTTTTTCCCCTACGAAAATGTTCCTGCTGACGCATTCTCTTCATTATTCCTTCCCTATCGAAAACCAAACATTGTTATCGAAAATGTCCGATAATGATCATGACCTTCTTATGTCCGGGGTTAATTCGTCGAATCTTACTTAAACAAACAAACACTAACGACGAACTTTCTTTGGTAACGAAATTATAGATTGGCTGGAATTCGATTCACTTAAGATATTCAAAAAATAATAAACAAGAAAGAAAAATCATGCGGCACGCATTGATTAGTAACACTTTCCAACTGTACGTAATTGTTGTACCGAATAACTTTTAATCTGAAAAAGTTAATCATATCATATTCTATACAAAACATTATTTTAGAATATTAAAAATGCATGCGAATGTTTTTATGATTTTAACAATAGAAAGATTTTAAGTATAACTTAAAAAAAATTCTGTCCAAAACTTAATCCACTGACATTTTGTTGTTGTTGTTGTTGCCTCTGTAAACAAAATAGTTGCACAGGATCTATTAATGTCATTTTCCATAGTGAACATTCCATAGTGAACTTGATTGTATCATTTAAAAAAAATTCTAAAAATATTTACCGACGCTAGAAGCCGGAAACAAACAGACAGAAAGGTAGACACTCGGACAGACAGATAATTGAAATCATATTCCCACTAAAAATATAAGAAAGTGTTAAAACGCTTAATGCAAACGAAAGTGCAATTCTTGCAAATTTTTATTAATAACTTTTAATGTAACTGAATAATTTTGTGTGGCCCTGTAAATCTAATGCTAATCATACTATATTATATAGAAGGCACTCTTTTGCGCACACAAATAATATATTTCAGTTTCACAAAACTTCGTAGAAAGTAAAGTTATTAAAATTTGATTTACAGAAATATCTCTCATAGAACGCAATGCTTTGGAATAGTTTTGAGTGTCCCTGTACATAAACCAGTGGTGATATTTACCCTATTTTCTACAGGAAACATCCAATAATGAACTTGAATAACGTATTTCAATTTCATTAAGATATGTGTACAGTAAAGATATAAAAATATGGTTTATAGAAATACCTCTCATAGAACACAATGCTTTGAAATACCTTCGGGTGTTCCTGTACTCAAACCAGTAGAGGTATAAACTCCATTTTCAATAGGGAACATCCGATAGTGAACTTGAATAACATATATCAGTTTCAAGAAATTCCATAAATATTTACGGGAGTTAGAGCGCGGACAGGCAGACAAACCGAAGTCATTAATACTTTTCCACCTTGTTGGAAAGTGTTAAAAATAAAACGAAATAAAAAACATTTTTCAATAAGGAGTTTGCTATCTAACAAGATAAGATTTTTAAATAAAATCTCTCCTGATTTTGATACATGGATTTTTCTGCTTAACACTTTCTAACAAGCTTGAAAAGCGTAAATGGCTTCGATTTGTTTGTCTGTCTGTCTGTCCGCGCTCTAACTCCCGTTAATATTCATGGAATTTCTTGAAACTGATATATGTTATCTAAGTTGACTATCGGATGTTCCCTATTGAAAATGGAGAATTATCATCGCTGTTTTGGGTGCATTTATATCCGAAAGTATTCCAAAGCGTTGCGTTCTGTGAGAGGTAATTCTATAAAGCATATTTTAATAACTTTACATTTCACAAATCTTAATGAAATTAAAATAAGTTATTTATATGCACAGAAGAATGCTTTCTATAGAAGATTTACAGGGCCAAACAAAAATATTCAGTTACATTAAGGGCTATTATTGAAAATTTGCTGGAATTGCATTTTCGTTTATATTAAGCATTTTTAACACTTTCTAACATTTTTTAACAGTGAATAGAATTTGAATTAGTGTATTTGTGTGTCTAACTGTCCGTCTGCCTGCCTCCAGCGTTCATAAATATTTTCAAAATTTCTTAATGATATACGTTATTCAATTTTACTATGGAATGTTCCCTGTTTAAAATGGCATTAATAAGTATGTGTACAAACCCCCACCCCCCTAAAAAAAAAAAAAAAAGACATTTTTATAAATCCCATTTAAATAACTTTCTACTGCAAAAGTCACAATGAAATCGACATTTATTGTGGATATGCTAAAATACTGTTTTTTTTTTTTTTTTTTTTTTTTTAAATAGAATATGATATACTCCTTCAGATTTACCGCAACATTTTACGTTCTTGTTTAGATTTTTATTTGCCAAAATGTCGGTGAGACTGTCTGGTACGTATTCAAAAAGATTTTAGTGCCTGTATGTACCGCGATATGTCGCTGTCACAAAAAATATTCGATTGAATTGAACTTCGGCACAGACATTTATGATTCACATTGAATGATCTGTATAGTTTTTCACTGTATAGAGTGTTTGTGGATGACTTCTATAAAGTGATACAGAAAAAACATTTTTGGTACATTATGGTCTGTGGACGGCATTTCTTTTAAGGGGATTCTCTGCCTATATTTTTGATGGCAGTCAAAGCCATGTTATTCTATGGAGTGTTGATGTTAGGGTAAGGCCAATAGACCGTACATAGGTTCTAGGCTTGCAGGAGGGGGAGGGTACGTGCAATCCGTGGTTATCTTTTTAAGGGTTCTTAGCCCGTATTTACGAAAGTTTCGTAGACAACACGGAAAACTTCGAACGTTCACGCGTTCACGCCAGCGCTTTTGTTTACACAGTCTTCTCAAAAGTATCCGAGCACTAGCCAATAATTCCGATATTAAAAAAGTACATCTTAAAACTGTTTCGCTCAGTAAATCCTTGTCGATTTATGTTCTTAGGCTGACTAAGAACATGACTGGAGAAGGATTTATTTAACAAAGCAGTATTAAGTGTACTTTTTTTGGACAGGGGTTATTGCTAGTGTTCGGATACTTTTGCTGCCGACTGTAGCTGTCCCACCAGTGGGTCACGCCGGCGTGAACGTGTTAAATAACAGATCAAAAGGAATCTTTCTTCGTCTTCGGATTTTTGTATCTCAGCCCGGTTTTATTCATGTTTTGCCTCCTCGGTTAGGGCCACTGCCGATCTCTACTATATGTGCAATGATAAAATCTCACACATATATATATGTATATATATATATATATTTGGTTCCTGTAAAAAAGTCAAATTTTGACGAAATCCAAACTAGCTTCATTTTGTATAGTGTCAATTTTTTTTCACATTTATATTTATGTTTGTATTAAGTTAATGTTGCAATGTAAAAATGACTTTATGATTATTTTTCGAAGCCATTCTATACATTAATTTATAGGCATAGATAGAGATTTTGTAGTTCCTCTTTGAATTTGTCATTATTTTCGAAACTGGACTCTTATTTGTAATTTTGGTCTGAGTTTTTAAGCATGGAAAAGGGCCAGAGCTTTCTTTTCGCTCAAATGAAGATCTGATGTATCGGCGAGAGTTCCCGAATCTAAACCAGGTCGTAACTGCATGGAAGCGGGTCACTCGAGCCCGCGGGCAGGCAAGGAAAGGCACGAAGATGGCATACACGACTCTCCAGGTTTCTTTGAATTTCGCAAACAGAGGGATTTCACTTCGGCTAGACGGAGTCCGAACCCGTGACGGTTTTTGTAGAGATTTTTCTTGACCTAAATAAAATTGCTTCTTTTGGAGGAAAACATGCATACTTATTTATAATAAGGAGGGGCAGAGGTTAAGTTATAGTTCATTTTAATTTAAAGATTTCTTTCTTCTTTTTTTTTTTTGTCCTCGTAGAGAAAGCTCCAGCTAAAAGCAGTTTGTTCGTGAATATCCGAAAAGGAAATGTCCAGCTATGCTCTATTCATTGCATAAACAAACCCTTTATCTGTTAACAAGACCGCGCTGCGAGTTTTAGAGATGGTCCGGAGACATGTCATCACAATTTTGATCCTCCACCTATCGCGTAAGAGGTAAAATGCACTCAAAATTAAGCGATGTAATAGATAAAATCATTTAGAAAGTAGCAGAAAAAATGCACCGAAACACGGGTGTTGGCTGCATATTTTTTTTTTTTTTTTTTTTTTTTTTTACATGCATTGCTAATCGCATGTTGTACTCGTGTTATTTCTTTTTGCTTGAGGAAGGATCATGCTTTGTTACTTCGATCCAAAACCTATGTTACATGCTGATATAATTTGAGGCGTTTGCTTACAAAGTTTATCAATTGCTTTGGGTTTGGTTTGGGGTTGTAGCACTACGGCCATTTTTTTGCCCATGAGGATAATTCAGACCGGGATTTGCGATTTAATTTGGATCTCGAACCACTAGGAACATTCCTTCCTAAAATGGGATTCGAACCCGACACTTATGGCTGAGGGTTACAGCATTAATCTTTCGTCACCAAATGGGCATTCATTAGTCGGAAAGTTTTTCATAATCTGTTTATAGGATCACAGCCTATCATGATTTTCTTTTCTTGCTTACTCTTGTTACCCATTCTGAAACGGACCGCGGTAGCCCAGTCGGTAGAGCGCCGGCCTCGTAATTGGAAGATTGTGGGTTCGGTACTCGAGCCGGCCAAAGACCGTCGTGTACACTAATGGGGGCTGGTGCACGTAAAATCTGTCGTGGCCGCAATGTCTTCCATGTTCCCATCAAAAATTATACCTCTGGGGGTCACCGAAGCGGAAGAGCCATCCCTTCCGTGCGGGATCAAAATTGTGATGGCATGTCTCCGGACCACCTCTAGGGGTGTGTCCCAGACCGTCGCCAATTGCCCATCTGCGCAGCACTAGTGCGACGTAAAACCCAACCAAACAACCAACCCATTCTGAAACCATAGTCGGATGAAACGTGTAGCCGAATCTTTAAACATACTGGACGATTTCCCACTCATCTGGAACCTTTTCGATAATAATAATAATAACAGGTAGAAAAAAAAGTTGCACACTTCACATACATTATAAAATACTTTCTGTCATTTCCTATTATATAGTTTGTGTTTAAATTTTGCTGGAATGTGCGTTAAAAATAAGTAACATAACTAAAAATGCACTTCTAGCAATTTTCACTTGTATTCTGTAAGATATCTGAATATTTTTGTGTGCCCTATAAATGAACCATTAATGCTAATTATACCCTATTTTTGTAAGAAGAATGCTTCTGTGCATCTGCATACAGTTGGTTGGTTGGGTTTTACTTCGCACTAGTGCTGCGCAATGGGCAATTGTATATGAATACGGTTTTTTATACTTTTGTTATATTTTATGGGGAATAACGATACCTTAAAATAGGCTTTGAAAATCTCTCTCATAAATTCTGATAATTCGGAATATTTTTGTGAATATGTGTACACAAACCAGTAGCCTTATTTACAGTCGGTAACAAAAGTGTCCGAACACTAGCAAAAATTCCTATGTAAAAAAAGTACACTTCATACGGTTTTGTTAAATAAATCCTTGTCGAATCCTCTTCTTAGTCAGGGTAAGAACATGATTCGATAAGGATTTATTTAACAAAACCGTATGAAGTGTACTTTTTTTACATAGGAATTTTCGCTAGTGTTCGGACTCTTTTGTTACCGACTGTATATTATTTTCATTCTATAAAAGTGAACATGAATATGATATACATCAGTTTCAAGATGTTCTAAAACTGTTTACGTAAAACGAAAACGTACACAGAAAGACAAATCATACAGTCATAAGCATTTTTCAAGTTTGTTGTAAAGTGTTAATAAGGAAATTAAAATAAATGAGAAATCTTGTCCTTAGAAATGCTGCAGCTGCGCATGAAATATTTCTGGCAGAAATGAAATAGGACTGAGGACGTCCATCTTCATCTGGATGGAACGTGCGTTTTTTTGTCTTGCAGATAAAGTGTTTTACCGAGAAACGTTCTCGAGTAGATTTATAACGTAGGCATTCCGAGAATAACTGGGCGTTGTATGTTTATTTCTCTTTTTTTAAAGCCTTTTTAATAGATACAGGAATGTCCAGAAAGAAATATCTTTTTAATTGACCTTATAATGAATACGCGAGGAGACATTTTTGACGGCCGAAGCGACGTCCGCTTTTCGTCATGCGTGAAGTGGGGAATGAGTTAAGCGCAAGATTTTGATATCCCGAAAACCTTTACAGCAAATAAGCAAAAATTTCTGTTTAAAATGTTTAAGCTTTTGGAGTTTTATTATTCCGGTTGTTGTCCCGCTCCATTCCATATACTCACTATACCGTCTCCGTTAGTATAGTTTGAAAATTTGATCTTTGAATATTATTTTATTAGTTCTCCAACATACTACAGGTATAATTGCCCATCTGCGCAGCACTAGTGCGACGTAAAACCCAACCATCCATACTACAGGTATAAGGAATTTTGGGATTCGTAATGAAAGGTCAGATTCTACCTTACACTCGCAGATGACTGATTCTTGTAATAATAGAGAAGAAAAAAAAAATTGTCAGAGCAAGCCCTCTTAGAGTGAATGTGGAAAGGAAAGAAAGAAAGAAAGAAAAAAAAAAATCTTGTCCGACCCAAAATCCTTGCCGCAGTGTCCTCCATGTTCCCATCAAAAATTATACCTCTGGGGGTCACCTAAGCGGGAGAGCCCTCCCTTCCGTGGAGGATCAAAATTGCGATAGCATGTCTCCGGACACCTCTAGGGGTGAGTCCCAGACCGTCGCCAATTGCCCATCTGCGCAGCACTAGTGCGACGTAAAACCCAACCAACCAACCCTGCAGGCCACTTTGTATAATGCACATATATTTAGGAGGAGGGGGCAGCTTTCAATGAGTGAATCTTTACGGGTGAAAGAAATTATATTAATATTAACTAGTTTAACCCCACAGGCAAGTCACAAGTCTTGCCACCTGCCTCCTTCCTTCCTTTCTTAAGTTTCTTAAATTATTTTTTCATAAATTTCGATATAGTTTATGGTTTTAAGCTAAGATTTGTTGTGTTAGTTTAGTGATTCATTTGTTTTGCAGGTTGTTAATTAATAAATCGGTTTCTTTAAATTTGTGTATTTCATCCCCTGATGAAATTTTTTTCATTTTTCTGAACTTCTCAAAGAAATTTTTAATCTTATTGGTCATTGGTGTTTTAGTGATCTTGTATCTGTTGCTTGGCTTCTACTATGCTTAATAGATCATAATTTTATTTTTATTCATGAATTTACCCCAGAACAGTTAAACATTTATGAGTATACATTAATAACACAGGTCTACATTTTGATTTGATAATTTTGTCCGATCTTTATGTTTTTTTGGTGTGCTGAAACCGAAAAAGAAGCCAGATTTTCTCTATCACATATAGCTATTTCTCATTACACGGTGTTTACTGACACGATTTTGTCCGATAATATTCCACCAACATAATTATATAGTAACTATTTGCATGATTAATTATAATTAATCTATAGTGAATCTTATAGTGAATCTTTACGAGAGAAAAAAATTATATTAATATTAATATTTTTATTTTTATTCATGAATTTACCCCCAGAACAGTTAAACATAACTGTTCATGATACCCTCATACTCACATAACCATGATTAATTATAATTAATCATGGTAATATACTATAGAAGTTACCATCAGCTGTTGAGAGGTTTGCACCAAAAGTTCACAGGCACTAATTTATGCCAAAAACATATAAATTTATATGGAATTCTGTACACTAGTTCTTGAGATAGAGATGCCACAAAATTTTTGTCACACAGACACAAAGACAGACATTTTCTGTGTTTTAGGCTTCTCAAAACGTGGCAACCCATCACAAATCGGAAGTCGAAAAATTTTCCTAATCGAATACTTTCTTTTATTGAATATAGAATAAATTAAAAATTAATTAGTGCATTATGACCCACTGCTATAATTTATTTTTTCTTACTTTGGTTCCGTTCGAAATTCGTCATGATTAATTTCTTGCACTAATTGTGCTTCTATTTCATTTCATAATAAAAATAATATTATATTTTTAAAAAATTAAAGAACACGCTTTTATAGAAATGTGAATTAAAAAGCACAAAATATCTATCTTAGTATTAAAACGCAAGGTAAGAGAAAATAGTGTGAGTGACACACCATAATATTTACATACATTTAAATCTTTCATTAAAATAACTTAGAATTAGACAAAAACCATTTTTTAAAAATCTCCCCTGACTGGGATCGAACGCTGGACCTTTAGGTTCGTAGCGCGAAGTTGTACCTCAACGCCACATCGTTCACGTAAGGAAAGTATTTTTTTACAATATAAATTTTTTGTTTGCTCCCAGGGCGATTACAAACATACATTCATACAAACATACATACATACAAACAGGTGAAGCTAATAAAAGCGTGTTAAAAATAATTCGCTACGCTTCAAAATAATGCTTATTTCAACAAAATAAAAACAATCCCTGCATGTGGAAGGAAAATATTTTGGACACATGCGTAACGAAAACAAACCAAGCTTTGAGGACTGGGCAAACCTCATTTGAATTTTACTCGCATTTTAAATTCCAATTCGCATTCAAAATAAAGTGTTTTTTTTTTTTTTAAGAATTTTATTAACTTTAAAATTTTAATCTGGATCTTGCGGCCCTAAGTCTGATATCGATGCTAACTCTTAGGTATTACCACAATAGGAATGGTGTGGGAATTGGATGGAGGAAAAAGGGAATTTTTAGAGCACACTTGAAATGAAAATAAGGACGCATCTTTATTGTTTTCGAGTTCTTCCTCGAAGGAATCACTTTTACCAGAGCGAAAGGAGCTTTTCCCAAAGATTTTTAGAGCGGACAGCCTCCAAACACGATCAGCCAAGTGTGGATAAAACGGATTTTCCTTGTCTTGTCACTTAAAACAAACAAGAAAGGTGCCGAGGGCTAGACTTCAAACAGACATTTAGATGCACAATCTATAGTTTTAGAATCAGAAAAACGGACTTAAGAAAACTATATTACTGCCATGCATCACAATACCCATAAAATGTTTTCGGTTTTAACATAGAAGTGTTTAGGCCTGGGGTACTATATAAAATCTACGTTATTCAAAAAGTATAAAACGTCAGCGGTGGGTAGCATCACTATGGGTTAGTTTAGTTAATTATGGAAAAAATAACATTATAGTTTTAAAAAATTAAAGAACACGCTTTTATAGAAATGTGAACTAAAAAAGCACAAAATATCCATCTTAGTACTAAAATGCAGGGTAAGAGAAAATCGTGGGAGTGACACACCGTAATATTTACATACATTTAAATCTTTCATTAAAATAACTTAGAATTAAACAAAAAACATTTTTAAAAAATCTCCCCTGACTGGGATCGAACGCTAGACCTTTAGGTTCGTAGCGCGGCGCCTTACCTCAACGCCACATCATTGGCGTAGGGAAAGTATTTTTTTACAATATAAATTTTTTGTTTGCTCCCAGAGCAATTACAAACGTACATACAAACATACATACATACAGGTGAAGCTAATAAAAGCGTGTTAAAAAGAATCTAAAGCATTAGTTTACACGCACGTTTTATATATTAAATACTAACAGGCTACGCCCGCTTCGCTGGTCACTAAATTTAAATGAATATTCAAAAGAATTGAATCACTATTTGTTTTTTTATATCACATTTTGGGCTTTGTAACATAATTAAAAATTCCTTTTAAGGTCAAAAAGTCTAAATAACATATTAAAAATTAAATTAAATTAAATATTTCTTACGTTTGAATGATTCTCAAGAATGAATCAACAATTGTTTACAAATTTAATGGATTATGTATGGGAAATAAGTACGCTGTAATTTAAAAATTGTAGCTCTTAAAACTTCAAAACTGACATTAATATATATATATATATATATATATATATATACTATTCTTTAATATTAGACTGTTTTTTGTTGAATATTAGACTCTTATCTTAAGATAAAAGCAATCGAATGATATCGCGTTGTGAAACTTTGCAACAAAATATCTTTAAATCTAATAACTTGATGTATATAGTGTCCGCACAAAAAATGAACAGTTTTTAGAGCTTTTTTAAAAAGTATAACATCTATGCAGTATCTTTTTAAAAAATTCATCAGTTTTTACTTAAAAAAAAAAAAAAAATAGTCGACTTTTATCACCAAAGTAGTTAAATCTAGACCAATCAAAAATCGGAGTGGTCCAACGGCAAACTCTTTGCTTTACTTATATAGATAACACATTTTTCTACTGTTTCACACATTTTGATTATGACTAAACACATACGCGCACAAATTTTATTTTTATCTCTTCAGACCCGAGGTTATAATAATAACATAAATATAACCTTCTATGATTTTTACAAACATATGCTGCCATCGTAGATTAAAGTAATAAACATCTGAAGTTGATATTTTAAGTGGCTTAGTTTAGTATAATTAAATGTCCACATGAGTGGATCTTAAACTACTAGATTCTATATTAGTATTAAATAATAAAAAATCTTCTGAAATATTTTACAATTTAAAAATTTATGGCTTTAAGTAAGATATACAAAGCGGTTCTGCACTCGAACGCTGGTAGACGGGAAGTGCCCGGTTCAATCGAAAGTCGCGCTCATCGATCTAGCCGTTTGGAATTTTCTGTGGTTTTCTCTGAAACTCGCGTGAATACGGGCTAAGACACTTTGGAAAGACCCCCAACGGAGGTCATCCCCACTTAGGCCCAGGTCCCTAGTGTCAAAACTTGGCCTTAACCCGAACACCAGCACATCGGTACCACAAAAATCATCGAACTAAAAACGGAGGCATCACAAAAATCGAACGATTTAAAAAGTTTTTCGAAACATTTGGGCGAGAAAATTTTGGACTTCGTTAAACAACCGCAAAATTATAGATTTTTTTTTTTTTTTTTTCAGTCATCATAAACTGAAAAAATAGGGATTTTGTTGATGTATAGCTAAATAGTTATTTAAAAAAAAAAAAAAAAATGATAGAACATTTTATCAATTCGACAGTATTTTATCAATAAAACAGTTAACCAAATTTTAGGAGTTTCCGACAAAGTGACGTTAGCGCTTTGATGCTGCGCTCGTGTCTTCTTTTTCCGTCTCGGATCCTGTTATTATTCCTACTTACCCAAAACAACGGTGGGATTTTTTAATTTATGACACTTGCTTACAAAGTTTTTAAATACGAATTTTCCCTGTGCATTTCCCAATGCAATTCACAGTGAAGTGGTTAAACTATTTCGCAGTTATACCCCCTCCCCCCGTCACACACATACAAATAGGATCTGTTAAAAAAAAAAAAAAAAAACAATATGTTGTGGCTATTACAAAAAATTTTCTTCTATATTATTTTATATAATAGCGCCACTTACTGTTATAATGTGCAAAAGTTTAACCATAGCTTCTCACAATAAAGATTTTACACATGAAGTTTGGTAGAACTTTCATTAGCAGAGGCTGAGACGTAGCCATGTGAAAAATCATAATAGTAGCTCCATCTGTCGGCTGATATACACCTAAATTAAATCAGCATTTGTTTTCACAATGGTTATCTCACATATCAAGTTTCGTGCAGCTATATGCCATAGAAGTCAAGACTTTACCTAGTCTTCATATTAAAGGGGAAACTTCAGCGCAGTAGCGCCACCTATCAGCCGATATACACCCAAATTAAATGAGTATAGTGTTTCATAATGGCTGACTCTCTCTCATGCACCAAATTTTGTGCAATTATGTACAACAGAATCTGAGATATAACCTTCCCATTCTCAAGAAAAATTGCTGTATAGAAGCGCGACCTATCGGCCTATATGCAACGAAAGTAAATCAGCATAATGTCTCAAAATTGCCTTCTCACATGTCAAGTTTTGTTCGATTATACACACCAGAACCTAAGATATAGCCTCCCCTTAAATTGCAGAAATCGCTGTGTAGCAGCGCCACCTGTTGAGGGATTGGCACTAAAAGTTCATGAGCACTAATATATGTCAAGGTACATCTACCGATAAATATATATGCAATTATATGGAGTAGTTCCTGAGCTGTAGCCTTACCTTAAACTGCAGAAATCACTGTGCAGCAGTGCCACCTGTTGAACGATTGGCACCAAAAGTTGATTGGCACTAATTTATGTTAAGGTGCATCTACAAAATTTATTTACAATTCTGTGCTGTAGTTCTTGAGATACAGTCGCCACGAAATTTTTATTACACACACATATATTTTCTAAAAA
Source organism: Salticus scenicus (assembly GCA_963930645.1). NCBI lineage: Eukaryota > Metazoa > Arthropoda > Arachnida > Araneae > Salticidae > Salticus > Salticus scenicus. Next base: position 399,400,049 of record OZ005649.1, on the reverse strand, counting down.
TAGTCAAATTGTGTTCTGGACTTGTCAAAACGAGAAATTTATCGAAAATTTGAAGTCGAAAAAAGCAAAAAAAAAATATGGATTCACTTTTGAGGAGCAGACTAGGTTTAACCAATCACTTAACGGCCCTCTTCACTTACCGTCGCCGGAAGCCCGAGCCAGTGTTATTCTATGGGGAAATTTTCTTTACAAATAACTTATTAACTGATACATATTTTTAAATTCTGTTTTCTCATTCAGAAAATTCCCAACTGTTAAATGGACGGACGACGGACCTTTTTTAAAAATGTATTTCTTTTAATTTTTAATGTTTTATTTTGAAATTGCAAAATGAAAAAAATTCACATATTGAAAATTCGTATTTTGCAGCTTCAAAATGAAATATAAAGAATTAAAAAAAAATGATTTTTTAAAAAAGATCCGTCAATTGAATAGCTGGGAATTTTCAGAATGTGAAAACAGAATTTAAAAACATGTATTAGTTAATAAGTTATTTGTAAAGAAAAATTTCCCATAGAATAACATTAGCTTCGGCTTCCGGCGGCGGTGAGTGAAGAGGGCCCTTAATCATCACAAATATAAAATTTTTATCAAATTTAATCATCCTTTACATCAGAAATCATTTTTGGAAAGTTAATGCTATACTATACTCATTGAAAAGCCCTGTGATATTCTTTCCCCATCCCCTAAAGAATTTAAAGAAAGAGAAGAAACAACTCTACAAAAGAAAAAAAGGAAAGGAAGGAGGAGATAGGAGGAGATAGGAAACCGGGAAGAGGAAAAAGTTCCCCATGAAAATCCCTTCACCTCGGGCCTCGACAGGTTCTACTGACTCGGTTTCATTCAGATTCAGTTTGTTTGAAAACGCCAAAGGAGGTGGTTGGTTGTGCATTTTCCTCTAAATACCAGTTGTGTTAAAGTGATCTTGCACGTGTTGTGTTTTGTTTTAGAGTGATGATTTTTTGCAATTCTTGGATTGACAACGGATAAAGATATCTGTGGATTTATTTCATCATTTGACTGGAATGGGATTTGATCACTGGATGACTCGGTGAGTGAATTCTTGAAATTTTTTGAATGATAATCTTTAAAATAAGCGTCCCCAAATCCGTGGAGGGACTCTAGAAACGTGTGTCGATTAATATTTTGCCGGTCATTTACAGTGTTTACAGTATATGAGGGGGGGGGGGATGTCGAACCCTTTAAATAAGCGCCCTATATTGTATGAGGACTTCACACGAGACGCGTGTGTCAGAAATATATATATATATATATTGTCATTTTATTCAATAATTCTATATAATGCATTTTTATTTATGTTAATATGGGGGCAATTTTTTTCTGTCATCTTTACCCTTTTACCACTGTAATGTTTCATTTACTAAAGAATATTTAGAATCCATAAAAAATGATAAATGGAAATGTTGAATAAAATCAGTGCCTTGCCTTCAATTGAAAAGAGTGGCCAGATTAATATTTCGGTTATCTTTAATTTTATTTATTTATTGAAATATATTTAAAATTCATAAGGGGGGGGGGGGGATATAGAATCGGAGACCCTTTAAACGATTGTCCCTCATTTTATCGAGGGTTGCATTAAAAAAAAAAAAATAAAAAAAAAGTGACGATTAATAATTTTAAAGTTTTGTCTCATTATTGAAAGGTATTTCGAGTCCAATAAAGAAAGTAGGTTTATACAATGAATTGTTTTAACTTATCAAAGTATTTTACTTAAAAACTTCAAAATGTTTTACTTATATTAATAGATTACACTTCCCGTGGGTCTTAGAAAAAAGCATATGTTTACCTCGTATATCTCATTTTTAAAAGCCATTACTATTTTGTATATCCTTAGACAGTGAGTTACTTATTTTCTTTTGAAAACAATGCCGGTAATTATTTAATTGATTATTTTTTAATCTAAAATTTGAGCTTTGTATATATAATACTTAGTCTGGGAATGAAACAGAATGTTTAAGAAAGTTTTTCAAAAGTCTCTTGTTTGTTACAATCCCTGTTAAATTAGACTGATAATCTAAATTTTAGTTGTATAATCCATTATTCTTTTCTTTTCATTTTACACAGCGATTCTTTTTGAATAATTTTTTAAAGAAAATTTTTAAACTGTAGCATTTTTTTCCTGGCCTTTAATTTATTCATATTACATATTAGTGATATGTGTTGTACGTGTAAATGTACTATATGTGTTAAGTAATGATACTTACATATTGTTGATATATGTCGCACATGTAAATATGTTACATATATATTAATTGCTGAATTTTGTAAAAAAAAAAAAAAAAAAAAAAAAAAAAAAACTAAAATATTATATAGTAGTTATAAAAATTTTATCTATAGTTTTTGGAAAAATGGACAATGCATTTTTTTTTCTTGCACTACATATATTTTTACTCTCCGAACACTATAGTGAGGAAAGTATTGTAATCATGTCCAAAATCCGAATTTGAGATTTTGATGTTTCTATTCGTTTCGAGGTCCCCTGAGTCCGTTTCCACTATTTTTACGATGATGTATCTATGTGTGTGTGAGTGAACACGCTAGCGTCTAAACGCTTTGTTCGAATAAGCTGAAAGTTGGTACGTATATTGTAAGTCACCGCACAGTACGAACCCTATAGATTTGGGTGAATCTAGCACTTATAGTTTTTTTTACAGGGACACAGGAAAAATTCTTTATCATTATGGCCTATGGGGCCAAATTTTAAGTGTGATAGCGTCTAAACGCTTTATTAATTTGAGCAAAAAATTTGTACACATGTTATAGGTCACAGTTGCACGAACTGTATAGATTTTGGTGAATTTAGCACTTAGTTTTTTTACAGGGACAAAAAGAAAAATTCTTTATCATTCTGATCTATGGGCTCAAAGTTGAGTAGCGTTCAATGAAACATCGTGTACTATAGGGAGAAAAATACTGAAACACTCTATGATGGTCTTCTCTCTTTTGTTTATTTAACAACTCCTCTTTCTTTACTTTCTCTACAAAACTGTTAATGACTCAATGTTCGGAAAGTCGAACTCCAGATTTTTTTAATTACATTCATCTGTAAGAACAACCTTAAGTTATTGGAAAATTATGTGTATAAAAATTATGTCTTCTGCTGTGTTTCATATCAGGGGGACAGCCTACTTTCAAAAATGAAGAAATTTTCGATCAACTTCCAGAATTTTTTTTAAAAAAGATGTGAAATCATGTACAAACAAAAAATGTTTTTTGTGTTGAGTAGTATGACATTACTCTATCGATTAAAAATATTATTTTGATTTACTTTAAAATAGAATTTTTTTGTTTTTTTTGTTTTGTTTAATTCAAGGGTGCTTTCTCACTGCGCGCAGGATGTGTTACAATTTCCTTTATGAATTAAATCATTCAAATTAAGAATGTGAACTAAATGGAGTTTAACCCTAGAACACGAGTGTAATTAAATTTTACGTGCGGTCTTCCTTTGTTGGTATACATTTTTATAATTTTCATATATATTTTTAAATAAAAATAATTATTCAGTTAATGAAAAGTTAGTAATATTAGATGAAACAGCAAATAATTTAAACATATTAAAAAACAACATTAATGTAATATAAGCATATAAAACGAATTCTACATGATTTTACATGAGCATGTAAATTTTATGTATCTCTAGTGATATGAACACGCTAGTATTCTTGGGTTAATTAATAATTTGAAATATGAAATTACTATTAACATTTTTTATATTTCCTCAATCATAATTTTTTTTTTCTATTAAACAGAGCTTCTTATTTTTAGTTCATTTTATTCATTATGTAAAAATGTATGGCTGAGAAAAATTTTAAGTTTATATCTCAAATACTTTTTGAAATAGCCTGCGTTCAGAGTCAGAAAACACCCTTTTAATAAAAATAAAAAAATAAAATAAAATAATAATCTGCAATGAAAATCATTTTCTATTTTACAGTAAACCAAAATAATGTTTTTAATCAATAGAGTAACGTCATACTAGTTAACCCCCCCCCCCCCCAAAAAAAAAAAAAAAAAAAAAAACTAGTATGTTGTGGCCACCAAAAGACTTTCTTCTATATTTTCCTATACATATTCAATCAGTAACAATATTTAAAAAAAAAAAAAAATAAAAAAAAAGATTTTTTTTCTATTTTTTTTTTTGTTAAAAGTAATACATATTTAAACAGTAACAATATTTAAAAAAAAAAAAAAAAAAAGATTTTTTTTTTTGTTAAAAGTAAAAAAAAAATCGATAACTTTGTTTTAAATTATCACAGATTTATAGTTCACCCATTCGTTTTAAAGGTATTGACGAGATCTTTCGAAAGATACCCATCTTGAAAATTTACCCCCCCCCCTGGGGGGGGGGAAGCGATGCCCCCACATGCACAGAAATTTTTTCCTAGTTAACTATTACTATTATCAATAACTCATATTACTTTTACAATCACAAGTTAAAAATAACTCTCATTATGTACATTTATACGAAATTTTGTCCTATACTGCCATGTTAAAAATTTAGAAAAAATACGATCACAGCGCCACCTGTTGAGCAATTGATCCCCAAATCTAATCAGCACCAGTTTGTCAGGGTGCAACTAAATACCAAGTTTGGTCAAATTTCATTCATTGGTTCGTGAGATACAGTGTCCACAAAAAACGTGATACGCACAGACTGACTGACTGACAGACAGACAGTTTCTAAAAACTATCAATTCGTGTTCAGGACATCCCAAAACGTGTAAATTCATCAAAAAACGGAGGTCGAAAATTTTCACGAATCCAATACTTTCTCTACATTACATATAGAAGAAAGTAAAAAAAAAAAAAAAATCATTTTCTCATTTTTAAAAGTAGTCGGTACCCTTAGTCTTTTCTTTTTCTTTTTTTCTTTTCTTTTTTTTTTTTCTTTTTGGACGTTAGAAGATTTTTATTTTTAGTTAGTAAGAAAGATTGAGAATCCTGCATTATTTAAATTTTTGTAAATTTCGTCATGTTGTATATTAAATTAAAGCTTATTAAAAGTGATTTAAAATGATATATAAATACACATCAAGCACCTCACCTGTCTAGTTTAGTTCAAGATTTTTTTTCTTTTTTTCAGTTATTCAAAATGTAACAAATTTTAATGAAATCTAAAGGAGTAATATTTATATGTTTAGTACTTTCTTTCATAACTGCATAGAGAATTTCTCTATAAAAACTAAGTTTCTGATAAATTTGTAGGGGTCAAGGGAGAAAAAGGGGTGTTTGACATATAATGGTTTTACGTATTACCAGGAAATTAAACTATCACAATTTTGACTACGTATTATAATACGTGTGGTTTATGTATAATATATATTTAATCCAATTTTCATCACTTTTATGTGTAAGTTGTTGGTATTATATATCTATTAATTGCTAAATTTTATAACGAAATTAAATTCTTCAATATACATATATATATATACTATACATATGGTGGATGGGTACTTTTTCTGGATCTATTAAAATTAAAACTTAAAGCATTTAATTTAAAAGTCTCTGTGTATTCTAGCTTTCTATTTAAAATCTTTCATGAATGAATTAGAAGGAAATTACAAACAAAATAAATTTTAAAAAGTTTTAAATATTCTGAAATTCTGTTTATTTGACCTTTATAACAAAAAACGGATTTAAATAATAAATTATTTGGTATGCTTTATTGATTTTTTTCATAATCAATTTCGTCAAATGATTTGAATGCCATGTTAACAGTATTCTACTATTAAAATATTTAAACATATATAATTTTTTTTTTTTTTTTTACTTCTATCTACCTGCATTTAAATCGACCTTGACTAGGACTGATTAGATTTGGGCATCAGTCGCTCAACAGGTGGCCCTGTCATCCTTTTTTTTTTTCCTTAATATATCAGCATAGGACAAAATCATGTATAAAAGTACATAAGTTTTTTTAAACGCATGGTTGTAAAACTGATATCAATTATTGATAATAGTAGTAGTAATATAGGGAAAAATGTGTATGAATGTAGGGGCTAGCTCATCGCTCCCCTCGCTGAGGGAGAAATAACTTCCGGGGAGGGGGGGATAAATTTTCAATGTGGGTATTTTTCGAAAGAACTCGTCAATACCTTTAAAACGAATGGTTGAACCATAGATCTGCGATAATTTAAAACGAAGTTGTCGATTTTTTCATTTTTAACTGAAAAAAAAAAAAATGTTGGCACAAAATTGACTTATTTTGGTATTTAGTGTTCATACTACTTTGAGATAAAAAAAAAAAAAAAAGTCTGCATTCATCATGGGGGAAAATAATTTTAATAAATTATAATTCAATAAATATTTTGTATTGTGTGAATTAGTAGAGTATTATACATATATAGAAGAAAGTCTTTTGGTGGGCACAACAGACTAGTTTTTCTTCACATTGACTCGAGTCTGTTTTCTTTGTATTGATTAACAATTTCATTTTTTCTTTTGTTTATATAATTTCTTTATTTTTTTTATTTTTTTAATGATAGAAATTATTTTTAATGGGGATATTTTTAAGCATTTGTTCTATAGAACTATTTAAATAGGCTCCAATATTTAAATATTTCTCCGTTCATGATACAATATGTACATTGTATTTGTTTTAAGTTTATGCTTCTTATTAGTCAGATAAAAATGCATTTTTAAATAAGAATTTCGGAAATTTTTCAGATAGATTTTACTTAAAAAAAAAAAAAAAAAAAAAAAAAAAAAAATTTTTTTTTGGTTGGGCAAAATTAAGCCAACCCTTTATTTTCTTCAGGGGGGGGGGGGGGAGAATACATAAATTCTTAAGATTTAGCAATTACCTATTTTACGGTTGATATACTAATATGCTCATTGAACTAACAAAGAAAGAAAGACATTGAATAGAATAGTGGACACTAACAATTTTTATTGAATAATAATTTTTATAAAAGGAAATTTTCTAAAGAGTCCTTTTCAACGAATTTTAATTTGAGGCTCCCTTTTTAACACGCTTTTAGCTTCACCTGTATGTATATTTGTATGTATGTTTGTAACCGCTCTGCAAGCAAACAAAAAATCTGTATTATAAAAAAAAAGACTTTCCCTACTTGAACGCTGTGGCTGTGAGGTAAAGCTCCGGGCTACGAACCTAAAGTTCTAACGTTAGAGCCCAGTCAGGGGAGATTTTTTAAAAATGTTTTTTGTTTAATTCTAAATTATTTTATTAAAAATTTAAAAGTATGTAAATATTGTGGTGTGTCACTTACACAATTTTCTCTTACACTTCATTTTAATACTATAAAGATAGATATTTTGTACTTTTTAGTTCACATTTCAATAAAAGCATGTTCTTTAATTTTTTAAAAGTACAATTTTATTATAAAGTGAGATTTTGTGAAGAGGTAGTTAAGCGGCCCCAATTTTTGCTCAGATCGAATTTTGAATAAGTTAATGCTTTCATAGTCTATTTATAAATGAAATGAAATCAAATAGCTTCCTGTATACCGGAGGAAAATCAATTCAAATAGCTTTTCATTTTTGAATTTTTGTCATCAAATTATGAAACGTTATATTTATGAAAAATGTCCAAGAGCGTCAACCTAATCTTTTTATCGGTCGATGTGGGGTATCGGATTGCATAATAATAGTCGGGTGTATTTCAACATTTGTGTATTGTTTTGATTTTATTGTTCCATTCGAGATATTTTAGACTTGCTTTACTAAAGCCATGCAATTTTTTTTTCTTTTCTTGCAGGCTATCGTGCATTTTTTGTTTTTCATAGAATGTCGTTTACAGACTGTGACGAAGTTGAATTGTGCATGATGTGTATAGTTATTCCCTTTTCTTTCTGCACTAAACAAACATGAAAATCTTCCTGGTTTTTAAACACATTAAAATAATAATAATAATAAAAGTGTTAATACCCAAATTCGCAATTTTCTTTCTTTTTTTTTTGAGTACAGTAGAACCTCGATTATCCGAACCTCGATTAACCGAAACTCGATTAACCGAAACTCACCTCGATTAACCGAAACTCTCCGTTAACCGAAGTCTGTTTCTTCTTCACTTTTTTTTTTTCACTTCCTACTATCATCCAAAATTTTCTCTTAACAAACATGTATTTTTAAAGTTTTTTTTTTTTTTCCCCCACATTCCTTTTGTATGAAAGCCATCCTTTCCAAACTACGAGTGCTGATAAATATTTTAGATGATTATTGATAAATTCTCGATTATCCGAAGTAAGTTCGCTCCCAATTACTTCGGATAATCGAGGTTCTACTGTAATTTATTATTTTAGAGAAACTTTTCAAGATTACGATTGTATCTCTTAAAATAATAATAATAATGTAAAATAAGGAATCAAATTAAAAAGTTGCATTTAATATTTTAGCGAAAATATTTTATTAAAAATTAAATATAAAAAAAATGAATTATAAATTATATTTAAAAAAAAATACTAAAATAAAAATTACCAACTCAAACTTAATTATCTCGTTTTATTTTTTATTTCATTTTGCACGCGCGCTTTTTATTTCCTAATTCAAAATTATTAAAAAAAAAACTTTTTCGATATTGTCCGTTTCGAAACTGATTAATTATTATTGGTGTTTTTTTCTTTTCCTTTCAAAATAAATAAATAAATAATTTTGATGCAATTCTGGAAAAGCAGATTTTAGTACGGAGGACTATTAGTTTTTTTTTTTTTTTTTTTTTTTTTTTTTTCAAAATTATAACATCGTTTTAAAATTATTCAATTATATTTTCAATAATTTTTCGATTTCGATAAATGTCCATCTATCGTAAAATTGGTATCGTAAAAATCCGTAGATTAAGACTAATAGTCCTCAGTCCTTAAAAAAAAAAAAAAAAAAAAAAAAAAAAAATATATATATATATCCAGTTTGTCATGAAACGGATGCTATTAAAAAAAAACCTTCCTTCACCCCAAATAAAAATATTTTAATTAGAACGCACTGTTAGGTAAAATAGAAGTTGATCCAATCGACTATTGGAGCCTTCGCAAAATTCTATTTCGTAAAAGAAAGAACCCTTGTATAAAAGTCTTCGATGATCGTTTTTAATGGTACACCCCGCGACAAAAAGATAGGTACAAAGGGTTTTTTCTTTGATTTTTCATAAAATAACATTATCTAAATTGTGCTTATCATTTATTATTATCATAAAATAGCACTTTTCCCGGACTCATTTTTGTTTTAAGACTCATTTAGAAAAAAATTGACTAAAATTTTTCTAATTTAAGACTACACACCGCGACAAAAAGATAGGTACAAATGGTTTTTTTTATTTTTTTTTATTTTTGAATATGATTCAAATATTTAATGTTTTTGACATGATGATATTTTGTTATGATAATAAATGATCAGCAAAATTTAGATAATGTTATTTTATGAAAAATTTAAGAAAAACCTTTGTTCCTATCCTTTTGTCGCGGAGTGTAGTCTTAAATTAGAAAACTTTTAGTCTTAAAACTTTTCTAAATGAGTCTTAAAACAAAAATGAGTCTTGGAATAGTATTATTTTATGACAGGGTTGGCAAGTTTCTTCCAAGGTGGAAAAAACCATGGAAAAAACCGGCCGGAAGAAATAGGTTTCTTCCAAGTGGAAGAAATGGAAGAAACTGTTTTTCTTAAAAATTTATCCTATAAATTGCAGATTTGTAAGATACAATAGATGCATTGATCTTATAAACAACTTTAAGTAACTTTAAATATACCTATACAAATTTAATAACATATTTAGTTAATAATTATGAGTTTTTTTTTAATCAAAATGAGCTAATGAGCCTCGGTATCTGATGATCACGTTCCAAAATACTCATAATTCAGTAAAACAATCAATTTCAATTTAAACAGTATAAAGTTTTATAATTTAGACAATTTTATTTCTTTAACTGGTAATAAATAATAATTTGGATCACTTGCGTATGCTTTCTAATAAAACAGCTCTTAACGTAATCCAGTTAATTAAAAGAACCAGTATGCAATAATTACTTTTACTGTATTACAAAATGTCATTAAAAACTTTATTTTCCTTATAGTCACATAAAGTACAGTCAACTCCCTTTAATCTGCAGATTTATAATCTGCAAATCCTTCATTTTTTAATCTAAAAGAAATTTACATCTCATATTTAAAAAAAAATTCACATTTCTCACATTTTTACTTTTTATTACCATGTTTTTATTAACTCCGATTCTTGTTTGTTTGTATGTTTGTTTGTCCGGTATAAATCTTGCAATCTATTTTTAACTAATTTCCCTACTAGCTAGACATTTGAAACTTTCACAGTAACTCAGAACCCGGTGACAACACAATACTTCGAAGTCAGATTTTCGAGTAGTTTTCTTTTAATTAATTAAAATATGAAAATAATAAGCTCTTAATAGCAGTAAAATAGCCATTAAAAAATTAGCTATAATTTAATTGTTGCCAAAAAAAAAAAAAAAAAAAAAAAAAAAAAAAAGACATTTACGAGTTAATTTTCTTTTGACATAAAAATAAATACATTTAATTCAACATGAATGTGAAAAAATTATAAAAATAATTATGCATTTCACAAAAATTGACGTCATTATCAATTTTAAAATCACATTGATAAGTGCTAATGTACAATGCTAATATACATTTTTCTAAAAGGAGTACTATTTTATTTTTAAAACCAACTTTTTTTTTTTTTTTTTTTTTCACTATTATTATTATTATTATTTCACTGAATCAATTCCACGTGCTTAAATATTATTTTTTAGCCTCGCGTATTTTATTAATGACTCATCAGAAAATTTAAAAACATGGTATATAAAAAGGTTTTTTTTTTTTTTAATCTTATAATTTTTGATCAAACTTTTAGCACAATCCTTACTTTGAAACACAAATGGGGAAAGTGGGGGGGGGGGGGGGGAGGTAACATTCTTATGTTTATTATCCTTCAATTCATACAGACTAGCGCTGAAAATAAACTACTATTACATGAATGTTTAACAAAATTAATCAGCGAAGAATATTATTTACAGACTTTCAAAAATATTTTGTTTTGTATTTTTTAAATATGTTTGTTTACATTTTATAGGTACCTATTATTTGAATATACTTAAATTATTTACAATCATATATGAATGTGTTAGATTAGTTTTATTAATATTGAAGAAATATTTATTCTAAAATTTATTAAAAATCCTCTTTCCGTTTTGATGTCTATTTAATTAATAATAACTGACTTTGTATCTGCAAAAGAAAACTGTAAACAAAGGCAATGGTCTCTAATTTGCAAATTCCTATTATCTGCACAACCTCTGGACAAAACTTCTGAGAGTTGGAGGGAGTTGACTGTAAAACAAATTAAAAGCTTTTTCGTAGTTCAATATCAATACTGCACTTTATTTTTCAACTTAAAATAGATAAATACAAACTATGGATTTTTTTTTTTTTTTTTTTTATCCTAGAGAGCTTGCAGAACAGTTTAAAAGTAGGTATCTTACTTATTGATACAGTTCATTCGGTACCAGCTTCGAGTTTATACAAAAAATTGTATCCTTAAAAAAAAAAAAAAAAAAAAAAAGCACAAATATGGCAAAAAATTCCATAATTATTATCACTTGTACTGTTTGAACGCATAATAATATTATGAGATAGTATCTATGCAAAAAGTTCTAAAAATATTAACATTGAAAAGTAAAAACCCATCACCTGTATATATTTAGTGTGTGTTATCAAATAACTTATTTTTCTAAAGATATTTTTAATATTAATTGAATTATAGTTTAGATTTGGCATTATATTTATACTCTGAGTTTATATAGTTCATAAATTTTAATTCTGAACATCTGTTTTGTCTTTTGGTTGGTTTCTTCCATTTCTTCCGGTTTTTTCCAGTTTCTTCCACTGTCCTAGAAGAAACTAGTTTCTTCCGGAAGAAACCCAACCCTGTTTTATGATGATAATAAATGATAAGCACAATTTAGATAATTTTATTTTATGAAAAATCAAAGAAAAAAAACCCTTTGTACCTATCTTTTTGTCGCGGGGTGTATGTCCAATGACCATATACGCCTTGATAATAAATCTTAGATTTGTTATAAGTGACTGTTGAAATGAAAGGTTTTACACGATATTTTCATGCACGCAAATAATAAATAAAACATTGGTCGACCCCTGGCTAATGAAAAGGGGAAAAATACCCGAGGTAAAATTACATTATGATGGAATACTATAATATAAACCTTTAAAACGATTGTGTGCCTTAATTTATTAGACAAAGTAGATATTAAAGAAGCATTCTCTATTAATATAGAAATACTACCTTTTTAAAGACTAAAAAATGGCTTCTTAAAAGTAAAATTAACCATGTTGTGAATGTTTTAATGATTTTGGAATTAGTTCATTCAATGTCAAATGAACGAGCGGTCTGGATCTCCGCAACTCGGATTTTTTAGGCCAGTATTTTTATTATTATTATTTTAAACAGAATTTTAAAAATGACTCAGATTACCTGATTTGGCGATGGCGTTTACAAAATCTTTCATAAATATGTAACAAGTTGAGGTGAGAATTTTTGTGAAAGTTTCTGCAGTTGTATAAATTTTTAATTAAAATGAATTGCATTTTCCAATAGAACTTATTATGATTGTTTAAATCAAAGAAAAAAAATAATAATTAAAAAAATTATGTTACATAATATTAGAATAATATACTTAAACTGATGCAGGAAAAAAAAAAAAAAAAAAAAAAAAATCTTATGATAGGTAAGTTATCAGTAATGAATATCTGTAGCAACATATTTAACAATGCAAAGAAAAAATACTTTCGTCGAATATTTTTTTTTAAATAAATACTGAAATTTAATTTTTATATAATACAGTAAACGATGTTCAACTCTTATTTCAGCATCAAAAGAAAGAAACATTTTAAATTTCTAGCGGTCAACGATGATTTTTAAGTAACTGATAGCTAGTTAAAAAAAAAAAAAAAAAAAAAGTAAATTTGTTAAGCCCTGTTGAATTAAAAAAAAATTGAAAGATTTCTTTTTTTCCTTTCCCTTCGATATACATAGCCGCCAACATTCCTAATTTTTACAACATATTCATACACCAATATTTTTAAAGACATTTTCTTTAGCTTATATTCTCTGTCATAAACCTTTTGCCGAATCCGGGTTAAAAGGAGAAAATAAATTAGCAATATATCAGTCCTATCGTTACAAATTCATTACCAAAAGAGAGGGGAGATTTTTCTGAATCCAGGGGTGAAAACAGCTTTTCGACACGACAATTAAATTTTTTAAAATTAACTAAAGTATGAAATTTATGTGGCAACACCTCATTTTAATCTTTTCATGATGATTGATCTCATGCTAATAGAAAGTCTTTAATTAAAAATAAATAATAATAATTTATTTAAAAATTAATCTTTATATTTTTGACAAATAAATGAAATTAATTAAACTGAAAACATTAAGAACTTTCTGATGCAGGAAGTCTCCGTTGAAAATAACGGAAACTTGACACCTATGAATACCTATATATATATATCTATAATATAAATATTTGTTTAAGGATATAATTGATTGCTTAAAGAAACAATGGTTGTATCATTAAAAAACAAGTTAACTAAATCATTTTAATTATAAGCGTTGTTATGATTTCAGACCAGAAACTGCTGTTCTATGTGTTTACGTGTGTTTAAAGTGTTTTAAATATATTTAATACAAATGACACGTGTTCAATTTAACTCTTTATTTTTTGGAGATTATTTATAACTTCATTAAAATAAAACTTAACACTTTGATACTTGGATACAGGGCCCGATTAAGCTTTGAAGCTAGGGAAAGCTCAGCATCCTTTCGGGGCCCCCTTTCATTTCGGAAAATCTTGTTTTCCTGTTACATATTGTAATATAAAAATGCTTTAGACCAAAAAATAGTGTGTGCTTATTATTATTATTATTTTATATATCTGGGTGGTTTGTACACAGAACATTAAAATCATACAACTTTTTAAATAAGAACATTCAGATTTTTTAGGTTAAATAATAGATTTTCCCCGAAATAGCGAGTGTTATGTCTTGTGTTTTAGGTAACCTTTCTCAGAAAAAATTCAATCTCAGTGTGAAAATAGGAAACAAAAGATTCAAGACCCTGTTTTTAATCCTTATGGGGCCCCCTCTTAAATTTTAGAGGGGAAGCTTGTGCTTCGAGCTTTTTGGATAATCAGGCCTTGAGTATAGACGCGAGTCCTTATTATTTTTATAACTGAATCGTTCCGGCTTCTCTGGAAGCGTATTCCAAAAATTATTCACAGGAGAGACAAAGCTTCTGCAGTACTAGAATAAGACCACTTTAGGGATTGTGATTATGAGAAGAATTTTGTTGCTAACTGATATGCAAAAAGTCCGTCATAGATCATTGTGCAGTGTTTATAATAAAAATGAGACAAATATGAAAACTTATAGAAAATTACCAAGAAAATTGATCTTAAGTTGTTTTTCAATCATACAATAATTTTTTTTTTTTTTTTTTGCTGTATCTTAAACAAATATTTATATTTCAAATAAAATTTAAAATATAACTTTTTATTGCTGCAATATTGCTTCATTTAATGTTGAATCATAATTTAATATCTTTAATGTTGTTTTGTTACGTTGTCGGCCTTTCCTTATAGAAAATCGCCTGTTTTACCATGTTTTTATTAACTTGGATTCTTGTTTGTTTGTCCGGTACAAATCTTGTAATCGATTTTTAACTAACTTCCCTACTAGCTAGGCATTTGAAACTTTCAGAATAGCTTAGAACCCGGTGACAACACACTTCGAAGCCGATTTTCGAATTTTTGATTAGTTTTCAGGGTTCCCACGGTCCTTGGAAGTACTTGAATTTCCTTTTCCTTTTCAAGGACCCTTGAAAGTACTTGAATTTTGTGCAAAGTGCTTGAAAATCCTTGAATTTTCCACTCTAATAGACGGGCTTAGCGCAAATTCTGTCAAGGCTAAACTATTTCCATCTCCACATGTGCACGCCATTGTCTAATATAATGATTTTGTCATAAAATTTGTATTTCATTGTCTTGCTTTTGGATATAATTTCAACTTATTATTATTATTATTTATTTATTTATTATTTTTTTTTTTTGCCAGTCTCATACTTGTTTGATGGACTGGTCATTAATTTTGAGCAGAAAGGGACTAGACCAGGACTCAAACCTAAAAACTTTGGAATAATCATAATGATTCTAAATCTTGAACTAATCGTTTTTTGACTCTTGTAAAAGTTAATTTGGTCAATCCATCAAAAATGTATTGTGAAAACAGGCAAAGTTATTCTAATTATAAAAAAAATATTACTAATGAAAGTAGTTACTAAAGTTTTGTGTATAGGCCTAGCGTTCTGCGATTTTCCCCTAGTCCTTGAAAAATTTCAAATAGGCCTTGAAAAGTACTTCAAAAGTCCTTGAATTTTTTTCTTTTTTAAAAGTGGGAACCCTGGTTTTCTTTTAATTAATTAAAATATGAAAATAATAACCTCTTAATAGCTTTAAAAATAGCCATTAAAATATTAGCTACAATTTCGACATAAAAATAAATACATTTAATTAAACGTGAACTTTTAAAAAATTGTAAAAAGTTAAATTATGAATCTCACAAAAATAGACGTCATTATCACTTTAAAAATTTTATGCACATTGATAAAGTGCTAATGTAGTTCTATAGCTATGATTCAAAAGAAAATTTAAAAACATGGTTTATAAAAAGTTTATCTTATAATTATTTCAGTGATCATTTTCTCTTGTAATATTAATCCCTTATTCTGAGCCGTTTATATTTTGAAACTTCTATTTCGTATTTTGATCTTTATCTATCTTCTCACTTATTGCATTTGAACTTTCTCTATCGTTTTATCTTGGTAATTTTCTATAACTATTAATATATTTCTATCTATTTATACATATATCATTGACTTACTGGCTACAGGTTTGTTTCAAAATCTCAATACGGAGAAATGATGGGATTTTAAGATATCAATATTTGAATAAGAACTGTTTATTAAAATTCTTTAGTAGTTTCATTTGCGTATCCATGGAAATTAGAGGAATTACTTATTTCTTACTCGATTTATTTCATTTTAATATTTACTAGCCAATAAAATCGAACATTTAACTTTTTTTTTTAATGCTGCAGTTTTTCAATATTTTGTCCTTGTTTTAATCCTTTATTCTTTCTCTGTTCAATAGATAGCAGCACTACTCCGAAAAAAAAAAAAAAAAAAAAAATCAGGGGAAGCTATATGGAGGATTTCCTAAATTCTACTGTTTTTTAAAATATAGAAATATGATTTATTTTGAATAACTGTACACGGGCTTGCTTATACTCCGTCTAAATTACAATTTATAATTTTCAGTATTTTATAAAAATAGAAGTTTCAGAAAAATTATGTAAAGTGTTTGATTTTACAAGAAAATCAAAACATTGGTAAATGGTCGAATTTTGTCAGACAAAAGAGTGAAATGTTTCATGGGAATTCGAAAGAATTTAATTTATAATACTAGTACTTATAATTTTCATTTATAGTATTTCATTCATGATAAAAAGCTAAATTTTTAATTTTCTTAAAAAAAAATATATCCATCTATATATGTATATATATCTGTACTGATAAGTATAAAGGATTTAAGTCCAAAAATGTCGATTTTGAGTTAAGTACATAGTCAGATTCAGAAAAAAATTCTCAATCGATTGGTATAAAGGATTCAAGTCTATGTCATTGAGTCTTTGAGAAAATCCATTGGTAAAAAAAGGTTCATGTCAGAAATTTACCTTTCATCTTTGGTATAAAATATTTAATTCAATATTTTCCCGTTGTTAAATGAAGGTTGAAAATCAGTGAATGGTATAAAGGGTATGTACGTCAACGAAACCCTTTTTTCCTAATCGATTCTTCTGATTTGTTTTTAATTAGTTTAACTTTATTTTTCATCTCCTGAAAAATCAAGAATATGGACTTAAATCCTTTATACTTATCAGTACAGATATATATATATATATATATATATATATATTGTGAAATATTTTTTTAAAATAAATTTTGAATTATTTAATATGAATATATATACATATAATAGTACAAATATGTGCGCACGTGTGTTTTCACATTATCTCTCATAGACAAATAATTTATATTTACTGAATATTTTGCACTTACTTGATTTGATTATATAATCTGATGAATTATTTTTACTTAAATTTAAATATATATACTTTTGAGCTAAAATATACTCAGTTAAACTCATATACTCATAGAAACATTTTTTTTTTTTTTTTTTTTTTTTTTTTTAAGTAAAAATCTTATTATTATTATTTTCACATATATATGATCAGCGACCAGCTATATGTCTAATAGCCATTTTTGAAATTGCTTTAGCCATTATCAAAAGAAAACATGCTGTGAATGTTTTAAAGGGTTAAGGGGTCTTTATGTCTTTTTAAAATATTTTAATACAAGTGAAAAATGAGTGTTTTGTTTAATCACAAATTTAATTCAATTATTGAAATTACACAAAAACTGGTATGACGCTGAAAATTTATTTCACCTTTTCGAAAATTACAAAATTAATACTCTTAACTGGGGTGATTGTGTTGAGGTATTCTATCTGATTTCAGTTTTTTTTTTTTTTTCCTATTTTCAGTACCAGAATTCCAGAAAAGGGATAAACATATATACACATAGTGTGTGTACTATTGTATGTGTAGTACCATTACATTCCTGCCAAATGTCAGTCAATTTTAATTATTCTTCATGATAAACACCGAATTTTAATAGAACTTTTTACAGATTATTTTGTATAAAGGTCCTGTTTAATAAAGGTTATGTTTTACAACATAAGATTTTTATTAGAAAAATATAAGTTTTTACAAATTTTAATTTTGTGCATAGAGCCTTTTTTTTTTTTTTTTTTATGAATTTGAATTTTGTGAAAAAGTCATATCATCATCATTATTATTTGTGAAAAAGGGGCCATTTTTGTTTACATTTTGTAAAAGGAGAATTTTTATCAATTTGAAAATTGGGAAAGTGTATTATTAATTTTGTGGAAGGTGATTTTTATTCATTTTAATCTTGTAAAGGGGTCATTTTTATTAAAACGCATTTTATAAAATAATCCATTTTTATTAATTTGAGTGTTGTTGAAGGATTATTTAATGAGTTTGATTGAAAAAGTTATTAATTTATATTTAGTAAAAAAAGGACCCTTTTTATGAAAAATAATTTTATGAAGGGGCAGCTGAATGCTTATATTGACCCCTACCCTCCCTCAATCCTAAAAATACGGCGTATTAGAAATATTAAAATAAGGTATTCCAAACATTTCTCGCGGTGTTATTTTCTTTTAAAATCTGATCCAATTCTTATCCAAAGAAAATAGTTTTCTGATGACATGACTGGACATATCGGAACGGCCGACCCCCTGGAGGAACCGAGGGGTGTACAAGATGATGAATCACCAAGCGTGACTCATAAACTCTTGTTGCTATGTTAGTGGGTGGAATTCCCTTTTTCACCTTCGCTAGGGATTTTTCTTTGACTGATATCAGGCGGGAAAATCGGATTCGCTCAGTCACAATTTTCTCGTATCTTTTATATTTATACGCAGGGCGCAGGGCCCGATTAACCTTACAATTGAGGGGAAGCACAAATCTAATTGGGGGCCCCCACTGACTTCTTAGTCTAAAGACTGATACAAACATCTTGAAAAATTTATAAATTTTTCATTAAGTTTTGTAGTTACCTGGAATTGAGGACAAGTAAATTCCCTTAAAACATAGACAAGCAAATTCATTTGATTTTTGTACCAAGATATAAACTGGTGAAAACCTATATTCACCACAATATATGAAATTATTCTATTATAAATGAATGTGTAATAGCTTTATTAGCCTATATCCTATATAATCTAGAAATGGTAGTTGTGCAGTCAGGTAGGACTGACGTTTTATAATCAGACAATGCTTTTAGACCACAAGCTTACAATTCGGGGCCCATTCTTTTTTGCTTAATTTGGGGGCCTTTTCAAAATTTTCCAGGGGAAGCACATGCTTCTCATGCCTATTGGGTGGGCTGGGCAATCAGGGCCTGTTTATACGTCTATTTATTATAGTCCCTCCCTATCCATAAATTTCTTTAAATGAGTGTTGGGGGGGGGATACCTTTATGTTTCACGTATCAATAGTTTTATGTTTAGGTACATTCAGTTGATAGCATTGGCTTTAAATTTTAAAATTATTTATTATACCAATTTCGTTTTGAGGTCTATTTTGATTTAAAATGAAATTTTAAACCGATTTCTTTAAGTAAGTGCCTTTTATAACTTGTTTTTACAATTTTTTTTTTTAAAGAAATCATTCATACCACCAAGCATACGCCATCAAGCCAGCTGTTTCATTAGATTAAATTTCGTTTGCCCTTTATATTGAAAGAACTTATTTTTCTTATCTGCACTGCATATCTTTATCCGAAGATAATTCAACTGAGTTTAATGTGAAGCGCAATATTTATATCAATTTGCAACTTTTAACATTTTTTGCGCCCGCCTAACATTCTGTTTTTACTACACACGTATTTTCAAATTGTTTTTCCTCGCTGGTTTAAATTTCTAAATATTGGTTTGCATGGTACAGTAAAGCACCGTTTATACGTCTCTCGTTTATACGTCTTTTGCATTTATACGTCCTTTTAGTAAAGTCCCAATTCAATTCTATTCATTTTAATGCAAAAATTCTTCGTTTATACGCCGCTAATATCGGTTATACGTCTTTTCCACTTTACTAAATATTCGCAAAATTTTTCGACCTGTCGTTATTTTCCATTTTAAATAAGACTGATTTTTCATAGGAAGTATCTTAAATGGAGGAACACATGAAAAATCGAAGAACACTGATTAAAGAATCAATTGAACTTACCGTAGAATATTTAATACTCATAGACAAGCAGCAAATCAGACGAATATTAAAGATTTTCAATGTTATTAAACAACTATCTGCAGGGACATAAATCGTATGCTTATTATTAAAGACATAATTAATATTCAAAATGTGTTCATATAGTTCTTAAGAAATGTAATATAATACTCAATATTGGATACATATATATAATTCGTAGCCTATCATGCGTTAATAGTATGATTTTTCTCACTTTTGATAATCTTTTTTTTTTTTTTTTTTTAATTTAATTAGTGTCTTAAAAAAAAGTATAATATAAATTTACTAACTTAAGAAACTTTATTAATTAGTATTTTCATATACATTTTGCTTAAATGTTATTAAATTTGTAGTAATCAAAGTGTTGTTATTAAAATTTCAATTATACGTCTTTTTACGCCAATCTCTTGAAAGACGTTAAACGGTGCTTTACTGTATTTAAAACAAATGGTTGCATCTTTTCTATTAAAATATCTGTACGGCCAAACGTCTCCAATAAATTAAAAATGACATGGTAATCTTCTAATTTAAATTTTATATAACAATGTGTTAATATTGTTATTCATATTATTAATTTTTCGTAACTAAATTCTGCACTTTTAATACTTTTTTTTTTTTTCCCGTGGCGTATTAAAATTTTGTATAGTAACACGAAAAAAAATTATTGTAAAAAAAAAATAATAATAATAAATACATTCAAACTTTGTTTTGTGGATGAATAAAACCTAGGAAATTATCTGATTATTACATAGTTTTATATATTGCAAAAGAAAAAGCTATATATATTTATATACATATATATTCTACTTTACTCATATTTTTTAAACAAAATTTTCTGTGTAAATGAACTAATGGATTTTGTGTGTTTAATTTTTAATTTATTTGAATCCATGAACGAATTTGTCAAAACCATGAAAATCATGGATTAAAATTTATTTTCTGTTTCTCAATACACTGCTGCAGTTTTGATTCCCCCCCCCCCCCTTTATTTCATTTGTTTGAAACGCATTCATGAAAATTAGGGATAAAATGTTCACGAATTTTTTAGAGTTGAAAACAAACTCTGAATTCAGAGTTTTTGAAAATTTTACTGTCTCTAAATTTCATGTTAAATTATTTTGTTTTTATAAAGAAATCTCATTTTAAAATGTTTGTATTATAATATATCAAGAACTCTCAAATGTCATTTAATATAGTTATAAATAAGTACTCTTAATAATAACCATATGATAGGCCATTAATAAGTCATCCACTCTGCAAACAAGTACAGTTTACAGGGGTTTTGCACATTAGGTAGTTCCACCTCTGAGTTCTTTTACTGGACATATTTTTTTTTTTTTTTTTTTTTTTTTTGACAGAAATAATAGAGAACAGTTTATTTTAAAAACTTCTGTGTAGATTAGTTGCAATATAAAATTAAATAATCAAAATTAATTTAATATTATCAAAATTATAAATACTTTTAAAAAGTTATTAAGGCCACGGTAAACTGACATTCACATAGCAAATCAAGTATTTTATTAAATACGAAAAAAAAAAAAAAAAAAAAAAGAGCAACTTTCAAATAATATTTTTATTATTATTATTTTCCAATTGCTTTTTTGCTGAACTCAATGGTGTAACTGAATTTTAAATCTACTTTTTAGATAATTTTATAAAATTATCAGACCGGGGCCTTACAAGATTCTGAAAAGTAAGAGTTAAAAGTATAATGAAGTTGATTTAGAAAGCTGTGTGACAATTTTTTAATTTTGAAATGCTAATGCAGTACATAGGCTGCTTGTAGCCTATTGCGCAAATTTTTGTTGAATAAAAGTACAAATTTTTATTCAACAAAAGTGCAATGTTTTATTGAATAAAAAAACTTATTTTGAAAATGACTATATACATCAGGTTTCACCTAAATTAATCAATGGTAAGAAATTGAATTTTTTTTTTTTTTTTTTTAATAATATAGCAGGCAGCCAGAAAAGTGGCTACTGTGATGGCACCAATTGCAAATTTATTAGTGACCACGTTTTAGAAGTGGCTCAATGGTCAGGGCTAATTTTATAAACCCAAATAAACTACAACGTCAGAAACGCCAAAGAAAAATATTTGAGATGCATACAGCTGTTTCGGTAGTCTTAAGCGTACCGTCTTCAGTGCAAATAAGAATTCTGAAACTGTAGAAGTGGTCGTTATATATAGGAGAGGGACCGAATTTAGTTCAACCAATAGGATTACGGGAAAGGTGGGGAATGTGGCCAATAGGAATTTAGGAATGTGTAGCTGTGTAAACAGTAGAAAAATTTAAAAAATGTGGACTGAATGTAAAATTTCCAACAATCAGACAAATAGGGAACAGCGAAATCACAATTTACAAGGTTTTTAAAATTTTTATGAATATGAAAATCTTTAAAGAAATAGAGTTCATGAATAGATTTAGGTCTGCAAATTATTTTAACTGAATTAAATTTAAAATTATGATTTTCCTCCCAGCAATGTTAAGAAAAAGACGATTTATTGGTTTCTTGTTTGCGGACGTAATTCATATGTTCTTTTAGACGAAATTGAAGACTGCGTTTAGTTTGGCCAATATAGGTTAAGCCACACTGACAGGAAATACTATAAATTCCCCAAGAATTATGCATATCAATGGGGTCTTTTTACTGAGAAAAGGTGAGTTTATTGAAAGGCGATAATTTGAGCCATTTTCTTCATTCCACAATGTGCAAATTAGTTAATCGTTTCTACCGATTACGTACTAAAAAGTTTCGTGCCCTCAACCGTCTCCTATATATACGAGCACTTCTCCAGATTCAGAATTCTTTTTGCACTGAAGAGGGTACGCTTAAGGTTACCGAAACAGCTGTATGCATATCAAATATTTTTCTTTGGCGTTTCTGACGTAGTATAAGTTTATTCGGGTTTTAATATTCCAACGCCAAGTCTCCTGTTATTATAGGGCTGATTTTGCCTTATACTTCAATTCCCAGGTACCGGGCTCGAAAGCGATGGATGTTCGTTGTTTCGAAATTCTCATTTGTAATTAGCCCCAATCTAATAATTTTTTATGTGTAAAAATGACTGTAGAGCTAAATCTACCTACCTCTCAAGTCCTCTTGGGGCGGGGAACTGGTTTACTGACTCAAAAATAGTGAATTGTACTCGATCGACAAAAACCTTTTATTGATATTGTTTTCTTGATACACGAGTGCACTGACCGCAGCGGATGCATCGCAAGATATTATCTTTCCAGATCTTGTGGAAGTTCCTGCTTTTTATATGCGGGCATTTGTTACGAGGGGCAGTATTAAAGTAATTGGATAACTTTGAAATTTTACTTTTCCAGAAAATAAGTTGGTATTTAAGGATGATGGACGAGGCTCTAACTTAAGAGGACACAATACTCCTCGCCGACACCCAAACTCATATTATTCTGTGGGGAAATTTGTTAATGGAATTATCTATTACATTTTGATTATTAAATTCCATTTTCAGGTTTAGAAAATGCATAAAACCGTTAAATTCATCTCGTTTTCCAAAAACATAGTCTTGGAATTAAAGAAATGCATTAGAATTTCAATTTTTTGGAAAATGAAAACATGGAGGGTAATCCCCTCTTCCTCCATTATAAAATAAATAAAACAAAAACATGTTTTTCGTGGTTGTTCTCCTCTCTAGAGTTTCTTTCGAAACGATCAATTAATCATTTTAAAGGAATTAAAACACACACACACACGCACCAAAAAAAAAAAAAAAAAAAAAAAAAGTTGCCAAATGTTGTAAAATAACTTTGAACGAAGATCAATTTATATTGATCTTTCTCATGTCTTATTCTTTTATTTATTGTTGTTCAAGTAATTCGATTCTATGATCGAGACAGAAAAAACATTTTATATTTTAAATCGCACAGCCAAGGATTTATAGAGTAAAAATTTGGGTCCGTAAAGGAAGCCTTGACAAATGTTGGACTGTTAAAAAAAAAAAAAAAAGAAAAGAAAGAAAAGACAGAAAACTCAAGAAATATGGAGTATTTGACAAGTCCAGAGTTGCTATGGTACCCAAAATTCAGGGAAAATAGAGGAATTTGAAAAATCTATTATAAAATGGACCATATTCCTTGTTTGGGTTCGAGACTATAAAAAATCAGCTGTTTTCGGTAAACAATTCTCAACTCTACCATAGCAAAGCATTGTGGCTTGCAAATTTTTATCTTGCAATATTATTTCTAAGAGTTACAGATTATATGAAATTGAAGTAAGAGTGATATAGTGATAACTTTGTTTTGTTTTTAATCCAGTTTTAGTAATATACTTTAATATTAATCAACATATGTAATATTAAAAGTTGCCATATGAACTGTGGCGATGTTAACAAATTTAAATGGATGTTCCATTTAGTAAATTCCTTTATTAAAGTGATTGAAATTCTATTTATTTAAGCTTTGATGTCTATATATATATATGTGTGTGTGTGTATAAAATGTTCTTATTAATCTTTTTTTCATTATATATGTATGTGTGTGTGTGTATACATAAAATGTTCTGCAATTTTACGATATGGAATAGTCTTAACTTTATCATTCGATTCAGTTGTTTACATTTCACTTTTGTTCTTGTTTGAACATTATTATTAAGTTTCACTGCAGAAATATTTAGGAAAATGTTATACGTAACAATAAAATGTCATCTTGAATCTAATTTGTTTACAAAATATCGGCCACGTGTTCGGCGATTTTACCTACGGTGACGTCACAGGAATATTGTCCATTGGGGAAACACACGGATTTTATTTACTTATTTTATAACAATTGCAAATATTTTTCTATTACACAAAAATCACTTAAAACACTTGATAATGGAATTCATTTTGTCTTATCCCCACATATGTTTCTCATCTAGTTTTGTGACAAACATGCAATTTTATCTTTATCTTATACTAACAATATTTTCCACAGTAATCGAACTTTCTCGGTGGGGGTCTACATGGGAGACAACAGAAGCGGAAATTTTTATTTGTTCACCCCCCCTCCCCTCCTTCTTCCTGATAAATCTTATCCCTTGCCTCTGTTTTAGTTGTGATAATGAGGGAGAAGTGGGTTTGAATGGAAATAATTTTGATTCTGCTGTTTCCAACGGTCATAATAAAATAATCTGCCCTGATTATTTTCTTTGTCATGCTTATTTCCTTTTTAGTAGTTCCGTATTCTCAAATATATTATTTTAGTGCTGACTCTAGGCTAATTTGGCAAGGTGCTCCCCCCGTCGGTCCTTTTAAAAATATTTTAGCACCCTGTGGCCTTTTTTCAAACCATTTTAGCACTCGACGGCTCTATTAAAAACATTTTAGTACCAAGTGGCTTTTTCAAACAGTTTAAATGTCCAGAGACCTTTAGGTACTTTTTTCCCTGACATGTAACCTTCTAGCAATAGTTTTACAGCATTCCAGAAACAAAAATTGCATACATATCCACATATATACACGTAAAATTAGTAATTTACTTTTGTCACATACAAAAATCACAACATAGAAGACCGCAAATTATGCAAATAATGCCCCTTTTTATTGAATTCCCCCCGGCGCACAGTGGATCGAAGTATAGGCAGTGGCGAACATAGGAAGGTTACGGTATTATTATTATTTATGTATGATGTTTTTTGTCACATTTTGATTTAAATATGTATATATGTATGATACTACAAGCGATTCTGTTTTTTTTTTAACCCTTTATAAGGCCACAGGAATATTTTCTCCACCAAATTCGTTATCATTTTATTCAACTGGCACCATTTTTTTTTTTTTAAAATAATGATTCCTGTTTATCATATCGCTAGAAAAATATCAGTATAAATATTATTTTAATAATATTGGTGCGAAGAAAAAAAAATAGTCATTTGTGGCAATTCTGCTTATGCTAATACAATGGGTTGTGAGAAGTTTGCGATTAACTAACTAAGAGAATAATGTGTCAAAATTAATTATTTCTTATACGCTAAATGATTTTTTTTTCTTTACATCAAGTTTTATTCGTGAAATTAGTTTAATGTGCCATTTGAGGAAAAATTGGCATTATAAAGGGGTTAAACGGTATCATATTTTTCTGCTGCAAACAGGTATTTAGATATATACCTGATAAAGAAACAAATGTTGCAAAAAAGAAGAGATAAAAGGAAATAAATAAAAATTTCGTTAAGAAAGTCTATATTTATAACACAATTAATTTAGCACGCAATTTTAAATATATCATCACATTACTTCTTCTTTTTTCTTTCTTTTTTTTATGTAGTATTTCAATAGAAAACTCATGCAAGCATTTACTGACAAACTCTATGAAAAATTCACATTTGTCTTTACTTTTATTGCACAGTAACTTTTACTTTAAATCGTAATATGGGATTATAACATTTAATTTTAACATTTAGTAATTTAAGATTAAACATTTATTTAATTTCAACATTTTATGACATATCACATCAACCATTTACATTTCCCCCCTTTTTTGGGTCCAACGGTACTTTTCAGTACCTTTAAAGTAAAATTAAATATCTTATTAAATATTTAAAAAAATAATAAATAATTTCTGATTTATTAAATCTATTTTAATCATCTAATTTCATTAATATTTTCACTATAACAATTTAAATATATTTTCTGTCATTAATGAATACAGTTATTCAGATAAATTTCTCGATTGATAATTCTCGATTGATAATTTGGGGGTAAACAGAACAAAAATTTATTTTTCTCTAAAAGTGGCGATTTGTGGCGAAAATCCTTTTCACAGATTAAAATGTGTACTTTTGTGAGTAGTAAAATGTATTTGAAATTTTGGACAATTCTGGACAAAAAAAGTTATTCAACTTTTAAATTTAATTTTGTTGTTAATTTTATATTGACATTTCATGCGTGAATCACAACATAAAAAACCAACAAAATGTTGGGAGAAGTAATTTAGATTTTTATTATTACACTATTAAAAGTATTTTTATTTCGTATTTTTTCATAGTTATCTTAAGTGCCACTTGATGGCTATTCAAATAAAGTCACTGAAATTCATCAAAAAATCTTATTTCTGAAAGTTTTCGTTTTGAACTTATTTATATATAATAAAACTTCGTGTAATTGAAGAAAAAGCCATATATTTGTATTTTTTAGACACTCTTTTAAATTATTTCACTGCAAAATATCAGTTATTTAGAGATTGATTTTTGGGCCTATGTTCGTATTTTAACATTGTTCGATCCACTGTGCGGCGGCCCTTTTATTCTAGAGTCTGCACTATATTTATTGACGAAATGCGAACGAGGTCTCTCAGTTGACTTTCAAGTTTTTTGGTATTTGTGTGTATGTATAGTACAACACAACGGTCACAAAAATGATTCTATAGATTTCAAATTTGATGCAAATATTTGAGTTACATGGAATTATCTGTATTGCTCTGTGTAGTGAAGCATCCCTAAATCACTTTCTGTGCCATAGAAAATTGATTCTTTAGTGAAGTTTAATGCGGGGGGGGGGGGGATTCTCGTGATCTCGCGCTTTAGTGGGACGTTTAAAAAATAATTTTTAATATATACTAAGAGAAAAAGAAAGGGGGGAGGGGGCGCACTGCAGAAAAAATGTCATACCTTTTTATTTGTAATAACTTCAAAACTAATGATTGAAACAAATATAACAGTCGTGTTTGCATAATGCCAAACAGGGGCGTGGCGTGAAAATTTGATTGGGGGGGGGGAGACACGACGTTTGGCGCCCTTTCGTATTCCTCATGCATTCTTTCAGGGGGATTGGCAGCTGGGGTACCGAGGGCACAGGCCCTCTGGTCAGGTAATACATGTCACTATCCCCCTCCCCCCTTCAATTCCTAAAATCTGTCAGAAGAAAAAAAAACTTTTTTTCCATTTAGCATCATTTTTTTTTTCTTTTTTTACATCTTTGGAGCATACAATTTTTTTTCAAAGAATCTATATATTAGAATGAATTTCTGAAAAGTAATGCATCCAATTCCTAGTATTTGTTTATCATACTATTGTTACTTTGGAGAAAAAAATTGGGGCAAATTTGCCGACAGCAAGAGAAAATACACACTATTTTGGGTTGGGTTTTGGGAATTAAGGCCTATTGACTTGTCAAAGAGATAAAATGACATTTACGCGCATTTTCAATTTAGTAATTCTCTTTATTACATTCAACGAAGCATTAAAAAAAAATCTGCGTAAAACTTTCGTTTTAAACACTATATAGTAAACATATACTTTGTATTTTATGATAGTTTATTCTATGAAATAAAACTATGTAAGGGTTTAAGCATCTGATGAATAAAAAAGTATTTAGTACTGGGTCATTCCACTTTTATATGGAACGACTGCTTTAACGGCCCTCTTCACTCATCGTCGCCGGACCAATGTTATTCTACGGGGAAATTTTCTTGACAAATAACTTATTTTATAATACATATTTTTTAATTCTGTTTTCACATTCAGAAAATTCCCAACTGTTAAATGGACGGACCTTTTTTAAAAATGTATTTTTTTAATTTTTAATATTTTATTTTGAAATTGCAAAATGAAAAAAAATCACATATTGAAAATTCGAATTTTGCGGCTTCAAAATAAAATATTAAAAATTAAAAAAAAAAAAAAAAAAAAAAAAAAATTAGAAAAGGTGCGTCAATTTAACAGCTGGGAATTTTCAGAATGTGAAAACAGAATTTAAAAATGTGTATTAGTTAATGAGTTATTTGTAAAGAAAAATTTCCCATAGAATAACATTAGGTTTGGCTTCCGGCGGCAGTGAGAGAACAGGGCCCTTAAGGGTAACGGCATAGTATTAATCAGTTTTTTTTTAACATAAACCCAAAAAATTTCATTATGCCAAGCATCGTAAATGTCTTTCTAGTTCTTGAAAAGTTTGCGGCTACACGATTTTTCTCTCCTATTATAGACTAAATATTTTCTTTCGGATTGGGATAAGGATTATTTCCAGGTCTGATAAAGAAGAAATTCTATCCCCCTCCCCCCCCCCCCCTCAAAAAAAAAAAAAAAAAAAAAAAAAAAAAAGCTTGAAAAAGTTTTAAAATGATTTTTAAAAGCAGGTAAGTGTTTAAATTACTTACTTTTTTGCATTCGAATACTAGGGTGTTGTTTCGATTGTTACTTCTGGACTAACGAAATGCTAACTATTTCTTTCTAGTAGTAAAGTCCCATTTTCGAAATGCATTAAATCAGAACTTCTTTCTGTAAAAAAAAAAAAAAAAAAAAAAAAAAAAAAAATCCCTATATATTATTATTACCCCCTGCTTTTATTTGTTATTTGCATAAAGCTTTTCAATAGATTTATATATACTGTAAATTTATTATAAATATATGTATGTGTGTATATATATATATATATATTCTCTTGTTTTTAGTTTAAAGGTATAATGAGCAATCACTGGATATTTTTTTTTTTTTTTAAATAATGTGTTAGGGATATCATATTAGGGATCTGTACCATTTGTTAAATGATTTAATATATGTATATTATACGTTCAGAATTAATTGCGCGCTAAGAAATTATATAAATAGTTTTTTTTTTTTTTTTTTTTTGAGAAAAATGTAATATCCTATACCAAGAAAGACTGTAGATCTTTAGAAGATTTACCGAAATCAGAAAGGTTTTAGGTTTTGTATCATACCCCTTTTTAATAACCTTTTGAATTTTAATTCTTGTAAATTCTACGAATACATTAGAAAGTTCATGCGATTTTTTTTTTTTTTTAATCGTAACTAAATGCTTAAATTATTGATTAAGATGAACGATGAACAGTGTCATGTGTCAAGGTCCAAGTCATACTTTTAGGCAGTTAAAAGACCGTAGCCAAGGGGGCGGGGGTTGGAGGTTTATCAAACATCATCCAAAATTTTGCAGATTTGTTGAAATTTTTTGAGTTAAACTTCATTTTTAATAGTCAACATTATGTACAAAAGTTTAAGCCCTCCAAACATTTTTCTGGCTGGGGCTTTGGGCAGTTAGGCTTCGAATAGCATGACTGCCTAGGTAAAATATCATCTGGGAGGATCCCCTCCTCCATTTTTTTTTTTTTTTTTTTTTTTTTTTCGTACACCCCAGTGTTATGTTAAAGAAAAAGTAAATCAAAAGCGATTTTATTCGACGCTGTTTTGAAAAAACTCCCATTTTCTCTATCCATCAGCAACAACGCAATCTGTCTTATCTTGAGGCCAGCATAAGAACGCCTCTACAACTTGACATCTAGCACCGAAACGCAACTCTTGCCACTTTTGCACAATTTCACTTCAGGTTAAATTGATGATCCAGTTTAAAGATTTGTCATGTTTTTTTATGAAATAAAAGGAAAGTTTAGTGTGTGTACGAGTGACAACAGTTTTTGAATATAGATCTTTTAAGTTTGAAAGGTTTTTCTAAGGGGATGGAGCAAAATACACAGACGTTATATAGTTTTTTTCCCCCTTCTAAATGACTGTCTTAGAGTTATGAAACTTTACGTAATTTATTAATTCATCAACCGTGAAAATTCAATTTAGATAAAGTGGAGTGTAAGGTTAATTTTTATACCATCTATGTCCAAAATGCCAGAGCCAGGAATGGAACCCGGGCTCTCCGCTTAACGTGTGGTTGCTCTACTACTAAGACTTTAAAAGGCTTTAAATTCTATTTCAATTTTCAAAGAAAAGAAGGCTGCGTGGATGAAACTTGTGTCCATAAATCATCAAGAATTCACCAAAAATTTAAATTCTACGTTTTACTGTTTTTTTAATCCACAGCCCCCCCCTTTTTTTCCCCCCTAATCAGGAATTATTCTAGGTCACCTTAAGTTATGAGTCTATTTTTGATAATTTTAAGGCAAGTTTTCACTTACAAAGAAAAGGGATAGTCAAATTATGAACACCTATGCAATTAAAAAATACACAGATTCTTATAAAATGTACGAAGCTAATATAACGCTTTTAAAATATCATTCAATACAGTTTTTAAAAAGATATTTACAAGTTTCTACAAAATTTTAAAATATCTTCGGTACCAAATTTCGTGAATAACCGATTACTGATAATATTCCTACCTAACACATTCCTTTTTATCTGATTCTTTTAAAATTCTTTATGACGTTTAATCAGTTTGTCACAAAGCCTGTGCAGAAATCGAGGCATTATTACCCTTTATATTCAGTCGCATGAGAAAGTGGGTGTGGGGGGGGAATATATGTTTGATATTGCGTACATTTATAGTTCCTTTACAAGGGCACGTAAAAGTATTTGGATGTATTTGTACTCGTGATCTATTAAACGACAAACAATATACAATACAAAATTAAAGAACTGGTGTACAATCAATATTAAAACTTAAACTGCTTCACATACCATAAAATTAATGAAAGCACTACCGGTTTCGAAAGGACTTGACCTTTCTTCTTCAGGTGCAAAACATGTGCTACAATGTTGGAGGCAAAAGCAAGACATTTTAAAGTTTAACCCGTTAACGCCCGAATTAATTTTGCAAAATATTATTAGCTGATTATTTCACTTCTAAATTAATGTAGACAACTGACAGTAAAATATATTAACTTAAACAATTCTTCTGATAGTTTTAAATTTAAAGCCTATTCTCATTTACTGATGTTTAGTGTTCTAGCGAGAAAACTTCGAGAGAGAAAAACTTTGAGATAACAGATTAATTTCCTATTATATGCTGACAAAGATCTCGAAAGTAAAGCATTATAATATATATTATTATTCGACTTGATTTAAATTAGTATACCTGCGCAAAAAGCAAATATAGGTGCGTCGAATGAAAAATCATAAAATGACTATCCAAATTATGAAATAATAATTAATAGTAGGCTCATAAAACTTTCAGGGATCATTTAGAGTGACGCTATAAACTGTCACCAAAAAGCAGAAATTATTCCAAGAAACCACAAAACATATACGGGCCATTTTATTAGCTGTCCTCAAATGAGAACACTGGGCGCTAACGGGTTAAATAACATACAACTTGGGGAGAAATATTTGAGCACCTATCATGTTTTTCTTTTAGTTCCCCATCATACTATAGGTATGAGGAACTTAGGTAATCGTAAAAATTTTCGACTTCGGTTTTTTTTACTTTTTTACTCGTTTTGAGGTGTGAGGAATCTAAAAATATCCAAATGGGTATGGTGTAGGGTGTCTGTTAGTGTATTAGTTTGTTAGTCCTGTGTACATGATATCTCACGAACAAATGATCGCAGAGAGGTCGAGCCAGTTTTAAAATATTATTTATGACACTAACAAGAACCCTATTTATTTGCAACATTCTAATTAAAAAACTTCAGAAGTTATTCGAAATTTACGGTTTTCTTAAATCAGGGATGGAACACGGGCGCAGAATTCATACCACTATCAATGTAACAAAATTTTCTACTTCTTAAATCAACGATATTATAGGTAGATAAATTTCTTAAACGGATTCCGGTATGAATCCTGCGCCCGTGTTCCATCCCTGCTTAAATGGGAGAATAGGGCAAAATTTCACTTAAACATGCATGAAAAAAAATAATTTTATCGTAAAGAAGTAAGAGAACAGCTTTTAAATATTACTTTTGATGCCGGAATGAACATCATTAACTATAAACATGCTACTTTGAAAATTTCGCAAATTAATTAAATTTATGAATTTTTAAACATGGCAGAATAGGGCAAAATTTCGCATAAACGTCGATTTTGAGGGATATTTTCATCGTAAAGATGTAAGAACACTTTTAAAATATCATTTAGGATACTGGCATGAACATCTCTCACTATGAATTTTTTAATTTAAAAATTTCGTAAGTTATTTGGAATTTACGATTTACTTAACATGGCAGATTAGGGCAAAATTGAGCCTAAACGTCCATTTTGAGGATCCTAAATATATCACACAACTTCAAATTAACATTTATGATATTTGTTTGAACATGATTGACTACAAATATTGTAATAGGAAAATTTTGTAAGTTATTCGAAATTTAAGATTTCATCAACATAGCAAAATTGGGCGATTTTCCACATAAATATGCATTTTGTGGACTGTTGCATTGGAAATAGTAGCATGAAAACTAAACTGAGAACATTCTATTACTGTTGTTACGGAAATCTCTCCACCAGGGGTCGCTGTGTGTCAAGACACGGCTAT
Source organism: Salticus scenicus (assembly GCA_963930645.1). Taxonomy (NCBI): domain Eukaryota; kingdom Metazoa; phylum Arthropoda; class Arachnida; order Araneae; family Salticidae; genus Salticus; species Salticus scenicus. Next base: position 399,366,929 of record OZ005649.1, on the reverse strand, counting down.
ACATGTACTGTTTTTAGTCAGTGTGTGGCAGGCATCTGGTATGGAATGGAAGGATCTAAATAGGAGATCCTAAATATGTTAAATTTTAGTATATGTAAATAGTTGTAAATTACATGTAAATAAGTCATTAAATCTTAGTTAAGAATGATGAATGTTATTTTGCACCTGATATATTTCTACCACTGAACTATCGGTCAAAACTGTCAAGCGTTTGATCAAATTCATTTCTCTTAACATGAATATAATATGTCTTACACTAGAAATTTATGAGAACATATGATGGGGAACATTGAGCAGAGTCCTCCTATGCAAACTAGTTTGCTTAAAACCCGAACAAACTATACTACGTCAGAAACGCCAAAGAAAAATATTGGAAAAGCATACAGATGTTTCGGTAGTCCAAAGCGTACCGTCTTCAGTGCAAAAAGGATGCTGTATGCTTTTCCAATATTTTTCTTCGGCGTTTCTGACGTAGTAGTTTATTCGGGTTTTAATATTCCAACGCCAAGTCTCCTGTTATTATTAGTTTGCTTATTTCTCATTTAAATTTATTTAAACAACTGTTGATTACTAAATGTTAGTAGAGTCACTCCAAAAAATATTTTTCCTTGCTGAAAAAGATATGAATCGAGGTTGGCGTGACTTATTAGACAGAAGTTTCACTGTTCCTATTCTTTACGGGACAACGAAAAAAATCAGTAGGTGCGTTTATCACAATAACAAAGTTCATTTCACTTGAACAAGTCTAGATTTCTATTGTCGTTGGTTTAATTTCCTTGTGTGTTTTACACTGTGCTGTTGCTAAATCTATGGGTGAGGATTCTTTGTAAAATTTATCTTTTCAGCTACGACAGTTTAAAAAAAAAGCTGCACTCAAACATTGAATCGTAGATGTGTTTAGAAGCAGAATGTATCTGTTTAACCTGTCTATAATGATAAAAAGCCTTTGTGTAATATTAAATTGCATGTAATATGTATGCACAGCATGTTTGTGTATATGTATGAGTGTATGCGTATCTTTGTGTATTAAAACAGCAGTTTTTTGCTGATGGCTGTAATTTGTTGTGCCATCTTTTGGTCAATTAATATATTAAATCAGGATTTAGGCTTTTGTCTCAAAAATAAATAAATAAATAAATAAAAAACTCTAGTGCAGATTTTTGCAAACAGAAAATTAAGAGCGAAAATACTTAATTTCGCTTTCAGTATAACGCGAATTTTCAAACATACACATTTTTGTACACTAAGCGACCAAAAAAAAAAAAAAAAAAAAAAAAAAAAAAAGCCGCACTTGGATATTTTTCTTTTTCCTTTTTGCAACCTCCAATTTTATCATTTGAAAAGCAAATTTTTGAACAGATTTTATTACGTCGCCCTCCATGTACACTTTAGGATTCAGCCCAGTGTTAAAAATAAAATGCAACTGTCAGGAAAATTATAATTTTAAAAAGTATTTCAAAAATGGCAAGTATAAGGCATTTAACAATGCCACAATAAGTGTTAATTTTAGAATGAAAGTCAAAAAATATTTTAGTACGTGAGATGGCAAATTAATTAAATGTTAACGAAATATTCCTGAGATGATTTTTAGGAACATACAAAATTTTTTGCGTGTTTAAATGGAAAATGTGTCTTTAGGCGGCCATGTTGCCCATCCAAGCGAGATGATGGCAACTTAAAAAACAAAAGTTAAAAAAATCGATTTGTACATGCTCATAACTTAGAAAAGATTAAAAAAAAAAAAAAAAGTGCATAGTGAAATAATTTCTTCAAAAACAGTGTGGGAAGAATTAAACAAAGTATATTAAAAACCAGAAGATCTGCAAAAAAAAAAGCTATTACTAAGGAAAATAATTAAAAAAACAAGACTTCAATTGACCAAAAATTTAAAAAAAGTAACAGTTAATTTATTGAAATTTTATTTTTCCGAGTGAGTGAAAATAATGCCTGGACCGGGACTCGAACCCCGGATCTTTGACTTACAGGGTTCGAGTCCCGGTCCAGGCATTATTTTCACTCAGTCGGAAAAATAAAATTTCAATAAATATGATTTTCTTCCACAGTTGATTGTGTGATTTTAATAAAAATAACAGTTAATTATTAGGCCGAACTGGTTTTCTCTGATGAGTCAAGTTTTATTTCGGGCTGATAAATAAAACTAGTAAGATGAAAATTTTTGACCGAATTATAGAAAACTGCATTCATAAAATAGTGACACATTCTCCTTACATTATGGTACGGAGTTGCATAAATTTTCAATGAGTCGGGCAAATTTTTATGCTCAAGGAATCAATTAATTCGAAATAAAACGCAGCCATTATAAAAACGGCGCCTGACCGACTATTTTGAATGTATCTCAGACTTTCCCACAAACAGAATTTCAAGATGATATTGCACCATACTAAAGGGCGTCCGTGGTGTGTTTATTCGATTCAGATTGTTAAAACTACCTATCCTATCCCATGAGCACCTATAATTCTGTAAGCAATCATATCTTTTTTAACTTTAAGTTAAATCCCACAAAAAAATATCGTAGAATTTCTTTCTCATCAGACTTGGAAATGGCCCTAATCTCAATCCGCTCGAAAATGTTTAGTCTATAAAAAAGCGCCAAAAAGGGGTGAGGATTAAAAAATTGCAGCCTACAACTCTGCAAGGACTAGAAAAAAATACTTAAGATATTTGGCACAGAGAAATTTCTGTTATTTATATTAAAACACTGCATAATACTATGCCATTGCGCATTAATGCAGTAATTCCATGTAAAGGTGGAATAACTCAATGCAGAACATATATTTTTATTAAAAAATTGCTTTAGATCTAACAAATAAATAGTTTTATTTCATGTATTAAAATATAACTTGTTTATATCGTATAATAAATCATAATACAGTACAAAGGAAATGTTTATTATATTACGTTTAAAAAGAATGTTGTATGTAGATTTTTAATAATTACTTCGTAGAGTGTAATAAAATGAATTATTAAATCAAAAATGTCCATAGGTATCATTTCATCTCTTTGGTATTATGCAAACATAAGTTTTATTTGTTTCAACCATTAGTTTTGAAGTTATTATAAATGAAAAAGGTATAAGTCAATTTTTCTGCAGTGCGGCTTGTTTTTTTGTCGCTTAGTGTACACTGTTCGATTCCCCATAGCTATAGCAGACTATTCTGTCTCGGTTTCTTGCGCTTCTTGCTACGTGCCGTCTTTCCATTGGTCTCTACCTGCGCATGCGCAGGGACGCATTTTTAACTCGCGTTATTTATGAGATATCCATCCATTCACCGAACTTTTTAGACGCACCTTTAAAACATACATAACTTTCAGCTCCTTCGAACAAAGCATTTAGAGGCTATCGTGTTCATTCACGTACATACACACATACATCATCGTAAAAATTGCAAATATGAATTCAGGGCACCTCAAAACGTGTAGAAACACCAAAAGCTCAAAGTCGGATTTTCGACATGATTACAATACTTTCTTTTCATATGTATGGTCGGAAAGTAAAAAAAAAATGTGTATGATAAAAAATGATATGAATGAATATGACATGATAAAAAATATGTCTATAAAAATGCTTTATTCACCATTCTCGGATTCAAGCAATGCTCATTTCACATTCCTGGTATAATGGAGGGTCGAGGGCTGGACGCAGGACCACGTGCGTTCTTGTTTTGGTTTGCGCGTGACGTCAGGGTTTCTTCAACCCGGAGATCCGCTTTTTCTTTGTTTCAACAAATAGAAGAGGTAAGAAACCCCGTTGACCTACTTTTGTGGGACAGGTGGGTTGGCAGTGAGGGGGTTTTCCTTTTTAGAAGTTGAAAACTTACCTTTCACTCGCAGGAGAGGGCGTTGGATGATTACGTGATTTCGGCGCCATATTGAAGATTGTGACATCAGTTGAAGGATGACATTGATAAGAAGGATGTGTGTTATTTTGCACGTTATGATTTACATTTTTGATCGCGTTCGTTTCAATAGAAGAACGAGATAAACAAGATTATCAAAAGTATGCTAACACGTTTTATAATCATTGTCTCCTCATCCATTCCATCCCAACAGTGATGCCAGATGGTCGAAAATTATTTCCCCAAACAGGTCTTCAAATTTCCCCAAATCAGGGTGTTTTTTTTTTTTTTTTTTTTTTTCGAAAAAATCCCCAACTTTATTTCTATTAAAAAAGGGAAAATAAATTAAATATATATATATATATATATATATATATACAGAGCTGCCAACCTTTTCAACTTTTAAATCAAAATTGACACCAATATTTTAAAATGAAAAATGTTATATATATTTTCGACGATTAATAATACAGGAAACAGCTTTAAAAATTTTCCGGTTTGAAGTCTCCCTTGAAAAACGGGAGACTTGGCATCTATATATATATATATATATATATATCGAGCAGATTTTTCTATGATTTAAGCTCAGATTTTTCCCAAAATTAAGGCAGTTTTTGAAAAAAATCCCCAAATAACAATAAAGCTATTGAAAATCTCTTGCTATAGGGATAAATCATTACATTGACAACATTGACAGAAAGTTGAACTCCCCAGATTTGTCCTCAAAAATTTTAGAATTCCTCAAAAAAGTCCCCATAAACATTCGGTCCCCAAAATTGTCCCCAGAAGCCTCCGAAATCCCCAAAATGGGGACAAAATTCCCAATCTGGCATCACTGCATCCCAAATTATCATTAGAACGTACAATACCGATCATCGCCGGTAGCCAAATTCCAATTCTATGGGGAATTTTTCTTAGAATAATTCATTACCTATTATTATGTTTTTGAAATTCCATTTTTACATTCAGGAAAATTGACTACTATCGAATATTTACTTGTTTTCTAAAAAGTGATTTTCAATTTTAAAATGTGCATTTTTCAGTTGTGTAAAATTAAATGAATAAAAAATCCTTCTTTTAGGAATGTGAACAAAAAAGTTGTGAATTTTCTGAATATGAAAATACGAATAAAAAAATATCGATTTAGCTTATGAGTCATAACTATAAATAAAATTTCCCATAGAAAATAATAAGCCAGGATAGGTATTCTGCGCATTAAATTATTTTTTTGATACGAAAATTGTTTAAAAATCGAGAAAGACAAAGTATTGATGAGAGGGTGTTGGTGTACGCAGGATGAAATCCCGTGATGGGTTCCCGCTGTCTGCAAGACGATGATCGTGAGTGATTCATCTACCATCTGCTGCATGACACTCGATATTCAGGATAACGACAACCGGGTCCCGCTCTCCTTGCTCCTCCGCCAAAGGACAACACATCCGATGCGAATCCATTATTATTCATAGCGCAGACAAAAGAAAAAAAAAAAAACACTTAATTATGAGATCTTTTATTGAAAGGCCTCTTTATTCTGTAGGAACAGTTCTCTTTCGCTCGAGAACTCTGATCATTTTTATAAATGGTCCCGACCATAATGCCGTTTTAAACTTGTTGGACTCTACACTGTTCCCCATCGTATATTTGTTCTTATAAATTTCAATTTAGCTCATTACAAGGTTTATAAAAAAATACAATAAACTCGCTGATGGCTAGACTAGAGATGAGACGGGCTCAGCCCGAGCCCGGGCCCGATCAGACTCAAATCTTACGCAAGTCCGGGCGGGCTCGGATTGAAGCTAAAAGTTCCATTTATTTTATTCGCCACTAACTGGAAAATGTAAAAAAAAAAAAAAAAATTATACATATACTTAAATCGAACCAATGTGTTTCAGCTGCAGATATTGTAACAAATAACGTTGGAAGTCCAAACTGTCTTATAGCCGCAAAACAACGTTTTTTCACTTTTTCCCAATGAGGGGGAGGTGTGCCTTGGGGGGGACTCATGTCAAAGGTGTGCCTTGGGGGGGGACTCATGTCAAAGTTGGGCCTTGGGGGGACTCATGTCAAAGTTGTACCTTGGGGGGGGGACTCATGTCAAAGCTGGGCCTGGGGGGGGACTCATATCAAAGTTGTGCCTTGGGGGGACTTCATTCAATAAATCCCCATTCAATAAACCGACTGAAATAGGCCCTTAGCACTATTAAGAGTGTATTATAAAAATTCGACAACTGTACCGACTGAAATAGGCCTCTAGCACTAAAAAAAAAAAAAATCATTTTGAGATCACCTTTAATAATGCCATAATAGTCATGATAGGTTATAAATCACAAAATAATCTTGCATACCTTAGTAGCTTTGACTTTCTTTTTTCTACATAGAACTTTTTTTTCAACGGGATACATATTATGTCATAGTGTTATACAGTAATCCTGTCTACTTCGTTATATTGGGCCTCATTATATCACTCATTCGGATAAATTTTTTGTCCCCCGATAGGCGCGTTATAAACAAAGGGCTGCACTATAAATATATATTATATGAATATATATATGCATACAGAGACACAGACATTATAAATTGTTATAATAACATTTATAGTTATTCAAATTGAGGATTGATTATAAGAAAATTAATTTGAAGATGAAAACGGTATTTAATTTTACTATTGTGTATGCGTTGCATAGCGTACCACTTTCAATATCGGGCGAGGTCAGCTCAAAAATGTTTCGGGCCCGGACGGGCTCGGATTGCCAAAATAGAGCCCGAATTCCCCTCTAGGCTAGACCCTCTCCTAGTCTGAAATGCCCCTATTAAGCTTTTCACGATTACACCCACTCCCTTTTTCCCGTTTACCTTATTCTAATCCCCCTTCCCTCCTCATTGTGTCAGTTTCGTATTTTTATTGTAATGCTATTTTCAGTGCAATAATCCTAATCCCCATAATGCAGATTTATAGCACTGACCATTTTTATAATATTGCTCTATTCTATAATGTTAAGAAACTGTTTAATTTCGAAGCAATATTGCAGTTTAAAAATAAATTCGTCCACAAGACCGCGTCTTTATTGTCAGAACAGGTGAATTGCTCAAGAGAATGAATAAATTCCAGTCAGGTGTTGACCGAAACTTATTGTTTTGTGAGAGTATTGACGCGTTATGTTATACAACAAACACAGGTTCGATTTCTGGCTTAATTATTTTTTGTCCATATCAAGATATTTATAAAGTAAATTTAAAACTCTAATTTTCGATTTCGAGAAGAAATAGTTAAATTTATTTTTTTAAACAAATTGCTCGCTAAGCCAAAAGGCGGCATGTTCAAAGAATGTAATTAAAAAAAAATGGTTGGTTGGTTGTGTGGCTTTAGGTCGATTGGTTACACTTGGGTCCAAGGCCTACAGATGGAATGCCCTCCATTGAGGTCTTTCTAGAGGGTCCTAGCCCGTATTTACGCGAGTTTCGGAGGAAACCATAGAAAACTCCGAACGATTAGGTTGATTAAGGAGACCTGGGATCGAACCCGGCACTTCTTATCAGCTTTGAGCGCTGAACAACTCGGCCATTGGTGGGGTCTCAAAAAATGGAATTCGAAATATTTCATTTTTGAATTAGATTCTTGTAATACGAAGGAACAAAAATTCCATAGAATAATATGGGAAGGGAGGAAGGGGGAGATCTGTGTGATCTGCAGCCTTGATATTTACAATTTAATCTTAAAAGAAATCTTAAAAGAATTTAATCTTATCAGATTCCGCAACTTTATCGATATCTTTCATGTAAGTGAGCTACAATAGTTTGTTTTTTATTCATATAAGCAGCATATATCTTATGCTTCTTGAATATGTGGGTTAGTATTAAACTCATTGTAAATGTCTGCAAATCCGAAATTTTATTAAAAAGTCCAGTGGTCTGTCTCGGACAAAAATTGGGTGCAAAACAGACGACAATCTTAAAATGAGCCATTCACAAATAAATAAAATTGATGAATAATTGTCTATTTCTGTAATTAGTGGCTTAAAAAAAAAAAAAAAAATCCTGTACATGAACAATTAACTGCAGTTAGACAGTAAATTTTAGTCAACGACGAAATAATCACTTATTTTGATAATTGGCCGCAAAAAAATATATGTCAATCATCCTCAAAGGAGGAAAGACAAAAGACAAATGCAAACATCAGGCATAGAAAGTGCGAAAGTGCCACCAGTTACACAATACTAATTTTTTTTTTTTCACTGAGGTATGCCAAAGAAGACTGAAATTTTTTATTTATTTATTGTATAATGTCTATGATTCCCTTTTTAGCATTCAATGACCTTCGTAAGATGACAAACCAAACCCCGCCAACGCTCAACCAATTGAGCAAATTCATCCTTAATATTGCGCGTCTATCTGTAGAACAAATGGGAGGGGGGGGATATGGTATATATACGAGTGAAAGTGCGGGTCATATATCACACCAGTTTCAATCCTTGCGTGGTCACTTTTTCATCTTCTTAAAAATTTTCGGCCTGTCTGTGAAAATTCTGGTAGAATTAATACTTCTGGCTGTTATGGAAGCGAGGTAGCCATCTCCTCCGCGGAAAATCAAAATTGTGATGGCTTGTCTCCTGATCCTCTCTAAAGAGTAAATCCTAGACTGTCATGTCACCATAACTCACTAGCAGTGGCGTATCGTGAATGACATTTAGGGCATGCTCCACATGAGTAGTTAGAAACAGTACATTAAAACTGATATTTAAGCATCTTATTGGCTAATTCGCTTGTTTCAAGAAACAACGTAGAAATTACGACATTTAAACAGCCAATCAAATGAACGAACTTTCCATGATAACGAGCTGTTCCTAGCCACCAGTATGGAGCATACCCAAAACGCTACTCACGATACGCCACTGCTCACTAGGCAGCTTTAGTACAACGTTAATTAACCCAACACCCAACCTATTTAAATTTTACACAATATAAATGGTCGATTTTGCTATTCTAAGGAATGTTTCAATTCTCTATATAAATGATTTTTACAATAGTTTTAATATTTAAGATGTGGATGTATAAATGTTTTAGAATTTAACTGGTCTTTTTTTTTTTTTTTTTTTCTTTTTTTTTTTTTTTTAACTCAAGTCTTGCTGAAATCCAGCTCTCGGAATTCCACGTTTGATGTGCAATGAAATGGGTGACCACCCTGTGGTTTTCAAACGTTCCGCCCTGTTGCGCTCAGAATGCGGATTTTTGCTTACCATGAAATAGCTTTCGATGGAGGTGAGTTGTTGCTTTTCACCCTCCAGCGAACAGTCAAAGAAAGCGAAATCTCGATAGAAGGGAATTTCCAACTTTCTGAGACCTACTGGCCTCCTTTTACTGACTTTGTGTATATTTATTACCTGCTGCTTTATGGCTTCCTAATGTCGCGAAAGAATTCTATGGTATTAAGTTTTTTTTTCTTTTTCCCCTTTTTAAAAATATTATAATGTCTGGAAATAAAATGAACAAATTTAACCTTGTTTTGTACAATCTTTGGTTTAGAGAAGGAACATTCCACGCAAAGCGGAAAATGTTAACTACAATTTGATAAAACGCTTAAGGGTCCTTAGAAGTCAGATACCTTCCCTTTCTCTCCTTTCCCACGTAATCAGTAGGATTTGTGTTGTTTTGTATTGTCAGGATATTTCGTTCAAAAATAATTTTTTCAATTCTGTTTTCCGAATTTCACTCGCTCAACATGTCACCTTTTATCTTAGGAAGCCAAAGTCTTTTATTTTTTATTTTTTAAATAAGTTAAATTTATATATATATTTTTTTTCCGAGATTGCAAATTTAGACCCTTAAGTTTGCTTAATGAAATAAAATACAGTCGAACCTCGTTAACGTAAATCTCCGGGGGATAAAAAATTTGTTCATGTTATCAGTAACTAATCTTCATATAACTAAACTAATTTTTATTTTGATAGGGATTGTGGAACAGTTCATGTTAAAAGTAAGTAATTCACGTTAGCAGTGTTCACGTTAATGAGGTTCGACTGTATTTAAATTTATTCAACCCCCCCCCCCCCCCCCACCAAAAAAAAAAAAAAAAAAAAAAAAAAAGCGACTTGTTCGAAGAGAAAAAAGAATTCGAAAAACTTTATTTTGAAAAAGATATCCCGGTAATATAAAGCAACAAAAGTCCCGTTGGATTTACATAGGGAAGGAGAAACGGAGGGTAACTGACTACCAAAGACCGTTTCGTCAAGGTCATCTAAACCCCATGTTATTCTACGAGTAAAACTTTATATAGAATTACACATTACCTAATTATTATTTTTTAATTCCGTTTCCACATTCTGAAAATACACGACCGTTAAATGAGTACTCGTTTTCCGATTTTTTTAGGTTGATTTCTTTAGAAATCGACCTATTGCAATCACTTCGTTTATCTATATATCTATCTATCTATCTATCTATCTATCTATAATGAAAATTTTGTCATCACGATAACTCCCGAAATAATACTCGAAATGGAACCAAATTTGGACAGTGGACTAATCTTATAAATATCTTGGATAAGTTCGTTAACCAAGTTGCTCCGACTTTTTGTTTTCAAGTGGCAGCCACTTGAAAATTTCAAACCAACATTGTAAAAAGCATATTTAAAGCAAGATTTGCTTGAATTTTGTTGTAAATACAGGCCACATAAGGGTCTCAATGAAGTTTATTAATGAAGTTTATGCGCCATTTTTAATAAAGTGGCAGATATTTTAAGTTAAGTGGGACCACTTGAAATGAGGCTACCACTTGAAAATTTAAAATCACTGTAACTTCCGAAATAATACTCCAAATCGAACCAAATTTGGACAGTGTCTTAACTTATCTTATATATAACTCAGATGAATTTGTTAACCAAGTTGCTCCGCCATTTTGTTTTCAAGTGGCGACCACTTGAAAATTTCAAATTCAAATTGCAAAAAGTGTATTGCGAATTTGTTTGAAATTTGATGTAAATATAGACCACATAAGGGTCTCAATGAAGTTTATTAATGAAATTTATCCGTCATTTTTAATAAAATGGCAGATATCTTAAGTTAAGCGGGACCACTTGAAATCAGACTCCCACTTGAAAATTTAAAATAACGATAACTTCTGAAATAATACTCCAAATCGAACCAAATTTGGACAGTGATATTATCATATAATTATCTTGAATGTATTCACTGGGCAACTTAATCAATTCAAATCAAATAATTAATTCAAATCAAAGTAGAAAAATGGATTTATCATTCAAACAACAAAAATCTAGAAAATTCACGTAACTCGTGAACCAATCACGTTATTGCGTCCATCTTTGGTATATCGATTATAAGTATTTTCTCGCCAAAAGTCGCCAAAAATGTCGCCATAAGGGAAAACTCGCCAAATTTGGCGCTAAATCCTTTACCTGCGTTGCTGGATCTTTTTAATGCGTTTTTAAGGAAAAATTAGGCTATTTTAATGCTGAAACAAGCTAGAAATGCAGAAAACTAACATTTTATCAACTTAATAATTCAAAGAATTTTCACAAAAAAAAATATATTTTCAAATTTCAAACGATATTTTAGATGAGGAACTTTCTCCGCCATTTTGATCGAAGTGCCAGCCACTTAATTTTTCAACACGATGACTTTTGAGATTTTGAATTAATTCGAACTATATGTGTACAGTAGACTTATCTCACAAATGCATTTCATATATTTGTCAATTTAACTCACCATTTTGTTTCCAAGCGCCGGCCACGTGAAAATTTTAAATTCACATATACAGGTATTTATGAACCGATTTGCTTAAATTCCATATGTGCATAGGCTACATCAATATTTCTACCAAGTGCATTAATAATTTGTAGCCGCCATTTTGAAACAAAATGACGGCTACTTGACAAGGAAAAAGAAATCAACCTACCCTTCCGAATAAGCCGGAAGGACTTGTTTTTTTTTTTTTTTTTTTTTGAGTTTAAAAATGTGAATTCTCACTAAATGCATTTTTCTCATTTTTTTTAACTTTAAAGTGAAATATTGAAATTTAAAAAATTAAATTTTTGAAAAACGGGTACTCATTTAACGGTTGTGAATCTTCTGAATGTGAAAATGGAATTAAAAAATGTCAGTTAGGTAATGAGTAAGTCTATAAACAAATTTCGCCATAGACTTGCATGGCATTTAGATTTGGTGACTAGAGACGGTAAAATCGAAAAAGGGAAGGACCAGTTGACCATGCTAAGCTAGGATAGAATGTCCTTCGTGGCGATTTTTCAAAGGGGTCCTAGTCTGTATTTATGCTTTCTTTGGGAAAAAAAAAAAAAAAAAAAACAACGAAAAATTCCGAACGATCAAACCGACTTTGAACTTGTATTACGTAAAAAAAGAAAAAAAAAAATCGGTAATCTATAACTCATTTAAAAAAAAAAAAAAAAAAAAAAGCAACGGAATTTTGATGTATCTACACATTCAGAGCTCTCCTGAACGCAAATCCTGCTGAATGTTTTTAAGAAAACACAAGTTAAAATTACCTTGTTCTGTGCCTACTATATGTTGTCGTGTACCGTTTGGTGAACGCCGTTTTATGGAAGAAATATATAGCCCGGGAAAATATAAACTAGATTTTACGTTTGCGGATTTGGGAAACATAACTCTCGCGGAATTTGAAGCAATCCATCTAAGAATGGCCATTTCGTGTTTTGTTTCCTCCTTTGAATAAAAAAAGCTAGGTATTCGGAACAGCCTCATTGTTGTTTCATATCAGTTACGGTCATGGAATTCACTTGAATGGGTTTGTTCTAAACATATTTTCAGTCTTCCAAGACCTAAAAGTGGCAGCTTAACACTTCAGCGTTGATTAAGACTAGAATTTTTGGGGCATTATGTATATACCACGTAAAACATTAAATATCAACATGCATATTTAATACCATTCCTCTGTCAGTCGGCTGTCAGTACGTGGTACTGTTAGAGTACCTGCATGTATGAAAATGTAACGAAGGGTATAAAAAATTCTTATTGGTGCAGAATCGGCGACTTATTACAAAATGAATCATAAATAGGAGAATAACTTGGGCTCTTTAAACTACAGATTTTTAAAAGAATTTGCCAAATTGTTTACTAGAGTGAAAAGTGAGAAAGCTAGTTTTCTACCGAAATAATTTAGAGCTTTAGGAAAGTTCCCTGGTTCAAATTCTGGTGTGAGCAACTGTCGCTTTACTAAATATTAATTCGGCTAATCTTTTCAGGATCTGCTGTATAAAAAAGGTCGAAGTTATAGGACTGAAATAAAAATTCTTGGTTATGAAATGAAAATTTATTTACGAAATTGGTTACGGAATGAAAAGTTTTATTAACACTGTGTAAAAAATGGTTAAAAAATCTGGGGAAAATTAATTTCCTCTTTTACGCTTTATATTTTTCTTCTTTAGCTCAATTAAAATGATATAGTTGCGAAAATCCGTAAATATTTAAAGATTTCTACGGTCATCGACAGTCACATAACATCATACAATCTCTAATTACGAAAAGCATAACAGAAAAATCTGGAGTGACTCCACGAGACTTTCCGAACATTGAGTAATTAACAGTTTTGTAGATAACGTAAAGAAAGAGGAGTTGTTAAACAAACAAAAGAGAGAAAACCATCATAGAGTTTTTGAGTATTTTTCTCCCTATATTACACGATGCTTTATTGAACGCTACTGAAATTTGAGCCCACAGATCATAATGGTAAAGAATTTTTCGTTGTGTCCCTGTAAAAACCTATAAATGCTAGATTCACCAAAATGCTTATAGTTAGTGCAACAGTGATTTATAATATTCATATAAATTTTCAGCTCAATTGAATAAGACGTTTAGATACTATCGCACTCTTAAAAATTGGGACCCTTAGGCCTTAATGATAAAGAATTTTTTTTGTGTCCCTGTAAGAAAAACTATAAGTGCTAAATTCACCAAAATCTATACAGTTGTGCAACTGTGACCTATAACATGTGTACAAATTTTTTGCTCAGATTAATGAGGCGTTTAGACGCTATATCACTTTTAAAAATTTGGTCCCATAGGCCATAATGATAAAGAATTTTTCCTGGTGTCCCTGTAAAAAAACTATATGTGCTAGATTCACTAAAATCAATAAGGTTCGTACTACGGTGACTCACAATATACGTACCAACTTTCAGCTTATTCGAACAAAGCGTTTAGACGCTAGCGTGTTCACTCACAGACATACACGCACATACATCATCGTAAAAATAGTGAAAACGGACTCAGGGATCTCGAAACTTATAGAAACATCAAAATCTCCAATTCGGATTTTTGACATGATTACAATACTTCCCTCACTATAGTGTTCGGAAAGTAAAAATACTAACAAATAGCTCATTCTATCTTATTTGAAAGGGAACAGAAGATAGAAAATTAATATCAAGCTAAATCAATTATATACTTCGAGGACAAGCAGATATTGTTCGTCTAGTTATCTGAGTTAATTAGTTATCTTATATATCTTAGACTAGTTATCTAGTTTTCTAAGTAATCCGTTTCTAATATTTTCTTGAAAATGATCTGGAAAAACTGGGAATATATTCAATTTTAGCTATTAGCATCTTTAAGTAATTTTTTTTTTTTTTAAATATCCTTAATTATAAACAATTACATATTTATATCTCTATTTTAATATTTGTTTTATTATTAAACTGTTTAGTTATTAAATTAATATTTGTTTTTATTCTTTTAAGTCTAAATTAAATTATAGTACGAATTGTTATTCTTCATATTTCACTGTGTAATTTTCAAATTTGCAAGCTAATGGATCAGGGCTTTTTTTCATTTTTGCTGAAATTTTTTGTGAATGTAGATTTTTATGCTGTAAATTTTATTTCGCCTTCCTATGCATTTTATGCTTTAAGTCTTGTTTCTGATTTTAATTTGTTACGTCCTTTGGCATGTACTCTGTAAATGTTTGGCAGTAGGGGTTTCAAAGTAACAGAAATTACACTTATTTTGCATACAATATTCAAAGCCCCCGATGAAGTATTGCATGCTTTTCCTTATTTGGATTCTTACTTTTTTTTTTTTTTTTTTTTTTGTTAAATCTTCCACTTTTTCATAGATATTTATCATTCCATCCTGTTCAGTGTTTGAAAAGGTTTTCATAATATATATATGTATATATTCATCAGTATGAACCTTAAGTTAGGATCCGAAAATAAATTAAAAATTTCATCCAAAAAACTGGTCTGTATTCAGAGAATAGGTGAAAAAATAAATTTCAAATTATATCAGTGAATTCTGATCGGATGTCGAATGGGATCGCTCAGTAATAACTTGATAAAGGAGTTGGGACGGTAACCCAAAGGTTTCAAGTTCGAACCCTACCAGTAAATTTTTTTCGCTGTTGTAAAAATTAATTTGACTCATTTATGAAAAATCTAAATGGGAATCATTTCCATTTATTTTGTGAAGGCAAATTAGATGACATAATCAGTATTTCACATCTACTCTATATAAATAAAATTAATCTGTAATGACAGAATTTTATATTCCGCTCGAAATGAAATAAAGAGCACGGAAAACTGATGTTAAATGATGATGCACAAAAACCTTTTAAGCAAATGTCATAAGATGTAAATAGTTTATGGGATTTTATTTATCAATAGAAAAATCCCTCTCTCATCGTGGATACATTGTGGCTTTGTTTTTTTTTTCTCGATCAAAGGAAAACCACTTTGTAGAATTAACACAACTTCATTTCTAAACTCCTTTTTCATTGTATACACCATGGGTTCATTTTGAACGACTTAAATTTCACTTGATCTTCACAACTTAAGGGTTTCACTCTTCACAACTTCCGTGCCACAGATGAGTAATTATCCACACAGATGTTTAATCATCTTGCATCTGTTATTAAAAAAAAAAAAAAAAACTTTTTTAAAACATTGAAAGATTACATTTCCCCCGCCGTCTCTCGTGTTTCTCTAAATGCCACAATTATTTTTCGCGTAAATTATCTTTATGCATAAATCCCACCCCGGCAAAAAAAAAAGTGACACAATTATAAAATGCGGAAAAATTGACTGAAAGATAACAAAGCATCGAGTAGCCTACAATATATGACACAATTGCTTCTCAGGTAGATAATTTTCCAGATAGAGAGGGGATGCTTTTTTGTTTGACCCTTTTATACACATTTTTCAATATTCATTTTTAAAATTGCCTTTTTTTTTTTTTACTTGTGTCCTTTTTCTTGTCTGGGTGCGATATATCGTTTCGTTACAACCTTAGTTTCCACCCCACCCCCAACACACCCCCTCAAAAACGTCATTTTCCCACCTCAGTTTTCCCAGTTGTGAATCAGTTTAAAAAAATTCTGTGTCTATATTAAAAAGACAACGATAAAAAGCTCTCTAACAAACTGAATTATATATATATAAATTGTGTTCTTAAGTAATTTTCTTTTAATGATAGACATCTTTTGTTACTCAATTGACCATAGGTCTCCTTTCTAAACCAAATTGCCCATAGTGTAGCACTAGTGCGACGTCAACCCATTCACTCATTTACTCCTCCATAGACTGACACAGTAAAAAATTTCATACTAAAATACATAAAAAATGGCGGTAATGTGAAATTTTAAAATCTTAAAAAAAAAAAAATTATCTGCCACTCCACCAGAATTTTTGTCATCAGCAGACGCTGAATTCAATTTGTGGGAAAATGTGTATGAGTGTAATAGGTTATATGTATGCATAAGTTTTTAAAATGTGTGTATTATAAATACATCAAAATGTGTGTAGGCTTGTATACATATATAAAAATGTGTTTCTGTAAGTCTATGTTCTACATTTTTGCTTTGTCATCCAAATCAAGCGATAACTACAGTAGGTTGGTATCACAAACTATTGAACGGTTACGAACGTTTCACTTTTTGAACACAGATAACCTATCACCGTTAAAAAGTTTCAAAAGCTGGTGTTTGAGTTTTGGAGTGTTTTTCCTTTTCTAACGTTTGACGTCACCGAACTCCCCTAAACGTGCCCCAAGACAATGACCGTTCCATCTCTCTCACCTTGACGCCCCATGTTCTCCATTAGCCCTTAACCCAATTTTCTCTTTCCCTTTCCCTCGTTTTTGAATTACGAAGGGAAAGTTGAAAGAGAAAGGAATGTGTTTCCCATCACTTTCGGAGACCCTCTTCCTATTTGGATGAAATGGGCTGGTTAACTGGTGGTAACAAAAATCCCACCTGTCAGTGTTTTATTTATTTATTTTTTTTAACTTTAGTATAATGTCTTCCAATCTTTTCTAATAATTAATTCAACTAAATATATAAGTGTTTTGAGCCGTTTACATTTATACCTCCCTCTAGCTGAAATATCCAATATTTCTCAGGCTCATCTGGGTGGGGGGGAAAAAACTAGTATGTTGTGGCCACCACAAGACTTTCTTCTATATTTTCCTATACAAATTCACTCAATAACAATATTAAAAAAAAAAAAATGTTAAAAGTAAAAAAAAAAAATCCATAACTTTGTTTTAAATTATCACAGATTTATAGTTCACGCATTCCTTTTAAATGTATTGACGAAACCTTTTCGAAAGATACCCATCTTGAAACTTTACCCCCCTGGGGATGTACTTCCATCCCAGGGGGGGAACCGATGCCCCCACATACACGAAATTTTTTTCCTTGTTAACTACTACTATTATCAATAATTCATATTAATTTTACAATCACGAGTTTAAAATAACTTTCATTATGCACATTTATACGAAATTTTGTCCTATACTGCCATGTTAAAAGTTTACAAAAAATGCGATCACAGAACCACCTGTTGAGCGATTGATCCCCAAATCTAATCAGCACCAGTTTATGTAAGGGTGCAATTAAATACCAAGTTGGGTTAAATTTTATTCATTGGTTCGTGAGCTACAGTGTCCACAAAAATCGTGATACACACACAGACATTTCCTAAAAACTATCAATTCATGTTCAGGACTTCCCAAAACGTGTAGATCCGTCAAAAAACATAGGTCGAAAATTTTCGCGAATCCAATACTTTCTCTATATTACATATGGAAGAAAGTAAAAAAAAGATACGACAAAATTTAATAATTAGGAAAGCTCTGTTTCTAAATTATTAAACAGGCACTCTTTTTACATCCCTTCCCTTTTCACCCACCTTTACAAGGATTGAGCAACTTCTTAACATTGTAGTGAATTTGGATGAAGAATTCCCATACTAAATATCAAGTTTCTAGCTTAAACGGTTCAAATTGCGCAGTATACTCCTCTATTTGTCCTTATTTTAACATCTTTTAGGTATAAGACTGAGCAACTTTTTAAAAGCGTAGTAAATATGAACTTGAATGAAGAATTTTCATACCAATATCTGGCTACTAACTGGAACGTTTCCGAATATTACACGGACTTCTTCATCCTTCGGAGGGGGCATCTTTTTAATAGCGCAATGACTTCTGAGTGCTAAAGAATGTGTGACAATTCTTTCGTATCCATCAAAGACTGTAGATTTGTATAACAGATTTTCACATTTATTTATAGATATACTATCTCAGTATTTTGAGTAACCCTGTATTCTAATCCCCCTACTTATAATACATTTTCTATAGAAGACGTGCTTTATACGCATCAGACTAATGCACATTGATTTCGTTATGTTTTGTGTAGAATAAAGATACTAAAATAAGCATTAAAGAAATACGCCTAATATTGTAATGTACCCTGATTCTTTTGTGAGTTCATGTACATAAACCAGAGGTGATATTTATGCAATTTTTGGTAGGAAAAATGCTACTATAAGCCTGAATATAATGTTTAAGGCACTCTAAAAATATGAGCGCAGATATACGGACAAACCAAAGTCATAAACATAAAAAAAAAAAAAAGATAATAAAATAAGTGATCCAGTGATTGACACTTTTAGAGCAATTTCTGATGTTTTTAATGTTTTATTCATCAAACTATTTTTGGAAATCTTAAGTTGACATATATGGCACGAAAGACTTACAGAAAATTAAAATATATGCATTTCATAATATTTTTTTAATGAATTTTTATTTTACACCCATTCAATGTTCCAGTAATTGACACTGCCAGTTTTTAATTTTACCGGTAATTAGCATCCTATGCTCCAGTGTTTGACACTGCTAGTTTTTCATTTTACCAGTTATTGGCACCCTATGCTTCAGTGTTTGACATACAATGTTAAAATTCTTATATGTAAAACATGTGCTTTTATTTTGTTTTATTTATTAATTATTTCTGTAAAGATGTCAATTACTGGAGCATGTCAATCACTGGAGCACCTACCCTAACATCCATGATACTTTATTTATAATAAATACTGTTTTATGTTATCTAAAGTTTTTCTTATGTCTTTATATCAATTTAGTTGCTTAATAATTTCTTTCTTTCTTCTAGGTGATCGAAGATGAAAAAGAAACTCAAGTTCCACTTGACGTCGTACCAAGACATGAGGGACCTGTTACTGATGACGTTCTCTTATGTTGCAGTCTTCATGCTGTGCCTCTGCGACGTCAATGGGCACGTCAGCCTTAGCTATTCTGAGGTGGAAAAGTACGGAAATAGTTGCCCTCGACTTGACAGCTGTGCGTACCAGAGATCTTCCGGTCGTAGGCAACTAGTTTCGATCAAAGAGAGCAACTGTGCCTGTGACTACCTCTGTTCTGAATACGGCGACTGCTGTATTGATGCCAGAGGCAACGAAATGGCTAAAAATGCAAACAACCTGAAGTGTTTCGAACTGAGGCAGTTCGGTGGCGTGTACATGAAAGACACCTGTTCCCCGTCGTACGAAGGTCCTGAAGACGTCAGACATCTGTGTCAAGAAACGAGGATCGGGGATCAGTCAGATCCATTGGGTTCCATGCCTGTCACAGATGCCTTGACTGGTTTGACTTACAAGAACTACTACTGTAGCATGTGCAACGACAAAACGGACAACATAGTGCTATGGACACCAAGACTCGAGTGTCCACTGTTGACGCTGTTTAATCATTCGAAGAACATCACCAATGAATACGTTGTCCAGAATCTAGCGACGGACGGTCACAGTTGGGGACTGTATCTAGACGGAGAAAACGGTTCACTGTTCTTTCACGACTGTGAAGTCGACCCTGTTATGCCAGGTGTTTTAGAGAGCAAAATCCGTCTGTGCAAGCCCAATCTCATCTCGGAGTGCGATACTTCATGGAAGGATGAGCACATCCGATCTATGTGCAAGTCCTACATGGGAGTGAAGTATATTCACGGCGGCGACGGCTACAAAAACGTGCACTGTGCGCTTTGTAACCACGTCAACGTCACTCAGTTGTCTTGTCAGTCGGCTGAATTACGCGGCATTGACATATTCCGGCTCTTCGGGACACATTCTTTCGCTCTGCTGTTAGACATCAATGAAAAAAGTGGACAAGAAGTTGGAAAAATGAAAGTTTGCGATAGCGGTGAAATATTCGATCCTTTCTACAAGAAATGTCGTAGCTTGACTTGCTTGCCAGGCTTCGTCCGACGGGGACGGAGGTGTTTTGTGCAGAATTTACTAGCGATGCCTAGCAGTACAGATGAACCGGTTGTTTCCATTCATACAGAATTCAGCGAAAAAAACGATAGCAACGTTACTTATGAATTTCCCATGCCTGATCTCAGGAAATTGTCGAGTGGCAAATCTTACAATATTTCTGAGTTGACTAATGTCTCCGATGTTTCTGCTGACGCCGTCGCAAAGTTCTTGAACTGTTTGTTGATATCTCTTGCTGATGAAGATTATGTAATGCTACCTAATCGATCTATTTTTGTCCCGAAGTATAACAGACTGTATGAACCAACCTCCTACTACGCATCGGATGGTTCTATTCTGGTTTGTACTCATTTTACTTCAGATCATGAAACAAAATTTTTACCGATTTTGGGATATGTAACGATTGTCGGCCTTGGTATTTCGATGTTTTTCCTGATGCTGCATTTTGTAGCATTCTGTATCGTTCCAGACCTCCAGAATTTGTCTGGCAAAAACCTGGCATCTCAGTGCGCTGCCCTTTTCTTTGCCTACTTCTGTTTCATCGTCGGCCAGTTTGACTCTCTGTGCAGCACGTCGTGCACGGCCGTCGCATTTCTTACTTTTTATTGTTTTCAAGTGTCTTTTTTCTGGATGGCCGTCATGGCTTTTGACGTGTGGCGAACTCTGAAAATGGCCACGACTGAACTTCGAGTATCCAGTGGAAGACAGATGAAAAGATTCTTAGTCTATTCTTTTTTTGCGTGGATTACGCCGCTATTTTTGTTAACTCTGCTCGCTTTTGCTCAATACACAAATATGTTATCGCCTCCGTACAGGCCAGGTTTTTCTAGACCGCCTTGTTGGTTTAAACAACGGAGGTCGCTCTTAGTATTCTTTGCCACACCCCTTTTCACTATCATGTTGGCAAACGTTATCCTGTTTATCGCCAGCGCGCGAATGATAGTCATGACCGGGCAAACCTCGATAAAGCAGCAGAGCCAGTTGCAAAGACGGAATTTTAAGCTGTACCTGAGATTGGCTTTGCTGATGGGGCTCACTTGGGTAGTCGGTTTGCTGGCGGGCTACACCGATGCCGCATTCCTCTTCTACGTTTTTGTACTTCTCAACACACTGCAGGGTCTTTTCATTTTTATCGCTTTTACCTGTTCTTCCAAGGTTATCAGCTACTTGGAGAACAAATTCAAACTGACGTCAAGACCCGGCGAGTTCAAGTCTTCCAGCAATTCGGCTTCATCCGGATCTGCATTCAGCACGAAACCTACAACACTGATCATAAAAAACTGATCTGGAGACGAAGAAAAGCTTTAGTCTCTATAAAATTATTTTAGTTAAATTTAGTTAACAGAGTTGCATTCCATTGCTCCTTCGTGTATTTGATCTATGGACTAACGGCACTGCATTTTGTAAAAATTCTGAATTTTTGCAAAAATATTTTGCAATGACTTTTAATTTTGTGTACCATTCATAAAAAGTTGCTCAATCTCAAAACATTTCTGGTCGAATCTGCATCTTTTGGCAATTTTACAAAATTTTTCCAATTAATAAATTTGCCGCAGATTTTATGAAATTTACTGTTTTGCTATGGACAGAAATATTTTACTAAAACCACTTTGGACAAAAATGTCAAATGTGATCTGTATAATCACGTGCCAAGAACTGTTTTCTTATACAGAGACTTTGTATTTAACTTCGCTCAAGACACTTCATTGTTATGCAGTACATTTTCTGAAATCCGAACATAGATATTTAGAACCAGATACTTTTTTTTTTTTTTTTTTTTTTTTTTTTTAATAAAATGTTGTTAATTCTTAAAAACTGGCTTCTATGAAGTAAAACTGAAGTTTTAACATAAGAAAAAAGTAAAGTTCGAAAAGATCTTTACTTCGGCTACAATTTTTGAAATATCGATCATAGATTATACAAATTGCAAAGCTTACGAAAGAAAAAGTTGCACAAATTTTACTTATTACATATTCAGGGAATTCAATTTCAAGAATTTCAAAATTTTATTTTTTTATGCCCTCTCCCTACCTAAATAGAAAAGTAAAATAATACTGCACTGCAGTGATGTGCAAAATTTTAGTATTTTATAATTAAGTGATACATGTGACAAGCCATTGATGCCGATTTAAATCAACCTCAAATTATTTATCCGATCGAAATAAAGTCTATATATTGTGTTTTAGTAGTGATATGCAAAATAAGAAAAGTAAATAAGTATATTTTAAACTGTTGTGATTATTTACCTAACAAATTTGTATAAACATCTGTAGATTTTTTTTTTTTTTTTTTTTTGGGGGGGGGGGGGACATAATACTGAAATTTTGTACGTCACCTTTTGAAACAGAGTGCAAATATAAGCGTTTTTGAAATTTTCTTACTATTGGGGCTCACTTAAAAACTTAAATTTTATATTTTAAATCAAATCCTTGAAATATTTTGATCATTATAAAATTATGCATTTTTTTTTTAAACGCAATTTGTATTTTATTATATACGTATAAAATCATTAAGTGATTAAAGCCAAATTCAGTCCACCATTCCTCCCCCTCAACACCTTGTATGTAGTTCAACCAACATAATAATAAAGCAAAGCTTAATACAATAATTTAATCGCAGCTAATCCTCAATTAAATAATTTAGTGTTTGTCAGCTGTTGCTTTGTCCTACTAATAGGAAATCGGAATCAGAAAAATGTAGTGTGAACTACATATGTACTCTATTTTGATAAATTACTCACTTTCACTAAGTCAAATACTTGTGATACCTTTTTTATTGGATCTGATTCGCTCACTTATGTGTCACCTTTTTACTTTTTTGTATGTAAATGAAGACATTTTTATATATTTTTTATGTATTTAAAAGAAAAAAAAAATAACTTCAAGTAGTTATATATATTTTTCTGTATTTGTATATATTTTATATGCTTAACATGTACAAAACTAATTATAAATTTTGGAATGATTAAAATATTTTTAATGATAAAGTGGTTCTAATTTCATCTTTAGTAGAAAATGAGATCTCGACATTCACGTTATTTTGATGGCTCGGTTCAAGAAAAGTAAATAAAAAAATTTTAGGTTTTCTGAAAATGATATAAAGTTTAATGTTGCTTGATCTGTGTGTGTGGGGGGGGGGGGGGGAATCCAATTTGTATTACTGCAATTTGAAGCTTTAACTATGCTTTATAACATTCTTGCCAACTCTCCATTTTTTCAAAGGCGTCTCCCTTATTCTGGGGCTATCTTCCATTTTCTTTTATCCTTATACATTTCTTCTGTTTTCTGAGCATTTTAAATTTATACCTATAATTTAATAAACTCCTATTTTAGGAAAGATTTTTCGCTTAAAAAAAAAAAAAAAAAAAAAAAAAAAAATCAATATTTTTTTATTAACACTGCTCGGCATGAAAATTGTCTCCAACACCATTTTAGCAAATTCTTATGTAAAATGACCTCCTGAATCCGAATAGGACGTCCATTTTGCCCTATCACCCACCCACCGTTTTTCAGGGACGGCTCCCTATTTTTATCACTTTACGGTCATTTTATGGCTATAAATTTGATTTTTAGGGGGGAGAAGGATTACTTTAACTGTTAAGTACCTTCTGAGGGCTACAGAGTTGAAAACATCAACATTCGCGGCAAAGGGAAAATTTAGGAAGAGGGGGGGGGGGGGGTTGTCACTGAAATTGTTTTACATTTCTTATATATTTTTTAAATCTATTATTAATGTTATTTATTAAACATTATATTTTTTTGTTTTTAAGTGTTAAATTAATTCTTTTTCATTCTTCAAATCAAATTCATGGCCATGAAATGACCGAACAGTGATAAAAATTGGGGGAAGGGTTGGTGTCCCGAGAAAACGGTGGATGACTGGGTGAAATGGGAGTCCTATTTGGTTTCAGGAGGTCATTTCACATAGGAATCATCAAGAATAGTATGAGGGGTCGATTTTATTTTTTTTTCTTTCCCCCAAGAGCAGTGTAATTACTAGTTTTACTCATTAAATTTTGCTTTGCATATATGTGTTTGACAATTTAAACCATGGATTAAAAACAGGCGTATGTGAAAAAAATTTGCCTCCGTTCTTTAGGCCTGAAAATGCCGCTTTTGGAATCTCTTTACTTTGATCCTTCAATGTTGGCAGGTATGGGGTATAAGATAGATCAGCGGTCATCAACATTTTCGACTTCACGGGCCACTAAATTCACAATTTTAAATCCCACAGACCACTAATGATTAACCCTTGCTTTCCCAAGATGGTGTCATTTTGACCCCATTTTGTAGTTGAAATTTAGTTAAGCCCGCCTCATTCAAAAAATGCGCTAATTCGCCAGATATAGCAAATGTAACCAGTAGAATGTTGCAGCAACTTCTAAACGATACAAAAAGGCGCGGTGATGGTGATTTTCGCCAAACCTGCCAAGCGGCACCTGAAAGCAACTTTTCTGCAGTAACTCCTTGATCTTGGGAAAGCGAGGGTTAAGAAATCTATGTAATATTTCTCTAACGTGGACTAATTAGGATTAAATTTTGTCGAAACGATACGACGTTAAGTGTTGTCATCTGTTTAACCAATCCAGATCGGATTCATGAAATCATCAATTCGGCTGCTATAGATTTCAGCTACAAAATTAGCTACATTAATACACTTAAAATGCATTTTCTTATTGAAAAATATATATATATGCAGAAACATGTGCACAGTCTCGTATTTAAAAGTATATATGGAAGAATTTAAAGCCAGTTTAGCCTCGCATTTCATCGTTGGGTATTTGACAAGACGGTGGTGGCGCCATCTATTAATCGAAATGAAAATCTCAGAATAAGATACAATTAAATAATTTAATTCTAAGAAATTTTAACTTAGCAAGGGAAAAAAATATTTTTAAAAATTAAAATTATCATGTAAATATCAAAGGTTTAAATCTTTTTTTATTATTATTATTAAAAATAATCTGGTGTGTCACTCGCATGACTTTCTCTTACCCTGAAATTTAATACAATAACTGCAGATTGGAGATTAAGGAGTAAGATAACGAGCACTATTATGTAAATTTATGTTAAAACAATTCGAATTAGGCTTCAGAACAGCTTTATTTGACAAATAATTCGATGTGAGGGGGGGGGGGGGGCTATTGCCTCCTCAAACCCGTGTCATTATTATCATTGTACCTATATTTATATAGAATTTAAATCTGTTATTACATTCAAAAGTTCATTTAAAATTATTCAGACAACTTTCATACGCAACAATCCTTGAAACTTATCAAACTTTTTTATTAACAAACGTATTAACTTCAAAATCCAATATTTGGTTCGCATCAAATTATTTGTTTTTAATTTACTCTAAGAGACAAAGATCAAACGTTAAAAACTTGACTTCAGTATTCCGGAAGCCTCAAAACGTGTAAATATACGAAAAACCAACCGATGAATATTTAGTTAAAAAATATATATAATTACCATAAGGAATTAATTTCAATTCCTTATCAGCTTTCCTGTATATGGTAAAATATGACAGTAAAGCACTTCCATTAACAATAAAAAAGAATGTTATGGCTTCAATACTGGCAGCCCTGTATATCTTCTGAAGGTTATGTACACACCACAGGGTGCACATAAATGCAATCCTATATTATTAACACACGGCATAACCTGAAATGCACTTCTATCATTTTTCAAGTATTGTCGCACTGTAACCTAGTTTTTTTTGTGTTGTCTTGTAAACGAACAGTGAATGATTTCTATGCCATATTCTACATGAAACATGTTTTTACGAATATAAAAGTTATGTATTCGTTTTATTTGGTTTAGTGCAGCCTATAGATGTTAAACTGTACTTACCTGCAATTTCCCTCATAGACGTAATGCATTTGAATTCTCTTGGATGTCCCTGTACACGAACCATTTGCTTGATCTCAAGGAAAAGTTTAGTGTTGCATCCTTATGATACACATTTACAATAGAAAGTTTGGACTTTCTGTTATTTGTTCTTGAGATATGCTGATATCAGACACACACCGCTAAAACCGCTAAAAACATGATATTGGGATTCAGGGTAACCTCAAAACGTATAAATATTACAAAAACTCAATTTCGAAAATTTGGCCCCAAAACAGTACTGTCTTTATCATATACATGGGTAAGAGGAAGTAAAAAAAAAAAAAAAAATAAGGGGGGGGGGGGGAGATGAAACTGAAATTTTTCAGTGAGTGATTTTATTAATGAGATTTTTTTAGAGATCATATTCTGGGAAAGACTGGCAATAAATATTCTAGAATAATAATCAGAGAATGCACATTTTATAAATAAGAAAGGAACCAATATAATGTTGCAAATGCTTATTTTACAATAAGAAAAACGTAAATACTCATTCAGTCATATGAACAATGCTTTAAAGTTCCTTTGATCGCAATAAAATAATTACAGGTAAGAAACTTGAGCGCTTTTTTTATTGCTTCCACATTATAAAATAATCTGGTGTGTCACTCACACGACTTTCTCTTACCCTGAAATTTAATACTATAAATACAGGTTTGAGATTAAAAGGTAAGATATCGAGTACTGTTATGTAAACCTATTTTAAAATAATTCAAATTAGGCTTCGGAAGAGTTTTATATGATAGTTAGTTCTGTATGAGGGGGGGTTACCGCCACTATTGGCTACCTACTGGCATAAATATTCTAGAATAATAATCGGAGAATGCACATTTTATAAATAACAGTTCTACCCTCCCCGTTTCATTACTGCACCTACATTTATACAGAATTTAAATCTGGTATTAAAATTAAAAGTTCACTTAAAATTATTCAGACAACTTTCACATGCAACATTCCTTGAAACTTATCAGTCTTGATTAAACTTTTCCAGCAACAAACTTATATTAATTTGAAAATACAACTTTTGGATCTCCTGAAATTATTCGTTTTTAAATTACTCTAAGAGACTCAAACAATAATCAAACTTTAAAAAACTTGACTTTGGTAATTGGGAAACCTCAAAACGTGTAAATATACAAAAAAAAAAAAAAAAAAAAAAAAAAACAAGCGATGAATATTTACCTTAAAAACATACATTATTTATCATATGTCTATGAAGAATTCATTTCCATTCCTGAGCAGCTTTCCTGGACATGGAAATAGTAAATACTATTTCCATGTTTTACTATAATAGTAAATACATATTATAGTAAAGCACTTCCACTAACAACAAAAAAGAATGTTATCGCTTAAATATTTGCAACCCTGTATATCTTTTGAAGAATATGTACAAACCACATAGTGCACCTAAATACAATCCTATAGTAATAATACACGGTACAACCTGAAATGCACTTCCACCAATTTTCAGCTATTGTCGCACTATAATCTAGTTCTTTTGTGTAGCCCTGCAAATGAACAGTGAATGATTTCCCTTCCAATATTCTACATGAGGCATGTTTTTATGCCTATGAAGAATATATATTAGTTTCATTTGGTTTAGTGCAGTCTATAGATGTTAAACTGTACTTTCCCCCATAGACGTAATGTATTTGAATACTCTTGAATGTCCCTGTACATGAATCATTTGCTTGTTCTCAACGAAAAGCTTAGTGCAGCATCCCTATATGATACATTTAGAATACCGAGTTTGGAATGTCTGCTACTATTTGTTCTTGAGATATGCTGATAGTACACACTCAGACCAACCGCTGAAAACATGATTTTCGGATTCAGTGGATCTCAAAACGTGTAAATATAACAAAAACTCACGTTCGAAAATTTGACCCTAAAACAATACTTTCTCTACCGTATGGATAAGAGAAAATAAAAATCTCCAGATGAAAGATCTAAATACAGTTATATAAATTGCTGTTTCCATCTAATAAAAGTGTACTTACTTAATCTGGTAATATTTATATTATAATATTAGATTATTAAAATCCAGTGGAAAACTTTTTTTTTAACGTATATTTTAAAACTTTTTTGAAAAATTGAAATATTCTAATAAATTTAGATTTCCTACAATTCAAGCTATGTATCGAATGTAGTTCAGGAATTTAAAGAGCCTGATATAGTCGAACCTCGTTAACGTGAATTACTTTTAATATGAACAGTTTCCCCAATCCCTGTCAAAATGAAGATTAATTTAATTATTATGAAGATTACTTACTAATAGCATGAACTGCTGATAACATGAACAAATTTTTTTATTCCCCTGGAGATTCACGTTAACGAGGTAGTAGTGTAGTCTAGTATTGTGCATATGAGTGACTCAGAAAATCTTGAGTTTAAATCAGAATTTAATATCAGTTATAAAATTTTTAATAAAACACAAAAATTTTATCGTGGATACAGAGCCTGGTTAACCTTTGAAGCTAGTATCGTTTCGGAGCCCTCTTTCATTTGCAAGAAGTTTTCCAAAGTTCTATGAACAGTCAAACTCGTTAACGTGAATTTCAAGGAGGATAAAAAAATTCGTTCATGTTATCAGTAGTTCATGCTTTCAGTAACTCATCTTCCTATAACTAAACTAATCTTAATCGGGCATTGTAGAAACAGTTCGTGTTAAAAGTAATTCACGTTAACGTGGTTCGACTGTACATAAATTAAAAAACTTATTTATGCTCTGAATTTTCTTTCTAGAAGTTCCTTAGCAGAATAATTCAGATTTAAGTTCCTTTCACTCCTATATATTATTAAAAATACTGCAGGCTATATTTACCTGCAAATAAAAATCATGAAAGGTACAATCTATTCGTTATAGTAATCGTTTTGGTTTGAAATTATTTGACAAAAGTTTTCATCTGACAAAAAAGGGTAAACATCAGTACAGCAACAGTTTCTCATTTCACAATGCACTCATGCTTACCCCCCCCCCCTTTTTTTTTTTTTTGCATATGTTTACAGTCATCGAAATTCTCAGTAGCTGTGAAGTGAAAATTTTTCGAAATAGTGTGTATTTTCTCTTGCTTTAGGCAAATTTCTCCCTGAATATTTTTTTCTTCAAGTGACAATATGAAAAGCCTGATACCAGGAGTTTCATGCATTACTTTAAAGTCATTTTGTGGCCTCTTTTCAATTTCAGAAGGGAAGCCCTTCCCCTTGCATCCCGAGCTTTTGGGTAATTGGGAACTGCGTGGAACAACAGTGGTCCACTGAGCACCACCGGTTGGCGCACCACTGAGATAAACAGCCGATTTTAAAATGACTTTAATAATCGCAAAATTTTATATTGAAGTAGGATTTAAAAAGATATAAAAATAGAATTAACGTCATATTATATCTAATATAAGCACAATTTGGAGATGTTGCTGTTTTGTATTGGAGAGAGAGAAAATCGCCATTCTTAAAATGTATTCAACACGGAAAATCAATTTTTCTCTTTGAACCGAGTTGGTCCTACTAGTGACCCTAAACAGAGAGAGGCTGGACACTGAATAAATAGGGCGGACGTTTGTTCAGAAAACAGTCGTTCGCTGTAGAACTTAATTTAATTTTACCAGCGTCTGACGCCTTTCTTATAATAAAAATCTCAATAAAACATATTTATCGTTAGAATGCCTTGTAGAGTGCCATTTGAAATTTTGCATAGCGTAATGGTATCTCATATAACAGCTTGAATAAACATGGCGGATCGGCTATATGGCTGGTCAATGTCCAGTCTCTTATTATGTAGGGTCTCTAGATCCTACCAACAGTCCAGACGAAACTCAAAGCTTGGGTGGCAAGAGCAGAGTTACTACGTTACCCGAAATTCAGGGAATTCGAAAAATCTAATTATAAGAAAGGAAAAATGCAGAGAATTTATAAATTTATATCGCAAAATCGGGTAAAATTCACGGGAAAAAAATCTGGAGTGACTCCACTCGACTTTCCGAACATTGAGTCAGTTTTGTAGATAACGTTGTAACAGTTTTGTAGATAAAGTAAAGAAAGAGGAGTTGTTAAACAAACAAAAGAGAGAAAACCATAAGAGTGTTTGAGTATTTTGCTCCCTATATTACACGATGTTTTATTGAACGCTACTGAACTTTGAGCCCATAGATCATAATGATAAAAAAAAATTTCGTTGTGTCCCTGTAAAAAACTATAAATGTTAGATTCACCAAAATGGTTATAGTGAGTGCAACAGTGATTTATAATATTCATATAAATTTTCAGCTCAATTGAATAAGGCGTTTAGATGCTATCGCACTTTTAAAAATTTGTTTCCATATGCCATAATGATAAAGAATTTTTCTTTGTGTCCCTGTAAAAAAACTAAGTGCTAAATTCACCAAAATCTATACAGTGGGTGCCACTGTGACCGATAACATGTGTATAAATTTTTTGCTCAGATTGATAAAGGGTTTAGACGCTATCGCACTTTTAAAAATTTGGCCCCACAGGCCATAATGATAAAGAATTTTTCCTGGTGTCCCAGTAAAAAAAAACTATAAGTGCTAGATTCACCAAAATCAATAGGGTTCGTACTTTGGTGACTTACAATATACGTACCAACTTTCAGCTTATTCGAACAAAGCGTTTAGACACTAGCGTGTTCACTCACACACATACATACATCATCCCAAAAATAGTGAACGGGGGACTTCGAAACGTATAGAAACATCAAAATCTCAAATTCGGATTTTTGACATGATTACAATACTTTCCTCATTATAGTGTTCGGAAAGTAAATATTTATAATAAAGTTTTAATTTCAGTTTTTAATTTTAAATTGTTTAGTTTTGTATTTTGGAGATTTATTTTCATTTATATGAAAATAATATAGTATGTATATAATGTATGTGTTTTATATATATGAAAAAAGTCAAATGATTTTCACTAACAGTAGTAAGTTAGTAATGTTAATGTACCCTAATGTCAATTGACTTGAAAATAAGATTCTAAGGTTGTATGATTGCGTTCTGATCTGTTTTACCATGAAAAGAAACAGGTAAAATTCTAGGAATATTATTATTATTATTTTTCAAGATTTGTATAGTAACGCGGGGAGGTGCCTGGTTCGATTAGAGATCGCACTCATTGTCATTCGGGGTTGTCTGTAGCTTTCTTTTGAATTTCACGTGAATATGAACTAGGATCCTTAATCTACATTGGAAAGATTCCTGCTCACAGAAGGCATTTCACCAAAGCCTAGGCCTTCTGCCTATACAATTAGCCTTAACTCTCGCAATAACTTGAACTGAGCAGTCGAGTAATTGCCCTCAATTAAAAACTTCGTAAGCAATCACCATAAATTGTTTATATTTAATTTTATTTTCTTCCCTGTTTGATTTAATTTTATATTAATTTATTAAAAAAAAAAATCAATTTTTATTTAAATCAAATCATACAACACCAGCATTTTTAAAGAATTTCTTTCTATTTACTTGCTACTTTTGCACACTGCCTCTTTCCGATGAAGAATCGTACTCTGCCATTTCGACCCGAAGTAATTGTTGCATTTTTTTTTTTTTTTTTTTTTTTTGTAAATATTTTCATTTAAAGACAATATTATCATATTTAAATTCCGTGTATTTTAATACATTTTTCTGCAACATTATTACTTTTCAAACGTAATCCTCATACGAGGATTATTTTCAGGGTTGCTACAGTAAAAATTCCGGAAAAATCTGGAAAACTCGGGGGATTTGAAAAATTATTGAAAAACAGGGAAAAGCTCACAAGGAAACATTCAAAAGATGTCGTCTTAAAAAAATATTGAAAAAATATGTGATTCTACTCTTCATAAAACACCAGAAAGTAAAAAAAATTATCGGCTGAAGTGAATTACAACGACCACAAAAAATTATCAAAAATAAGCATATTTGGCGATTTCAGACTGCTAGGCGATTGATTTTGAGTACTTGGCGGAGAGGCAAAACACGGTTCTGTTCGTACACGGGAATCTCTAACAAACTTATCGCCTAACAGCGTTAAATCGCCAAAAAATGCTTAATTTTGATAATATTTTGTGGTCGCTGTAATTCATTTCAGCCGATAACTTTTTCTCTTTCTGGTGTTTTAGGAAGAGTAGAATCACATATATTTTTTTTTTTTCAATGTTTTTTGAAGACGACACCTTTTGAATGTTTCCTTGTCAGACAATTTCAAAACTTATTGGAATAAGTATAAGTTATACCCTAGATATGTTCAATTGACTTGGAAACATGCTAAATTCTACTGCTGCAAAATTGCGTGTCATCTATTTTGACTTTTGAAAGAGACAGAGAAAATTCAGGGAATTTTTTCTCCTGATTTGTGTAGTAACCCTGATTTTTTTTTAATCTTTAAAAACGTAGAGGTTTGCCTTCAATATTTTTTAACCACACTGTTTATGTATAGGTGTTTGAGTTTCATTCTACTTAAAATCCACGTTTTTAAATCCAGTTTAACTCTGGCTAATGGTCAGAAGCTGCTGACGTCCTGTTGGATCACTGTTTTAATTGATAAAACGAAACCCAAACATCGATTACCGCTCGCACATACTTTTACTATATATACGTACAAATGCACTCTACAGCATATCCGTATTTCAAAGCTTCCGTGCGCAGCATAGAAAACCTACTCCCCCTTCCCCTACCAGAATCGCAAGACTGTTTTTCCTTCGTATTTTCTTTCTCCTAATTCTATAAATATAACCTATCGCTGTTCTTCGAGATTAAAGATTCTGGAAATTTTCATTTCTAACAGTCTGTGATGCATCCCAAAGGCATAGTTCTTTTATTTTCATTGTAGCTGTGTTAAAAAAAAAAAAAAAAAAAACCGCCATCTGAACATATATTGTGTCAGGAAGTATTGTAATCCTCATAAAAAAAATAAATAAAATCAGATATTTTGAACTATCCTTATTTAATTTAATCTATTTTTAACAGTAGTATCTAAATGTTGCATTTGGCTGAGCTCAAATTGAGTAGGCATTAGTTCACTGTCGCACAAACTGCTGAGAATTTTCATGAGTGTAGGACTTGAAATTCTTATACAGGGACACCAAGAATTCTTATACATTACAGCCAGTGGATTCTCATTAAGATAAAATTGAATAGGCAAGTTATAGGTGATCGTCGGAAGAACTACATAGATTTCAAAGCTTCGCGCAGTCACTTTTTTTTTTTAAACCACTATTTTTATAAAGCAATCTTCGTATTAATCAATCAAAAAAGAACACTGCAAACGATTACTAAATGCCTCTATTAAAAAAGAAGTAAGGGGATTGTACACACCAAGCACTCGTTTTTTTTAAGAGTGTAAGTAGCACTTGTAGTTATTTAACAGGAAGTGAACTCATTACAGGACTTGTGGGAGGAAAAAAAAAATTAACAACAGTAACAAAATAAAGTAAAAACAGACTAGAAAAGGTAACCAGAGCTCGAGAAAGGTGGGCACATGGGACCCTGAGGTTATCGTCAAGGGTGAGTTATGTCTCGCCTAATTTAAGACGAAATGGACGTGATTCGTAGTTTGTCAACAAGGATCTAGCTATGTCCATTTCTTCTATAAGCCAGTGGCAGGGTGTCCAGAAGCGACTTAAATCATTTCATCGTTTTGGGTTTAAGTAACCTCCCCCCTTCCCCAAGATCAAAGTAATTACAACTTACGGTTATCAGTTAGCTTTCATCAGTTAACTTTCAAAATTATCAGTTAACTTTCTAGAGTCTGATAAATAATCACCACGATGAGTTAGGATTGGGTCAAATTGCACTCTAGCGTTCGTGAAACCGAGAACAATGGCTTCAAGTGGATTCCGAAACACTACGAACATCCATGCCTGGTATTCGGATTCGAACCTGGCACCTATTAATTGTAGGTCATTCAGCCACCAGATGGGCTGTTCGCGTTGGGAAAATATAAAACCAAAAAACTTCACTTGATTGAAAGGACGAGTTTTAGATCATTTTAACTTTTGCAAACATGATACGCGTCCGCTTGGAGTTCGATTTCAAGAGGGTACAAACTCCTGAGAAAACTTTGAACTTCCAAGTTCAAAGTTCGATCACCTTCGGAAAATCTTGAAAAACCGAAAATTTTAAAATTAAGTTTACACACTCTTCCTTTTCCCTTCCGGCTTCCTGGAGGGAGGGGAAAAAAAGAACTAAGCGACCCACTTTTTTGAAAAAGCCCCGGAAAAGCCTTTATGGGCCAATAAAAAATTCTTAGGTGCGCACACACACAAAAAAAGGGAAAAAACATCCCCTCTTCTCCTAAGCAGCTGGTAAGGAAGAAAGAGCGAAAGCAATGCAAATTTCTACGACAGGGGAACCCTGTATTTGGATATTCTACGGTTTTTATCTCCTCTGCCTCACCCTTGCTGATTTTTTTTCCCCTTTTAAAGTTGTGTAGGAATTTTTACAGAATATTGGGATTTTTTTTCTTTCTTTTTCTTCTCTCTCTCTCTTAATAAAACGCAGTTGTCACCGATGGGTTTGGTCGGCTTTTAGATGGCTATAAAAATTTTATGTTTTTCATTTCCGGCAACAGAAAAATCTTCGCAGCAGCTGTCGAGTAAAATTTTGTTTCTTATGGTATCATTCTTTATTCTCTCCAGGAGTTTGAGCCCTAAGCACTTTTTGAGCACGCCCTTCCTGTAGTGAAATGTTTTATATAACAACATTGTAATTAAAGGCAGCCTGTAATATTTTTTTCACAGATTATCACTGTGCAACATTGCACTATATAATAATGAACTTTGAATTTAAAAAATAAATTTGTTCAATGCAGTTTTTCACATAATATACGGTAAATTAATATTTTGTTTATATTTACAGGGTGAATTAATCTTTTTATTGAACTATTAAGGAACAGGCAACATTGCGTGTATCTTTTCAATAAAATAAAGTATACATTTAAATCTGAGAGGTTCAGCCACTATGCCATAGAAAATTTGGCCCTTTTTTATAGGTGAGGCCTTTAAACAAAGGTCAAGCAATAAATATAATGAATTAAATAGTTTTATTATTCTAATTTATATTATTTATCTATACAACTATAGGGGAGAGTGGGGTTGAATGGGACGCAGGATGAATGGGACAATAGCAAAATTTTTATGTTCTGCAAGCGCCAGAAACTTGACAATTTTTCTGATATATGGTAGCACTTAGGTCATTCATCAAGTGTAGTTTCAGAATTGTACTATTCATAGAAGAGTAGAAAAAAAATTAAAATGTTTTTTTTAGCTACCAAAGTAAGTTTTTACTGATTCAGTTAGATAGTAGTTAAGAAATTAACTATTTTCTTAAAGTTAATATAACTCTTATAGGTGAAAAGGCATAATCTTTTATTGTGTTTATGACATTCAAGAAGAATATTGACAATTGTTCATTAAGCCTATTTCCTGTTTTATTTGAACATGTGATGGTGGGAATGAATGGGACATCCCCCATTATGTACTAATTTAAAATTTTACACAAGAATTATATTAAAACGTAAATTAGCCCTATTGATTATCAGGATTGTTAATTTTGTGGAAAAAAAAAATGAATTGTTCTGAATTTTGTTTATAATAATTATGATTAAAAAAATTATAAGTTAGAATATTCAATGCCAATTACAATCAATAATTGAAATAAATAAATAAAATAATAATAATAATTGGATTAAAATCACAATTTCAATCAAGCTAATTAAATAAATTCTGGTGATTATTAATGTAATACAGAATAGAATGTTGCATTTCCCGATTAGTTGGAAACAAAATTTTATCTGGATAATTTGTACTCTATTATAATGATTTATCTCTTTCTAGTGTCTTATTTATTTTTAGATTAGGTCTTATTAGATTAAATTACCAAAGCCTACAGCACTAGGAACTGCACGAACTAAAGGGCTTTTATCTTTTGATAAAAGCCAGATTTGAGTCAATACATCAGTTTAAGTTAATTTCAGTGAATTCACAGTGTGTAATAAAATCACATAAGCCAATTTAACTTTAAAAATTTATTTACTTTCCATTTTGTTTTGTTTTCTTTGTTAATTCCAGTCCTGTCCCATTCATCCCCAATCATGTCCTATTCATCCCCATAGGTGGGGATGAATGGGACAATATATATATATATGAGTAATTCTCTGAAAAGTGGTCATTTCATGTCCCAGTAATCTTGAGGGCATATTTTTAAAATCACAAAAACAAAAAGCTGTCAGAACTATCAATATTAATTAGTTATGCATATAAACTGTAATTCTTTGGTTACTGGAATTTAAATATAATTTTAAAATATTTTTTGAAGTGCAAAATATCATTCCCTCACTGTGTCCCCATTCACACATGTAAGTAAATAAAATGGTTTCTATGGTATTAAAGCATGTATATTAAGATTATGTTAATTGAAAATTTATTAAACATACTTTAATAAATATTTATCCATTATACTACATTTATATATTATGCAATGAAAGAAATTAGAACACACTTTATTGTTGTTCCTGGTATTAGATATCATTCCCTCATCAAACTATAATTACACCCCTACTTACTCCATTAATGGCAGCACGCGCTTTATGTAAGTCAAACTTAATTTGTATGGCAGCAAAGTAAAAAGCCATTTTGTGTTCTGTTCGAAACTTTTTACAATGAGTTGCATAAGGCTCTCAAACGTTAGATTGAAATACAGTATTTTTATTATACGTCATTCCCTCATTCATTATAAAGTTAACTAAAAGAAATCAAATTTGCTTTTTTATGTTATTATAGTAATAAAAATATGTTTTAATAAATATTTAGTGTTTGAAAATACAACTAAACCTAATCATATTTTTATAAAGTAGTTTCTAGAAGAAATTTGTCATTCCCTCATTTTTATAATTAATAGAAATAATACTATTTCAAAAAATTATCAGATGCAGTTTGGTTTACATTATTTTTTATTAACTGTAACGTATGTGTACATGCACAAAATTAAAATAATAATAATAATAATAATGGATCAATTTTATTTGGACTAACTTTTTTTTTTTTTTTTAAAGCCCACTTTTCAGAGAATGACCCATATATATTATTAATTAAAAATAATAACTTTTTATTAAAGTTAGTATGTTTATATGTAACTGATTACTGAAGTGTACTTATGAGCAATGTTGCAAAATTCTGAATTACGTATGGCCGACGTTATCAATAAAAACATGAAAAATGTCCCATTCATCCACACTCTCCCCTACCCCTTAGCATTAGTTTGTTTAAATTTTTAAAAACTTATTAGCAAACATTTTTGTTTTGATTATTTGTTTGTTCGGAGAATTCTTTTATATTTTGGATCAAATTATTCAATATAGCGTTGTTTCTCTGTACGTCGTAATAATATGTTACTTTGCACTAAAGTTTCATGGCAGGAAGTACTAGGGTTAGTATTTAATATTATATAAATTTTGTACTTTCATTTTTGGCATTAAAAATGAGCATTTTCTTACAAGCCATTGCATTAAAATTTATCAGAAATTTGGATTGAAAAGAACTGGTTCTTAAGAGAAGGGGGGGGGCATTTGGTTGGAGGTGGACTGTTTGAGAGATTTCACTGTATTTAATTCATAATTTGTTACACTTCAAGGTATTTTCTTCAATTTTTCGTTTGATATTTATACTTTAAATAATTATATACTTAACACGTTGAGCGCCACGCGAATTCTTAAAATCCATTAAAATTCCATAATGATTCCTCCTGTATTAAATAAAAATAAAGCAAATTTTTAATAATTACTTAAAGCAATGTAATAATTTTAGTTTTACATCCTATTTTGCACTGTCAACCACCGATGGTTGACGCGGCTTTATATCATACTAGCAGGCTTCGCCCGCTTCGCTGGGCACTACATTTAAAGGATTTCTTTTTAATTGAATAATTAAAACGTAAATAAATATATTTCGATTGGCGACTATTTTCTTCACAGTTTTAGTATGGGATCTCCTTGACAATATCAAACATTTTTTGAACTTGCCGAATCTGTGCAACGAAACTATTATTAAAACGAATATTCTCGAAAACAGTCAAATAGAAATGTTAATTCTTCGAATATTCTGGAAACAGTTGAAGCCGTTACTCGTACAGTAAAAGTCGCTATTCAATGAATGGTCGAATCAGAGAACGCACGTAAGTCGTTTTCGCAGCAATCACTATAACGCATGTATGTACAGTCGGTAACAAAAGTGTCCGAATACTAGAAAAAATTTCTATGTACAATAAGTACACTTCATACGGTTTTGTTAAATAAATCCTTATCGAATCATGTTCTCAGACTGACTAAGAACAGGATTCGACAAGGATTTATTTAACAAAACCGTATGAAGTGTACATTTTTAACATAGAAATTTTTGCTAGTATTCGGACACTTATGTTACCGACTGTACGCTTCACGCACATGAAAAAAAATAAATAAATAAATAAATAAATAAATAAATAAAAATAATAATAATAATCACTGGACAGCCCTACATCGCTGTGCATGAATCTGAAAACGCACGCAACTTGGTTCTGCGGCAATCACTATCACGCATATTAAAAAAAAAAAAAAAAAAAAATCACTGGACACCCCTACCTCAAATCAATAAAAATAAAATGAACCAATCAAATCTCTCGTAATTCCTCATAACTTAGCTCTAGTTCTACGTAAAATACACTCAAATCAATGAAAATCAAATAAACCAATCGAATCTCTCGTTATTCCTCATAACGTAGCTCTAGTTCAACGTAAAATACACTGAAATCAATGGAAATCAAATAAACCAATCAAATCTTTCGTAATTCCTCATAACGTAGCTCTAGTGCGACGTAAAATACACTCAAATCAATGAAAATCAAATAAACCAATCAAATCTCTTGTAATTCTTCATAACGTAGCTCTAGTTCATCGTAAAATGCACTCAAATCAATGGAAATCAAATAAACCCATCAAATCTCTCCAAAGATTCTCCATTCTGCGTCATTATAGAAATGGGAAGTTTTATTTTCATATTTTTATTAATTAAAAGAAAACTAATCAAAAATTCGAAAATCTGACTTCGATGTGCCCAATGACCCTTCGGAGGGCACCTTTATGTTAAATCAAGTGACTGTCCGAGCTACCGTTTTCGAGAACAGTGAAATATAGATATACAAATATTGCTCACTTAATAGTATAAGATTTGACACAGTCAGCTACCTATGGCTAACATGGCGCTGAACGTGTTAATTTTTTATTGGTACTGTTTTTACTTTCGGGGTAAAACTTTCTCTGAAATGTTTGAAGTATAACATGTTCTGCACACTCCTAAAGTTTCAAGAGGATTCCTTCAGTACTTAGAGATATATGACAAAATGTCTAGAATCTAGAATGGCTGATATGGCACTCAACGTGTTAAAATAATTCTACTCATGAAATGAAAACACCTTTACTTATAGTGGGAGCAGATCAAGTTTTCAAATCTGTTTGAAGAATATATAGCAAAAGTATTCGGATACGAATTTTATTTTATTTTTTAAAATTTTCATTCGCGTTTGAATTTTTTAATTATTTTTCAAATACAGTAAGCCATAAAAATAATCTGGTGTGTCACTCACACGACTTTCTCTTACCATGAAATTTAATACTATAAATACAGGTTACAGATTAAGAGGTAAGATAACGAGTACTATTATGTAAACCTGTGTTAAACAATTCAAATTTGGCTTCAAAAGAGAATTCAAAAGAGTTTTATAGGATAATTAGTTCTGTGTGAAGGGGGCTACCGCCCCCCTCAACCCCCCGTTTCATTAATGCACCTACATTTATATAGAATTTAATTCGGTTATTAAAAAATAATTCTGTTTTTAAAAAATAATTTATTAAAATTATTATTTAAACAAATTATCTTTTATGATAATGCAGACAATTTCCATATTAGAGAAGTAGTATAACACTAAATATCAAAAAAAAAAAATGTTGAATTTATTCTCAATATTAAATTAAAAAAAAAAAAAAAAAAAAAAAGGTTAAAAATGAAAAAAAAATTGATAACTTTATTTTGAAATATCGCAGATCGATGGTTCAGCCATTCGTTTTAAAGGTATTGGCGTGCTCTTTTGAAAGATAACCATCATGAAAATTGACTCCCCTCGAGGGGTGACTTCCCCTCCAGGGGGGAGGCGAGGCTCCTACATACACATCCCCCCCCTCAGTTGACTATCTCTATTACAAAAAATATATATTCGCTTCATTTGGTTTAGTGCAGTCTATAGATGTTAAACTCTACTTACCTGCAATTTTCCCCATAGACGTAATGTATTTGAATAATTTTGAGTGTCCCTGCTCAACGAAAAGCTTACTGTAGCATCCCTATAGGATACACATTTAGAATACCGAGTTTGGAATTTCTGCTACTATTTGTTCTTGAGACAGACAGACCATTCTCTAAAAACATTATTTTCGTATTCAGGGAACCCCAGAACATGTAAATATAACAAAAACTCGCTTTCGAAAATTTGACCCTAAAACAATACTTTCTCGACCCTATGGGTAAGAGAAAGTAAAAAGAGTGGGGAGGGGTGCCAGCCTTATCACAAATCCGGTGCTAACTGTCTCGCTTTCAAAAGTATGAACGGAATTGTAATGATGTTTGAAATGATTGTGGAGGTTTTGCAGGAGTAATATTAAAGGTATCAGATGACCTCTTCATAAATCTTAGAAATTCTAAATAATTCTTTCTGATTCTGCACTGAAAAATTTATAAATTAAGACTCGGTTAGTCGCCCTGGATAACGAAAAATTCCAGGTAACCAAACTGTTTTGATGATAATGTGTAAAACTAATACATTGGGGCATCACAAAACTTCATTTAAAAAAAAAAAAAAAAAAAAAAAAAAAAAAAGTCATTCTGCATAATAGCACGTGGAAAAGCAACTCCTCAGCTGCAAAACTTTTCTATAAACAAGCTATAATATTAAATCAATTTTATTTTATCATGTTTTTATTAACTTCTATTCTTGTTTGTCCGGTACAAATCTTGCAATCGATTTTTAACTAACTTCTCTACTAGCTAGACATTTGAAACTTTCACAGTAGCTCAGAACCCGGTGACAACACAGTACTTCGACGTCCGATTTTCGAATAGTTTTCTTATAATTAATTGAAATATGAAAATAATAACATCCTAATAGCGTTAAAATAGCCATTAAAATATTTGCTAGAATTTAATTGTTGACAAAAAAAAAAAAAAAAAAAAAATACGAGTTCATTTTCTTTCGACATAAAAATGAATACATTTAATTCAACGTGAACGTTAAAAAATTATAAAAAGTTAAATGATGCATCTCACAAAAATGGACGTCATTATCACTTTAAAAATTTTATACACATTGATAAGAGATATGATTCATTAGAAAATTTAAAGCATGGTATATAAAAAGTTTTTTAATCTTATTATTATTTTATGTTTAAATGGTTTTTATGATTGTATATGCAAGCACTAATGTCAGTTTTTGATAAAGACTCAGATCATTATGACGACTCTTTTGATAACTATACAAATCTTAACAAACCAAACGAAAATTATAAAGATGTACAAGTAGGAGGAAGTCAAACAAACTTAAACTTCCCAGGATGCTTAACAACAGAGGGTGTTTTTCTGTAATAGAAATGCTTCAGTATTATAAACATTATCAATTCAATGTAACTTTTTTAGGAAGTGAAATTTTTTGATAAGGTAAAATTTTAAGTTCGGTTTGTAAACATTCATTTATCACGAAATTATAGCCAATTTTTCACTCATTTCAGTTTTATTTCAATCCACACATTAAATAGCCCTATATAAGGAGGCACGTTGTAGGAAGCACAAATTAATTTCCGTGTAAAAAAAAGGTTAGAAAAGGAAGAAAAATCTGTGTCAGAAGAGGGTTACTTTGATCCAAGCAAGAGTTACTTTAACTTAACATTTTAAAACTATTCCTTTTATCAATGGCCGTTAAAATGTTAGATAAATGGATTACTCATTTACCTGAAAACACGCATTTGTGACAAATAACTTGAAAAGTTTGTCACTAATATTTCCTGTTTTATTGGCCTAAACTTTGTAAAATTGTTAAAAAGTGGGCCAAAGGCCAGTTTACGATATGTATGCAACTACCATTTAATTAAAAAAAAAAAAAAAAAAAAAAAAAAAAAATGGATAAGGAGAAATATTTTCTATACACTAATAAACTGTACAAAGTATCAACATTGTGTCGAATAAAATCCGAGAAATGTGACGAGATATAAACGCTAACTTATTTTTGACATACGTTTTCCAATAGAAACCCACTTTTCAGTGCCGCAGTATAAATTCTGCAAAGTAAAAAAATATACTGCTGGGGTCTTCAAGCTTTCTTGCACTTTGCTCTCAACATATGATAAATGATAGAGAGTTTTAAATATTAACTCTACTTACAAAATCTAATGTTTCTAAATTTATCTGTGCGCTCTATGATTTTTTGTTTTTTTGTATTTTCCAAAAAATTTTTAAGGATTAACTGATTTTTGACATAGGGAGGTTGCTTTAAGAAATGCTCGGCTTTTCCCCATTCTTTCAGTTGACTTTTTATTTATCTCAAAATTTAATTACTTAATAATAATAATAATTAAAAAAATAAATGAATGATGCGACCTCATGATCAATGAGCCCCGCCAGTGGCCGAAAGGCTCTGTTCTCGAAGATGGGAGGTGAAGGATTCGGTCCCAGATCGCGCTCATCGGCCTAGCAGTTCGTTTTTTTTTTTTTTTTTTTTTTTTTTTTTTTTTCTCATTATAACCCTTAGAAAGATCCCTTATTGAGGGCATTCTACCCTGGGTCCGTGTACACAATTAGCATGAACAAGCGAAGCGATATCAGAGTAGGTGAAAATTTGAAGATTCTGTTATTAATAATTTTACTAGCGAGCTTCGCCCGCTAGCGGGTCAGTATTTTCAAATGAATCACTAAAATTAATGAATCACTAACAGTAACTTTTAGTGTTAAGAAAAGAAATTAAAAAAAAAAAAAAAAAAAATCATTTCTGATTGGGTAAA
Source organism: Salticus scenicus (assembly GCA_963930645.1). Classification (NCBI taxonomy): domain Eukaryota; kingdom Metazoa; phylum Arthropoda; class Arachnida; order Araneae; family Salticidae; genus Salticus; species Salticus scenicus. The sequence continues at coordinate 399,323,574 of OZ005649.1, read as the reverse complement.
AAGTCGGTCCGGGTCCAAATAAAATTTGATTTCTCAAATCAAATTTTTATTCTTAAGAAAAGAAAATTTAAAAAATCATTTCTCATCAGGTACAAAGTCGGACTGGGTCCTCACTGTCTACGGTAGCGCAGTCCCGTGCGCGCTGCGCGCGTTTAAGTTAAGGAATACACGCACTGCGCGCGCGTATTCCTTCCCTGACCCTTCGTGCCCCCTAAAAAAATCATTTCTGATCGTGTAAAAACTCACACCGTGTCCCCACTGCCTTCGGCAGCGCAGACCCATGCGCGCTGCGCGCGCACGTGTGAAGGTATACGCGCGCTACGCGCACATATTCCTTCTCAAGTCAAATTTTTTTCTTAAGAAAAGAAATTGAAAAAAAAATCATTTCTCATCGGTTAAAAAGTCGGAACAGGTCCCCACTGCCTTCGGCAGCGCTGTCCCGTGAGCGCGGTGCACGCCTATATCTTCCCCACCCTTTCAGCCCTTCCTAATTAACCTACATATATCAATTTTGAACGGTCAAACTGAATTAGCTGAGATGCAAAAGAAAACCTAATCAGGTTACCTCAAAACGTGTAAATCTGGTGAAAACTTTCGATAATATAAAAAAACTTTAAAATATCTTTCGAATAATGTATTAAAAATAATTTAATCATAATTAGAAATTGAACTATTGAAATTTGAAAATATTACAGCGCCATCTGGCGGTAGAAATTTCTGTAATCTACTGTTCGATTCCAAATCAACAAAGCTATCAAATGATGTATTACTTATGAAATTATTTTAATTAGTAGCTGAGATACAAAAGAAAACCGATTCAGGAGACCTCAAAACGTGTAAATGAAGCGAAATCTTGAATCCCACTTTCGATAATATAAAAGTACTTTAAAATATCTTTCGAAAGATGTATTAAAAATAATTTAATCATAGTTAGAATTTGAAATACGCGTATGAGAATAAAATTTAATTTGCAATTAAATCGTACATTTTTTATTTATTTTGGAAACCCGGTGAAATTTTAACTGCTACTTCGTCTTGTGATGCTAAAAGTGTGTAGCAAGTTTGAAATAATTTTGAATAAAATTGAAGCGTTTTGAAATTTGCAATTTTTATTTCCAGTACAAAATCAGTAAAGCAGGAAGTAAAATCTATTTATTCTTTCGCCCGGCGCCATGGTAACCGAAATACGTCTATTGCGAAATTAATAAAACTCTTGTGATTTGTTGCCACCTTTTTTTTCATACTTTAGTTAATTTTAAAAAATCTAATTGCCCTATCGATAAGCTGTTTAAACCGTCGGATTCAGAAAAATCGGATCTTTCATTTGATACCTTATTTGTAACGATACGACTGATATTTCTAATTTATTTTCCACTTTTTCCGTAAAAATGTCGCTTTTTAAGTATTTACTGGGTCATTTTTCGGTAGACAAGGGTGGACGTTTTAATTAATATCTCCGCTAATTAGGGTCGCATCGCTTAGCGAATTATCGCGATGTCGAGATGAAGAAATTCTGCGTCTGTTGACACCGGTTTCGAAGCGATGCGACCATTAGCGCCGGTGCTTTAGCGGTCACAAGGCATTTCTCACAGACAGACAGACAGACAGACAGACAGACAGAAAGACAGACAGACAGACAGACAGAAAGACAGATGCGCACAGATTTTAATAATATATAAGGAGATTCATATCTTCCGTACTCCCCACAGAATGCGAAACTTGTCGCTACACCGATTAAAAAATAAATTAATAAAACCTCTAAAAAATAAACCTGAAAAAATTAATTTTGTTTTTTACGGAAAGATTTTTGAATGTTTCGTTTTTCATGTTACGGAAGTAAGGAAACGAGTAAACCGGAAAAGCAAAGTAGAACTCATGAAGGTAAAAAGGTAGTCTTTCTTCATCATGGCTCCCTGCGATTCAGAACTTACACCGAAAAGAAATTAAAATTGTTTGGTGCTGCCATCTATAACCTAGGTATAAAATTAAAATCTACAGATTTCTGATGGAAAGTAACCAGGCCAGGATTCTGAAAATGAATTTTCTCTCGTTGATTTAAAAAATAATAATTCTGAATTTTTTTTTTTGTCAAAAGGAATATATTTATACGTTGGAAATTTAGTATCCTTTTGAAAAATTCTATTAATTTAAAGTAAATTATCGTTCTCTCTCTCTCTCTCTCTCTCTCTCTCTCTCTCTTGCAATTCATATTTAAAAATATATTTCCAAAATAATGGCTAAGGTTTAAAAAAAAAAAAAAAAATGTTTGGTCATGTGTTAATATTTGTTTTCGAGTAATTGTGATACCAGACTGACATACAGACCAAGCTTGATTTTCTGATCCGAGTGACTGTAAAATGTGCAATATATAGCAAAAACTAATTTTCGAAAATTTCCCCAAAAATACTTTCTTTGCCATATATAGATCAAAGAAAGTTAAAAAAATAAATAAATAAAATAATCATCAGATAAGGAATAACAGTAAATGTTTTGAATTAATTTTGTTTAAAAAAAAAATTGCTAAATTACTCCAGGTTATGCGTCCCTCTAACAAAGATGACAAACCTTTATCAAATTCTATTCATCTATCTCTACACACTCTAATTTTTAAAATCAAAATGCCTTGAAACATGTTATTAGTGTTCACTATAGCCAGTATCCCATTCAAAATGACGTATATGGCAACACTAGTTTGAATGCAATGATTCATAAAAAAAATAAAAAATAAAATAAAAAACTAGTATGCTGTAGCCATCACATGACTTTCTTCTATATTTTCCTATACAGTTTCACTCAGTAAAAATAAATTATTAAACTTATTATTTATTAAAATTGTCTTCCATGATGAATGCAGACAATTTCCATTCTAAAGAAGGAGTTTAGCATTATCCAAAGAAAGTCAATTTTATTCTCTATAGGATATCTTCAAAAAATGAGATTTTTTCTGTAATCGATTTTTTTCATTAAAAAAAAAAAAAAAAAAAAAAAAAAAAACTTTATTTTAAATTATTTCACACCGATGGTTTAACCATTCGTTTTAAAGGTATTGACGAGTTCTTTTGAAAGATACCCTTGATGAAAATTTGCCCCCTCGAGGGAGAAGTGATGCTCATATATATAAAAAACATTTTCCCAGTGAACTATCACTATCGTAAACAATTCTTTTTAATTTTATAATGATTATCAAATCTTTACTACATTTATAAAGAATTTTGTCCTACATCGCCATGTTAGAAATTAAGAAAAAGCGTAGTGGCAACGACACCTGTTGGTAGATTTTTACCAAAAGTTGATAGGCACCGATTTATGTCAAGGTGCAACTACATATCAAATTTTATAAAATTCTCTGCTGTAGTTCCTGGGATACAGTTACCACAATATTTGGTCACACACACAGATAGACAGACATTTTCTAAAAATGGTCAAATCGTGTTCTAGACCTCTCAGAATGTGTTAATCCATCGAAGACCCGAGGTCGAAAATTTTTACGAATCCAATACTTTGTTCTATTGAATATAGAAGGGAAAAAAATCGTGTACATTATAAGACCTAATTCATTATTATCTTTATAATTCACAAAACATAACTTACAACTTCAATAGCATAAAATCATACTTCCTATAAAATTAGGGTGTGATCAGCCTAGATGGTTGATTTAGAAGGCCACACAAATTATTTAGGCATATTACAGGATGTAAATAAAAAAATATATCGCTGAGTATTTTCTTTTTATTATGAAATTTCTTTATATATATATATATATTACTTTACTAGATTTTGAACCCTATATGATTCATATGCTATTTTTAGACATTACACAGACTACACGAAGTAATCAATTTCACAGTATTATCTAATTTGTTTCTGAAAACTATTATTTCATTCCTTTATGTAAAATCTTGACTTGGCAGTAAATAGATGCAGTAAAGTAAATTTAAATAAACTTTAAAACGCCAAAATGAAAAATAAAATACATATACTGCAGTTTCGATAGCATTAACCTCTTCATCTAATTTGATATGCAGTCTCAACCCTCTGTTATTCTATGGAGAAATTTGTTTTGTGCATTATTTATTACCTCATTTCGTTTTCACATTTAGAAAATTCACATCTGTTAAAATGCTACTCGTTTTTTAAAAATTGATTTTTTAAATTCTTAACATTTTCATAGTTCTGTATTACAGTCGATAACAAAAGTGTCCGAACATTAGCAAAAATTCCTGTATAAAAAAAGTACGCTTAATGCAGTTTTGCTAAATAAATCCTTGTTGAATCCTGTTATTTGAATGACTAAGAACAGGATTCGAAAAGGATTTGTTTAACAAAACAGCATTAAGTGTACTTTTCTTATATAGGAGTTTTTGCTAATGTTCGGACACTTTTGTTACCGACTGTACCTATTTCCTATTGGCTAATTCCTACTCTAAAATCAGCAACTCACAATGTATATAATAAAACCTTTCACATGTGTGTGTCTGTCTGTATGCTGCGATCGTATCCATTTTTTTCCCTTCGCCTAAGGAAAGATCTTGCTTAATTATTTCGACCTGAAACGATTATTGTGTGTTGTTTCAGTTTGTAGTGTTTCTCCTGAAGTTTTTATCCGTCATTCAAAAAGGGTTAGCCCTAGTCGTAAGAATGAAATATAGTATTTGAGATATATATAACCATCTAAATGTCCATCTCTCTCTCCTTTTTTTTTTTTTTTTTAGCACTCTATGATTTCAAGTTTTTAAGTTAGTTTCTTGTATAATTTTGTTATTATTATCAGCATATATAGTTACCCTCATCCGTGGCTGATTCTGTCACACTTTAGGCTTAAGAGATTTCCTTAGACTCTGTCTCCTAATCTTCATACTTTAGTCAATTTTAAAAACGTAATTGACCGATCGATAAGCTGTTTAAACAGACGTATTCAGAAAAATCGCGCCTTTCATTTGGTACATTATTTGTAACGAATATATAATTAGATTTTTTTTTTTAATTAATTAAAATATGAAAATAAAAGCTTTAAAATACATTTTAAAATAACGTCTATAAAATAATAATTTTAAAGGTAACGAAGAGATAAACAAAGTGAGAAAATTTCGCACGGGCTTGCTAGCAAATAAATTATTTAAAGTGAGAAATAAATAAAATAAAATTATTATTTTTCAACGGGCGTCTTAGTCGCCCTACAACAAACTAGATGTTTAATATTTATTGTCGCACCATTATAAAATCTTTGTTGCCTGAAAATTTCGTATAATTTTCTCTTTTTTTTTTTTTTTTTAAACCTGTGTGCTGAAATAATAGACAAATGTTCGCATTTAGACATCGAGTCAATGTATGTACATCATTAATACATTTTTATTGTACAGATCATAATGCATTAAACATTAGCTATCTACATACAGGCTTCGGGAACATATTCACTAATTTTTAATCATGTATCAATGCATATGTACATATATATTTATTGAAAACATATCTTTTTTCGAAGAATATCACTCTTTAAACGGGTTTGAAAAACTCACTCTATTGATAAAGTAGACATAAATGAGTTTTTAACTTTGACTAAATGTTACGTATATTTTACATAGATAGGTCAAATTAATTTTCAAATGAACGAAAGAAGACTAGGCCAGGGTTCAAGCCTGGGTCATTTTCACAGTCACCAAAGCTCTACCAGTTGAGCTTCTCGATCGACATCTATTCCCTCACTTGAAAGTTGAACCTTTTCATTTTCGTATGTTCTGCGAATATCAGTCTTCAGTTATGACGCCACGAACTTACCCGCTAATAATATGGGAAAACAGAAGAGGGAAAACGAAATCTGTTTAATGCATGACAGAAAGAACATTTCACTTTCTTCTTCTTGACATCCACACGTACAAGAGGAGTGTTGCGACGATGATGGCGGCGACACACGATCCTACCACTATAGGGATGACAGGATTCTTCTCTGCAAATTGAAAATTACATTTTAATGGTGGGTATGCAAAAAACCTCATTAATTGTAAATACATGTACACTGAAGACCAAAAAAAAATGGCACACCTGACTAATATTGTGTAGGGCCCCTGCGAACACGTAGACGTGCTGCAACACGACATGGCATGGACTCGACTAATGTCTGAAAGCGTGCTGGAGATAATTTACTCAATGAATCCTGCAAGGCAGTCCACAAATCTATAGGGTTGTGAAGAGGAGGAGGAATATCTTTTGCACAGAACGTTACAAGTCATCCCAGATATGCTCAATAATGTTCATATCTAGTGATTTAGGTGGGCAACTAACCTGTCTAAAGTTAGAAGAGTGTTCCTGGAGCCACTCGGTAGCAACTCTCGACGTGTGGAGTGTCGAGAGTTGGAGTGTCGTATTGTCATGCGGAATTGTCAAAGTCCATCGGAATGCGCAATGGACATGAGTGGGTGAAGAAGGTGATCGGGCACGATGCTTACATATTTGTAACATGTCAGAGTTGCGTCTAGACGAATCCAGGGATCTCATGTTGCACCAGTTGCACACGCCCCATAACATGACACAGCCTCCTCCAGATTGAACAGTTCCCTGTTGACGTGTAGAGACCATGGATTCATGAGGTTGTCTCCATACCTATACACGTTCATCCGACCGATACGATTTGAAACGAGAATCGACAGACCAGACGACGTGTATCCAATCATGAACAGTCGAATGGCGGTGTTAACGAGCCCAGGAGAGGCGTAAAGCTGTGTGTCGTGCAGTCAATAACTGAGCACGAATGGGTCTTTGGCTACGAAAGTTCATATCAATGGTAGTCCGCTGAATAGTTTGCACGCTGGCGCTTTTTCATGCCCAGAAATGAAATCTGCAGAAATTTTATTAAAGGTTGCACCTCTGTCACGTTTAAGGATTCTCGTTACTCGTCGATGGTCTCGTTCTTTCACAATCTTTTTCTGACCGCAGCGATGTCGGAAATTTGATGTTTCATCAGATTTCCTATATTGGCGGTACATTCGTGAAATGGTCGTGCGCGAAAATCCAAATTTCGTCGCTACCTCGGAGATTCTATCATCCCCTTTCTCGCACACCGATTATAGCACCGCGTTCAAAGTCTCTTAAATTATGATAACGTGTCGTTGTAGCAGCGGGAATCGATCTAAGAACTTTGACAAACACCTGTTATCTTATATGGGCACTGATGACCGCATGGCGTTACTTTGACTGGTTAAATACATCTGTTATTTTGGAATACGTATGCTTATACCAATTTTTTGGCTCTTCAGTGTAAGATGGAGAAAGAAAACAGAGTATACTCATTCTCATTATAGTAGTTTTGTGTTTAATTAAAGATAAATAACTACCAGAAGAGTATTTACATGTGCAGGGAGCCCCGGGGTATTTACAGTTATTCGGGCCCCCACAATTAAATGAAAAAAAAAAAAATTAAGAAATAAAGAAAATAAACTGAAAATAATTGTAAAAAAAAAAAAAAAAAAAAAAAAAAAAAAAAGTACCATTTAAAATAATAAGAAAGCACCACAGAACTGGCGTTTTAAAGTAATAACTACAAAACTTTGAATAAACGGCATAAAATGCAACAAATATCGCATTTTATGGTGTTTATTCAGAGTTTTGTAACTATTACCTTTTAAAATAACCTACATATATCACCCCTTAAATTTCTAGTAATATGGCAGAATTCACATTTTCAAATATGAGCCAAAGGATGCTTTCCCCCCCCCCCACTTGATTTTTTTAACTTTTTATCCCTATCCTTAAGGAGAGATTTTGAAGGTGATTTATGCGAAGAAAATTTTTAAATGCCAGAAATGTTTTGTTTTGCTATTTTTAAAAGAAAAATTTTGAAAATTATCTAAGATATTTTAGAGAGCCTTGGGCATGTGTCCCGAATGCCCCATGGTAAATCAGTTCTTGAGACTACATGTCAGAGGTTCTCAAATTTTTTGAAGTGGGAGCACACTTAAAATCGTACAAATAACTGAACTGAAACTGACTTAAGGTCATTATAAAGTGTTTGCTATTAAAAATGGTGTAAATAGCACTATTAGTTTTTGTACAAAGACTCGCAGAAGATTTATTTACATTTACGGGCTATTTCTTTAAAGCATATTTTAATATCTTTATATCGTCCTAAACAAAATAAAATTAATATCAATTAAATAAAAAACCGAAAAGTATGTATCGTATAGGATAAGGTGTGATTATCATTTATCATTGGTTTACAGGGTCATGCAAATAAGTTCAAGTAATACAGGAGAGGAAGTGTGTGTAAATAGAAATGGTTTAAAGTACATGCTCAGTTGTGTTACGCATTTTGCACACTTTCAGACGATGTTGAAGTGTTTTATGACTTCGGTTCGTCTACCTGTCTGTCTGTTCGTGCTCTCATTTGGGTAATAGTTTTTAGAATGTCTAGACACCGATATATACGCTTTAGATTTATTAAAAACAAAATATATTTTAAGGTTGTGGGGGGGAGGGGGTGTCAAAAGGTATTTTTGAAAGTTATACAATGTAACAGCTAAGTACAATTGAGAAATGTTTTATAATCTATGTCAATCGCAGATTTTTCTTTCTTGTTTTCTATCACCTTTGTTTAATGTCAACGGTTTGTAAATCTGAACAATTCTTCCTTATTTTGAGAGCAATCAACGAGATAAATAGAGTAGAGTGTTGATTGAATGGATAGAGGATTAGCTTTCCGTGGTTCAACATGAATCACGTGATATGAACCAATAGATTGCTATGTTTGGCCCTTTATCACTATTTAAAATTTCAGTTCGGCAAATAATCATTATTGTTAGGTAACAAGACAGTCCTATGAACGAAACAAATTATTTTTTAAATAATTTTTCACATATTTCACATTATAATAAATAATAAAATACTTTTTTTTTTTTCATCATTTCCCAACAAAGTTTAAAAGTGTTTATAAAGAAAAGTTAAACTTTTAAAAGAGCTAAATTTAACAACAAATATAATTTATCAACTATTTTTAAATATTTTGTCGGTTAAATTTCAACTACACGAAATGTAAAAGAAGTAAAATGAAATTTAAAATGATTTAGAACAAAAAAAAAATATTAAACTTCATAAATAAACAAAAACATTGGCGGTTATGATTTTCGCCAAGTACAATCTCCAGATCGTTGCCATAGAAATTTATTGAAAATAAGCTGTTACCAAGGGAATCAACTCATAGATGGTTCGTGTCACATGATTCATGTTGGATCTTGTCGAGGTTACCATTTATCACTCTACTTTATTTATCTCGTTGAGAGCAATATGCATTAAAGCCTTTAATCCCTAACGAGAAAAAAAAAAAAAAAAAAGAACTTTTTAAAGAGTGATTTTCATTTTATTCAATACTTTACCGTAACGGTGGCAACTGCAGTCCTTTTGGTAGTATTTTAAGGTGAAGCAGGCGCACGTGCCGTTCTTCAAACACTCTCCGCCAATATAGTCGCACTGCTTGTGATTGCGACATTCGCCTCCCGTCTCATTGTACTCTTGAATTAAATAAAAAAATAAAAATCAATAACACTTAAAAAATAAATAAATAAAAATACATATATATATATATATATATATATATAGATATATACAGTAACCGCCGCTTAATAAAATCACTGGTTATTAAAATCAGCCGCTTAATCTGATCAAATCACCAGGACCGAAATCAAATGAATACAAACTACTTTTAAAGCCGCCGCTTAATAAAATCAGCATCGCCTGTTAATAAACTCAAAAATATCCCCAGCAGCCAAAAATATCATTTATGCATACTAAAAAATTTTTTTTATTTACATTGTGATTAATTTTTTTTTTTTTTTTTTTTAAATAGAAAAAGAAATTTAAGCACAAAAAACCCTCCGTTATCGCTCATTGTTCAAGATTTTATACTTGCAGCACAGTTACAAGTTAAACACGCCCCGCAACTTATCTCCGTAACCATTTCAAGGAATATATTTTTCAAAGTGCAGTAATAAACTACAAATTTGATTTGAATATTTCTTTTTGTCTAATTATTAGAAGGCAATTGCTAGTTCTTATTTTGAAATTACTATAATTCATGAGGTTTAAACGGAAAGATTTTAAATTTATAAGAACAGCGTGAACTTTTGGTAAAGTAATGATGATTTTCCTCTAACGAAAGTGCACGGGAACTTGCAATGCGTTTAATTTACTTATATCGAAGAAACAATTATTTAATTATCTACCAAAAAATAATTAATACTGTTTACTAATTATATTATTCGTTACCTTTTGAAGTATCTTTCTAAATTCAGGGAAGTAATACATTTTCCTTAATGTAGGAACGTTCGCCGGATATAAAAATCAGCCGCTTATTAAAATCACTTTCGCTCAGAACGAATGTGATTTTAATAAGCGGCGGGAACTGTATATATATATATATATACACTTAATAATTAGAGTTTTTCTAAAAATTTATTTAATTTATCATTTCTTAGTACGATGTAAAGGAAGTATTGTAATCCTAATTTACGGAACATATGTTATATCTCGGAAATTTCCAGTCTCTATCTATCTGGTAAATCAAAGTCGACTGATTTTTTTTTTTTTTTTTTTTTTTTTTTTTTCCCGTATCTCACATAACTATAAGAAACGGTTAGTGGTACAATGTTGAAGTTTCCAATTTGGGACTATTGTAACATCCAGTGTTATATACCGCTAATTTTTGTCGCATAACCTCTCATTTTAAATATATATACGGGGTTTTACAAAATTTTTCATGACATCTACACATTACGTATTGTGTAACTACGTTTCTCTCGGCTACTTTCTTAAAATATGTGACCGAATTTGCTTACTCAAAAACGGACGCAATGCCTTTAACCATAATTTGAGAGAAATTTCCAGGAAACAAAAACCAAATCTGAGTGAAATCAATCTTTTCCGATCAAAAATCGTTTCAGTCAAAATGATTGTTCAAATATCAACTCAATTCTGAACGAATTTCGATCATTTTTACTTTCTTCTCTATGTAATACAATAAAGAAAGTATTGTTTTCATGAACATTTTCGCCCTCCGTTTTTTGATGGATTTACACGTTTTGGGATGTCCTGAACACGAATTGATAGTTTTTAGAAAATTTCTGTCTGTCTGTCTGTGTGTGTGTATCACGAATTTTGTGTCCACTGTATATCACGAACCAATGAATGAAATTTAACCAAACTTGGTATTGAGTTGCACCCTGACATAAACTGGTGCTGATTAGATTTAGGGATCAATCTCTTAACAGGTGGGGCTGTGATCGCATTTTTTGTAAACTTTTAACATGGCAGTATAGGCCAAAATTTCGTATAAATGGGCATAATGAGAGTTATTTTAAAGTCGTGATTGTAAAATTAATATGAATTATTGATAATAGTAGTAGTGAACTAGGAAAAAAAGTTTGTGCATGTGGGGACATCGCTTACCCCCCGGGGGGTAAATTTTGAAGATGGGTATCTTTCGAAAGGTCTCGTCAATACCTTTAAAACGAATTGTTGTACTATAAATATGTGATAATTTAAAACAAAGTTATCAATTTTTTTTTACTTTTAACGGAATTTTTTTTTTTTTTTTTTTAATATTGTTTCTGAGTGAATTTGTATAGGAAAATACAGAAGAAAGTCTTGTGGTGGCCACAACATATACTAGTTTATTTGGTGAAAAATAAAAAATCGATCCTATTTTAAACGATACATGAAAAATATTTTTTTTTTTTTTTGGATATATATAATTCATTAATTTATATATTGTTTAAAAAGTATGTTCAGGACTTTTGATAATTACAAAAGTATCAAAGTTAAAATTTTTTTTTGATAAAATGTTTTGTGTACAACTGACGAAAAATGGCAGAGTTCTGAAATCACGAGCGTTAGTCATAAAAAAACTGAAAATAAATACTGAATGTCTTTTTAAAAACTGTTTCTTAAAGAAATATGTGAAATATAAAGAAAAAGAACAATGTACTTATATGTTGTAGAATTTTATTTATGTCTAAAGTTATTTAATATTTTTAGTATATTTATTGAAACTAATGTATTAAAGTGAATGTAAAAATTAAAAAAATTAGTATGTTGTGGCCAACACAAGAGTTTCTTCTATATTTTCCTATACAAATTCACTCAATAATATATATATATATATATAAAGAAAAAAAAATAAACGATTCTTTTTTCTAAGTTTTTTTTTTCGTTGAAAATAAAAAAATTGATAACTTTGTTTTAAATTATCACAGATTTATAATTCAATCATTCGTTTTAAAGGTATTGACGAGACCTTTCGAAAGATACCCATCTTGAAAATTTAGCCCCCACATGCACAGAATTTTTTTCCTAGTTAACTACTACTATTATCAATAATTCATATTATATTTACAATCACAAGTTAAAAATAACTCTCATTATGTACATTTATACGAAATTTTGTCCTATACTGCCATGTTAAAAATTTAGAAAAAATGCGATCACAGCGCCACCTATTGAGTGATTGATCCCAAAATGTAATCAGCAGCAGTTTATGTCAGGCACCAACTAAATACCAAGTTTGGTTAAATTTCATTCGTTGGTTCGTGAGATACAGCGTCCCCAAAAATCGTGATACGCACAGACAGACATTTTCTAAAAATTATCAATTCGTATTCAGGACATCCTAAAACGTGTAAATCCATCAAAAAACGAAGGTCGTAAATTTTCACGAATCCAATACTTTCTCTCTATTACATATAGAAGAAAGTAAAAATGTGGTATAATGCTTTAGTTATAATTAAAATCAACATCGAGAGTAATATTCATAAACAAACTAGTACATACTGTTTTTCCAACTGATAATTATTCAAGAAATTCTGCAATGTTGCGTGGAATAATTTATTTTTCTGAACGTGCTAAATTATATACAATTAATTTGCAAGCTTCTAAAATCTCGGTTTGTCATAAAAGTTTTGTTTTCAAGAATTTTTCCTCAATTTTAAATCAATAGTGTTATTTTAAGGAAGTTTATTGGGTTCTCCATAGCTTTATGTTATGTATTTAACAAGTAAAAATTTATAAATAATATTTTTTTTCCATTTAAGAAGGATTGAGAACGCAATACAACCAATTACAGCATGAAATCGTAGCGTAGTGATAGCGCGTTCGTCTGCCCGAGTTAGATTCCAGCGGAGGGAATACGGTATTTTTTCCGGCATCAAACAGTTTCACTGAAATCTGGTCCGATTTCTCTCAAAAATAAATTGTTTCAGTTGGCTCAAATCTGAGCCGCTCGCAGTAGAGCCCCTAAATAAAATAATAGGCCGGCGCATCACCGCCATTTTTTGCCTCCGAAGAGGACAGCATTCCCGCTTGACGTCCTTATCGCTTCCCCAATGATTTTAAGAAATCTTGATCTGAAGCTAATCCGGTGTAGATAAGAGCAATAAGCAACAATAATATTCCTAAAAATACATTTTTTTTCACAGTACATTCTCAGGATGTCATTTTATTCTGAGGATATCCTATGGATGTACTGGGGTAAGATGTGTTGTTAGGGCGGTTTCTGTTTATTTTACAAAATGTCGCCAAAACTCAAATAAACAGTAACAGAAGGTCTGCGAACACTTTATATTCACTTCTTGAATGATTATAGCAGTTTATCGCTAAACAAACTTCCATATCGTAGTTTACTTAGTTAAAGTATGAAATATAATAAAACAAGTTACTCTAAAGTAACGTAAGACGATAAAAAAAAAATTGTCGTTTGTTTATCAGAGAAACGCGCTGGGTACATGTGGCAACCCTAAGGCAACAAAATGCCTGATGCGCCAGCTCGTATATATAGGAGCCTTAGCTCGCAGCAGCTCAATTATTTAAGAGGATTTCTCTCAACGTGAGAAGTTGCCTTTCAACATGTCGATTGAGTGAAAAATGGCTCAATTTGAGAGAATTTTCTTTTTCCATTTTTAGAGAGTAGCATTGAGGACAATTCCAAAGGTTTAGAGGAGCGCCAAATTGACCGACATGTTATGATTTGGTAAACATGCAGTCATTCGGCGTTCCCTTATCGCTACTTTTTTTCAACCACAAGGGTTTTCACCCCTATTTCAACACTGGATTCGTTAAGTCAGCACCTGCGCAGAGCTTCCCATGGTCGAAAGAAACGTGGTTGAAGATTAGGTTGGTTGGTTGGTTTTTTTTACGTCGCTCAAGTGCTGCGCAGAGGGGCAATTGGCGACGGTCTGGGACACACCCCTAGAGGGGGTCCGGAGACATGCCATCCCAATTTTGATCCTCCGCGGAAGGGATGGCTCTCCCGCTTCGGTGACACCCAGAGGTATAATTTTTGATGGGAACATGGAGGACATTGCGGCCACGACAGATTTTACGTGCACCAGCTACCATTAGTGTACAGTCGGTAACAAAAGTGTCCGAACACTAGCAAAAACTCCTATGTAAAAGAAGTACACTTCATATGGTTTTGTTAAAAAAATCCTTATCGAATCATGTTCTTTGATTAAGAACAGGATTCGACAAGGATTTATTTAAGAAAACAGTATTGACTCTACTTTTTTTACATAGGAATTTTTGCTAGTGTTCGGACACTTTTGTTACCGACTCTACACGACGGTCTTTGGCCGGCTCGAGTACCGAACCCGCAATCTTCCAATTACGAGGCCGGCGCTCTACCGACTGGGCTACCGCGGCCCTTTTTTTGAGAATTAGTATAGGGATTATGGTAGTGTGTTTTGGATAATTCAATAGATCATGCAGGAAATATTATTGGCGTGATCAATTACGTTGCATCCCGCAACACCCGTGAATCCTCCTTCCAGTTACTAAAGTAAAACTTTCTTACAGTAATAATATTTAAAAAAAAAAATGGTCTTATTCCCTATCAACAGTACTCTGCTTCTTCTCATTTTGAATATTATAATATTATGTGATACAAATAGAATAAATAAAATGAATAAAATGATTAGAATTAATACAGATTAAATAAATAAAATGAATAAAGTGACTAGAATTAATAGGGTTAACTCTGTTTATTGACCGTGCTAGATAATATATCAAGAATTACAAAATAAATCCTCTCATTAAAAAGAAAGGGTAATAACCATTCATACTATTTTTTGATTTACGAATTAAGGCTCTTGTTTTTAAAAAAGTATATAAAAAGGGGGGAAATGGCCACATAGAAAGAAACATGATATTAAATTCTCACCTATTGAGATTTTGTGCTGTTAAGCATCTTTGGGAGGTCTCTTTCGTCCGGAATCCAGGGAGTGCGCTCCAAGCAGAACTTCATCTGAGCATTCTATCTTCTCTCTCCGTGAGGGTCTCTCGGGGTCTGAATCATCTATTGCTTCACCTCCCGTTTCTCTTTTTTTTTTTTTTTTTTTTTTTTGTTGTTGTTTGTTTGCAGGGGCGTTGATGTTTTTCTATTGGTCAATGCATATTAGGCTGCTTATTTATGCCTGTTTTTAGATTGGGCAGCACTGTAAAAATTTGCATGTGGGGGTCTGTTGTGGGGTGAGAATTTTTTTATTTATCTAATTATTTGTTTATTTATTTGTTTTTTTGAGACGTAGCCATTCGACTCCTTTACCTAAGAGCCATCTTTTCTTTTGAATTATAGGGTATTATGTGGGATTATTACAGGGGGCTTAAGAGAGGATATTATTGGAAAAAAAAGACATTTATAAAACACAATAAAGTTGATCAAAAAAGACATTTATAAATATGAAATAATATTCACTGTAAATATTAGCTGGAAAAATTTAAAATAATATTGGAGGGGCTTTGGAAATATTTAAAATAGTATTGTAGGGCTTCTCGTCCCTACAATTAGGTATGTTTGTAGAAGAAACCACCTCGGAAAATACCCAAAAGTTAAATCGTAGGAATTACATTTAGTCATTATGTGTTCTTTTATTTCCGAGATATACAAGATAACCTAAAATTTTTGGTAATTCATAACTTATCATTATTAATATATTTACCACTGTATGAAGTCTAACTTTGACAGGTTTCCAATGGGCACTGTAGAAATGAAAATAATCGCCATTTTTGGTCATAAAATTTGAGGTGATTTTTTTTTTCTTTTTAATCGAAAATACTAATAAAAATTATATTGATGGGATGGTATACTTTTATAAAGACAGAAACTTTATCCGCGGAAAAGAAACATAAGTTATATTATTTTGAAACTGGAAAGTTGAAAGTATACGGCAATTATTTTTGACATACGATTGGTTAGATGTGAAATGATAGCTATTTCCAAATTTATACATTTAAGAGAAATGTGTACTAGAGTTCTGCGAGGATCGGATAAACTTAATCCCCACCCGACCCGTAAAATGAATTTTGATCCGCATCCAACTCGCGACCCGCAAAAAAATAATGTTCAATTATGTTCACTAACTTCTAAATCTATTACAAAAAATATACTAGTTATATAATTCAACAGATCTTTCAGAAAATTAAATGTTACTCAAAAAATTACATGTTTATGTGTTATGTATAATTAGAAACAAAACTTCAATGAACAATATAATATGACAAAAACTTCAGTGAACAATATGATACAACAAAATTTCAAATGAATAAAGCTTACTTTCAAAAAGTCGACGGTTCGAAATATTTTCAATATGTAAAAAAATCTGGAGTGACTCCACTCGACTTTCCGAACATTGAGAAATTAACAGTTTTGTAGGTAAAGTAAAGAAAGAGGAGTTGTTAAACAAACAAAAGAGAGAAAACCATAATAGAGTGTTTGAGTACTTTTCTCCCTATATTACACGATGTTTTATTGAACGCTACTGAAGTTTGAGCCCATAGATCATAAGGATAAAGAATTTTTCGTGTCGTCCCCGTAAAAACCTATGAATGCTAGATTCACGAAAATGCTTACAGTGAGTGCAACAGTGGTTTATAATATTCATATAAATTTTCAGCTCAATTGAATAAGGCGTTTAGATGCCATCGCACTTTTAAGATTTTGGACATAATGATAAAGAATTTTTCCTGGTGTCCCTGTAAAAAAACTATAAGTGCTAGATTCACCAAAATCAGTAGGATTCGTACTAGGGTGACTTACAATATACGCACCAACTTTCAGCTTATTCGAACAAAGCGTTTAGACGCTAGCGTGTTCACTCACACACACACACACACACACACACACACACATACATACATCATCGTAAAAATAGTGGAAACGGACTCAGGGGACCTCGAAACGTATAGAAACATCAAAATCTCAAATTCGGATTTTTGACATAATTACAATACTTTCCTCAGTATAGTGTTCGGAAAGTAAAAAAGTAAAATGAGGAAGTATACGTACATTGAAAGACAAATAATTTTTTTCACATAAAGTTTTAAATGTTACGTAATAGTAATTAAAATCATGCTGTAAATCAAGTTGCTTCAAATTAATATGGAAGTAAGGAATGTATTCAGTCTCTGCATTCAAAAAGGTCGATTCGTAAAAGATAGAGTAAAATTTTCTTCGAAGAAAACAGCTTTTGCAGATAGATCCGCGAGTTTACGATCGGGTCAAAAATTAATGCAAATCTGACCCGCAAAGCGGTAACCCACAGGTACACGACCCGATGCACAGGACTCTATAATGTGTACTTACTTGGAAGGCAGTACCACAGATTTTTATCTTCGATCAGGACTGTCGGATTATCGACCTCGAGACATATGCAGGTTCCGTTGGTGCAAGTTGAGGTGCCATTTAAAATAGTCTCCGTGCAGTTTTCATTAACGGAGCATTTCAGTTCTAAAGATAAAAATAAATAAATAAATAATATATTTTGGGTTCTGGTTCAAAAAAAAAAAAAAAAAAAAAAAAAAAAAAAAAAAAAAGATTTCTTACTATGTAACCTATAATATTAAAACACAAAGCATATTCTGTAAGACCAAAATCGTACGATCTGGGCATGCGCGAGAAAGTTTTGAACCAATTGGGAACGGGAATATTCCTTTTTTTCATACAGAATACCGATGATAGATCAAGCAGACGATATTTATTGATATGTCTATGGCAAACGCCTAATATTAAAGCAAGGGTGCATTAAACTTTATGGCGTGAAGAGATTTTAGTTGTACATCATCCGTCAAATTTTGACGGGTATTAACTAGTTAACACATTATTTCATTTTATTTTTTAAATATAAATCAAGAAAAAAGAAAAAAAAAAAAAATCTGTACTGCAGTGGTGAGTATCTCGATGTCCTCGCGAGCATTAAAACTACGGATGAAATTCGGTCTATGACAGAATTAAATTTAGTACGACAGGACTACTTATATTTGTATTTTAACACCCTTTCAAAAAAATAAATAAATAAATATGAAAACACTAGTCTAAATAATCAGGAAACATTTGTCCGAGACCCGTTGGCTCTGTGGTCAGAATACACAACTACGAAGCCGAAGGTTGTGAGTTCGATCCTCGCCACTGGATTGTAAAAAGAAAAGTGTCTACGGAATTCACAAAATATTTTAAGATAGAGTAAGAAAATAAATGGTAATATTGGCCGGCATTTTCGAAGTGGAACACTATAAATTGGTAACGACGGCAAAATGACAGTTTGGAAAAAATAGTCCTGTCGTACTTAAAAATAAATTAATGAAAAGAAAAAAGATTTAAATTTTATACCAAAAACTTACATTCATTAAGAGGAAACAAAATTTTTCAAAAGCCATACTAAAAACTTCAAAAAGTTAAAAAAAAAAAAAAAAAAAAAAAAAATGTGTGCTAGATTATAGATTTTTAACAAATTTCAACTGTACATACTCATTAGTTTTCGAGTTATTACAAAGACAAAAGATATAAGTAAATTTTTCTGCAGAGCTGCTTTTTTTTTTTTTTTTTTTCTTGTCCCACACTTTATGCGTGGGTATTTTTGTGTGGGGCTTTAAATCTTAATGCGAATCATTCTGTATTCTACAGAAAATATATTTTCTTGCACATATGAATAATTTAATATCAATTTTTATCATGATTTGGGAAAAATGAAGATTTAAAAAATATGGTTTACAGAAATACAACTCTTAGAATCTCTGATTATTTATCATTCTTTCGCGTGTTCCTGTATACAAACCAGTGGTGGTATTGACTCCATTTCATTGTTGAACATCCCATAGTAATATGAATAACATCTCATTTTCAAAGAATTCCATGAATATTTACGGGAGTTAGAGTTAGGGCGTGGGCAGACAGACAGACAAACCGAAGTCACAAACACTTTTCAATTTTCTTCGAAAGTGTTGTAGATAGATGTACAGGAATTGACGTCTCATGATTATTATTATTATTTATTTATTATTATTATAATTTGTGTGTGTGCGTGTGTGTGCAGAGATGGTTAGATGGTTGGGTTTTACGTCGCACTAGAGCTGCGCAGATGGGCAATTGGCGACGGTCTGGGACACACCCCTAGAGGTGGTCCGGAGACATGCCATAACAGTTTTGATCCTCCACGGAAGGGATGGCTCTCCCGCTTTGGTGACCCCCAGAGGTATAATTTTTGATGGGAACATGGAGGACATTGCGGCCACGACAGATTTTACGTGCACCGGCCACCATTAGTGTACACGACGGTCTTTGGCCGGCTCGAGTACCGAACCCGCAATCTTCCAATTACGAGGCCGGCGTTCTACCGAATGTGTGTGTGCAGAGTACAAATTATTATTTTTTCCCCCCCAATGTTCTTTCTTAAAAGCTCAAAAGCTTTTATTTTCACAAATAAACGCGTAATATTAGTTTTCGGTTCGACGTCTTTCTATCATAGATATAGTAATAAGACATAGATCGAGTAAAAAAAAAATGATTCTTTTTTACTCCGAGAAAGACGTCCTTAATGGTCGTCTTTCTCCGAGTGAATACACACGAATAATTTAGTAAATAAAATATATAAATAATGTATGTACTAAAGGTGAATGAAAAACTGTAGATACAGAATCAAATTCATTTTTCACTCATTCTTTCTTTTTTTTTTTTTTTTTAAACTATATCTATTAATTTAATTAATATTATTTAAAGTTAAACACTTTTTATACACTAAAAATAATGTTCTTTACTCGTGCCGCTGCTAAATATATTTAAAAGAATTTTGAAAATTCTATATTACTTAATATAAAATTTCAAGAAATAGCAAACTTTAAAAAAAGTATTCCATTAAAAATCAAAACAGTAATTATTTCATAACTAGTATATAACTCAGTCAAAAATGACGGAATGTGAAATCAATTAATGTAGTGAATCAACGAATGCTTTGCCTGCTTTGCTGGACACTATATTTAAAGGGGACTAATGTGCAAGTTGCACCTGACGGGAATAATGTGCAAGTTCTACCTGACGGGACTAATGTGCAAGTTCTACCTGACGGGACTAATGTGCAAGTTCTACCTGACGGGACTAATGTGCAAGTTGCACCGAACGAACAAACTATTTCTTTTAACGAAAATACCTACTAACCTACCAAATGAAAGGTACCATATTTGAAACGAAGTAACCTTAGGTACCTTATTTGTAACCTTTTTTTTTTTTTTTAACTAATTTGATAAATATGACGTCACAATCAACTGTTTGTTTATATCAGATAAGTACATTATCATGATTACAAGAAAATGATGTAATACCTATTAGCCCATAATTTTTATGATTAAATTTCATATTAAATTTTAATTTTATCCTCCATGGGTATTTTAGAATTGCAATGGTAGTTACAAACTTTCGTTGAAATCTTTTTACATATTGAGATTAAGGAAAAAGTGCAAGCACAAAAAATGTTCAGTTTTGAAAGATCTTTCTAATGGTGTAACATTTATGCAGATTAATAAAAAAATAAAAATAAATAAAAATAAAAATACATAGCATTTCCAAGGAAAAAAAATGGCTACCAAAAGTCTCTGTTTTGAAGCGGTCTAAACCGGAATCGTTCCTGACAGAAGATGGTCATTATTATTATTATTAATAACAAAGCAACTAATTATAAAAATTATATTTTTCATAAATTAGTCAAATATAACTTACTTATGAAAACTTATTACATTTCCTTTCATCCATTTATTAGTACAGATAACAGCCGCGCAATACATCGGCATTTTAAAAATTCATCAACATTCTATTCTATTACAATAGCCGAGTTTCAATACTGGTTAATGGCTGATGCCAAAAACTTCATTCGGCATTAAAAATCTTTGCATGATAACATGGGGATGATAGATCTATATAAATTACTATATCTGTTCTTTCTATATAAGATTTATACTTTGTATCTTTGTATTTTATTATATTAGCCGAACCTGTACGAGAAACAAATGGCCTCCCAATTTCGAGGTTCGCTTAAGATAAAAATAGATCGTTTTAAGTATGTACTGGGTGACTGTAAAATTTTGTGTTCGATTTTATAAATTCGAGATTTAATGACTGTAACAACTTATAAATGTTCAGAATAAACTTCTGAACAGACTGATAAGAGACTAAATGTTTACAATTCGAAAACATTTCGCCATTTAAAGCAACTGAAGTGAGTGATCAAATTATTAACTTTTCTTATTTTTATATTTTTTCTATTATCTCTCTCTATATATCTATATATGTATTGAAACTTTTTCAAACATTATCTATACATCTGTACTGATAAGTAAAAAGGATTTAAGTCCAAAAATGTCGATTTTGAGTTAAGTACATAGTGAGACTCGGAAAAAAATTCTCTATCGATTGGTATAAAGGATTTAAATCCATGTCATTGAGTCTTTGAGAAAATCCATTCGTAAAAAAAGATTCAAGTCAGAAATTTAGCATTCATCTTTGGTATAAAATATTTAATTCAATTTTTTCCCTTTATTAAATGAAGGTTAACAATCACTGAATGGTATAAAGGGTATAAATCGACATAATCTCTTTTTCCTAATCGATTCTTCAGATTAGTTTTTAGTTAGTTTAACTTTATTTTTCGTCTCCTGAAAAATCAAGAATATGGACTTTATACTTATCAGTACAGATATATTCTGGATAAAACAGCCTTGATTTTTACTGAATATGGACTTATATCCTTTATACTTATCAGTACAGATATATTCTGGATAAAACAGCCTTGATTTTTACACATGCAAAGAGCGTGTATAAACTCACTCTTTCCAGTGTCGACGTATAGTTACGAGTGCAATTAAGCAACCAACTACAAATTAAAGAAAAGCCCAAATATTTTAGATTACTCTAAAAATACGATTATATATATATATATATATATATATATTTTTTTTTTTTTTTTTTTTTTTCAAGAATTATTAATTTGTTTGACAAGTTTTTTGCTTATGATAAAAAGGAATTTCTACAAAATTTTACAAATCTCACAGAAATGTTAACGAAACGTAAGATGTTATTCTGAAACATAAAATGCACACGCGTAATTTTCGCTGAAATGTGAGTATATGACATGATTAAGTCAAAAACCAAAAGTTCATTTGAATAGAGTAAAACTGAAGCAAATTATCGACAAAAGAATAAGCTAGATTTAAAATATTTTCCAGAGTTGACATTTCATAAGGGCTTTATGACATGCTATAGCATTTAATTTCGAGATCGAATTATTTCGAACACGATGCAAAACTTCTCTTTTGTAAAAATTCCCTTATGGGCTTGTATCTTTAACATATTTTTATATTGTATTTATTAAGATTTGTGAGTTTAATGAGGGGTTTCAAATAATTTGATCACCTACTGCAGAACTTGATATATTCTGCACGTTTTAACAAAACGAAACAAACTGAACCGGCCTTGCACAAAATTGTTTTCTTTGTCCGCGTACAGACAGACTTTTCTTGATCTATTATAATATTAAGCCTTGTCTTAGAGTAGTTTGTCAAGTCGTAACTGAACATGAGAAATGGGTTGTGCATAACAACATAAAAAGTAACTTAAAGAATGGGAATGAATCTGTAGCAAACCTTGGAATAGAGAATTTGCACGTTTTCTGATTTTATTCTTATATAATAGAATATGAAAAGGTAAGAAAATAAATACAAACATTTTCTTTATTTGAAATCTAATTACTGATGTATAACAATTGTAACATCGCACTTATTTACTCTATCGAGAAAACGCAGTATAAAGTATCGTGACGTCACTCTTTATGACAACAAATGGGAGTCATCGTTGTTTACATTCGATTTTGGGCTTTGCTTTGCTTCTTGAATCAGTGAAATAGGTTTTGTATTGTATAATAATGACGGATATTAAAAAATCATAGTATAAATATTGCATTGTACCGCTCCGCACTAATACAACGGCTAAATGCTTCTCAAAAGCTATTCTTTAGCATTCACAGGATCCTATTAAACGAAAACATTGGACAACCGCCACGAAAAGAAAACAATTGAAATTAATGATAAGGAAAAATGACGATAATGGTATAAAATGATTATAAAATGAAAAAGAAATGCTCAGAAATCACATAAATGATTAATAATTACGAAAGTTAAAACGAATCGCTGCTTGCTAACTACGCTAACAAAATGTAAACATTGAAGCATCCTAAAGTGTGACGTCAGGCAGCGTTTTGAAGTCACATGTTTTTTGGTTAAATTTAAAGTTATTTTTGATATTAATGAGAACTTCTTTTGCATTTTTAATAAACTTTTTGAAATTTATGAGCCTAAAACTACCAGAAAAATAAGATTTTGTTCAAATCCCCCATGTGTGCAAATTGTCCATTGCATTCAATAAAAGTGTTATTAGATTGCAACGGAATAAATTTTTACGAGCTTCTTTCATATGACTGAGCAATAACTGCAGAGAATTATTTTGAGCAGCTTCTGCAACTTAATGGTAAAATCGAAGATAAGCGTCCAAATTTGGCCAACCGAAAAATATCTTCTACAATGACAATCCTAGATCTGATATCGCTCAACAGGCACTGCAAAACTTAAGAGGTTACAGTGGAAAACCTATGTGTTCCCCACCCTATTCCTCTGACATTGAATAGAGGATTCCTGCATATACACCAGACATGATAAAACCATTTGCAAATATAAATATTTAAAGGAAACTCACCTTTTGCCCAGACTGGTCTGTATGTTAAGTTGATGGCTATAATGAGGAGAATGGGCACCATCACACTAAAAGTGTCGATTGTCCAAGCGAAGCATTTCATTATCTAAGTTAAAAAAAAAAAAAAAAAAAAAAAAAAATTGCGCATATGAATAATAAACGTAAATTTCTTAATGCATTGTGCAGTAAGAAATTATTAAAACATGGTTTATAGAAATACTTCTCATAAAATGCAATGTTTTTTAATTCTTTCGGACGTCCCTGTACACAAATTACAGGAAATACTTATGCCATTTTAAATCAGAAACAAGTCTGAATGAAATATACATCTGTTTGAAAAAATTCTATGAATATTAACGAATATTAGAGTGGGGACAGACGGACAGACAGGCAAACCGAAGTCACTAACACTTTTCATTTTTCTTCGAAAGTACTAAAAAAAAATTACTTTTACATTAATTTTCGAAATTTCCTCTGAAGAAACTTGCTTTCCAAAAAAGGAATGGAGATGAGAGAAGCTGGTTTTCATATATACAGTCGGCTGCAAAATTATTCGAGCACTAGCCAATAATTCCTATATTTAAAAAGTACACTTAAGACTGTTTTGCTAAGTAAATCCTTGTCGAATCATGTTCTTAGACTGATTAAGAACATGACTCGACAAGGATTTATTTAACAAAGCTGTATTAAGTGTACTTTTTTTTTTTTTTTTGGCAAGGATTATTGCTAGTGCTCGAATAATTTTGCAGCCGACTGTATATATAATATATATAAGAATGTTGCATTGAAATTTGAAATAGTTAAAAACAAATTTAGAAATCTCGGTAATTTATCTCTCAAGCAGGGAGGGGGGAAAAAACGTGTTTTTCACTCATCCCTTCATATTTTAAAGAAAAAATTCATACGTTCCTTACTTTAAAATATAAACATGAACGAAAAATCATGCGGTACGCATTGATTATTAACACTTTTCAACTGTACGTACTTGTTGTATCGTCAAATTCGTTCTTTAGTTTTCATGCTACTAATTCCAATGCAACAATCTCCAAAATGCATATTTATATGAAATATCGCCCCATTTTGCTATGTTGATAAAATCTGAAATTTCGAATGACTTACGAAATTTTCTTATTAGAATATTTGTTGTCAATGGTGTTCAAACATGTATCATAAATGTTGTTTTGAAGTTGTCTGATATATTTATGATCCTCAAAATGGACGTTTATGCTCAGTTTTGCCTATTCTGCCATGTTAAGTAAATCGTAAATTCCAAATAACTTACGAAATTAAAAAAAAAAAAAAAAATCATAGTCAGGGATGTTCATGTCAGTATCTTAAATGATATTTTAAAAGTATTCTAACATCTTTACGAAAATATCCCTCAAAGTAGACGTTTATGCGAAATTTTGCCCTATTTCGCCATTTTAAATAAATCGTAAATTTCCAGTGACTTACGAAATTTTTAAATTGGAAAATTCATAGTCAAGGATGTTTATACCAGCATCTTATATAATATTTTAAAAGTAGTCTGACAACTTTACGATGAAAATATCCCTCAATAGGGACATTAATGCGAAATTTTGCTGTATTCTGCCAGGTTAAGAAATTCGTAAATTTCGAATAATTTGCGATATTTTCAAAGCAGCATGTTTCTAGTTAACGATGTCCATCCCGGCATCAAAACTGATATTTGAAAGTTGTTCTTACATCTTTACGATAAAAATATTTCTTTTCATGCACGTTTAAGTGAAATTTTGCCCTATTCTCCCATGTTAAGAAAATTGTAAATTTCGAATAACTTCTGAAGTTTTTTAATTAGAATGTTGTGAATGAATAGGGTTCCTGTCAGTTTCATAACTAATACTTTAAAACTGGTCTGACCTCTCTGCGACCCTTTGTTCGTGACATATCGTATACACAGACTAACATACTAACGGACTAACAAACTAATAGACACCCTACAGACAGACACCATACCCATTTCGTCATTTTCGGATTCCTCACACCTTAAAACGTGTAAAAAAGTCAAAAAACCGAGGTCGAAAATTTTCACGATTACCTAAGTTTCCCATACCTATAGTATGATGGGGAACTAATAATGCGATTTTTTTAAATACTCTCCAACAGTATTTATAAGGTGCGTTCCTTAACCCTCTATGTATTATATCCACGATGATATATTAAAAGTATTTTGATTTTAATTATGTTAACAATTTTTTTTTTTTTTTTTTTTTTAAGGCTATCTTTATAACTTCAATTTAAAAACAAAACAGAAGATGCTTTTGTGTAGTCCTAAATATACTTTACATGAATAGTGTACTAAACTAGTTGGCATAGGTGGACTCTGCTCAGTTCCCCATCATATGTATATTCTCATAAATTTCTAGTACAGGACATATTATATTCATGTTAAGAGAAATGAATTTGATCAAACGCTTGACACAGTGACAGAATGAAATCTCCGCCCAATAGGCTACCTACCATTCAGTTCGATATATTTATCTTATTCTAATCTATTTATTTATTTTATCGGGGTCAATTGCTGCTATTCCCAATGAAACAATCCCCAAAATGCATATTTATATGGAATATCGCCTAATTTTGCTATGTTGATAAAATTTTAAATTACGAATAACTTGCGAAATTTTCCTGTTAGAATATTATTAGTCAATCATGTTCAAATAAGTGTCATAAATGTTGTTTTGAAGTTGTCTGATATATTTATGATCCTCAAAATGGACGTTTATGCTCAATTTTGCCCGATTCCGCCATGTTAAGTAAATCGTAAATTCCAAATAACTTACGATTTTTTTAAATTGGAAAATTCATAGTCTATGATATTCATGCCAGTATCTTAAATAATAATTCAAAAGTGGTCTGACATCTTTGCGATGAAAATATCCCTCAAGATTAACATTTATGTGAAATTTTGCCCTATTCTGCCATGTTAACAAATTCGTAAATTTCCAATAACTTACGAAATTTTTATATTGGGAAAATCATAGTCAATGATATTCATGCCTGTAACCTAAATAATATTTCAAAAGTAGTTTGACATCTTTACGATGAAAATATCCTTCAAAATTGACGTTTATGTGAAATTTTGCCCCATTCTGCCATGTTAAGAAATTTGTAAATTTCCAATCATTTGCAAAATTTTCAAATTAGCATGTTTATAGTTACTGGTGTTCATTCTGGCATTAAAACTGATATTTTAAGACTTGTCTGACATATTTAAAGTAAAAATTTTCCATTTAATGCACGTTTCAGTGAAATTTTGCCCTATTCTCCCATGTTAAGAAAATCGTAAATTTCTAATAACTTACGAAGTGTTGTAATTCGAATGTTGCAAATGAATAGGGTTCTTGACAGTGTCGAAAGTAATATTTTAAAACTAATCTTTCTCTGCGACAATTTGTTCTTGAGATATCGTGTACACAGACTAACAAACTAACAGACACCCTACTGACGGACACCATGCAAATTTTGTCATTTTCGGAATCCTCACACCTGAAAACGTGTAAAAAAGTCAAAAAACCGAGGTTGAAAATTTTCACGATTACCTAAGTTCCCCATACCTATACTATGACGGGGAAGTAAAATTTAGTATAATAATAATAATGAGCCTCGTAACACAACAGAAAATTCACTACGAGTCGGTTTTTCTTATATCCTGTAATATAAATGAATATTTTTGCGTGGCGCTGTAAATCAATCATACTATAAGATATCGCCTTTTCTGCGTGTGAATAATATACGTTAATTAGTTTCCCATCATAATATAGGTATGGAGAACTTAGGTAATCATGAAAATTTTTAGTTCCCCATCATACTATAGGTATTGGGAACTTAGGTAATCGTGAAAATTTTCGCCTTTTGACTTTTTTACAAGTTTTCAGGTGTGAGGATTCCGAAAATGACAAAATTTGTATGGTGTCTGTTAGTTTGTTAGTCTGTTAGTCAGTTTGTTAGTCTGTGTACACGATATCTCAAGAACAAATTGTCGCTGAGAAGTCAAATTAGTTTTAAAATATTACTTTCGACACTGGAAAGAACATTCGAGTTCATTTGCAAGATTCGAATTACAAAACTTCGTAAGTTATTAGAAATTTACGATTTTCTTAACATGGGAGAATAGGGCAAAATTTCACTGAAACGTGCATTCAATGGAAAATTTTTACTTTAAATATGTCAGACAAGTTTTAAAATATCAGTTTTGATGCCAGAATGAACACCGGTAACTATAAACATGCTAATTTGAAAATTTCGCAAGTTATTGGAAATTTACGAATAACTGCTCCAGGCTCCCATGCTAAAGTGGGCATCCCAATCAAATATAAAACTTACCTCAGTTCTCCTATGCGTTTTTAAGTTTAAATGAAGAAGTGTAAGGGGACCCCAAAGAAGTGTTTGCCTCAGGTCCCAGTTTGGATAAGTCGGGCACTAAAATTATGCTAAAGAGAAATTGAATAACTCAGATATATCAATTTCAATACACTTTGAAAGTATTTACAGAAATCAGAATGTCCATAAATGGCAATTTGAAGTCATAAAAGAGAGAGTTAGGTACTTGAAAAATTAGAGTCAATAAAAGCGGCATTCAAAATAAAATTAAATTAAAAACTTTTTCTATTAGCTTGATTCGAACTAAAAGGTATAAAAAGATTAAAATGAAGTGTTTCCACCTAAATTTAATACTTTAGTTAAATTTAAAAATCTAATGGTCGTGTCGAAAATTGTTTGCACCCCTTGATTCAGAAAAATCTCCCCTTTCATTGGGCACAGAATTTGTAACAGTAGGACTGATATTTCTAACTTATTTCCCCCTTCTTCTATTTTTAACCCAGAATCGGCAGATGGTTTATGACTGAGAATGTAAGTTAAAAATATAATATAAAAAGAAAAAATAATCTTACATTGCCTATTGATCACGTGTGTTAGAAATTCCCAATAAAAAAGGAACTTTTTGGTTGTCACCTAAATTTCATACTTCAGTTAATTTTAAAAAATCTAATGGTCGTGTCGAAAAATTGTTTGAACTCCTGGATTCAGAAAAATCCCCCCTTTCATTGGGTACCGAATTTGTAACAATAGGTCTGATATTCTAATTTATTTTTCCCTTTTTCCGTTTTTAACCCAGATCCGCCAGAAGGTTTATGACACAGAAAATAAGCTGAAGAAAAATCTTTAAAAAGATATGTTTGACATCGCTGTTTATAAAAATATTCTGTATTTGAAAAAAAAAAAAAAAAAAAAAAAAATCTACAATTTTCTGTTTGTGTATGGGCCCCTTAAATCCTGCAACCTCTGTTTGGACCTCGGACATCGTGGGCCCTATATCGCCATTAGTAAGTTAGCGGAATAATAATAATAATAAAAAAAATCTGGAGTGACTCCACTCGACTTTCCGAACATTGAGTCATTAACAGTTTTGTAGATAAAGTAAAGAAAGAGGAGTTGTTAAACAAACAACAGAGAGAAAACCATAATAAAGTGTTTGAGTATTTTTCTCCATATTGTATATTTCTCCATAGATCCTAATGATAAAGAATGTTTCGTTGTGTCCCTGTAAAAACCTATAAGTGCTAGATTCACCAAAATGCTTATAGTTAGTGCAATAGTGGTTTATAATATTCAGATAAATTTTCAGCTCAATTGAATAAGGCGTTTAGATGCCATCGCGCTTTTAAAGATTGGGTCCCATGGGCCATAATGATAAAGAATTTTTCTTTGTGTCCCTATTAAAAACCTGTCGGTGCTAAATTCACCAAAATCTATGCAGTTGGTGCAACTGTGACCTATAACGTGTGTACAATTTTTTTGCGTAGATTAATAAGGCGTTTAGACGCTATCCCACTTTTAAAAATTTGGCCCCATAGGCCCTAATGATAAAGAATTTTTCTTTGTGCCCCTGTAAAAAAACTGTAAGTTCTAAATTCACCAAAATCTATACAGTTGGTGCAACTGTGACCTATCACATGTGTAAAAAATTTTTGCTCAGATTAATAAAGCGTTTAGACGCTATCGAACTTTTAAAAATTTGGCCCCATAGGCCATAATGATAAAGAATTATTCCTGGTGTCCCTGTAAAAAAACTATAAGTGTTAGATTCGCCAAAATCAATAGGGTTCGTACTAGGGTGACTTACAATATACGTACCAACTTTCAGCTTATTCGAACAAAGCGTTTAGACGCTACCGTGTTCAGTCACAGACACACATACATACATATATCATCGTAAAAATAGCG
Source organism: Salticus scenicus (assembly GCA_963930645.1). Lineage (NCBI taxonomy): Eukaryota > Metazoa > Arthropoda > Arachnida > Araneae > Salticidae > Salticus > Salticus scenicus. Next base: position 399,293,288 of record OZ005649.1, on the reverse strand, counting down.
GAAACGGACTCAGCGGACCTCGAAACGCATAGAAACATGAAAAATCTCAAATTCGGATTTTTGACATGAGTACAATACTTTCACCACTATAGTGTTCGGAAAGTGAAAAAAAAAAAAAAAAAAAAAAAAAAAAATAGGAATAAGCAAGCAAAGTCTTACCTGGAATGAGAAATGTCACGTCGACAGATGCTATCATGAGTTGGGTATTTGAGTGCAATGGGGACTCGCTTCTGATAAAAACGAGGATTCTTGATAAAAGGAGTACGCTTCTATTTGCTAATTATTTCAAAGACTAGATATATATATTTTATCGATTTCAGATAAAGTCAGACAATCGAATCATCTGAAAAGTAAGTAAACAAAAGTGAACAGTTTCATTGCGCTTAACTTTCGTGGTTGAAGACCACAGGTAATTCAAATACAAAATTAATTACACGGAATATTAAAAATTCTTTAGAAACAACATGAAAAATTGAAAAAGCAACGTGTTTCGAAATAATGTATTTATCTTTCCCAAGTGTATATAGAAGAAAGTATCTCAAGTGTAGAATACTGACCGCTGCAGCACAGATTTTCATCAGGGCTTGAAATTAGCGGTAGTTAGTTGTATTTTGCAAATAAATATTTCGTCTGGATGACCATAATTTTATACCTAGTCATCACTTTGACGCCTAACATTCTTTTTCCCCCTTCAGTGTGCAGTTATAATATGTGACGAAAATAAAGGCACTAGCAACGAAGTATTAGAATTAAATTCCTAAGCTTTCTTGTAAAAATACTTGCTCTAACACATTTTTAAAATGGAAAAAACTAACTAGGAAAAGCATGAGCATTTTAATTAATCTCTGTTTATGTACAACGTTTATGCACATATTTCTATGTGTAAATGACAATTTCGAAATGGCACCTTAGTACAACATAATTGCAACTAAGAAAATAATATTAGTTGCCTTTTGGCTGCCAACTTACTGATTCTAATTTCGACCCCTGATTTTCATGCATTTTCAGATTCATGCACGACGAATAAGCTGCATCTAGTGTTTTTATTTATTTTTTTATTTTGTGATTGCTTCTGTACAGATTTTCATGTATTTTCAAATTCATGCAAGAATGTAATTTTGAAAAATTGTTGAAAGTTATACATCATTTATAACACTGAATTTTATGTGCTAAAGCTTGAAAGCCCTCTGAATTTGTAAAATCAGGAGGTAGACATGCAGTGGCAGGTCATGTTTTCTTATGCACTTGACGAAGAAAGATCGAAACGCACTGCATTTAAAATTTTCATGATAATTTCAGTAAGTGCGTTTGATGCTCGGCACTACTGTGTTTTGGACTAGCTGTTGAAACCTTTATTAATCCCTTAACTGACCCTGGCGTATATATACGTTCTTCCGAAGTACGATTATTGTATTGTACTGATACCAGTGAAACTATTGACACGGCTTGACTTTTGTTGGAAAACTTTTGCAGGAAACTTTTTAAGAGTGGTATAATATAATTTATATAAGGAAACAGGTGATATTGAACCGAGTTACGTGTTTATGTCTGTTCAGAGTCAATGAAAATAGTCTGTTAGACGTGCCAATATTTATTTACAAACATTCACGGAAATATTTACATAATAACAGCAGCCGAAGCCGGCCTGGTGGTTCGGTCCGTACGGCGCTGCCTTCTGGATCCTCGGGTCTCAGATTCAAATCCCAGTACGATGGTTGGTTGGTTGGGTAGGGTTTTTTTTACGTCGCACTAGTGCTGCGCAGATGGGTAATTGGCGACAGTCTGGGACATACCCCTAGAGGTGGTCCGGAGACATGCCATCACAATTTTGATCCTCCACGGAAGGGATGGCTCTCCCGTTTCGGTGACTCCCAGAGGTATAATTTTTTACGAATCCCAGTACGAACATGGATGTTTGTGATGTTCTGTGTCTTCAAAAATACTGTGCATTTGTTTCTGTGAATTGTAAAATGGAACAATCGAAACAAAAGTCGTTGTAACTATAGGTCTCAAAGATGTGGTATGTATATATACAATAGCTGTAGTATGATATGCATATATAGATGTCAAATGAACAACAGCCGAATCCATTAATTTGCAAATACTTCAGCATGAAAACCAGATTACAATTCAAATAGCAAAACGTTGTTTGATTTACTCTTTTGGAATAAATAAGTGCTCTGTAGAACTGTTGCGAGAATTTCGTTGTATTGACAATATTTTTTCACCAATATTGTTATCAACAATATCGTTTTATACGATATTACATACGGCGAATCAACAGCAGCTTTGTTTGCATCCACATCTCTTCAAAACAAAAACCCACGAATCTGTAAAAGCTTATATAGGTTTTCTGGCCAGTGACGTAAAAGCGATGGCGTACCTCCATCTTCTGAAAAGATATGGAACATTCTAGATTGGCAGTTGTTCTATTTTAATGCATACACCACACTGACACATTTTAGTGATACACACGCATGTGATATATACGGTCGAGCATATTTTTTGCCATCCTTATTTTAAAGTTTCTGCGTGCAGCTGCGAAATTAGTATTTTTTTCTTTGCAGTTTCCTTTATAGAAATGGCAATTCAAAGCCAATCGCTAAACATTTTTCTCTCCTCAATACCACGAAGGAGGTGAAAAATGTTTCGTCGCTCTTTCTAGAGTTTTTGTAAAATCCAACTGCTTCTGGTTTTAAAATTTTCGAATTTCTAAGATGTGGGTTAAATTTAAAAACAAAGCAGTATTTTTAGACTTGGATGAATATTTTCTGAATCTGGGCAACATCGAAAAAGAAGGTTTAAAGGTAAACCCGTTAGGTACAACTGGAGTATTGGCCCACATTTTTTGGCTCGTTTTTTAGGCGCCGTTTGGAGAGACAACGATTATCGTTCTGGATCCTTTGGCAATATATTTTGAAATTCATGGCAACTATTTCCAAAATCGGCATTCCACCGTAGTCGCCAAAAGAAAATCGCTAGAAATGAGTTGTGGACCAATGTCTCAGTTGTCCCGTTATACTAAACGACAGGTCTAGTTAAGAATGAGCGACGGTCGCCAAATGGACGCTAAGAACACCAACTGTGATGGTATTTTTTTCGCCAAATTGCACACAAGGAAAACAATATGACGTCCTATTGGCACTGTTGAAATTTGAAATTGCGCCAAGGCTGTCGCTTGTTCTTAACTAGCCCCCAAATGACAGTCTCTAAAACCTATTAAACATTTAATTATCATTTTGAAGATTAAATTTGAAACGCTCTTACCATGCACGCCAAATGTTTCGAATATTTTAAGGTTGGCTGATTGATTGGATTTCATCTCGCACTAGTACTGCGCTATGGTTAATTATGAATGTTTTAAAGAAACATGAATTGGAAATAGTGATCTTAGGGAGCAATTATAGTATCTCTCCACAACTGGATTTGGCGATTTATTTTTGGCGATTATGGCTAAATCATAAATCTAAAAATCATAAATAATAAAATCATAAGCTAAATCATAAATCTAAAATAAACAGCATGCAGGCTACCATATTAGGTAAAAATATATTTGAGGGTGCCCCCTTGGCGAAATTGCTTGGCGCATTTTTGTTAATAACCTATAGCACTATATACGTATAACCTATACATATTAACCCTTTGCCGCTCAGTGTTCCACTACATGGAACACCTAACTTCGCTAGCTTCTCCAACTGTTAAATTCAATTACAAATGCATAAAAATAGGTTTATTTTTAACTTTGAACTTTCCTTTTCACCCACAGATGACATCACTACACAAGGCAATCCATGATATTTAACTGAGACGCGTTATTTTAAATCCTCGTATTTACAAGAAATTTTGTAAATTTTTTTTGTGATACAAAAAAGATTGCTTGAAAAAAAATTTCTATGTGATATCGTTGGCTGTACTCTAAATTATTTATTCTATATTATTTTTAACTTTTTATACAGGAAACATACGAGGAATTGTTGAATAAAATAAGGTGTTCCATCTCCTGGAACACTGTGACACTAGCGCTTTTCATTACGCAACCGAAAGCAATGATGAGAGAAGACAGCTGTGTTCACGTTTTCTGTTTTCCTCTGTTTGGAGGGAATGACGTCAAGCTATCAGATGCTGCGAGGGAGAGATTTTTTTTTTTTTTTTTTTTTTTTAATAAACAACCTAGAAATATACATTCCAAACTTCTACCAAAAGGGTGTGACGTGCTTCTAAAAATTCATGAAGCTAAAAAATAGACTAATTGTAAATATTTTTGCACATAGGACTTGTATATATGTATACTAACTGTAAATATCAAATTATTTCATAAAAAATCACATAACCAAGTTTTTTTTTTTTTTTTTTTTTTTTTTTTGGGGGGGGGGTAGAGTAGCAGGCCTCCCCGTGTGTAAACCCTGGGTCATGCGAAATCTGCTACACAGGTATAATACAGTGTTTTTTAATCTTTTACTCATTTACGCGCTTCTCTGCGATGCTCACTTAGACGCACTTTTCAGAGCTCTAGCGGCGCAGTGTTCAGCTGATGGAGCACCCACAGATTAAAAACGGTAAGTACTATCTTTACAAAATTATACCTGCGTACTCCTTTAGACCTAAGTAGATAGTCTACAACTTCTTTTCTTGAAATTCCAACTTTAAAGGGTAGTGCGCTCTAAAGGGTTAAGGCTCCTATATATACGAGCTGGAGCATCAGGCATTTTGTTGCCTTAGGGTTGCCACATGTACCCAGCGCGTTTCTCTGATAAACAAACGACAAACATTTTTTTTTTTTATCGTCTTACGTTACTTTAGAGTAATTTGTTTTATTATATTTCATAACTTTAGCTAAGTAAACTATGATATGGAAGTTTGTTTAGCGATAAACTGCTATAATCATTCAAGAAGTGAATATAAAGTGTTCACAGACCTTCTATTACTGTGCATTTGAGTTTTGGCGACATTTTGTAAAAGAAACAGAAACCGCCCTAACAACACATCTTACCCTAGTACATCCATAAGATATCCTCAGAATAAAATGACATCCTGAGAATGTACTGTGAAAAAAATGTGTTTTTAGGAATATTATTGTTGCTTATTGCTCTTATCTTGACCGGATTAGCTTCAGATCAAGATTTCTTAAAATTATTAAGGAAGCGATAAGGACACCAAGTGGGAATGCTGTCCTCTTCGGAGACAAAAAAATGGCGGTGATGCGTCGGCCTATTATTTTACTTAGGGGCTCTAATACATATACACTATATCAGGGCCCGAAATTTCAACTCAGGTTACACTCGCCGAAAAAAAAGTTTTACTCGCCACAAAATAGTCTTTTTTTTTTTTTTTTTTTTTCTTTTTTGCGCATTTTGGGTTCTTTTTTCTTTTTTTCCCTAAATATTTGAAATGCTTTTACAAATATACTTAAAATTATATGTATTAAAAGTGTGTCGTTTATCATCCTCTCTCATAATCATCTATAATCAAAAATCATTATAAACATAGGCAGTATCTTTAAAAAGGCTCGGGCTCATTTTCATGTGCCAATATCGCATAGGCAAACTTTCACATTTCTCTTCTGCCGGATAGTGGGCGACGGGCAAAGAGGTTCTCTGCTTGTCTATTCTCCTTCTGCTTGGAGAAATCATAGTGGGGGAAACGAAACTACCGAAGGGATTAAAAATTTTAAGCATGCACTAAGCATTTTTCCTTTCCAGCTAAATATTAGGTTAAAAGATGGCAAGATTTTACCATATTTAAATCTATAAAAAGAATGTTTTCTGTCACCATATCATGTAAGAATTCTATCTATAACTAGACCAAATTTTTACTCGCCACAGTAAAAATTCCACTCGCCAATGGCGAGCTGGCGAGCGGAAATTTCGCGCCCTGACTATATACATGTAACTATACATATAACCTATACATACAAATAGGCTAACCTTAATATATTTCCCGCGATCACAACTTGGCGAGAATCAAGGGGCACCCTCAAATATAGCCTAACCCCATATTATATTGCAAAGAATCTAGAACAACATCGTTATTGTACAAAACGACGCCAAAGAAAAATCGCCAAATCCTGTTGTGGGGAGATACTACAGTTATACCGACCTTAGTCTTAACGATCAACACAGCCAATCTGTTTCTAACAAGCGGTGTTTGTTCCTGTGCAATTCTGTTTTTAACACGCTTATATTAGCTTCACCTGTATGTATGTATGTTTGTAACTTCTCTGGGAGCAAAACGTGATTGCACAAAATCCTTCATATCTCAAACAAAAAACCATTGTGTATGGTTTCCAGAGCTTTTTAAGAAAACGGCTGATGGCTGAGCTACAAAAATTTGCATGGTGGTTCGTAATGACCTCTCCTGATGCACCTCGAAGCCCGATTTTCGAATTTTGTTTTAGTTTTCTTTTAATTAATTAAAATGTTAAAATAAAAACCTTCTAATTACTGATAAATTGGCCATTTAATTTTAATCCTTAATTTAATTGTTGCCAAAAAAAATTATCATTATTTTTTGGACAGAAAAAAAAAAAAAAAATGTGAACAATAAAAATTACATTTATTTAAAATATTTAATATTATTCCTTAATTTAATTGTTGCCAAAAAAATTATCATTATTTTTTCGACAGAAAAAAAAAAAAAAAAAAAAAACGTGAACAATAAAAATTACATTTATTTAAAATAAGGAAAGTAAATTAAAGCGTGTTCTTTAATTTTTTAAAACTATAATATTATTAAACAGTAACACACTTCTATAGGTTTATATGGTATTTCCAAGGGCGTAACTAAGTTGAACTATGAACTCGAGCTACCTCCAGATGTTTCCAAATTAAATAAATTTTCATTTTTTTGCCATTGAAAGAAACTAGGCAGCTGATTTGTTATCTGTCATCCTTCGCGAAAAAGAAAAAAATGATCACCAAATTATCTGGCGAACATATTTAATATCTTTCAAAAATCATGAGTCTTTTTATAAGGTATATTAAGAGAGCAGTCAAGTATACGAAACAATATTTCGTCAATATATATTACGAAAATTTACATCTAGCGTGTATATTTTCGTAATACGATTTTGGCAACCAAATCCGAAAAACACCAAGGGCGACAGGTAACAAAGCCATACCATAGTAGTTATAAATTACAGCAATTCAGGGGTCTAATCAAGAATGAGCGACGGCCATGTCGCAGTTTCAAATTTCAACAATGCCAACAGGACGTCATGTTGCTTTCCTTGTATGCGATTTGGCAAGGAAAGAACCACCACATATGGCGCGCTCATTGCCTATTTGGCGACCGTCGCTCATTCTTGACTAGACCCTAATTCAGTTTCCTTAAAAATCAAAATAAAAATTGCAGTGTAGCAGCGCCACCTATTAGCTGATTTGCACCCAAATTTAATCAGCATAATGTCACATAATGGTCTTCTTATATATTAAGCTTTGTTCGATTATACGCAGTAGCACCTGAGATATAGCCTTCCCTGAAACTGGAAATCGACGTATAGTAGTGCCATCTGTTTAGAGATTCGCACCAAAAGTTGTTAGACACTATTTTATGTTGAGGTGAATCTACATATAGATTTATATGCGATTCTGTGCAATAGTTCCTAAGGCATAGCCTGTCCTTAAATTGTGGAAATCGTGGTATAGTAGCGTCACCTGTGGAGCAATTGACACCAAAAGTTGATAGGCGCTAACTTATGTCAAAGTGCATCTGCATATAAATTCATATGCAATTTAGTGCAGTAATTCCTGATATATAGCCTTCCCTGAAATTGTGGAAATCACGGTATAGCAGCGCCACCTGTTGAGTAGTTGACACCAAAAGCTTACAGGCTCTAATTTAGGTCAAGGTGCATCTACATATAAATTCATATGCAATTCTCTGTAGTATTTCCTGAGATACAGTGGCCACAAAATGTTTTTCACACACACATACACAGATATTTTCTAAAAAGGGTCAAATCGTGTTATGGACCTCTCAAAACGTGTAAATCCATCGAAAACCGGAAGTCAAAAATTTTTACGTTCTTTTATTGAATATAGAAGAAAGTAAATAGTTGTAGGTGAAACACTAAAATCTTTAGGAAACCATATTTCTCTTTTATTCACATACACACGCAGTAAAATCATGCACTAGCCGTCAGTTTGGATTGTTTGTAGGGGAAAGAAATACCCACTGTGGGTGAAGCTCCTAAAATCTGTAAATGATAGATATCGACTTTTATTTGAAATTGTTTTGCTTTCCCATATTTGCAGGGGACCGCACTAGACTCATAATTGGAAGATTGCGGGTTCGGTACTCGATCCGGCCAAAGACCGTTGTGTACACTAATGGTGGCTGGTGCACGTAAAATCTGTCGTGACCGCAATGTCCTCCATGTTCCCATCAAAATTATACCTCTGGGGGTCACCGAAACGGGAGAGCCACCCCTTCCGTGGAGGATCAAAATTGTAATGGCATGTCTCCGGCATAGATATAGTAATATATATAGATCTATCATCCCCATGTTATCGAGCAAAAAATTTTGATGCCGAAAAAAAGGTCTAAAATCAGCCATTAGAGAATATTGAAAATAAGAATAAAAAGAAAAATGAATTTGAAACTGCAGCTGGAGTTTTTCATTCACCTTTAATAAATGAATTATTCATAAATTTTATTTACTAAATTATCCGTGTGTATTCCTGTGTGTGATTGACTCGGAGAAAGGCAGCCATTAGAGTGACTTTTCCCGAAAAAAAAGGTATCACTTTTTCCCTCTCGCTGATCAATCTATGTCTTATTACTATATCTATGGTCTCCGGACCACCTCTAGGGGTGAGTTCCAGACATAGAATAATAATAAAGGAAAAAGGAGCGTATATGTTTTGGTTTCGGTTTGTAAAATCCAGGAATGCCGGGTATAGGGTTGTAACCTATGCTTCAATCTGATTGGTTGGCGACTTGTTGGCGAGATTTTTGAATCGTCTCGTCTCTCTGTCAATCAGTCAGCGAGGCAGCACCCACAACAAATAGCGATAAATGCGCCGAGGATGGGTGCCCTACTTCAAGGTAATAAGGAGCATAAGTAGCTTTCGCTGGCAATTCACTAGAAGGGGTTTGTAAGCATCAGAGTATAGGCGTGTTCCTTCTTCCTCTATTATTATTCTATGGTTCCAGAACGTCGGCAATTGCTCAATGCGCAGCACTAGTGTGTCGTAAAACCCAACAAACCAACCAACCCATATTTGCAGGGAAAGGAAAACCCTTTTGAAGAAATCACTAAAATTTGTAGGAGGTAGATTTCAGTTTTGATTAGCAATGGCTTCAGTTTTCTACCATTTTCTTCATATAATTTCTTTCTTTCTTCTTCATCTTTTCTTTTTCTTTTCCTTCCGATTTTAGAAAATCGTTTCCGGATCGAAATCAAACGAAGTGTTGGTGCTACAGCTCGAGAAATGCATGACAACTGATATACAAGAAGCGTTTGGAATCCTGGACTTCAAGGCAAGCGGAACCATCTCCCTGAGGGATGTCAAAGTAAGCACAAATGATTAGAATATTTCTCGTTATCTGTGAAAGTAAGAAAGTCCGATTTTTTATAACTTAATATAAAAGGAAAGGGTGGTGAAGTTTCTGGTGAAAATGAGTGTATAATGGACGTAGTATCTTATGAAGATCGTAGTACTTTATTAAAATCATTATTTTAATAAAATTATCTTCCATGATAATGCTGTACGATTTCCATATTAGAAAAGTAGTATAACACTAAATATCCAAAAAAAGTTCATTTTATTCTCAATATTACATAATATATATATATATATATATATACAATATATAATATTTAAAAAAATTACTTACTACATAGTAGGTACATACCAACTACTTCTCTAATATGGAAATCGTCTGCATTATCATGAAAGATAATTTTTTTAAATAATAATTTTAATAAATTATTTTTACTGAGTGAATTTTTATAGGAAAATGTAGAAGAAAGTCATGTGGTGGCCAGAACATAACTAGTATTATTTAGTTTCGCCTTCGAGCACCCATTTCTCTAAAACTTGTGTAAAAATATAGATAAATAAATAAACTAGTCAATCAAGTGACTGACCTCTCTGATAACACCAAAAAGGTTCTATTCTGAGAAAAACGGATCTAACTGTTTATTTGAACGTGTCCGCTTATTATGGACAACTATGCAAGAAATCGACAATGAAATATAAAATTATCTTCATCGAATACGCGACATTCTTTGGCTTCCGAACCACAAATTACTTGCAACAATATATCGGCGTCACTCAAAATTTATTGATTAGACGAGTCCAATATAACATAAAATAATTAGAAGATAAAAAGAACTTTTTATATACCATGTTTTTAAATTTTCTGTTGAATTATATAAATGCTACCGAAGGCAACGGGAACCCGAAACAATTGGCTAAAAGTATAAAAAAAATCATTGCTTTCTTGTTTTGAGCTATTATAAAAGTTTCAAATGGAAGCCGGGAAGTTATTTAAAAATCGATTGCAAACTTTGTACTGGTAACGTTTCCGAAGGCAGCAGGGTCCCGAAGATGTATGTTAAAAATATTTTAAAAATGCATTTTCACCGTGTTCTGAACTATTTTGAAAGTTTCAAGTAATCTAAAGTTTCAAATGTCTAGCTAGTCGGGAAGTTAGTTAAATAAATTTTCTGTCGAATCATATAAACGCTGCCGAAGGCAGTAGGGACCTGAAACAGTTGACTAAAAGTAATAAAAAAAATATATTGTCACTGTGTTTAGAGTTATCCTGAAAGTTTCAAATGTCTAGCTAGTCGGGAAGTCAGTGAAAAATTGATTGCACGCTTTGTACTGGTAACGCTTCCGAAGGCAGCAGGAACCAGAAACAGTTGGCTAAAGTATCTAAAAAATGCATTATCCCCGTGTTAAAAATGGATTGCAAGATTTGTACTGGACAAACAAACATTGAAATGACGATTATGAAAAATACTTCAACGAACGCCTTCGTGAAAGCTACCTCTTTACAGAATAGTTTAGTTTCTTTTAGCAAATCTGAGTCTGCGGAAATATGTGATTCAGAATAATTACCTGTGTTACCACAATTACCTGTATAGGTGAAATAGACAAAATTTTGTCTGCTACCTCCTGTTAATTTTAAGGGTAAATCACAATCTAAAGCCGAAAATCTAGTGCGCATACCAGTACCATGTTTCAGCCACAGTTTGTTCTTCAGCCACATTTCCTGAGACCATGGACGTCATTGCGCAAGTGCTGACTCAACGAGTCGATTGTTAAAATAGGGTTGATAGTCATCTTACTGGTGAGAAATAAGCGATAAGATACAGTGCGGCCACATATCCTAAAACTAGCAGTGAGGACGCGTCCAAAATGTTGGAGGGATGTCAGCGTGACCGACAGTTTGAAATTTGGAAAACATCCAATTCCGCGCTTTGTATTATTGCGCATTTTCTCTGATTCAGATGACTGTCACCCCTATTTTGGCATTGGACTCGTTGAGTTAGCGCTTGCGCAGATGCTTCCATGGTTTCACGAAATGTGGTCGAAGAATAGCGTCGAATGACTGGATGTTTTCAAAATCCCAATCTGTCGGTCAATTTGGCACCCCTCACAGCATTTGGACTCGTCCTCACTACTAATCTTCGGAAACGTGGTATTGGATGTAAAAACCACTGTTTTTTAGAATATTCTTTTTCCAATTTTAATAGGCTCAGATCTTATATCTTAGAACTAACATTATTTTCTAACACAACTGCTGACGGTTTGTTATGGATACGAGTTTTTTTTTTTTTTTTTGGCTCATACTTTTTTAATACACTATAATTTTTCAAGATATTGCTCTCTTTTGTATTTATAGAATGACGGAACACTCACTTACAAAATGAGCATAAAAATTTGGTAATTATTTTTTCAAAATGTATTTTATTTTATTAATCAAAGTAGGTTTGTATTCAAATAACCAGTACTACGGCAAAAATTCAGAATTACTAGTTCTTAAATGTAATTTTCAATCGATATTTTTCTTATATTTTTTCTCATTACAGGTGACTCTTCGAGCTCTGGGCATCGAACCGACGGCCAGTAAACTCCTTAGACTGTGCTCAGGAAACAAGAAATGTAAGTGAGGTTCACATTTGGAACCCAAAGATTTCGGCGAATTTCTAGCCTCATCAATAAAAATGCGATGTTTTTTATACATCATTTTCACACAAAAACAAAGAAAGTTTAGGAAGGGATGTTTCTAAAAAGAAGAAGCCACGGCATAGAAAATTCACCGCGCACACGACCAAGTACATCACTGGGACGTTGGCATTTTGGCAAAATAACTTCAGCAATTATTGAAATTTGAAAGTCTTTTTTTATCCCTCAAGATTGTTTGGCTAGTGCGCGCTACTGCTTTAATATGTTGTTATCTTCATAGTATACTATAATTCTTCTCTATAGTTCGTCCCGAACTGAATTCTTCATGACGTGATCTTTCCTTGTATGTTTGGAATTTATTTGCTGAAGGAAAACAGCATCAAATTAGGGAAAATCGCGCCATTTTAGGCCAATGATAGAGAAACATAACCTTTTTAGAAATATCGATTTTATAAACGACGAGGAATAAGTCTGAAATTTCGTCCTGGATTTCGAAAACATTGTGAAGAATTTATAGACCCTCTGTGAAATAAATAAAATCTCTCAGAAATAGATTTTAATTCACTTAAATTCTACTTAACTCCCCCCCCCCCACACACACACACACCAAAGAAAAATGAAAATAAAGTATATATATCTTTTTTGAACAATCGCTGGCAGTGAACGAGCAAAGTCCCTAAATTGTTTATTTATTTATTGTTTACATTTACACATAAATGCGATTTGTATGCTTAAATCGAAATGTGCTTTGTGGATAGCACGGGATAGGATTCAACACAAAATACAGCAGGAGAGGGTTACCGCATCCTGGAATCGAACCAGGTATCTCGCAGTCTGCCGATGTCTCGAGAGTACACGAACTTGCCCTTGTACTCTCGGTCGCCCTACAAATAGTGTTACCAACTTGTAGGAACTTTTTTTTTATTTAATAATTACCACTAATTTTGAATAATGATGTTTGATGCGTCTGATAGTCGGTAAAACTACAATTGGACAAAAATTACAATTAAAAATTAGTGGTCATACTGAATATAAAAGTCCCTACGAGTTGTCAACACTACCTCCAAAGTGCTTGTCCTATTTACGCGGGTTCAAGATGGGGGCGATTATACCAACTGCGCTCGCTTGCTCTGCCCACACCCCTCTCTTTAAAAAAGTACCGACTGTTCGGACATGCAAACGCCCCATGCTACCTGAAATCCCTGTTATAAATTTGGACCATTCCTATTAAAGTAATGAAATAGAAAGAAAAAATACAATGGAAAAATTATTTTTATTTTCAAGTGTAGTTTTATGAATGCGTACGTATTATCTGCATGCCACCGAATAATCGCCAAGTAAAAATACAAATATTGTCGTAAATTTATAAGTATTGTTTATAATATTTTTTTTTTTATTTACTGGTACATTGTTATGTATACCAAAGGTACTGTAAAATACTAGTACAATGGTACTTACGTGTACTAATAAATTTAATGGTACTTGGCTGTGTATAAATCCCCAAACGCACAAAATTCGATTCAACAGCAATCACTATCACGCATGTATGTATTCTTCGCGCACATGAAAAAAAAAAAAAAAAAAAAAAACCTTTTGGTGCGCTACCTCGTTGTGCATGAATCTTACAATGCAAAAAACTCATTTTCACAGCAATCAATATCACACAAGTATGTAAACTTCACGCACACGAAAACAAAAATGAAATAATAATAATAAGTAAATAATAAGTAAATAATAAATAAATAAATAAATAAATATCTAGGTGCCACTATCTCGCTGTGCAAGAATCTCAAAACTCGGTTCTGCAGAAATCCCTATTATGCATGTACGTACTCTTCGCGCACATGGGGGGGTGGTGGTGAAAATCACCGGGTACCGCTACCTTGTTGTGCATGAATCTCAAAGCGCACAAAACTTTGTTCCGTAGCAATAACTATCACAGATGTATGTACGCTTTGCGCACTTAAAAAAAAAAATGTTCACTGGGTGCCGCCATTTTGTTGTGCATGAATCTCCGCACAAAGCGCAGTTCCGCAACAATCACTATCATGCATGTATGTACACTTCGGACAAATGAAAACAAAACAAATAATTAGCTCTTCTAAGCAGCTAACTGAACAGTTAAATCTAATACCTAATAAACATCAACTAGAGCAATTTACAAATCTTTTAATTTCTTCAGTCCAGTCTGCTGCAGCCTCTGCCTTTAGACTCAAAAAAGCGGGACGTCAGCGCACCATTAATTTCTGGTCTCCCCAGCTCAGATCCATGCGGAACCGTCTCACAGCACACAGACGACAAACACAATACATTGATCCTAATTTACTTCCCCAACACAAACTTAAAATTAAACAACTTGCATCTATATATAAAAAACAAATTAACCAAACTAAACATGCCGCATGGAAAAACTTCTGCACACAACAAACACAATCTTTCGGCACAGCACAGAAATTTTATTCTAACAAATTTTTCACCCCACCTGAGCTTAAACTTGAACGTCCACCACAGCTCAGTCCTCCATGAAAGATAACCTTGAATACCTGACCTCAATTTTATTTCCTCCGAGTAATTTTGACTCGACTCAAGTCTCAGACTTTACAGCTCCACCCGACTTACCCTTATCTGAGGCTGAGGTCCGGTCGGCTCTTTTCAGTTTCAATATTAAGAAGGCTCCACGTCCCGACAATATTGACTTTAAAATTCTCAGAAATACCTCAACACTACACTATTCCACACATCATCCATAAAATCTCTGCCTGCAATACCAATACTTCCCAGAAACACGCAGCAGGGGAGAGGTGGTGTACTTCTTAAAGCAAGGGAAGCTACCCTCTGAACCCTCCTCATATAGACCAATCTGCCATCTACCTACGTTAGGAAAATTGCTAGAGAAACTAATTGTTAGCAGATTAAATTACTACTTGGAAACCAATAATCTACTACACCCCTCTCAATCTGGGTTCAGAGAGGGCAGATCTTGTGAACATGCATTGAAAGAAAGTCTAAGCTCCTGCGCCGTTAACATTCAGTCTGAAGAGTACACCACTCTGATCTCACTAGACATCAAAGGGGCCTTCGATAATATTGAATGGTTACACATATTGAATTCTCTCAAAGATCTTAACTGTCCAAGTAACTTGGCGGGAGTCATCCGTTCGTACCTCACTAACAGGAAAATAGCTATAAACTGGGGGCCTGAATCAAAAGATTTACATCAATCAACGGGATGTCCACAGGGGTCATGTTTGGGCCCGCTAATGTGGAACATAATAGCAAACAATATCTTAGCTGAAATGAATACCAAAGGATTTAAAGCTTTTGCGTACGCGGATGACTTCTCCCTGGTTGTCTCTGGCAGAAGGAGGACTGACCTGCAGGATCAAGCGCGGGAGGCCCTAAAACTTTTCAGTAATCTTCTTACCAAGTTTAATCTCGAATTATCCACTTCTAAAACTCAAGCATTGACTTTTTCGGAACCCAGCCCTCTCAAAAGGACTCCGGTGATGAGGATAGATGGCGTTAGTGTCAAGCATGTACCTCATCTCAAAATTTTAGGAATATCAATAGATAAACACTTAAGGACCCTCTTCACTCACCGCCGCCGGAAGCCGAAGATAATGTTATTCTATGGGAAATTTTTCTTTACAAATAACTTATTAACTAATACATATTTTTAAATTCTGTTTTCACATTCTGAAAGTTCCCAGCTATTCAATGGACGGACCTTTTTTAAAAAATTATTTTTTTAATTTTTTATATTTTATTTTGAAGCTGCAAAATACGAATTTTCAATATGTGAAATTTTTTCCTTTTGCAATTTCAAAATAAAATATTAAAAATTAAAAATTTACATTTTTAAAAAAGGTCCGTCCATTTAACAGTTGGGAATTTTCTGAATGTGAAAACAGAATTTAAAAATAGGTATTAGCTAATAAGTTATTTGTAAAGAAAATTTCCCCATAGAATAACATTGGCTCGGGCTTCTGGCGACGGTAAGTGAAAAGGGCCGTTAAACTGGTTAGCACACATAAAAGAACTTAAAATTAAAACCTTAAAAGTGTTTCATAATTCCGCAACAATGGTCGGTAAGAGGCATTTCAACAATTCTCCTAAAAATCTGGTATAACTCAATCATAGATAAAATTCTAACTTATGGGGCTGGTATCTGGGGAGGGCATCTTTCGAAAACTGCGAAAGCTAATATTAACTCAGTTCAAAAAATGTTTTTACTGCAGATTTCGCATGGCTATAAAACCATCTCGACTGACGCCCTCACAGTCATCACCGGAGTACCTCATGTACACCTCCAGTTAAAATACGGATATAATATAACAAAACTACTATTTTCCAGCTCAAAAATTTAAATCTTTCCAATTTAATTTTCCCAGACTCAGAACTTTCTTCCCAGCTGTCAAATTCACCCAGCGAAGGACATTGCCTCCTCACTAACATTATGCACTAAAAATAGTTTTTCTCCGTCGGTTCCTGTGGCAGTCTTCACCGATGGTTCTAAAACGGAGCATGGTTTTGGCTAGAGCCCTTTAAATAAATGTATAGGCCGACGCATCGACGCCATTTTTTCCCCTCAGAAAAGGGCAGCATTCCCGCTTGGCGTGCTTATCGCTTTCTTGTGATTTTAAGAAATCTTCATCTGAAGCTACGATCGGGTAACAAAGGCAATAAGCAACAATAATATTCCTAACAACACATTTTTTTTTTTTTACATTAGATTATCAGGATATTCTGTGGAGGTATTGGAAATAAGATGTGTTTAAGGGCTGTTTCTGTTTCCTATACAAAATGTCGCCAAAACTCAAATATACTGTAAGAAATGGTCTCCTTATATCGATTTATCAATATTAATATAAATAATGTGATTAAAATGTCACATTTTTCTATATTTTTACATTATCACATGTCAGAAATACAAAGGAAAATATAAGTAATGTTGTTTTATTCTTATCTTATGGGAATCTGAACATTTTATGTTCTTTTCTTGAGTGATTATAGCAGTTTATCGTTAAACAAATCTCATATCGTACTTTATTTAGCTAAAATTATGAAATATAATAAAATGAGTACTCTAAAGTTACGCAAGACGGTAAAAGTAATGGCTTACGTTTATTTATCAGTGAAACGCGCTGGGTACTTGTGGCAACCCTAAGGCAACAAAATGCCTGATGCGCATGCGCCAGCTCGTATATATAGGAGCCTTAGGTGTGGCGGCTGCCTTCTGTGTCCTCAAAAATAATGAATGTATCCATCGGTATCGGTGGGCATGCAGACTCGAGAATTATAACTCAGTTTTTCAGGCGGAACTTGTTGCAGCTGAAAGCAATCCTCTGAAAGACATTCAATGACTTTTGCAGGCAACCTGTCGCGGGAGGAATACGAAAAGGTGTTCGAGCATGTTCTGAACGATATCGATTCCGACGAACAAATGACGAGAGCCTACCGAATGTTTGACCTCGAAGGTAAGCCAGGCCTCACCTTCCAAAACCTCAAGAAAGTGGCAGAGCAATTGCACCTGGACGTTGCAGACGAAGAGATACAGGTATCGAATTTTTTTTTTCTGCTGGATTTAGAAAATCATTTTAAATATTAAAAAACTGTTCACCGTTAGCCAATTCTTACCTATTTTACAAGAAAACAAATCTTTTAAAGACGCAACAGTGCAGATTTTTATCGATAATGAGAGAGATATAAATAAAAAAGATTAGCCCAAACTCGAAAAGAATAATGAGCATCTTTGATTAGTTCTGCTTTGCGGTAATCTTTTGCGCAGAACTTAACCTGTAAGTAGCTGCGACAAAGGAGGGGAAGTGAATCTTGATTGGAGACACAAAATTGCGAAGAATTATGGTAACCTTTCGCGTCTTTTTTCCCTCGCGAATTATTTTGACTGTTTAGTTGGGAGCAATTCTATGGTGTACAGTCGGCAGCAAAATTATTGAATCACACAACCACACTTTTCCATTTATTCTTTTGAGTTTGATAGCTAATTTTTGTCATCAACTTACTTTTTTATAAACAGTATAAGATAAAGATCATAAATCGATAAATATTTACATAACAAAACAGTATTAGGTGCCCATCTTTAAAGAAGGATTATTGCTAGTGCTTCAGTAATTTCGATGCCAACTGCACCAAAAAACTCTTCATGTTTAAAAGCTGTTACTATATCCAGTGTATCACAAATACGTACGTTTTGTTTTGTATGATAAAGTTTGAGGTTGAGTCTGTTTTACATAAATGCATTCAGATCAGGATAATGCACAATCTGCCTTATGGTATCACTAGACCATATATTAATAAACAGTTAAGACACTAAAGCTAAACCGCGAAACAGAGCGATAATATCACCATTAAGGTCAACGGAGGGGAACTAACAAGGAAACATTCAAAAGGTGTCATTTTCAAAAAATATTGAAAAAAATATATGTGATTCTAATCTTCATAAAACACCAGAAAGTGAAAAAATTAACGGCTGAAATGAAATACAGCGACCACAAAAAATTATTAAAATTAAGCATTTTTGGCGATAAGTTCGCTAGCACCGAGATTGCCGTGTACGAAGAGAACCGTGTTTTGCTTCTCCGCCAAGTACTCAAAATCAACCGCCTAATAGTGTGAAATCGCCAAACGTGCTTAATTTTGATAATTTTTTTGTGGTCGCTGTAATTCGTTTCAGTCGATAATTTTTCCACTTTCTGGTGTTTTATGAAGATTAGAATCACATATTTTTTTCAATATTTTTTGAAGATGACACCTTTTGAATGTTTCCTTGCAAGAACTTCCACATGTTGTACTAGTATGTGTTAGATCTATAAGAATAGCAACTTTGATTAATTATTGATTTTTGCATTTCCCGTGAAGAAACAGGCTGCAGGTTAGTAAATTCAGTTGTTCCTTTTCATCGCTTTTTAATATTTTTGTTTTCGTAAAAGTATACTTAAAAGCTTCGGATCTATTCTTCTAAGAAATGAAAATAATTTTTATATTATTCGAAAATATACATTGCTAAACGAATTTTTATTCGAACACAAATAATAATTGCATACAATAATTCTCAAATAACAATATGATATCATTAAATATTTAACATTTTTACTTTCTTCTATATTCAATAGAAGAAAGTATTGGATTCGTAAAAATTTTCGACCTCGGATTTTTGATGGATTTACACGTTTTGAGAGTTGTAGAACACGATTTTACGATTTTTAGAAAATGTCTGTCTGTCTGTCTGTGTGTGTGTGTGACAAAATTTTGTGGCAACTGTATCTCAGGAACTACTGCACAGAAATTCATACAAATTGGTGTGTAGTTACACCTTAACATAAATTAGTGCCTATCAACTTTCGGTAAAATTTTTTTAAAAGGTTGCGTTGCCATTAAGCTTTTTCTAAATTTTTAACATGGTGGTATAGGACAAAATTTTGTATAAATGTGCATAAAGAAAATTACTTTTTAATAATCATTATGAAATTTATAAGAATTATTTATAATAGAGATAGTCAACTGGGAAAAAAATTTGTATATGTAGGAGCATCGCCTTCCCCCCTGGGGGGCAGTGACCCCTTGAGGGGAATAAATTTTCATGATGGGTACCTTTCAAAAGAGCTCGCCAATACCTTTAAAATGAATGGTTGAACCATCGATCTGCAATAATTTAAAATAAAGTTATCGATTTTTTTTTCATGTTTTACCAAAGAAACATATATATATATATATATATATATATATATATTTTTTTTTTTTAAGTTATATTGAGAATAAAATGACCTTTTTTTGGATATTTAGTGTTATACTACTTCTCTAATATGGAAATAATATTTTATTAAATAATGATTTTAAGAAATTATTTTTACTGAGTGAGTTTGCGTAGGAAAATATAGGAGAAAGTCATGTGGTGGCCACAACATTCTAGTTTGGTTTAAACACGTTTTCAAGCATAAATATGCTCCAGATTACCTTAGAATGGCGAATTTTGATGTGTGGGTGTTCATTAAGTGGGCTCAATATGCACTTTGATGGGATTTTGCAAAACTTTCAACTTTACCCGCGAGGGGAGGGGAAGTAAAGAGCAGGTAAGGCACTGCCGAGGGCATTGGGGCTCCAGACTCGGCGTGTGGTGAGTGGGTACTCTTAAATTTTGTCTGATTTATTTTTTTCTTTTTTGATGATTTTTTATTAATAATATGGTATGGTATTTTGAGAATTCATTTCAACTTAATGATCAGCAAAGTGGTCAAAACCTGATAGTCTTTTTTAAAATTCTACATTAGAAATCAGTCCTAACCAGTTAATTAAATTAATGTTAAATGTTTATCTTCGTGTAATGGTGTAAATATTTATAACAATATACCGCCTAATTACCACACTATCACGTCCGGGTCATCAGTGTGGTAATTAATTAGTGGGTATGTTGTTATAAATATTTACACCATTATGATGATAAACATTTAACATTAATTTAACTGGTTAGTATTAATTACAAATGTAGAATTTTATTAAAAGATCGAAATCATTATGAATTAAGATGCTGTCCATCGACATGAGTAATATTACATAAAAAGCTAGCTAAGCCAGCCATCCGACATCACTTGTACAACAACAAGAAAGTATCATTGCCACAAAATAAAAAGAAATTTCAGTGAATGTTCTTGTTGGCACAGCAGTAAAAAGTTTGAACCAAGGGGAAAAAGTTACAATAGTTCAATGTTGATGTTGCCACAACTCTAAAATTTTAAAACCAAGGAGGAGAAGTTACATAGTTCACCAAGTAATAATATATAGATTGATCATTGGGGAGAAAAGAGTGATTCCTTTTCACTTGGGAAAAGACGGTGATTTTACCAAAATATGGACGTCTTTCCTCGAGTAAATTACATACAGGAATACACACGGATAATTTAGTAAACAAAATTTATGAATAATTTATTTACTAAAGGCGAATGAAAAATTCCAGATACAGTTTCAAATTCATTTTTCGTTTTTTTTTTTTTTTTTTTTTTTTCAATTTGTAAAAATTTAGAAAAATATCATTAATAGAATGACATGAATTTAAAGGCCTTTTGAAAAGCCTCAAAATAATACTCCGTTGCTTCATATTAAGCTTGTATTGAAATCAGCGGAAGGGCTATATATTGTTTGTTTATTGTAGCCTGTGAATGGGATGATTTGATAAAATATTCACACCGGGTTATTAAATTTTAAGAGTTTCCCTGAGAATTTTTTAATGATTTTTGTTTCCGATAGGTTAAAAATATTTCTCAGCTTACATAACTGGAAAAAAAATAAGTATAATAATTTAACAGAATATTTATTTTTATGTATAAAAAATAACAAAATTAATAGCAGACGATCTGCATTTCCTACTAGCGGCTTTGGCGGGAAATAATAGTAAAATATAAACATTTCGACCTTCTCACCCCCCCCCCCTCCAAAAAAAAAAAAAAAAAAAAAAAAAAAAAAAACTTTTTTGATACTGTCCGTTTCGATACTGATTATTAATTTTCTTTTCTTTTCTTTTTCTTAAAAAAAAAAAAAAAAAAAAAAAAAAAAGATTTTGATGAAATTCTGGCGAATGCAGAATTTAGTTCAGTATGGAGGACAATTAGTTTATTTATTTATTTTTTTTTTCTTTCAAATTATAACATCGCTTTCAAATTATTCAATTATATTTTCGATTTCGATAAATGTCCAACTATCGTAATACTGGTATCATAAAAATCCGTAGATTGAGTCCTCCGTACTAAAAGACAGATTTAACCAAACAGATAAGATGACTATTAGAGTGCAAATTTAGCTTCTCAGTTGAGTTTAAGCCGATATTACACTACTTACTGCTTGGCTACACATATTCCTCTATGTTCAAAGCATTAAATAAATAGATGTCCATCAGACATTTATCATTATTTGTTAGACATCTGTGACTTTCTATAGACAGATTAAAACTATTACTCTTTCGACGTCTAAAGGATTTTTTTTTTTTATGTTTGTTATTGTGTATTCAACTTGTAGACATCGTATAGAGCAGGCTCATGTTTATAAACAAGTGACGCTATTCTGCAACTTTTGCGCATGTAGGCAAAATATCTTCCTTTCCAATGGTGCTTTATCCCACCTTTTGCCTACATTCTAAAGTACCTGCAGAATCATCTGTCGCAGTGACGTCACGTGCGCCTGCTCTGTATAGATGATGGTATGCCAAACGCCTATGATGATCTAAACACTTATCGCAAAAGTGAAATTTTTAAGTTTATCAGAGTTTCCCGCAGATTTGAAAAAAAGCAGGGTTCTGCTAGTGAGAAAAAGGGCAATTTTTAAATTCTTAAGGGCAGTTTTGGAATTTTAGAGCACATTTATCATTTAAAATCCAGGTACTTATTTTAAAATCCAGTAACAAGTATGTAAACAAGAATTTTTTTTTTTTCAATAGCATTCTTTACTCTTGCTTGTGACTAGTGTATATAAATGATTGTTGATGTTTTAAATGAATAATGATGTCGATATAATAGTTTTATATATATTGTTACAAAATTGTAAATAATTGTGTTTATTTTTGTATAAATTCTTTCAAAGAGGCTTAGTAAGTTGATAAAGTGCTAATTTTGTGCATTTCTAGTCGTTTTAGCATTAAAATAGACTTACTTTCCCTTAAAAACGCATTAAAAAGCTCCAATAAGACAGGCGCAATAAGATTTGGCGCCAAATTTGGCGACTTTTCCCTCCTTGATGAGAAAATCCTTATTAGGGATATACCAAATATGGAAGCTCTAATCTCATTGGCTGATGAGATACGGAAATTTCTGGAACTTTCCACACTTTTCTACAGAGATATATAACGGCTGTTTTTTTCGCCAAGGCAGTCAGTTCAGTTCAGTCTGAGATCAGCTTCTGTCAATGTTGCATTGCTTTGAGCCTCTTTGAAAGAGACTTGCTTTATGTGTTATTGCTATACAGTTTGTACTGTGGATTTGTTATTGACAGCTGTTGTTTAAGCTGTGTTTACTGGTTGAATTGAAGCTGATACTTGGTTTATAGACCTGTAATTTTCTGGAACTTCCCGTGAATAAATTATTGAATTTTTGTAAGTTTCGCCTTTCATTCTCGGACAACTCACGAACCCCCAAGTACGCAACAATATATATTATGTAACTTATCATCAATTGGAGGCTATTTTCTCGTAAATTGTTTAAATATGAGTTTGAATCCTTATAAAAGATTTTGCATAGAAAGAAATATTTTTCCTTAACCCATACCCTACATATAATAAATAATGGATACTATCGGTTGTTTGAATTCGAGGCAAAACCATCTGTGTTTTCCATCCCAGCTGATTTCTTATTCTCCATTTCTCTGTAAAACTCTCCATTGGATACAAATATTTCTCTGTACAATACAGACTTTCCTCTATAAAATACAAACATGAACATGACAATTTTGCAGCTTTCTTGGCAGTGGTCACGTGTAAAGGGTTTCATGACGTCGAACCGATAGACTCTAGAGCCCCTAAATAAAATAATAGGCCGGTGCATCTTGCCATTTTTTTTGCCTCCGAAGAGGACAGCATTCCCGCTTGGCGTCCTTATCGCTTCCCTAATGATTTTTAAGAAATCTTCATCTGAAGCCAATCCGGTCAAGATAAGAGCAATAAGCAACAATAATATTCCTAAAAACACATTTTTTTTTCACAGTACATTCTCAGGATGTCATTTTATTCTGAGGATATCCTATGGATGTACTGGGGTAAGATGTGTTGTTAGGGCGGTTTCTGTTTCTTTTATAAAATGTCACCAAAACTCAAATACACAGCAATAGAAGGTCTGTAAACACCTTATATTCACTTCTTGAATGATTATAGCAGTTTATCGCTAAACAAACTTCCCTATCATAGTTTACTTAGTTAAAATTATGAAATATAATAAAACAAGTTACTCTAAAGTAACGTAAGACGATAAAAAAAAATGTTTCTCGTTTGTTTATCAGAGAATCGCGCTGGGTACATGTGGCAACCCTAAGGCAACAAAATGCTGGATGCGCCAGCTCGTGTATATAGGAGCCTTAATAGACTCATTTGCTCAACAATTTATAATGAACAGTGTATTTCCGGCGTTGTAGATAACTCATTTCCACGCTGATTTTCTCATTTCAGGAAATGATAGCGTTCGCAGATGGCGATGGAGACGGAAGCGTCTCTCTGGAGGAGTTCATCGATGCCGCACGGAAAATATTCTGAGAAACGGGTGGATTCTTTTCATGTATTGCAAAAACAGAACAATAAATAATAATAGCTTCAGAAAAATTTGATTTCATGCTTGAAACAGTAAAAGTTTTTTTTAAATTTACAACACACATGTGTTTCTTGTTAGTTTAAGATTTACTATACAGTCGAATCTCGTTAACGTGAATCTCAAGAAGAATAAAAAAAATTGTTCGTGTTACCAGTAATTCATGCTATGAATAACTAATCTTCATATAACTAAACTAATCTTCCTTTTGACGGAGATTGTGGAAATAATTCATGTTAAAAGTAGTTCACGCTAACGAGGTTCGACTATATTATTTCCTATTCCCAGAAGCATGGCAATATTTGCCTAATCTAATACTGACAGAAACTAGCATGTGTTGGTAAGGATAAAATACTTTTAACAATATGGCCCGATATCGATTAATGCTGATTTATCAATGTTGTCGGTTATGGACCAAACTTCCTTAAGAAAATTTCTGAGACATTGGATTACATTACCAATCCATTGCTATGATTGGTCATTGATTTATTGCTATGATTGATTATATATTTGCTGTAACAAAAAATTGTAGACCCACTAGCAACCGAGTGGTTCTGCGCTCAAAGCTGGTAGATGGGAAGTGTCGGGCTCAATCCCAGGTCGCGCTCGTCGACCTAGCCGTTCAGCCTTTCCTGTGGTTTTGTTTGAAACTTGCGTAAATACGGGCTAAGACCCCTCGAAAAAAAAAAAAAACCTTTGGAGCGCATTCCACTTATAAGCCTAGGACTCTATCGTAGTCAATCAACCTTAAAACCTGCAACTAACCAACCAACCAAAAAATTGTAATTTGCTTATTCCGTTATGAGTATCATGAGAAAATTATAATTTTTACTTTCCTAACATAAGAAAGTATTGTAATCACGTCAAGGATCCGATTTTGAGATTTTGGTGTTTCTATACGTTTTGAGATCCCCTGAGTCCGTTTTTATTATTTTTACAATGATGTATGTATGTGTGTGAGCGATCACAGTAGCGCCTAAACGCTTTGTTAGATAATGAGTTGGAGTTTGGTACGTATGCTATTGGTCACTATAGCACAAACCCTGTTGATTTTGGTGAATCTAGGGCATATAGTTCTTTTTTACAGGGATACAAAGAAAAGTTCTTTATCATTATGGCTTATTGGCCCAATTTTTTTAAAGTACGACAGCGTCTAAACGCTTTATTCGCATGAGATGTGAATTTATACACATGTTATAAGTCATCGTCCCACAAACTGACTGTATAACTTTTGGTGAATCTAGCTTATATATATATATATATATTACAAGGACACAAAGAAAAATTCTTTATCATTATGAGTCCATATTTTAAAGTGCGATTGTTAATTGTTTAATATTGAACAATTAACGCTTCATGTTCGCAACTTAAATTGACCCACTGCAGGTAGCTATCAAATTCCCATCGAAAACAACAAAGAACTTTTCTATTTTATTGGACAAGCTAAAAGGATTTTAAACAAAAGAACACAAGAACATATACGTAATATCAAAGAAGGAAATAGTTCTACTCTGGTCGACTTCATTTATGCTAACCCAACCATTTATGCTAACACCTATATGGGTTAATGCCAAAATTATTACAGCACTACCAACTATCCAAGAACTGTACATCTCCGAAGCTATTAATAAAAATAAATGCAAAAATACAATAAATTCTAAAGATGCTGCAATTTTGCCAATAATATGGCACGATATTATAAAATAGCTAAGTTTATTTCTGCTAGTTCATTATGGTTTTTCTTCTACAATGCCTCGTGTGATTTTTCAATAGTTCCAGCTTCTCTTACTTTTCTTAGCTCCTTGATCGAACCTTCACCGAACTTCAATTGACTTTGCTGCTATTCACGTTATTAAAAGACTTAACTGTTGACTGTGAAAGGAAAAATATTTAAAAACTGCTCATTGGAAACGAGTAATAAAAATCCCTGATGATGCTTTGGTATTTCAAAGCGAAAAGCTTCGGATAATATTTTAAAAATCTTTTAAATAAAATTTAATTTTACGTGATTTTAACCCTTGCTTTCCCAAAATCAAGGTGTTACTGCAGAAAAGTTGTTTTGAGGTGCCGCTTGGCACGTTTGGCGAAAATCGCCAGCACCACGCCTTTTTGTATCGTTTAGAACAAATCGTCGTGCAACATTCCACTGATTAGGTTTGCTATCTCTGGCGAATTAGCGCACTTTTTGAATGAGGCGGGCTTAACTAAATTTCAACTTCAAAATGGGTCAAAATGACCCCATCTTGGGAAAGCGAGGGTTAATATAAATAACAAATGACACATGTTTAATTTAACTCTTTTTTATAGATAATTTAGAATATTAATGAATTTTGAAAATGCCGAAATATTGCGCGGCTTTTAAGTGTTCTAATAAATATATGAAAAGAAATGGGATAAGTTATCGTAAGTAAATTATATTTGACTAAATTATGAAAAATATAATTTTTATCATCAGTTGCTTTGTTATTATTATGAGATAATTACTGTTTTCATATTTAATGGAATACTTTTTTTTAAGTTCGATATTTTTTAAGATCTTATATTAGTAAGTAATATAGAATTTTCAAAATTATTTTTGAAAAGCAGCGGCGCAGGTAAAGAACGTTAGTTTTAGTATATAAAAACAGTTTAAATATTAACTAAATTAACAGATATAGTTTTAAAAAATTGGAACTGTATCTGGAGTTTTTCATTCACCTTTAGTACATAGATTATATTTGCTAAATTTTTCGTACATATTTCTGTGCGTATTTACTCGGGGAAAGACAGCAATTAGAGAGTCTTTGTCTGAGTAAAAAGGAATCACTTTTTTCACTTCGATGATCAATCTATGTCTTATTACTATATCTATGTTTACATCAATGCTAAATATTTGCATTAAGTTTCAGCATTCAAACATAAAAATATTTAACACTGTTTAAAATATTTAATATTTTAATAAAAACAAATAAACATAAATATTTAAAATATAATTGGCTAAAATTATAACTAAAATCACTTTTTTTTTTTTTTTTAATAATAATTGGTTTAAGTCAAAATTAAAATTTTATAATTTTTTGTCCATAATTTTGTAATTTTCTAAAAAAATTACTTAAATTATATTATTATACTTCATTGTATATGTACGCTAGTAGTATATAGAACAGAAGAAAAAAAATAGATATTCACCTTTATTTTATTCTTATTTAAATTAAGTTTAAAAATAATCAATTAAATACTGTAAAACTATCGTATAAAACTAAACTATGCCCACAGATAGCAGCACTGATACAGCGTCTAGAATAAACAGTGTGGCAATCGCTTATAACCGTGATGTTAAAATGATGCTACAAAAATTAATCTTACCCAGATGTCGCTGTGATCGAAGCTATTGCTCAAATCGAAGACCTGATTGGCTTTTCCCAGTTTCGTCAGTTTAATCACGTGATCTAAGCATATAATTAACCAATAGGGAGTCTCGGTTTTGTTGTCGTGACCCTAGCTTCAATTACAATGACATCTGGTGACAGGCTTAATTTTTTTAGTACAATTTTATTCGCCGCTTTCCACACTGTTTATTCTAGACGCTGTAGCACTGATTTATCGTGCCTGATTTAAGGCAGGGCATTCGGGGCACATACCCTGGGCCCTCACACTGAGGTTACCTCTAAGAAATCCATCATAAATTTACAAAAATAGTTAAAATGAAATATTTTCAAATTTGTTACAATAGTATTACTGCACTGTTTTATAAATCGGCGGTATGATCTTTCAAGGAAACTATCAGCTCATCAGAAAAATTGCAATATTTTCACTAAACGCAAATACAACTGCATATTACCGATACTGACATTCCAAACTCTTACTAAGATTAACAAAATCGGAGGCACGCACCACAGAGCAGATACAGTCGGTAACAAAAGTTTCCGAACACTAGCAAAATTTCCTATACAGAAAAATTACACTTAATACAGTTTTGTTAAATAAATCCTTGTCGAATCCTGTTTTTAGACTGACTAAGAACAGGATTCGACAAGGATTTATTTAACAAAACTGTATTAAGTGTACTTTTTTGACATAGGAATTTTTGCTAGTGTTCGGAGACTTTTGTTACCGACTGTACGCAGGTGCGATGTACACTAATCCGACAAACAAGCATCGAATCTAGTTAAGCCTCACTCTTACCAATAAAATGAAAAATGAAGTGAAGTGAAGAGAATTTTTCAACGCATGAATAAAAAATATGCGGTTTGTTTTGCTTAAAGACATAGATCGATCATCGGGGGGGAAAAACGATTTCTTTCTACTTGGAGAAAGACGACCATTTTACTCTCTAATGGCTGTCTTTCCCCAAGTGAATACACACGGATAATTTAGCAAATAAAATTTATGAATAATTTATGTACTAAAGGTGAATGAAAAACTCTAGATACCCATTTTTCTTTCTTTTCTCTCTCTCTCTCTTTTTTTTTCTTTTCTTATTACAGTACTAAAGTATACTTATTTAATTAAAACAAGCATAAAATATACTTATATTAATTATACTCTGCACAAAATCGACTTTCTTTCGGCATTTATTAAAAGACTACTTTGAGATAAAAATCGTCAACATTCATCATGGAAAATAAATTTAATAAATCATAATTTAATAAATAATTTGTATTGCGTAAATTTGAGTAGGTAGAAGAAAGTCTTGTGATGGCTACAACATACTAGCTTTAGGGGTACATACAAACGGAACGCTTGCAAATGAACCGCTTGCAACTTCGATGACGTAAATTTTGCAAGCGATTTGCAAATAGTCATACATTTGGAACGCTTGCAGGCGGTGACGTCAACTTGCAAGAATTATCGATTGCGATGAATGATAAACCAATAGGAAACAAGAATACACGAATCGAACAATATTCGACAGAAAATTCGGAAAATTCAGTGGGTTTTTGTTTTTGTTTATTTGTGACTTTTGAGGATCGCTATAATTTTTTAGACATTACTATTTTATATATCAGTGTATAAATTGTAACGATTTTAGATGCGGATAATAGTGTATAAATAAGCAGAATAATTTATTTAAATTTCAGAAATACTCTGATATACTACTAACAGGCCATGATACAACTTTGTATTAAACATTTTCATAATTTTCCTCTGATTATTCAAAAGGATTGGATATAAATATTTTTTCTAAAAACTATTTTTTAATACTAGTGGGATAATCTTGTGCACTGTCCTTTTTTGTCATAAGGCCATGTATTAGCTTATCCTTCTAAGTAAATATTACTAAGGAAAATAGTCTAATTCTGTGATTAAATATTACTTAGTCCTGAATTTTCTAAATTTCATTGTTAAGTAAACACATGGGCTATGGTTGTTCAGAGAATTACTTACTCTAGTATTAATTCATCTTACAGTCCATCAGGTAAGTTTGATTAAAATTATTATTTATTTGTTTATAACATTCAATATGTATTTTTCAATACTTGTAATGGAAATTATTAAAATCATATTCATTATGAATGCAACTTCAACATTTGCACTGAAGGGCAATCCAATGCATAGTATTATGTAAAAAGCACTATAAGTATATCCCATCAGCTTATTGCCTTTATTTTATACATACATAAAATTTCAGGAGGGGCTGCAGTCCACCAGCCCTCTCCCCCCCCCCCCCCCCCCACTGGATACGCCACTGTTGCAGTGGTTAATATTCAGACGTATACTCACTTCACGAGCATTATAATAAAAAATAAATAATTACAAAATAAAAAGAACTTTTTATATAGCATGTTTTTAAATTTTCTGTTAAATCATATAAACGCTACCAAAGGCAGCGGGGACACAAAACAATTGGCTAAAAGTATTTAACACGTTCATGCTGGCGCATTTTGTTTACATGTACATAGACTACTCAAAAGTATCCGAGCACTAGCCAATAATTCCTATATTAAAAAAGTACACTTAAAACTGTTTTGTTCAATAAATACTTGTCGAATTATGTTCTTAGACTGACTAAGCACATGACTCGACAAGGATTTATTTAACAAAGCAGTATTAAGTGTACTTTTTTTGGACAGGCATTATTGCTAGTGCTCAGATACTTTTCTGCCGACTGTAGCTGTGACACACCGGTGTGAACGTGCTAAAAAATGTCATCGTTTTATGAGTTATTGTAAAAGATTCAAATATCTAGCTAATCAAGAAATTATATGATTGTTGAATCATATAAATGCTACCGAAGGCAGCAGGGACCAAAACAATTGGCTCAAAGTATTAAAAAAATGAAGTTTGTGTTCTGAGCTATTCTAACAGTATCAAATGTCTAGCGAGTCGGGAAGTAAATTAAATTAATTTTCTGTTGAATCATATAAACACTAATGAAGGTAGCGGGGAGACAAAACAATTGGCTAAAGTTATTAAAAAAATACATTGTCATCGTGTTCTGAGCTATTCTAAAAGTTTCAAATGTCTAGCTAATCGGGAAGTTAATTAAAAATCGATTGCAAGATTTGTACTGGACAAACAAAAAAACAAGCAAACGAGAATAAGAGTTAATAAAAACATGGTAAAAAAGAAAAGAAAAAAATCACTGAATATCACTAATTCGTTGTGTATGAATATCTGTACTGCATCAATTACTGTCATACGCAATTTACTTTTCTAAATAATTTCAATTATTTAAAAAATAACTCAAAAAATAATTTTAAATCTGAAAAATGCATTAAAAAAAAAGCATCATTCAGCTGGGCTGCCAAGCAAAAAAACAATAAGAAAGTTCCGAGACATGTAAACGGCGTTCCAGTACAAAAAGGTTACTAGTAAAAAATGTCTATACACTTTTATGACACATAACTGTGTCACGAATTACCAATGGGTGCCTTATAGTAAAGCTTAGTCAAATGAAGGTCTAATTTTGTGATTAAATTGTAATTGAATATTTCAATAAAACTTTATAAATTTAGAATTTTTGACTAATTTAATAAACATTTTTATATTAAATATACAAAATAACACTACAGAACTGACATTTAAAAGTAATAAGTATAAATAAATGAATAAAATCCATAAAATGCAAGAACTCGCAACAAATTTTTCAGGCTGAAAGTAAGCACAACCTTCGCCTTAGAAAGGGTAGTGTTTCCTTTTGACTCAAAGGAATTTTTGAGAGTTCTTGCATTTTATGGTGTTAATTCAAAGTTTCATACTTTTTTATTTTTTACGTCACTTCTAAGGTGCTTTTTTTATAATCTTTGTTTCTTCTTGTACCAAGTAAGTAATTTTGTGAAAGTTTGTTTTCTTTTTATTGGTTTATTTGTTAAATCCCCCCCCCCCTCCCTTTTTTTCTCTCTCATTTTTTGTGTCTTTCATTTCAAATTTTTATTTTACATTTTTTTTTATTGTTTAACCCTGCCTTTTTTTTATGTGGGTGAAGTGCCCCAACATGCATGCAAAGTATAACATCTGTCTCACAATTTATCCACGTGAGAGGCATTTGTGTCATTTTTTTAAAGTAAACTTTGTTATTTGTAAGTTGATTTTTTTCAAATGCTGCATTTTTGTGTCATTTTTCAAACCCCGGCACAAGATACTGTTATTTAAAAAA
This sequence comes from Salticus scenicus, assembly GCA_963930645.1. Classification (NCBI taxonomy): domain Eukaryota; kingdom Metazoa; phylum Arthropoda; class Arachnida; order Araneae; family Salticidae; genus Salticus; species Salticus scenicus. The sequence continues at coordinate 399,261,273 of OZ005649.1, read as the reverse complement.
CTTATATGTTTATTAAGAAGACTAACAGTTAATAATTTTCTTCGCTGTGAATTCAGCATAGCACTGTATAGTAATATTTTCTAAGAATCTCCTTCATTGAAGTAAACCACTGTTTCTGAATAGTAATTTTTTATAATTTTCATAATTTGAAATAAATAAAAATTACTAAATATAAATGATGCTATTTAAAAAGTTAAAAAAAAATAAAAATAAAAGCAGTCTTTGGGGACTGCCGATAGAAGTGAAAACTAAGTAACTTGTGAATTGTATCGTCGAGCTATTAGATTATTATTTTCGAATTATTTTTGTTTTGTAAAGATGTGTTTATGATCTGTATTATATGATTCGGCACAATATTTGTAGCTACCCATATTAAATGAACTAAGCCTTATATTAGGTAAAAATATTGATTACTTATGAAATTATTTTAATTAGTAGCTGAGATACAAAAGAAAACCGATTCAGGACACCTCAAAACGTATAAATCAGGTGAAATCTCGAATTCCACTTTCGATAATATAATCATAATTAGAGTTTGAAATATGAAATTTTAAAATATAACAGCGCCATCTGGTGGTAGAAATTTCTGTAAGCTACTGTTTGATTCCAACTCAACAAAGCTTTCAAATGATGTATTACTTATTTTAATTAGTACCTGAGATACACAAGAAAACCGATTCATGATACCTCAAAACGTGTAAATCAGCTGAAATCTCTAATTCCACTTTTGATAATATAAATTGGTAAAAAATATGTTTCTTCTCATGGGGAAAGCCTTCGCTGACGATGACGCGAGTTTCATGATTTTTGTTCACCCAAAAGTGCTCAACGCGCCTAAAGAAGTTTTCACTTCAATTGGAAAACCTTCGCTGACGATGACGCGAGTTTCATGATTTTTGTTCACCCAAAAGTGCTCAACGCGCCTAAAGAAGTTTTCACTTCAAAAATGTAGTTTGAAACAACCGCACGACTTCCATTACCCACTATTACATGTACTTTTGGGAAATAATATAATTAAAAGACATAAAACTGACCTAATAAAATCGACATCTGAAAATTTTCCAGTACGAGAAAGCTGATACTCATATCTAAATGCATATAAAACAGAATTTACATAGCGAGTTAAAAAAATAAGAGAAAAAAAAAATCAGTTTAAATTATTTTTATTTTTGAAACACTAATTTTAAGATCTAATACTGACCTACCTAATCAGTATATCTGTTAATTTTCCTGTAATAACTATGTAATACATGAGAAAGGATATCTAACGGGTTTATGCAACAATTTTCAAGAAAGTCATTAGAATCGCTTTTTAGATACCGACTTTTACCAATACTTGGCGTACTCAATTGTTGACCCAAAAGTAACAATTACATACAAAACCTACAGAAACTGCAGTTTGGTTTTAACATTTTTTTACATTGGCGTTTTTAACATTATGTAAAAAATTTATAGTAAATTGTTTATCATTCTTGATAATAAAAAAGTAAATCCATGAAATAAATGATATTTTTAACAGCAGTGTATTAAACTTCGGTATTTATGCATCATTAATTAATCTGAAAAAGAACTTGTTTTGTCAATATATTAAAACTGACACAACAGACAATTTCTAATTCAGATGTTTATTCGTAAAACTAAGAAAAAATGCATTCTCCATTGATCAGATCGACATTCACCTGCCAGATTCCGGTTCAAGACTGAAGTAAATTTATTCATATTTTAAAATACTCACTCAATTTCTCAATAATAAAAACTATAAAAATTTGAAAAGTATATTATACTTACAAAAAACATAATCCTTTATATGCCTTAGTATATTTTTCAAGTAGACGACTGCTTCACTTCAGAAGAAGCACTTTTCAAGATTTTGTGCTTCATTGAACAATCTGAAAGAGAATTTAGTACGTTATGCCAATATACTAAAACTGACATAACAGCCAAATTCTCATTCGGATAGTTGTTCGATAAACTGGAATATTCTTCATCAGGTCACACTGAGGTTCTTCATTTAGCGAGATTTTTAATTCAAGATTGAGGTGAATGAACCGATATTTAAAAATACTCATTCGATTGAAGAGTTACCATAATCTTGATCATAAAAAAAAAAGTCAAAAACAAAATACTTACAAAATAAAATTATAAGCCTTTATACTTCTTAATATTTTTTTCTATCAAATAAAATCAGAATTTTTATAATAGTCTTTATCGAATGGTATTCAAAATATAAATCATATAATATTAATAAAATAAAATAATTGAGGGGTGAATAAAAATTAATTATAAATAATTTTATAACATTACTTTAATATTTTGCTTATTCTTCAATACTTAAATTTAAATAAATAAAATAATACTTAGATGAATATAAACATCACATAAAATTGGTGTTGCTATCATGCATAACATAAAATGTAACATTCTTAGTTAAGTAAAAATATTTATCATTTGATAATAAAACTTTTAAGTTAAATCTTACCTTTAACAGAACTCCATTTGAAATTCAGCATTTATAACATTGTAGCATCATTATCCGAAAAAGAGCTTAATATGTTATGCCAAAATAGTAAAACTGACATAACACATAAATTCCCATTCAGATGTTAGTTCAATAAGCTACAAATGTTTTTCAATGTTTATCTCTTCAGACCTTCTTAACCACATATTTAAAAAATAAAATACATAATCATCAAATTTTAAAACTAAAATCAATACTCTCTATGTATTTTTATTGCCAATATTTAAAAATATAAATAGTTAATGAAAGATTTTAGTTACAATAAGCAAGACAATATAAAATAACTATATTGCAGTTCATTCTTTCAATGCAAATTTAAGTAGCATTTTAAATAATTTTATATTCATACATATTGGTTAAAAGTGCAGAAATAACTGGGAGAGAAAATAAAATAAGTATATCTAATACAATCAATACTAAATCAGTTGTATGCATTTGTAAGTAAAATATAATCTACTCTTACAGCTTATGAACTTTTAATGATTTTGATTTTTAATAATGAAAGTTGATATTTGGATATTGAGCTTACCACATACTGCATTTTTAATAGATATATACACTCTTGTTAAAGCAACATTAACTCTTCCCTTCTACCTTTTGCAGTTTTAGTCATCTACTCACTCCAAACCATGTAATTATAAGGTAATAAATTTAAGAAATGTTTAGATTTCAATGAAGATTGAAAAAATATGTTTATAACACACACACTTGACTTTCATACAAAGTGTAGCCTCCAAAATATTGAAATTATACTTTATTAAATAATTGAAGTTTTATAGAAATCTCGAATTTAGCATAAATTCAATTCTATTTATTTTAGTGTTCTATGACCTCAATACAAAGTATAAAACAATATAGACTTAATTATAAAAGTGAACATTTGGATGATGATGCAAATGTTAAAATTGTTCATAGAAAAAACAATAACCGATTTTATCAAATTCTTCAAACAGATAATTCACTTGAAACTAAAAAGAATATTTGAAGTTAGTTGTCCAGTTAAGATGAACTGCAATAATATACTTCAGAAAACAAAACATATATGACATACGAAAATAAAAACAAACATACGAAAATAAAAAATTGAAATGTAGTTCGACAGGGTTGCCAGGTCATAATTTTCATATGAGGCCAAACTTTCACTGAAATAGAGCCAAATGGAGCCAAATGCTAACTAAATAAAGCCAAAAAAGAGCCAACATAATTTTTGCCAAATTTAGGGATTTGTCTCTACGCGTAGGGACTTTTATCAGTTTTCTTCAGCATGTAGGGACGCAGTAGGGACTTTTTGGATGAACCCTTTCTCCTCACGACGTCCTCAGGATATCCTGAGAATGAAAGTACATCATACGGAGATCCTCCGCACTAAAGTAGGGACTTTTATCATTAATATAGGGGTATTGAGCGGTCCGTAGGGGACGTGGCAAAATTTAAGTTGACATGTTGGTAACACCAACCTACATTTTAAGATTCAAAACACTGTCCGGCGGCATTGTATTCTTGTTTTATGAGCTTTAATTGTTCTTGTAATACATCCTTTTGAAAAAATGAAACATCGGTTTACTATTTTTTATACAATTTCTGAAATATTCTATTTTGAAGACTTCAAAATCATTTCGTTTTCAGTGCAAATTGGATCAAAAGCTTATTATGTTGAGCATGAGATTTATAGATTCGAAAAGAAAAACAAATCTTCAAACAGGATGTGTTGCATGCATGCATTGATCTAGTTTAAATTGACAAAGTAAAATGTATACAATCAACCATTAAATAGGAGGAAGAAATTTAAAATAAAATATATATTTTTTAATGTAGTTACATAGGTCATATAATGTCGTGTTCCAACTAAATATACAAGCACACGTGAAAACTTATCATAAAAATATTTGTTATTTTAATGAAAATTTACTTACTAAACTCTAAAAAGGAAATCTGATAATTATTAACTGAATACTGTATATATACACACTGGGATTATTAAAGACATAAGTGGAAGAGAGAATGTCATTCGCGAGTGATTTTTACACTAATTTTGGAGAAAACAATAGTTTTTGTGAAAAATAATTTACTCCAGTTTCTTAGTATATTTATCTTCCATTTCCATATTTTCCTCGCCAAGAAGAAAAAAAAAGCATTAGCATGTTAATAGATATATTCTCTTTTGAATGAAAGAAATACTTTCTAAAAGGAATTGTAAAAAAAAAAAAAGAGGGGGGTGGGGTGGGGGAATGGGAGACGGGGAGGGGGGGCAATAGAACAAGAACAAAAACCTTTTAACACTGAACTATGCCAAATTCCAAGATATTTTAAAAGTATAATTAATTCAGTAAAACATGAAAAGAAAATCATTCAAGGTATGATCATTTCAATATTTCTCTTTTCTTTTAATTTATTGGACAAACCTTAGGGAGTGCGTCCCGGCGTCCCAGACCATGGCCAATTATCCATTGTGCTGTACAAATGCGACGTTAAACCCAACCAACCAACTTTTAATATACTATTATATTTTTTTCTCAATTTGCTCGAGAAGTGCCAACATTAGTAAATATTTTAGAGAAAAAATAAAAAAATTCCCAAAATAATACTTAAGAGAAATGGGGCCAAATTTGGAGCCAAATGCTCTCCGAGGCCAAACCCAAAATTTCGGAGCCAACCACCTTGATTTGGAGCCAGTTTGGCTCCAAGGAGGCCAAACTGGCAACCCTGGTTCGATTACGAATACATCCGATATCTGTAAATAAACTTCCGTTATCCCAAACTAAATAAATCTTATTTGTCTCTTAAAGAACTGATTTAATATCATATATATATGTATATATATAAAAAACTGATTAATTCTTCAAAATAATAATTCGCCATCTTTCACATTTGCAACTGCAAGTTGACTTACGAGAGGTGCAAGCAAAGCTCTTGCAGATTTGCAAGTGGGTTTGCTGTCAGTTTGCAAGCGATATGTTCCATTTGTATTGAAACTTCCGTTGCAAGCGGCTTTGCAACCGGAAGTGTTTCATTTGTATGTACCCCTTAAATTAAAACAAGCGGGCTTTACCTCTGCCGCTGCTAACCATGGTTGCCAGGTCATATTTTTCAAACGAGGCCAAACTTTCTCTGAAATAGAGCCAAGTGTGGACAAATGCTAACTAAATAGAGCCAAAAAAGAGCCAATATCAATTTTGCCAACTGTAAGTACAGCGTCTAGAATAAACAGTGTGGCAATCGCCTATAATCGTGATGTTAAAATGATGCTACAAAAATTAAGCTTACCCAGATGTCGCTGTGATCGAAGCTATTGCTCAAATCGAAGACCTGATTGGCTTTTCCCAGTTTCGTCAGTTTAATCACGTGATCTAAGCATAGAGTCTCGGTTTTGTTGTCGTGACCCTAGCTTCGATTACAATGACATCTGGTGACAGGCTTAATTTTTTTAGTACAATTTTATTCGCCGCTTTCCACACTTTATTCTAGACGCTGCACTGTAAGTATTTATTGCAACGCGTAGGGACTTTTTGGAGGTATTCTTTCAACCCATGGCATCCTCTGGATGTCCGAGGGATGAGAGAGTACATCCTACGGACATCCTCAGCACTAAAGTAGGAACTTTCATTATCAATGTTGGCGGAACATTCTGAGCTGAACATAGGGACATGGCAAAATTTAAGTTGGCAACATAGGCCTACAGTTTGATTTAGAGATCGAAGTAGAGTCAGGAGGCATTGTATTCTCGTTTAATGAGTTCTAATTGCATACCTGCCAACATCCTAATTAATATTATGTTATTTTGCTTGCCACGCCTTTTTTATTTTTCACACTAGTATTTTTTGAGAGTATTTTCTTCTAATGTAATCGTAATTACATTTTGAAAACATTACTCTTTAAATTTACTGGTGTGGGAAAAAAAGGACAGGACAAACAATACTACGGAATATTAATTAGGATATTGGCAGGTACAGTTAGACTGAGCATATGTCCTCAAATCTCGAGGACAAAACTACCTTCATCCCCAAAAAATACAACACATTTGGCGACGCCGGTTATAAAGTTATTAATGTTTTATTATAGTAATTTATTATTTGTATAATAAATAAGCTGGAAAAAGCTCTTTTAGGTGCTTTATACATAAAAATTACTAAAGTTTTACAATATAAGGTGATTTAATTATTTTTTTATGATTTTGTCCTCGAAATTCGAGGACGCCGCCATCTTTGTCCCCAAATTCAATGAAAAAAATATGGTCACTCAAGGTACAGTCGGCAGCAAAAGTATCCGAACACTAGCAAAAATTCCTATGTAAAAAAATACACTCAATACTGTTTTGTTAAACAAATACTTGTCGAATCGTGTTATTAGACTGACTAAGAACAGGATTCGACAAGAATTTATTTAACAAAACTGCATTAAATGTACGTTTTTTACATAGGAATTTTAGCTAGTGCTCGGATACTTTTGCTGCCGACTGTATGTAATTGGTCTTATTGTGGATCCTTTTCAAACTAGCATGTTGTGGCCACCACAAGACTTTTTTCTATATTTTCCTATGCAAATTCACACCGTAAAAATATTTTATTAAAACTATTATTTATTAAAATTATCTACTGTAATAGATGCAGATGATTTTCATCTTAGAGAAAACTGACACTAAATGTCAGAAAAGAAAGACAGTTTTATTCGCTATAAAAAGGTTTAAAAAATGCGTTTTCATAATGGGTACCCCCTATATTATGTTCCGTAGAGTAATATACCATAGAATTTTAGATATAGCCTTCCTGTTCTCAGAGAAAATTGCGGTATAGCAGCGCCACCTATTTGCTGAAATGCATCCAAATTGAATCAGCATAATGTCACATAATAGCTTTCTTACACAGCAAGTTTTGTTTAATTATACGCAATAAAATCTGAGATACAGTGTTCGATGAAATTGCAGAAATCGACGTATAGCAGCGCCACTTGTTGAGACATTGGCACCAAAAGTTATATAATAATTTATGTGGAAGTACATCTATATATAAACGTATATGCAATTCCGTGCAGTAGTTCCTGATACATAACCTTCTCTTAAATTGTGAAAATCGCTCTATAGCAGTGCCACCTGTTGACCAATTGATACCAAAAGTTTGTAGGCACTAACTTATGTCAAAATGCATCTGCATATAAATTTATATGCAAATTCATGCAGTAGTTCCTGAGATATAGCCTTTCCTGAAATTGTGGAAAATCGCGGTATAGTAGCTCTTCCTGTTGAGCAATTGACACCGAAAATTGGCAGGCACTAACTTATGTCGAAATGCATCTGCATAAAAATGTATATACAAATTCGTGCAGTAGTTCCTAAGATATAGCCTTCCCTGCAATTGTGGAAGTCGAAGTATAGCAGCACCACCTGTTGAGCTATTGACACCAAAAATTGATAGGCATTAATTTAGGTCAAGGTACATCTGCATATAAATTTATATGCAATTCTGTGCTGTAATTCCTTTGATGCAGTCGCCACAATATTTTTTTGCACACACACAGATAGATATTTTCTAAAAATGGTCAAATCGTGTTCTGGTTCTCTCGAAACGTGTAATTCCATAGAAAACGGGAAGTCGAAAATTTTTACATAGACAATACTTTCTTCTATTGAATATAGAAGAATACTATACTTTCTTCTAATAAATATAGAAGAAAGTAATGAAAAGGAAAACACTGAAGGTATGACCACCCCAATATTTCGCTTTTCTTTATATTTATATCATAATTTTTCTGAATTTGCTGGAAGAAGTGCATGAATATTAGCAAATATCTTAAGAAATAAAAAAATTTCGAAAACAACAATTACGAGAAATGGTGCCAAATTTGGAGCCAAATGCTTTTCGAGGCCAAACACAAAATTTCGAAGCCAATCACCTTCATTTGGAGCCAACATTTTCTTCATTTGGAGCCTTAGAGCCAATTTGGCTCCAAGGTGGCCAAACTGGCAACCCTGATGCTAACTACAGTCGGTTACAAGTCTCGGAACGTTAGCAAAAATTCCTATTTAAAGAATTTTGAAACTTCCATTGCTTACTAATATACAGTCGGCAGCAAAAGTATCCCAGCACTAGCGAAAATTCCTATGTAAAAAAAAAAAAAGCACACTTAACACTGTTTTGTTAAATAAATCCTTGTCGAATCGTGTTCTTAGACTGAATAAGAACAGGATTCGACAAGGATTTATTTAACAAAACTGCATTAAGTGTACTTTTTTAAATAGGAATTTTCGCTAGTGCTCGGATACTTTTGCTGCCGACTGTAAAATATTAAAATTAAAAGCAAAGGTATTCCGTTAAATATGAAAATAGTATTTAAATCATGATAAAAACAAAGCAACTGATTATAAAAATTATATTTATCATAAATTAGTTATGGGGATGATACAGACGGCAGCAAAAGTATCCGTGCACTAGCAATAATCCCTGTCTAAAAAGAGTACACTTAAAACTGCTTTGTTAAAAAAGAATATTTGACGAATCATGTTCTTAGTCAGCCTAACAACATGATTCGACAAGGATTTATTTAACAAAACAATTTTAAGTGTATTTTTTTAACATCGGAATTATTGTCTAGTGCTCGGATACTTTTGCTACCGTCTCTATCTATAAGAATTACTATATCTATGGTCTTGGTATTTCTATATGTTTTATGGCAACGTTGAAAGTAACTTCTCGATGGCAACATATTTGTCGTTGTTGTTATGTGGATAATCCGTGGTGTGCACATTGTCTAAAATAAAATGATTTTTATGTAATGTTTTTACACTAAGTAAAAAGATATAACGTATTTTTCTTAATTTGGTGTTTATCTTTATAATAATGGCTGACAAACCTCCTGAAGGATTAGGTCGTGGCGGTCGAGGTGCCCTACTTCTTGCTGCCTTAAAAAATCAACCTCGACGTCCTGGACAAGCAGAATCTGGACCTGCTGGCGCTCAGTCTGCAGAACCAGCTGCCGAACTTCCATCATTAGGACGAGGTGCATTTTTAAAAGCTTTATCACAGTCACGAGGACGAGCAATACCTCCTGCTGTTGTTGCAGAACCTGAAACAGTTAGAACAACAGTAGGTCGAGGACGAGGCTTAGCAAGTATTTTGAGTGGAAGCGGAAGGGGCTTAGCCAAAGCTGAAACTTCTGAACAGCGTGAAAGAACAATAACTTCGCCTGAACCACCCGAACCTGTGTCAGCTTTAACATCTGAAATTGAAGAGCTTTGTATTGGCAAGTACAGTGGAACATCTGGTACCAAACTGAATGTGGAAGTAAATTATGTCCGACTGAAAATTTTAGATAATAGAGGCATATATGAATATCATGTTTCCTTTAAGCCGTCTGTTGATAGTCGGAGGATGAAATTTCGACTAATGAATGATAAATCTGTGAAAGATATTACTGGCAACACCAAAACATTTGATGGAAGCAAGTTATACTTGCCTCTGAAACTAGGGCCTATGACTAATATGACTGTTAATTTACCTACAGATGGATCTGCTGTAAACATTACTATAAAGTTTATTAAAGTATGCCAGCCAAGTGACCTAATTCATCTGTACAATTTATTGTTTAGGAAGGTCATGGGCATTTTAAAGATGACTTTGGTAAGTTTGTAAATGTTTTGATATTCTCTTATGAATCAAAATTTACACCATTTTGCATTTTATATACAACACTTTAAAAATTCAAAATCAATTTTGTAGAGTTCTGTTTCATTCCCTTTAAAAACACACCAGTCCTAGTGTTTGCATTTTTTTTTTTTTTTTTTAAAGGGCAGAGTGGATTTATCTAAAAGGGCACTTTCTTCACCATTATTTAAATGGTTTATCTACTTGACCAAAAGAACTGAAATTTCATAAAAGTATAAATAAAACAATTAGAAGCTGATTTGTGGTAAAATATTTGTAATTTACAATTCAAGAATTTTTACTTAAATAATTTCAAAATACTTATTTTTTACCCAAACTGGTAGACTTACATATTAAAGCCACCGCTGTTAATACATTGTGCCGCCAATCTATACCTAAAATTTTTGTGACAAATCATAAAATAAAACACTTTAAAAATTCAAAACACTTTATTTGAAAACAAAATAGTCAATCTGATTTTGGTGGAAAATGGGCCGATATAGAGTTTAACATAGATTCAAAACAGTCTCTATTTTCTTTTATCCAATGCTGTCGCCATATGAACTGATAAATAAGATTTCAAATGATGTCTCGCTGTCAAGGTTGGTTTTTTGACATCAAAAACTGGTTTTTGACATGACAAGTGTCAAAAATTGGTTTAAACTGTCAAAAACTATGTCATTTGGAAATTGTAACGTAAAATTATTGTATTCATATTTTTAAGTTGCAATGTACTAAGTATATAAGTTAACATTGGTTATATATATATATATAAAAATACAGAAAAAGATAAATGTTTATGTTAGAAAACGTATTTATGCATTGTCTTAAGAGGAGAGTGAATGTTTATAAATCTTTTTTTATTTTTTGTAAATTGCCGTAGAGCTACGAAAAATTGCATATGTATATGGTAATTTATAGTAGTAATGCAATTAAGCATATTAAAAATTCTTTAAAACTGACTAAATTTTACCAAAAAAAAATTAAATTTTAAATGTTTTCTGTTTCCCCTGAAATTCCAATGAAAATTTTTAGCATTCAATTTTATTTATTTTTATTTATTTAAATCATATCGATGAATTCACAAAGTAATATTAAGATATTTTAGAATATATTGTTAAACTTATAATAATGTGAAATCAAGATATAAAATTAATTAGATGCGAGCAATTTTAAAAAATGTAGGATATTTACTTATTTTTATCTACATACAGTTTGAGAAATTTTAACGTATTATTTAATATTGGGTTTCGTTTTAATGTAGTATTTAATATTACATTTCAATGCATATAAATGCAAATTTTCATACTTTAAATTCACAAAAGAGAGAGATGCTTTCCGTTAACCTCTTCATTAAAAAAAAATTTAAATTGCATTATGTAATTTATATTAAAAATTTAGTTCATCTAATCTTGCAATACCTAAAATATTTTTAATCATATAACATTAAAACATGCTATTGATATTGATTATATAACCAAAATGAAAAAAAAACATGATACAATATTGCACAGTAATTTTATTCATTGGGATAAAATACTTACGGCACCTTTTAATTATCAGTCAGTATATATTTAGAAGAGTTTTGTTTACTTTTTAAAAATAAGACTTTGTAAAATTTTTGATGACTTAATGTGCAATAAGTAGTTCACCTTAGAACAGACAAATTTGTATTTTGTAAATATCATTTTTTTTTTTTTTTTTTTTTTTTTTTACTGAAATAAATCATTGGCATTCATAGGAAACAGATAATACTCTTCTAAAAATTATTTTTATCATGGGAAACTTATAAACTAACCACTTATGTGGTGTAGTGATTGCTGCATTGCCAAATTTTACTGTTTCTAAAAATTGTTGCATACTGAGTTTCATGCATCCAGTGACTTTGGTTTTAGAAAATGTGAAGTATTAATATGCGTTTATAGTAATATAGTGTTGACTCTAGGGCGATTTAGCAGGGCGCAGCGCCCGGCGGCCCTTTACTAACACATTTTTGCGCCCCGCGGCCCTTATTAACTTATTTCTAGTGCCCAGCGGCCCTTATTTGTATTTTTCACAGGGTTGCCAACTGCTCCGATTTCTGCGGAGTTTCTCCGAAAAATTTTAAAAACTCCGCAAGTTATTTTTTATGCTCCGCAAATTCAGTCTTGACCATCTAGCATCTAGCTAAATATATTTTATTAAATTCATAAAACTGAATAGTGGCAGACACTGAAAAAAAAATATACATATATACTATTCTTTTTTCTTTCTTTCTTTCTTTTTGCCTTGCACACATCTAGACAGAAATCGCGATCCAATCCTTATCAACTTTTGATTTTGCATTTTCAACAGCTGCCGCATAAAACATTTTTTGAATTTTATTTTTTATCTATGAAAGCGCTTCAACGCCTCTTGAAAATCACAAAATAACAAAACTAACTTTTACAATCTAGCTGAAGAACCACACGCTTCATTGTACAATATTCATAAATAAATAGTAAAGGAAAAGAAAAAAATTCTAGTAAAATTCATTGTGTAATCGAAATATTGCTCACTCAGAACGGGAACAAATATTTGTTTACATTAGCTATGAGTGTGTTTAATTAAAACCACAAGCTGAAAGGGGGAAAGAAAGAAACCGAATGCTATGATTATGCGGTATTTTGATTTTCATTTAAACTATATCAATGTTTCAGTTATCTTAATGCTTAATACGTCGCTAAAAAATAATACTTTCTAACGAAATAATTGTTTATTTTAATTATTTATCGATAAAAATAATGGATTCAAAGCTACTGAACTTTAAGTACGATTGACAACGCAAGGAATCTAAGACCAGGAAGAGGTATCTTCCGTGGGAGACTTTCTAAAGTGTTTTAGGCCGTAATCACGCGAGTTTTGGAGAAAACAGTATAAAGCCAGACTTTAACGGAGAAATTGTCCTCTGTAATAGGAAACTTTCTTAAGTGTTTTAATATACAAGTTTCTGAGAAAATCATGGAAAATTTCAAACTTTATCGTACCAAGTATCTACCTTTGGAGAAAGAAAAAGAATATTTTCTGTGCTTTTTGTTGGGATAACTGAATACGTGATAACTTAGTTTTTATAGTGCGTGGGTGATTCTAAGAAATTTTCATATCTGAAAATGGGACTTTTCACAAAAATCGTCGGATTTAAAATGGATTCGTCACAAAAATAGCACAAGAAAATTGCGTATTTTATAAATCAGCCGCAAAAAATGACATTTCAGTAATTAAAAAAAAAAAAAAACGCTGATTTATGACTAAATAATTACACATTTTCAGAAAAATAACATCTATTTTAGCAATTAGTTTACGATTACGTAATTTTAAAAATTACTTGTAAAATAATTCCGTATTTCTATAAACCACAAAATTATACGTATAATGCAAATCATGATTGAAAAAAGCAAGAAATTCATCGATTAGCATCAAAAGCCTTTTTCAGCAATTAATTGCGATTAAACATAAATTTTGTTAATTAGCGGCGAAATGATTGCGTGTTTCCGTTATCGGCTACAAATGTATCGTGATTTACTGAAATCAACTGGGGGAAAAAAAAAAAAAAACCTTTATTGGCTAGCAGCTAAATGATAGCATATAAAAAGTAAATTTTTTATTATTAGTGGGTAAGCGATCCCATATTTGCGAAATCTACTTCAAAATTATTCCTGATTTCCGACATTCCGCTTTGAAAAAAAAAAAAAAAAAAAATGCAAATTTCATTGATTAGTGGCAAAATAGTTGAGTATTTAAGATTCAACTTTCAGAAGAACGCATAGTTAATAGATTAGTAGCTAAATAATAGCGTGTTTCGGCAATCGGCCGCATAATAATCGTGTATTTCAGAAATCCACTTTGAAAAAAATGCGCAATTTTTTACCTATTAGGAGAAAAAAATAATTTAGTTTCGAGTAAACATATTTTTTGAAAATTAGCTGTGAAATAATCCGGTATTTTTTAATTCATCTGTAAATTTTCACATATTTCTGGATTAGGTTTTGAAAAAAGTGCGTATTTCATCGATTAACAGCAAAGTTTGGTATTTGGGAGATGTAGCTTTAAAAAGGGCTCAAATTTCATCGATTAGCAGCCAGATAATTGTATATTTTGTTAATAATTAACCCTATTTTCGATATAATTAACTGCAAAAATATCGCAAATTTTAGGAATCAGCTTTAAAAGAAGAGTGAATTTTACCAATTAGTTTCAAAATTATAGTATATTATTAGCAATTATTTGCTATTAAACGTAGATTTTGTAAATTTGCAGTGAAATAATTGCGAATTTCGGCAATTGGTCGTAAAAATATCGCGAATTCTGTCAAATACGGGAAAAACAGCATATTTATTTAATTAACGGTAAAAACGTAATTCTACCTCCCCCCTCCCCTTACATTTTGTAAGTGACATCTATTTCATTCAAAAATGTAAAAATTTTCAAAATTGTTTCTCATAAAAATCTGATTTTGTCTTGGTACATTCTATGATATAATATTATCTGTACAAGCTTTTTTTTTTTATATCTGATTTTCTTTTCTTTTAAAATTTCATTATTTTGTTTATTTATTTATACCTTGGAATAGAGGTCTGATCGGGCCGAAATTTTGAGCCCCGGCCCGTACGGAAGCTTTGCTTACCCGGCTCGGTATGAAGTAAAAAAATTCGGCCTGGACAAAAACCGATAAAATCAGGCCCGACCCGATTAAAAAAAATGTAAAATAACAAAAAAGAAAAAAAAATGCATGCCTTTCTATGAAAAAGATTTTTAGTATGTGTTTTGCAGAAGTTTTATATAACCAAACACTAGTACGTTCTTTAACAAATACAAAACTACTGAACTTTTACAAGATAATTATATATATAAAGAGAAATTCATTATTGTAGACAAGGCACAAAGAGAAACAGAAAGTCAAATCGAAAATATTAGCATTCATTAAACAATACAGGAAGGTATTTAAAATGGTTAATACCACTAAAAATGCACTTTTCTCTTATATTCCGTAACGTATCCGAATCTTTCATGTGATCCGGTAAACAAAACTTTAATGTTAATCCTACCATATTGAATAAAAAAGTTGTTTTTGACCATGATAAGAATGATGCTACTTTCATCCACTGGAGAAAAGGAAAAGGGGCCTTTAGAGAAAAAGTTAAAACGAAAGGATTTTTATCGCCTTCATACCACCTAAACGCAACAGATCATAAGAAACAAAGCCTTATACACAGTAATGTATCTAATTTATTTTGTTATGTGTATGTATGCAAACTGGTAGTGACATGCATACTATTTTGAATAGGAAACCATCTAATATTACTTTAAATAAAATATATTAATTTCGAAGCATGCTAAAAATATTTGCGAAAAATCAGATTTCGAACAGACAGACTGATAGACAAATTGAAGTTAGAGATTTTTTTAACAAAATAGAACTTTATGTGACATACCAGCCTGTAAAATTATGTAAAATAAATGACTGAAAAAATATTTTTATCATTTTCTTTTTTCGTTGATTAACGAGGAAACCAGAAAAAAATTCGGCCCGAGACGGCCCGGAGAAAATTTCATTCAGGCCCGGCCCGGTCCGAGTATACACAAAAAAAACTGAGCCCGAGCCTGAAAAAAATTTTTAAGCCCGAGCCCAGCCCGAGAACAAATTTAAAAATTCGGCCCGAATCCGGCCCGTGCAGACATCTACCTTGGATACATTGCTGCTATAAAAAAATTAGTAAGTTTTTTTTTTTGTTGTTGCTGGGGGGGGGGGCTACATTTTGTAAGTGATATATTATGAAGATGTTATAGTGCCCTTTTTGAATTATTGAGAATATTAGAGTGCCCCTTTTGAGAATACTAAAGTGCCCTTTTATCGAGTTCCCCCCAGCGGCCCTTTTGTTCTAGAGTCAACACTATAATATTAATTATAATGGTTACATCATTACTAAATTATCATATTAGTAATACATTTATTATTTATATTGTGTTGTGTAAAACATTGCTATAAAATATTTAATTGAATGAGTTCAACTTATTTTTCTATAATTGTTTATACCATATTGTTCTGTAGTAAAACTGTATTTGTGTATTGTTGCACGAGATCACCACTGTTGTTAAGCTCCCCCACCCCACAAGATTGCCGCTATCAGCTTTCAGGCTTTTTGAGTGTAAGCCATTTTCACCCCTGATTACATGCAAATTTTTCAGACAGATTGTGAAATTTTGAAAGCCTGTCGCAGACAGCTACAAAACTTTCTGCCACTGGGTTAAGTACTTATAATTTTTATTATTAAATAATTATATTTTTAAAAGAAATTTAAATGTGTACTTTTTGAGATATTGAAAATCAAAGGTCAAAATCTTTCACCTTAAAATGAAAAAATTTTAAAATATATACATGTGATATATCATTTAAAAGCCTGTATTATAAGCTTTCTAATGATACCAATTTTATATCTCTAAGTTAATTTGGGAACAAAATATGGGTAAAACTTACGTTATGTTACAAATCCAGTTAATCTATGGATTAACTGGAAGCAGGGTTGGGTTTTTGCCGGCAAAAATGCATTTTTGCCAGGACAGCGGCAAAAAGTAGAAAAAGCGGCAAAAATGGAAAAAATTAGAAAAAGTGGAAAAATAAAATTAGAACAACACAATCCCTTTCAATTTTCACCCTTTACACTTTGGTCAATGAAAAAACTGTTTGAAGATTTTTTAATTTAAAAAGTAATTATAATTAATTAATATAATATATAACCAGTGTCTGACAAATTCCGGGTGCCAGGGTGACTATAAATATCCATTGGTGACCAGTTACGGCAGACTGACAAAAAAATTTTTATGCATTTACAATATTTTTTATGTATATTTCTGTTTTTCCTCCCACCTTCTTGTCTTGGTATAAAAGATGACACTGCTGATGTATTGAATGAATAGTATGAGTTTAATGTTTTCTGAAAAATTTAATGATTATTTCTGTTTTTGAAAAATGTTTTTCCATGAAAGATAAATTCCCATATTTGATAAATCTTCTTACTACTATACTGGTACTTTCCATGTCAACATCTTTGTGTTAAACAAGATATTCAAGCATCATAAACACTATCTAAAGTAAACTATGTTCGAATTTACAATGAGAAAGTTTAAATAGTATGATATTTATCAAATGGATTCTCTTTAAAGGAAGTCTGTCCTGAAAAAATTAATAGACAAATAGTATTTTAAAGCCAAAATTTAAACATCTCAATATATTTGATGATTATATTAAAGGTAAAAATAATATTTATTTCTGTGATTTTTTTTTTCCCCAATAGTTTGTTTTTATCTTTATAAATAAAAAATAGTTATTTTCGTAAAAATTTCCTTAGTTCACATTTTTAACTGAATAGTTCATTTATTCAATGTAAAATAATATGTGAATGACCTGCATTAATTATACAATTATGAAATATTATTAAGTTTGGCTGTGAGTATTGTCATTGAAATAATTCACTATTTCTTGCTCTTAAGATATTGAAACTTTGTCAGTCCCTGAACATAACCTTAAAAATAAAACTACAAAATTATATTTTTATTTTATTGAAGTAAAAAAAATCTTAAGTAAAACATTCAGAGAGAGAGAGAGAGTTTACTTGCAATTTACATTTCAATTCCAAAAATGCATGATCAGTGACTGACTGGCAAATTTTAGAACAGCTGAGTCAATAATTGACTCAATATTTGACTTTTCCCCACTGCAAACAAAATATGTAATACATTGAAAAACACAAATATTCTAGTAATTAATTATTGAAGAATATTTTTTAGATAGGTAATTTAAATATTACTTACAAACTTTGAATAAACACCATAAAATGCAATAAACTCGCAACAATTGTTTCGGGTCAAAAAAACTCACGACTAAAGGGCGAATAAAGTACTATCTATTAAAGGGCAAAATTAACGGTCGCCACCGGCCACATGGCGACTAAATAAAAAAAGATGGCGATTAAAAATTATGCATCGATCGCCACTAAAGTCGCCACTTTTTGTGATCATTAAAATATTCTAAAAATCGAGCGACGATAGGCAATCGAAGCCTTGTGATTTCCAATCTTTTTCCATCCATGGCATAAATGTCAAAGTTGATATTAAACTTGCTTTATTATATTCTACAACCTATGAAGATGTAGAATTGTTTAATATATCTCACTCATATAATTTTTTTGGAGCCCCTCCCTTTCCCTCCCCCTAACGATCCGTGATCACACAGCTTATCGAAAGCTTTATGATTTCTAATAATTCTCCATTTGCCGCAAAAATATAAATATCTATTTTAAACTTGCTTTATTAGATTCTAGAATCTGTAAAGAAGTAGAATTGTTTAATACCTCTTACTCATAATTCTTGTAATTCCCCCACTCCCCCCCATCTCCTCCAACGAGTGGCAATCACATGCTCCATTGAAGCCCTGTGATTTGCAATCTTTCTTCATTCATAACATAAATGTAAATATCCATTTTAAACTTTCTTGATTAGATTCTAGAACCTATAAAGAAGTATATAGATGTATTCCCCCCCCACACACACACCCACATGTGCGCTCCTTTCAACTGGCAGTTAATGATCAAATGTCCTGCAAAGCACAATCTTTTTCCATTATTATCTCCATAGTATTTAGTGTATATTTAACCCATTTAAGATATTTGACGAATGTGTGTATCAAAATTTGATTTGGCTTAAATGTGTATTTTTTCAAAAAATTTTATATTTGCTTTCTTTTGAGTAGAAATCTTCCCTTTTCCTTCCCATTTTAAAGTAGAAATCTCCCTATTTTTTAAGCTACAAATTTGGCAGCTAAGTAAATTATTTTTAATGAAGCAGCTAACATTCCATAGCTATACTTTTTAAGAGGAAATATTTTAACTCTATTGAAATAAAATCATTTAAAAAAGTGTGTCTTTAGAAATAAGAAAAAATAATAAAACTGCTAACTGTATTTACACATGACCATGTAAAAGGTAGTGATGATAATGAATCAGCTGATTCATTTAGCAGAAAATATCAATGTGAACTGTGAATGATAACAGCTTAGTTCACTTAAATAAATTGAAAGAAAGTACTACTGAATTATCTGAAAGATAAAAACTTTTGCTGTTGTTATTACAGCCCTAAGCAGATTTTAATTTAGAATGTGCAAATTTAGGGTTTTTAAAAAGAGCGTAATTACAAATTACAATTTCATTGTCCATGTGTTAATTTTATTATTATATATATTTCTTATTTTCTTACTTTTCTTGTGGTGATTATACCACAAAGTGGTGACATAGCTTTTTTGCAGTCTGAAAGAAATAGTCTTATGTGAAAAGTGGCCACTAACTTAAAAAAGTGGCTACTAATGAAACTGACAGTACCGGCCACTGGCCACTAATGAATTTTCCCAGTTTTGCCCTTTACTATCTATACTATCAGGCGAATAAAGTACGTACGAGTGCTTACTTTATTCGTCTGATGAAGGGTCGTGTGTTTTTTCGACCCGAAACAATTGTTGCGAGTTTATTGCATTTTATGGTGTTTATTCAAAGTTTGTAAGTAATATTTTTTACAACGCCAGTTTTGTGGTGCTATTTTATTAAAAAAGGTAATTTAAATATTTTTAAAAATGAAAAAAATTATGTTAATTGTTGATGTTAAAAATTTCATTTTAAAGAAATTTTAGAATTCATTATTTTAATGATTTACATAAGAATCAGTTGATCAAGAGTGTAATTAAATCTCTCGTTTTAATTTGTGAAAATTATGATTTAAACCTTAAAATCATGTAATTAAAATCCTTAAAACCCTGTTTGAAATACTGGTAATTTTTGCCACTGGCAAAAATTGTGGCAAAAACTATTTTTGCCAGGGTGGTTTTTTTCCGCGGTTTTTACCATGTTTTTTTCCACTTTGGCAAAAATTGGCCAACTTTGACTGGAAGGGAAATAAAGGCTTCGTTTTGATTGGCCAAGAACGAAGATAGCCTTTATTCACTGTTCGGCTTCAATTAATAACTAATCAATCGGATTTGAAGATTAGAAAGGTTAAAAAGCAAATTGGCACGGCAAAATACATGGTTTGCTCTTGTTTACTTCGCTTTTGTTTACGCACGGATTAAGAATCAATTTTACTTTAGAACATTTTTTAAAACAATCACGCAGACATCTGTTTACGCTGCAATTTAAAATTCTTATTGTTATGGATAAGAGAAAAACATTCTCCGAACTACGCCCCCCCCCTGCCCCCTGTCCCAAACAATGCCCCTGACTGTAGACCAATTACAGAAGCTATTATCAAGCAGTCTTCAAAAATTAGTGGTTTTTTAATTGAAAATATTTTTAAATAACTATAATTAGTTTTTCTTTATTTTAGTTAGCTCATTAGATTACTTAAAAATTTTGAATAAGTTTTAAACTAAAACATAACCAAACAATGCAAATGAAAATAGCTTTTCCCTTATTTCATTTATTTACCAGCTTTCAGTAGTTATTTCGGGTACATTTCTAAGTAATTAATAAAAAGTTATTGCCCCAGGGTTGGGGCAATTCTGACACTTAAGTGTTCAAAAAAAAAAAAAAAAATATTCTCTAACTCCTCTTACAGGAGTTAGAGATTTTCTTTTTAATTCATACAAATAATAAAGAAATAACATAGAATTGCTATGGTGTTTGTCAAAATGAAAAAAATGTATAATATTTTTTAATACAAGCAGTTAAATTTTACTTATACAAACATATACCTAAATATATTATTCTTTTTTAAGAAATATGCACTTACAGCTTTAGAGCAAATATATTTCAGATACATCGTATCCATCTTCAGTGCATCATTGTGACACCTCCTTCTGTTCTGGGTTGTTTGTCTTCTTGATCCTCTATTCTCTTCACTTCGTATGTTTTTTTCTTAATTAGGTGTTGCCATGCAGATGGTATTACGCTATGCTCACCATCGTTAATGGAAGGACTGCTAGTTATTATTTCAATGGCTTTTTTTGTTGAAGCCATTGAAATAATAACTAACAGTCTTTCCATTAACAATCGTGAGCATAGCGTAATACCATCTGCATTGGCAACACCTAATTATGATATTTCTTAAAAAAGGATAGTATATTTAGGTATAGTAAAATGTAATTCAATTTCTGGTATTTTTCACATAGTTGGTATAAAATATCAGCCTTCCACTCTTAAATTTTCTGAAGTAATTCAATCCTTTTTAAAATAAATTAATGTATTAAAGTCAATACAAGCAGTTAAGGTTTATGTTTATCTGCTATAATTGCTCCCACTTCACCCTATAATTTTAAAGATGTTTTTAATTAAATATAATTTTAATTGACGTGTTTTTTAAAGTGTTTTTATTATAAAGTATCAATGACACATGGTCTCTAACATGATCTCTTTTAGAGATAATTTATATTATAAAGTATACAATAAAATCCAGGGTTGAAAAAAACCTAGGTTTTATTGGGTTTAATCAGGATTTTTTCAGAGTATTTTAGGGGTTTTATCAGAGTTTTCAGGAATATTTTCTTTCTTCCTTTTTATTAAACATTAAGTATAACATTCATAATAAGATAACTAAAAAAATTAAATTATTATTTATTCAATTAGAAATTATATTCAATAATACATCAACCATGAAATTTCATTTAGAAAGATTGGAGTGGTAAGGCTGATTTTTTATACCAACTATGTAAAAAGTACCAGAGTCGGGAATCGAACCCGGGTTCTCTGCTTAATGCGCAAATGCTCTGTCACTGAGCTACCCTGGCTGATAACCAGCTCGGCATTTCTCACATAATATCCGTTGGCAAGGTCACTGAGTCTGCAAATGCAGATATAACAGGTGAGTATATTTTTGAATGGAGCACAACTCCATTAGACCTAGACTACGAATTTTCCAATTAGAAATTTAATGGAAAATTCGTGGTCTAATGGAGTTATGCTACGAAAAATATTCTCACCTGTTATATCTACGTTTGCAGACTCCGTGACCTTGCCAATGGATATTATGTGAGAAATGCTGGTTATCAGTCAGGGTAGCTCAGTGGTAGAGCATTTGCACGTTAAGTGGAGAATCCGGGTTCATTAACCTGAGAAATTAACTTCTCTCAAGTAAACAGTTACCAGTAGTTTGAGTGTATTTGTTTTTAACTGCACTAGTACCGCTATAAATGAATTGCACCAGAGAGGATAGTTACATCACTATAAAGTACCCCCTCAGTGAACGAGGTGAACGAAAAGAGAGGAAATAAGTGATACAAAAGAATAATACAAATATATGGTGGGGAAAAATAGTTAAAATTATCAAATCAAATAATTGCAATATTATTTTTATATACTTGTGTATACCTGACAGTTCTTTTAGCAGCACTGTTATTTATTCTGGAGTAAGCAGTCTCTTATGAGACATTAATTTTATTCACAGAAAGTAATAAGAACGGAAGAAATTTTCACAAATATGTCAACTAATCATATCTCATAAGTAATTCTAATTATCTTTGCGAGTAACAAAATCTCAGAGGCAGATGTTGGTGCAGCTGCAACAGAACACATGATCACCTGATATCATAAAACAATTCAGAATTTCTATTACTATTATCTATTACACAGTATGAAGCCGGAAATCCAGACAACTTCGGCTGTGTTAATCATCATCAGCAGCAGCAATCCTTTTATTTTTTAAGTATAAGTATATCTGAATAAAGAATCAAAAAATTATTTTATTTCTTATTAATCTTCAAAACCAGCATTTGCAAAGTCTGAAAGAAGAGGGAGAAGAAGATTATAATAATAGTCTAACAATTATTAAACATCTATCTAATTGAGAGCTAAATTTAATATTCTATTTCAATTATGCTCAAACTTTTAATTTAAAAACCTAAAGTACTAAAAAAAAAAAAATCACAAATTTTTTAAAAGTGGTATTTTTTTCTTATTTAGTATTTTCTTTTATTGTAACTTGTACTAATTTTTGTATGCAAATATATCAATAAATCTGTTTTGTTTTTCAAGTTTAATTTTTAATTTTATTTATTTGTTGTTAAAGTTGATAAAAAAAAAAAAAAAAAATACAGAATATATTTAAAAATCATAATATATTATTTTTTACTTGAATTTGCATATTATCCAAGTACTTAAACTAAAATATTGTATTTTTTAGGCATGACCAAAAATCTGGAATCCTGACAATTCTGGATTTTCAGCTTTGTACTGTAATACAATCACAAATCAGAAAAATCTGCACAGAAAAGATGAAATTTGAAACAAGAGAATTAAAATCGCTCTGGTGTCTAAACTACACCAGTCAAGCATTATAAGCAAATCTACCATACCATAAAACAAGTTTGAATAAACCAAATTTCCCAAATCTTTTTTTATAAAATCTTCAATACAAATTTAATAAGTCAAGAGCTATAAAAAAAATCTTTCAAAATTCACAGGTTTTAGAAAAAAATTTACATACTTTGGTGTCAAGATGAACACTGCATAGCATTCCAGTATTAAATTAAAAATTTGATTTTTTTTTTCCTTAGTAAAAATATCAAAAAAATTAATTAAAAAAAATCTCAGTTATAAATTTGTCTACATTTTAAAAAAATCAATGCGTAGGTATTTCATGCAGGTCTGTGGATTAATAAGGATTGACTGTACTTAAATCTCTAAATATGACAGGGTTCCCACGATCCTTGAAAGTCCTTAAGAAGTACTTGAATTTCATTTTCTTTTTCAAGGGCCCTTGAAAGTACTTTAATTTCATGCAAAGTCCTTGAAAATCATTGAATTTTCCACTCCAACAGACAGGCTTAGCACGAATTCTGTCAAGTCTAAAACTATCTCCATCTCCACATGCACACGCCATTGTCTAATATAATGATTTTGTCATAAAATTTTTACTTCATTGTCTTGCTTTTGCATATAGTTTCTACTTATTTGTCTTTTTTGTCAATTTTACTTGTTTGTTGGACTGGTCATTAATTTTGAGCAGAAAATGACCAGACCAAGACTCAAACCTAAGAACTTTGGAATAATCTTAATCATCCCAATTCCAGATCCTGAACTAATCATTTTTTAACTCTTGTAAAAGTTAATTTGGTCAGTCATCAAAAATGTATTATGAAAACAGTCAAAGTTATTCTAATTAAAAAAAAATGAAAGTAGTTACTAAAGTTTTGTGCATATGCATATGTTTTCTGTGATTTTCCCCTATAGTCCTTGAGAAATTTCAAATAGGCCTTGAAAAGTCCTTGAATTTTTTTCTTTGTTAAGAGTGGGAACCTTGTATGAAAATAAACTGTGCAAAATAACATTATTATTTTTTTTTTGTGTGTGTGTCCCTCCTATAATAAATGACTTTGAATAAGACATATGCTATGAACAATCATGAGAAATGCCCTTATAATATAGAATGTTTTTATCACATTCTTTACTTATTAGATGCTACAATAACAAGAATTTGAATATAATTTTTAATTTAATAAAACAATACTTTTACACAAAATGACATTATTGTTTAAAAATTTAAATAAAAACCCCTTGTCTCTTTTTTTTTTCCTTGCATTTCTTCCCTGGTTACATTGAATAATGGGTTGAAATATACATGATTGGTGGCTACTGCGAATTGTTAATATTAATTCCAGCCTACATGTATAAGTGTTATATACAAATGCAAAAACATTTGTACCTTTATTTTTTGTTTATTTTTATGTAAAAAAGATTGTTGTACATTAATGCATATTTTTGGGAGGACAAAATTATGTTTGAACTGATTTTTATGTTATGTATTTTATTATGACTAGTAAAAAAATAAATTTTAATTGATCTTTTTAGGTCGGACGGAATTACTTTGATCCCAAGGGTGCAATGCCTGTGCCTCAGCATAAGTTGGAAGTATGGCCTGGTTATGTAACTGCTGTACAAGAATATGAAGGTGGTGTTATGCTGAATTGTGATGCTTCTTTTAGGGTATTGAGAATGGTCACTGCACTCGATATTATCAAGGAAGTTTCCTCACAGGGAAGGGATTTGAAAGAAAATGTTGCTAAAACTTTGATTGGCTGTGTTGTTTTGACACGCTACAATAACAAAACTTACAGAATTGATGATGTAGCGTGGGATATGAATGCTCTTTCAACATTCACTACACATGATGGAAATGAGATAACTTTTGCGGCTTATTATAAAAGAGCCTATGACCTAGTCATACAAGATCAAAGCCAGCCCCTTCTTATAAGCAAAGCCAAAAAGAAAGTAGTGAATGATGCTAATAAAGATGAAAAATTAATTTGCCTTGTTCCAGAATTCTGTTATTTAACAGGTCTCACTGATGATATGCGAGCAGATTTCAAAGTTATGAAAGATATTGCTGTTCATACACGTGTCACCCCTGAAAGGAGACAACTTGCCCTGCAGAAGTTCATAGATAATATCAATCGTAATCCCGAAGCCAAAGCCTGCTTCGAGAACTGGAATCTTCAGTTGGATAGTAACCCTGTTTCTCTGGATGGAAGACTCTTGAAGTCTGAAACACTCTTTCTTGGAAATAATAAAAAAATAGACGTTGGACCTGAAGCGGATTGGGGTCGCCAAGTGACTTCCAGTAAAGTTTTAGTAGCTGTGAATTTCGAAAAATGGTTGATTGTTTATACCAAGCGTGATGCTCCAAGGGCTATGGATTTTTGTAAAATGTTGCGTAATGTCTGTCCTCCAATAGGTATTCTTGTCAAGGATCCAGTACACATTGAAATTCATAATGATCGTACTGCAACCTATTGTGAAGCAATTAAGGCAAATATCAATCCGACAGTACAAATGGTTGTCGTAATATTTCCTTCGCCTAGAGATGACCGTTATGGGGCTGTAAAAAAATTATGCTGTGTTGATATGCCAGTGCCATCTCAAGTCATTAATTCAAAAACAATTGGGAATCCCCAGAAACTCCGCAGCGTTGTGCAGAAAATCGCCTTACAAATGAACTGCAAGTTAGGAGGTGAATTGTGGGGTATACATGTTCCCATTGAAAATTTAATGATTTGTGGTCTTGATACATATCACGACAATTCCAGGAGCAAGAAATCTGTGTTGGCATTTGTCGCCAGCATGAATCAAAACAGAACTCGCTGGTTTAGCATGACTTCAATGCAGAAACCAGGTCAAGAAGCTGGAGATAGCCTGAGAATGTTGTTCATTGCAGCATTGAAGAAGTATTTTGAAGTGAACCATCGTCTTCCTGATAAGATCGTCCTTTTTAGAGACGGTGTAGGAGATGGACAGGTTGATTTCATTGCTAAGTATGAAGTTGAACAACTCACTGCATGCTATAAGCATTTCTCTGGCGATTACTGCCCATTGTTATCTGTCGTTATTGTCCAGAAAAGAATTAATACTCGCATTTATGCTATCCGCGACGAAAGGGGTGGCAGAACCCTGGCCAATCCGCCACCCGGTTCTATTGTTGACCATTCAGTTACTCGCAAAAAATGGTACGATTATTTCTTAGTTTCACAGCATGTACGCCAAGGCACTGTCTCACCTACTCATTATATTGTCATATATGACACAACTGCTTTGAAACCCGAGCATATGCAGAGGCTGACATACAAAATGACTCATCTGTATTACAATTGGCCTGGTACTGTTCGTGTTCCAGCTCCTTGTCAGTATGCTCATAAACTTGCTTATCTTGTTGGCCAAAGCATTCACAGAGAGACACATAACGATTTATCGGATCGCTTGTTTTATTTGTAGATAAGGACGACATTGTTTTTAATCTCAGGAAAATATTTCAGAAACACTGCCTTATTCCTTGTACATAAGCCATTTGAATATCCATATTCATTCTTTTCTATAAATATGACATTTGTTGAGAGAAAGTTATCAGCACAAACATGTTTTAAGGTACTTTTTGGTTACCTCCAATTTCATTTAAATGTCATTTTTATTTTTGTTACATTTTATACAGTTTTTGCTGTTCTATAATGTAAATAATTATAGATGTTTTCTTTAAAATGCCTGTTCTGTAATTTTCAGTTGTTAAAAAACGTAGAATATAAAAAGAAAAATAAGTAAGGTGTTTCGGTTCATAACAATTGCAGCTAAAGTTTCTGCTGGTAAATTTCGTCTTTTTTTTTAAAAAAAATAAAACAGTACAAATATTTCTCAAAGTTTTCATTTGTATACTTTATCATTCATGTACTTTTCATTTATGTACTTATAATCCAGAGTTTATATATTTAAAAAAGTTATATTTTTGCCAAAGTATCGGAAAATGCTATATTGAATACTTTCTGTTTCAAAGAAAACAGTGTCTTGTGACAAAATCTATTTTTTGAATAAAACATGCTCCAACTTTTAGTATTATTTTCAGTATATTTTGTTTACATGTTTTTTAATTATCAAAATATTTCGAATTCATTTCTAGTGGAGTTTATGTTATGTATTGAAGTTAAAATTGTAGGGCGAAATGTGTAGAGTAAAAATTTTTATATAATGAAATGGCATCTATGTGCATAAATCTTAATTTTATTTTCGCAATTTCTTTCTTTTTTAGATTAGATACCTTTTTAAATTGGGAACTTGTAAGTCTTAAACCAGTTTCACCACCCAATTTAAATTTTAATTTATTAGAAGTCAAATTATTATTAGTTTTTGTGGGATGAAATGATAATGATGGTTAAACCAAATCATTCAAAAAAAAAAAAGTTTCAAAAACTGAATTCATGTTTGGCAACAGGACAGCTGTAGTATAGAACCCCTATGGCGACTTTTAAATTTTTGCCGCCATGTTGCCAATGCCTTATAATTTTTTTTTTTTTTTATTCAGTTTGGCATAAACTTAAAAAAAAAAAAAAAAAAAAAATTGCTTATTTTGATTATATTTTTTATTATTGCGTTTTTTACTCAATTTATGACAAAAGTTCATATATTTTTTTTATATCTTTAAAGTATCGCTAGGTTTAAAATGACACTTGAAAAGATTGCAAAGATGCAACTTTAAAAAATAGATTTTTCTGTAAAATGATCTCATCTGATAACTGTTGTTGTTTCTTTTATTAGATCACTGAACTGAGTCAGCATGCTTAGATAACGCTTATGTATTATTTTTTATCCTCATAGTTTATTATCGTATCATTTCTACAAAATTTAATTGCAACTGGTCCACATTAGAGAAATATTAATTATATAGATTACACTATTCCTATATTTCTGAGAAGTAATTAACAAGAGAAGTTGATCAAATATACCTGAGAAAATGCAAATTTGAAATTGTTCATAAATTAAATCAAGGGTTTATCTAGGAAAAATTTAGGTTCGGAAACAGATTCTTCACAAAAATGAGCATTATCAAAACAGATCCTTCACCTACAGGAGCATTCTTAAAATTATCACAAAAATTTGCAAACTTAAAACGGATATTAACTATCAATGATCAAATACGTCTGGTACAGGGTGGCGACAATCAGGGAAATCATGGAAAAATCAGGGTACTTTATCAATCTGGAAAAATCAGGGAATTTTGTAAAAACACCCAAAAATCATGGAAATTTAAATTTTTGCCCAGCAAGCGTGACGGAAAAATTGTCAAACAGGTGTTATCTTAATCATGATTGCACAAGATTGGTTGCTTTTTAGTTGAATCTCACCAAGTTAACATAAAAAAAATATATATATAGTATTAAAATTTTTAGTGCAACAACTTGAGGAATAATTTTATGTCTTGTTGCTAATATGTTGTGCAATTAAAAGGAGTCATATTTTTATAATTTTGTTAATTTCTCCAAAATTTTGAATTTTTCATTTTATTTTCCTTTTTGTAAGTGAACTAAGGAAAAAAATAAAAATATTGAGATATTTTTGCCCATTAGTATAGTTTTTTTTTTTTTTTTTTTTAATTTTTTTTTTTATTGTAGTGGTTTAGCGAACATGTTACACAAAGTTATGGAATGTATATAATAGATAACGGAAATCATGGAAATTTGTCAAAATTAGTCATGGAAAAATCAGGGAATTTTTTTTCCGAGTTTCTGTAGCCACCCTGTGGTAGCTTTGTGATCTTTTTCTATCCAGAACATAAATGTCAATATTCTTTTAAAACTTACTTTATTAGAATCTAGAACTTATAAAGAAATAGAATTGTTCAGTATCGTGTATGTTTTGTTTTTAATCTTCCTTAATCATTAATTTTCCTTCTTTGTACAGTGAAACTTGAATAATTCGAACTTGTTTAATTCGAAATTTTGTATAATTCGAATTTTTTACTTGGTCCCTTGAATTTTGTATTAAAATGTTAAAAAATCATGGATAATTCGAATTCCATTTTGGATAATTTGAATTTTTCATACCATTACCTTTAAAATATTACAGTAATTTTTGTTCCCTAGATTTTTTTTCAGCTAAAGTGCATTATATATTTTAACAGTCTTTCAAAAGAAAGAAAAGGAAATACAAAAGAAGCCCCTAGCTAGTGCACCAGAAGGTATGGTGCATATACATGAACTTCGAGATTTTTTTTTATTGAAAGTCATGTCAAATGTGTAAGATTCTATTTTTGTATCAAGTATTATGCTATGTCACAAATATTGTACATAAATAAGAAATAAAAAATATCTGACTATTTTTGAAAAAGTGTTGAATAATTAAGCTTGTAAAGAATATTGATTTAATGGAGGAGGGGGGGGGGGGAGTAGCAATATTTTTAGATGTAAAGTTTGTGTTAAATCTTTGATCATAGAGTTTTAATTTTTTAATTTATCCCTTTTTTTTGACAAAATAGTATATGTAATTTGAATTTTTGGATATTTAGAATTTTTCTCTGGTCACTTCAACTTCGAATTATCCAAGTTCTACTGTATTTAAAGTGTATTTTACCTATTTGGCAAATGTGTGCATCAAAAAATTAATGTGCCTTTTGTGTTTTTTTTTTTTAATTTTATTCTTATTTTTGGATAGAAATCTTCCTTTTTTTCTTGAATAAAAGAAGACTTCCTATTTTTAAAGCTGTAAAGATAGGAGCTGTGTATATAATATTATCTAAAGTTTCTGTATCTAAATTTGTTACAGAGAAAATAACTTTATTGAAACATAATCATTTAAATAGATGTATTTTCATAAACAAGAATTAAAAAAAAAAAAAAAAAAAAAAAAGGGAAAAATAAAATTGCTAACTGTCTTTATACCTAAGCATGTAAGATATTGAAAAGATGTATAGAACAGATCTATATTTATAAATTTATATATGTGTGTGTGGAATATACAAAAACATAAAAATGTTTTTATATGCAAAAGTCTGTCATATGTATTACATTCCTATGTTATTTTCATTTTGAAAATTGTCATGCAAAGACTGTTAGTAAAAAAAAATTGTTTTGCAAAATCTGTTTTTGACTTTTTAAATTTGGCATCTTTGATAGTGTATGATGGTAAAAAATTTGGAGTGACTCCACTCGACTTTCCGAACATTGAGTCATTAACAGTTTTGTAGATAAAGTAAAGAAAGATGAGTCGTTAAACAAACAAAAGAGAGAAAACCATAATAGAGTGTTTGAGTATTTTTCTCCATATACTACACGATGTTTTACTTAACGCTACTGTACTTTGAGCCCATAGATCATAATGATGAAGAATTTTTCGTTGTGTCCCTGTAAAAACCTATAAATGCTAGATTCACCAAAATTCTTATAGATAGTGCAACAGTGATTTATAATATTCATATAACTTTTCAGCTCAATTGAATAAGGTGTTTAGATGCTATCGCAACTTTAAAAATTTCCATAATGATAAAGAATTTTTCTTTGTGTCCCTGTAAAAAAAACTATAAGTGCTAGATTCTCCAAAATCTATACAGATTGAATATCTGTGACTTATAATATGTGTATAAATTTTTTGCTCAATTGAATAAGGCGTTTAGATGCTATCGCACTTTTAAGATTTTGGTCCCATAGGCCATAATGATAAAGAATATTTCTTTGTGTCCCTGTAAAAAAAACTATAAGTGCTAGATTCACCAAAATCTATAGGGTTCGTACTAGGGTGACTTACAATATACGTACCAAATTTCAGCTTATTCGAACAAAACGTTTAGACGCTAGCGTGTTCACTCACAGACATACACACATACATATATCATCGCAAAAATAGTGAAAACGGACTCATTGGACCGCGAAACGCATAGAAACATCAAAATCTCAAATTCGGATTTTTGACATGATTACAATACTTTCCTCACTATAGTGTTTGGAAAGTAAAAATAATATATGGCATAAGTTCATTCTTTGCATTCTGTTTATTTCTTAACACGGTTGTCCCCAATTTTGTTTTGTATTCTAATGAATTTAACCAAGTGTCTGTACTTGTGATTTAAAAGAGATGTGTGAGTGAAACTTAGTTTTGATTTCAAGAGTAAAAAGATACAGCTGTGTCATATGTGCAAAATCAAAAAGTGATTTAAAAGGGGAGTAATGGGTCGATGTAGATTATTGTGCAATACTGGTGTTGAGAATGCTTCTATGATGCACATTCTGATATAATTTTAAATATTTTTGCATCTTAATTCAACATTAAAAATTTAAATTAAATCCAGATATACTAAATACAGGGTAAGGCAATTGAAGTGTGTCATAGAAACTAACATTGTGTATAAAGAAAAAATATAAAAATTGAAAACCTTTTTTATATAAAATGACCTGACACTTGAAGGATCGTAGCATTATACAGAATTTTCAATGTAACCTATTTCATTTTTAATTAATATCTTAAAACGCTCTTTTATACTTTCCACTGTGGCATATATCTCATCTTGTAGAATTTCGTTCCATACTTTTTTTAAAGCTTTTCTAAGTGAATCTAAATTAATGTATCTAGAAGAATGGACTTTATTCTCTATTATACCCAACAGTTAATAATCTAATCAGGGCTGTGAAGGGGTCCATTCATTTGCCTTTATAAATGAAGGAACATTTTTCTCTAACCACACTTGGGTAGCACATGCTTTATGGAGGGTGCAGCAGTGTTAGAAATAAGAATTTTGAAACTATGTGTCAAAATGACGCCTGGATTAAATATTTTGGGTGTCAAAATGAAAAATCTAGGTACCATCTATAATTAAATATATATATTATAAAAAGAAAATAATAATAAAGCATCAACTTGTAAATAATATATGCAAGATATATAAAAAATATTTATGTAATGAATGTAATTACATTGACAATATTAAACATACATATTTAAAATCGCAAATTCATTCTTCGCCCAGAAGATACATCATTCCACCACAATTTAATAGCATTTTCTGGGCAGAAATCTTCCAATTTAGGGGGGTTTTAATTTAATCATTAACAAATCGTCAACTACTTTCATAGAGATATGATTTCTTAAATCCAGTTTTTATTAGGTTCACTTGACTGAAATAGACTTGTTTACAGTCTGATGGGATTGGGAAAATTATTAGGTATGATGATGAAAAAAATCCAGGCGTCAAATATGGCACCTGTGATTGGAATTCTAGGCTTCAATGAAAAAAACTGGTCGCAAAATGCGACTAATGACTGCTAATTTCTAACCCTGGTGCAGAGTCCTTTTGTAAGGTGAAAGTCATTTTTCCAAAACGAAATTAGGCTCATGGTGTTAAGTAGAGCTGTACAGAGTACTCGTTATATACTCGGTACTCGGCCAAATATGGACTAAGTATTCGGCCAATACCGAGTAGTTGTAAGAATTTCATTATTTTTATGTATTATTGAAAGAAATGTATTCATAAGAGTTGTTTATTAATAACTAAACTAAAAAATATGAAAATATAAACATAGTCATTAAACTTTTGCTGCAAACAGCTTTCTGCAGTTAAAACGAGCAAGCAGATTGCCACCAAACTCTGTATAGAGACGATTTATGATATGAACTTATCCATTTTAGTTACAAGAATTCGAGTATAATCAACTTGTATGCGTGTAATGTACAATTTTTTTTTTTTTTTTTAAACTTATTGTATCTATAAAACAGGCAAAAATAAAATATTTTAGAAAAAAGAATCCTTATATAATACTAATATAGTAAATAAAACTTTAGTTACATATTTGTTCAAATAAAAGTAAGACACTTTTAAAACTGTAAGAAAAGATTGGTTTTTAATTTAAAAAATAATAGTAATTATGATAAAGGTAAATACACTAAAATGTTATTAAAAATATATTTTAATAATCAAAAATATTGTTTTTCAAATTATGGCCCAAAACCACCTATCTTTTTTACTCTTCTAGAATTTGAAGATTAATGAAATCTATCATGTTTCATGATAAAATATTTATTTTAATGTTCTCATTTCATATGTGAACTTCATGCATCTTAAATTAAGCCTGAGTGTATAAGAACTTTTATATTCTCTAAGAATTATCTGAGATTAATTCGCATCTGAGAAATTCTATATAATAAAGAATGAAGTTATCAGTTATTATGGTTTTAATAATCCACTAAGCTGGAAGTATCAAATATAACAATGAACCTAATTGTGTATACAGTTGAAGATCTTTAATCCGCACATCTCGGTTCAAGAACTTGTGCGGATTACAGACTTTTGCAAATTATAGATCAATGATGCCATTTCCTCGCTTTATGAATTAGTATAAGGTACATAAAACAATAAACTTTATTTAATGAAGCTAGAATTAGAATTGTTTGTTTTTATGTAATGTAAGGAAGGTAGTACTAATAAATATAAAACAATAAAATTTATTTAATGAAGTAGAAGCAATGTATAATTTAAACCTTAAATGAGTAATTCATTAAAAAACTGTACTCCTACTTCTGGACTGTGATTAACAGTATTCAGCCAGATACTTGCAATGTAATTAGTTTGAGGCAGTTTTTAATGACTGCATTGTAGATCTTATCTTCAAAACAAATGCTGGTATAAATTTTTCTTTAAATAGTTTTGTGTATTTTTTAAATACCACCCTAAAAAGAACATTTACACTAATAGTCCTTAAACATCTGTGAAAATACACAATCCCACCAACGCATATGATGTCATTTTTTTTCAACCAATGAGCAATGCTATTACTGGCAAGAGTTAGAAAACTGTACTTGCATGTGTTTTTTTTTATCACTAATCAGATTATTCAGACGATGTGCAGATTCGCTAAAAAAGTATAATGGCAATAAAGTATAATATTTTTTTCTGTTTAAAATTAATTATGTATATCTAAATTAAATTTTGCACTCATTTTTTTTAAATTTTAGTATGTGAATTAACATCATATTTTCTCATATACATCCAAAATATCGGATTTTCGTTACTGCAAAATCTTTTGTTTACATTTGCAAAGAGAGTGTGGATTATAGACAATTGCGAATTTATGGGTATGCGGATTTTAGATCCTCAACTGTATACACTACAAAAATTCTGAAATGTTTCATGAAAACATGCTGTTTGCCAATTAACTTAATTTCATGTTCAAAAAGCCTTTTTTAAATTTCAAGATGTGCGAAATTCTTCATGTCAATTATTCTTTCTTACAACTACTCTGTACTCGGCCAAAGTGCTACTCGGTGCCGCACTAGTGTTAAGCAACCTTCCAACATTAATTCTTGGTACTTTTGAGCATTGGTTTTTGTACCTTCAGGGACAAAAACTGGAGGGATTCGATCAATGGCAGTTACTCTGGCCCAAACCATAATAGAAGCAGTTTTCTGTCTTCTGCTGTCTCTTAAAAGGTTTGGATCCACAGAAGTTTAGTTCTTGACCAAACTCTATTGTTTTGTTTGTTGAGATGTTGTACAAGAGTGAATAATTTCTTTTATCAGAGCACATTGTTTTTCAATTTGCCATGTGCAAGCCTCTGCTTCAGTGCTCTTGCTTTTATGGCTCTAATTTTCTTTTGCTATATATTTTTTATATAGTCAGTGATGCTGCTAGTCTTTCAAAATCCTGGGTCCCTGGGAACCATGAGTTTAAAAAATCTGGGTCCTTTCTTCAAAAAATGGGTCCCCACGTAAATGAATATATTACAGTCATAAATTAAAATTTTATCTTATTGTAGATGAAAAAGTTTTTTAGGAATTTTTAACCAGATTTTGTCTTAAAACTAATATTATGTAGGAGGTGGTTGCTGTTAAGAAACAACTGGAAACATTTAGCTCAGTGTGCTCTGGAACCAGTTTAAAAAAAAAAAAAAGAGAATATAGTATAACAGCTAATTATTATTATTAAACTAGAAACATTTCTAAAATTTCCTCAAAATTATTAGCATTAAGAGAATAAAATGAGAAGTGTAAACTGAAAGAATAACTGGTTATTGGTTAATTTCAAATTTTAGGTCTAATAACAGGGGTCTGTTCAGAGGCAAACCTGGGTCCGTTAAAGGACCTTTCACAAAATTTTATATCTTAAAAAAGGACCCTTCATAAAATTATTTTATCCGAAAACAGGACCCTTCACAAAATTATTTATCCCAAAACAGGACCCTTCACAAAATTATTTATCCCAAAACAGGACCCTTCACAAAATTTTTTATCCTAAAAAAGAATCCTTCACAAAATGTTTCTCCTTAGACCTTTGATAAATCTCTCATTTTCAAAATTAATCTTCAGTGGAACGAACGCAGACTGCCTGAATAATCGGACGTTTTTGTTGTATTTCTCTCGAAAAGCTGATATATTCAATTTCTAATTTATAAAGGACTTCTATGCATGTATGTGAGTTTAAACTGAACTGTCATTGTCAAAAATGAAACCATAATTGTAATTTTATTTTGCAAGATTACATTTTTCACAATTTCACAAAAAGAGGACCCTAGCCGAAAAGTTTGGAAGAACTTTATTTTCACACTAAATTTAGATTCACAAAATTAAGTGTAAATTTTTTTACAATTTCACAAAAACAGGAACCTGTGTGAAAAGTCTGGACAGACCCCTGAATAATATATTGAAATACCTTTTGTTATTTTTCTTTGTCATTTCTTTATAAATGTCTTATTTTGTTTCGGTAGTTTGATAAATACCTGCACTCCAAGAGGGTTAATTTGATATTTTTTGTTGCAGATTCTTTGGAAAATGTTTAAAAATTCAAATATATTGCATTCATTCCATGTAACAAAGGGCTTTAAAATTAAAAATAAAACGATCAAATTAATACTTTTGAAATTGCAGGAATTTATCAAAATGAACAAAATAATAAAGGCGTTTGTGAAGCTGTAGGAATCTCGGTTCATGCCTTCAATGATGTGAATCTGATAAACATCAATATCAGGTAACTGTCTCCTAAAAGAGAGCAAGTCATCAAAACAGAGAAGAAAAATTCAATGAGTAGCAATAAAGATTTGGATCCAGATTAACCCCTTAACGCGCTGTGTCCTCGCTGCGAGGACGCAAAATTCAAGATCCAGCTGCAAAAATTCATCCCGGAAATTTTTTAACAAAAAATTACATTTATAACATAGCAGAAAAGGCCGGTTTTTTAAACCTTAAAATTTCTTTTAGTTTAATTTAGTTCGTGAATTCCGGTGGAAGTATAATTTAAATGATTCGAATTGTCTTGCGCCACAAAGAGTTAAAAGTACTCATGAATAAAGAACTCAAGATTTTTAAAGCCCTCCCCCTTTTTTTGTAGATACTATTACTAGGGTTCAGTTCAGCACCTCATTTAACTGTTTTTGTACGTGACTGCACTGCAAAAGATGCTAACTGAAGCAATTCATGTTTTCGAAAAGGCATATTTAATATGCCTGTACAGGACATTTAAAAACCCAGTAATGGAAACTTTTGATTATTTACAAAATAAATAAATAAAAATAAGAGTTAAATAAAATACAAGCCTGTGTCCACTATTGGTTCTTTTCCTAAAAATTAAATGACCTAGTTGTGGACTGGGTTTTCTAATGATGCCATATTGTCGTACGAGTAGCGGACAAAATAACATATTTAACACCAAAACTGAATACTGCACACTGTTTTAGGTAATATTATTCTAGAACTTATGACTTGAAATCTCCATAGTAGAGGGTTGTAACCTTTGAGTTCTGACAGGAAGTATAAAACAGATTCCCTATCCTATACTGGCTATGGAAGAAAATTCCGTGAACATCACTACGGTTTTTGGGTGCCTTCTTTTGGCAATCTAATTCCTTTCTTGGCAACTGGTTCTTGAGATTTTGTATGTTTTAAATGGTTTGCCCTTCGTTTTACCACCAAAACTCCAAGAAGAAGACAAAAGTTGTGAAATAACAATAAGAAAATAATATAAAATACTGAAAAAAAAAAAAAAAAAAAACCCTTTAAATGTGTCACTGTCAAACTGAAGAGCACACACAGCACAGAAATTCTGTGACAGGGGGAGAAGGAGGAAGCCTGCTTTGGTGGAAATGGAATGTCTCTCTGGCGGTAGAAAAACCGGTTTGGTGAATGAATTGGTGGGGATATGATGTTCGGGAACAAATAGGTTGCTAATCCGTGGTCTATTCTAATATATATAGTGAATGGTTGCAACACTAATTCAGAATGTGAAGTGAACCTGACTGAATCGGTTGGGTTATTTTTAGAGTTTGTTTTCCAATGGTCACATGGTTCAATTTATGAAGCAAGAATCTAGAACAGAGGTGGCCAACCCATGGCCCACCATGTAGTTTTTTGCGGCCTGCGAGGAGACCTACGATCTGTAAAGTTTGACAATTTTGGTTAACAGATAAAAAATTAATAAACAGTTCTGACTTTTCTAAGTGAAAATACCTTTCAACGATTATGGTAGCCAAAGAATCATACTGTTGTAAGGAAATATTATGCGACCCATTATTCAATATTTTTATTAGATATATTAATCTATTGTTGTAAATTTTTCATGACTCTATTGTTAATTTATGAATGGAAATAATTTAAATTAATATATTCTGCTTCACACTGCCTCCTCCTGAAAAAGTACATACGTATATGATTCATGCACTCACAAACATATGTACACATACACGTATATAACACACAGTGCGGCTCGCCTGAATAAAATAGATTTCCAATGCGGCCCACCAAGTGTTCTGGGTTAGGCAGGTCTGCTCTAGAACATTAGTTCTCACACATATAGTTTATAATACATGTTATACACAACAATTTTTGTTATAATATGTAAAAACACACATATTTTAATCTATATACATACACACATACATACTTTTGATCCTAAAGAAACGTATGATAATGTTTCTGTATGCATCATCTACACTCATGTCCATAAATTAAGGATAATGCTAGCTGAGGCAAATAAAGATTCAGAAGCAAAACAAACATGACTTATTCATAAAGTCCATTTATTAAACAAAAGATCAAGAACAAAAAAAGTGGTTTATGTAGGATACCATTTGTAAAAACTACGATTTTTGCTCCCCGAAGCAATTACAAAAAATATCTCCCTTACAAAAACTTAACATTACATGGTTGGTATGATGGTTAATACATTGTATGTCCCTCAGATGATGAAATACAGTCCTTACAACACCTAGAAATGCTGAGTATTAAATTATTGATCTGATCTTGGGGAAGATTACTCTACTCAGTAAGCAATGCTCTCCGAAGTTCCGGTACACATGTAGGAGGTGGTTGGCGGACTACAACTTGTCCGAAAAGCATGTCCTACACATGCTCTATCGGATTCTAGTCAGGTGATAATGCTGGCCATTCCATGCGGGTGATAGCTTCAGATTATAGGCATCCGTGTACAACGTTTGCACGGTGAGGACGCGCATTGTCATCCATAAACACAAATTCTGGGCTTATGGCAACCCTAAACAAACGTACGTCGTTCCCGAATGATGTCCCGATAAATTTGGCCTATCATTCTTCCGATTAGAACATGCAGATCTGTTCTGGTGCCCAATATGACCCCCCCCCAAACGAGCACTTCTCCCCCACAGTAATGGTGTCGTTCAATGATGTTGTTTTGGTGGTAATGGGTACCTGACGTTCTATATATGAAAGTCTGGCGTGAATCACACTGCAAGCTAAACCTGGACTCGTCGGAAAACATCACACAAGCTCACTGTGCCGCTGTTCACATTGCATGTTCTCTTCTCCAAGTTAACCGCTGGCACAGTGCATTGCTGTGAGTGGAACGCATCGAACAGGCCTGCGAGCATATAGACCAATATCTCCCAAATGTCTATACACGGTTTGTCTT
The DNA here is from genome assembly GCA_963930645.1 of Salticus scenicus. Classification (NCBI taxonomy): domain Eukaryota; kingdom Metazoa; phylum Arthropoda; class Arachnida; order Araneae; family Salticidae; genus Salticus; species Salticus scenicus. The sequence continues at coordinate 399,221,958 of OZ005649.1, read as the reverse complement.
GAAACTGTGGCACTCGTAGCTGCAGACAGCTGACGAGACAGGTCTGATGCTGTGCTTTATCTGCTTATTTTGGCAGTTACTGCCAAATACCAGTGGTCATTTGGCATTGTAACTCGGGGCCGACCAGTACTGTAACGTCGACTGGCACTTCCATCATTTTGGAATCGTTGCCAAAGCCTAGAGATGACACTTTGGGCGATTCTAAGTTCCCCCGATACTTCTATCTGAGTACGCCCACATTCTAGTCGGCCGATAATTCTACCACGTAAAAAATTATCTGCATGCGTCTTCTGTGTCATAACCATTCGGTTGTGGCACTGAGCGGCACACAGAACGCTTGTGAACAATTTTCCTTCTTTGCCCTCATTCCTTATCTACCCCCTTCTTACACTTTCGTCATTATAACATCATATCGGCGTCATCTGATGGCTTCCTGTAATTTGCATATTATTCTTAATGATGTGTATGGTATTTCTACAGGTGAAATTTTTGCATTAAAGTTCGATTTCAGTGTGAATCTGAATTATTCTTAATTTATGGACATGAGTGTAAATTATATACGTATATATATTTTTTTAATTTATATCAATCATTTATTTAGTAAGCATTAATGTAGGGGTGATTGTATTTAGAAGTTTTATTCTAATCCATCTGAATTTTCATATATTGTTTACAAAGTTATTTTTTTTGTTTACATTGGTATTCATTTGTCATCCAGATGATATGTAAATGAATTGCATTTGTATATTTCAGTTACTTTTCCAATACAAGTTACAAAAATATTGAGGGCTTCTGGTCGTAGAGAATTTGAAAACCATTTGACATTCTGTTTTTTTTTTTTTTTTTTTTTTTTTTTTCCGAGACTCTAGCTTTTAGGATTTTTATTTTTCAATCACAATCATCCCTGTTAAGTCAAGTTGCATTGTTAGAATTTGTAGTATTAGTATTAAATCTGTGAAGATGGATTTAAAAAAAAAAAAAAAAAAGCTACAAGAGTAATAAATTATTAACAATAGACAGAAAATACAAAAAGGTATTAAAAGGCACACTTGCCACTCGCATTTTCACCAAATCTATTTAGGCATTTATCTCAGCACTGGATCCACTTATTTAACCAAGTTTACAAGGAACACTCATAAACTGTGACACATCGCTCGTAATCAAACTTTACAGATAGTTAAAGTGTACAAAGATTCTCAATGCTTAACATTTTCACATATATTTTTGTTAGAATTTGTAATATTAGTAATAAATCTGTGAAGATGGATTTCCCAACACTCCTACCAATTTATATCGGCAAACTTGACTTCTTCAGAACAGAGGTATTGGTGTTCGAAGTTGAAACTTTTTTTTTTTTTTTTTTTTTTTCCCCCAATAATATGACATTTAATTTATCTATTTTACTTTTCTATTCTTTTTTTTTTCTACAAACACGTGCTGTTGATTTATTTAAATTATATTTCAGATTGCTTGCAAGAAAGAATGTAGACATATATATTTTTAAAATTCTACCAAAATAGTCCTGAAAATGTCCACTCGCCACATATTAACTGCTTGATACGCTCGTGTTATATAATAAAATAGGAATTAAATAAACTATTGAAAATTCTGTTTGAAACCACTCTTATATAAAAATCTTTTTAAAAATTAATTCTAAATCAAGAAAAATGCACAAGCAGACGGTTAAAAAATACAATTTAAATAAATAAATTAACAGCGTGTGCTTGATGGGGGGGGGGGGGGGGGGAGGGGATAGGAAGATCAAATAGATAAATTGAATAACGTCACAATATTAAAAAAAAAAAAAAAAAAGTTCCAACTTTGAACACCAATATCTCTGTTTGAAGCAACGTTTGCCCATATTAACTAGTAGGAGTGTATTTCTTCACACCCTTTAACTATCTGTAAAGTTTGGTTACGATCAGTGTGTCATAGTTTGTGAGTGTCCCTTGTTAGTAGAAATGTCCCAGCCAGTTGTCAGCAAGTGTTTTTGCATCACTATCAGAAAAGAAGCTTGTTCCAGATAAATATTTCCTTAAATTTGAAAAATAAAGAGTCATTGGATGTTAAATTTTGCCTCGGCCCATATTGCTCCACAAGAATTGCTGTAAAAATTTAAATGGGAATTCCGGAGCCATTCTCCTCCATACAGCCCAGATATGACACCTAGTGACTACTTTTTTTTCTGAAATAGAAAAAACACTTTATCTATAGTGGGTAATTGAATTATTACTTTTTTTTTTTTTTTTCAGTTTTCTAAAAAAGTACTAGACAGAATGGCCTAGAACTTCAGATATATGCAAAGAACATTTCAAAACACATTTTCCACTGTTAATTTAGTCCAGAGTGCAAATACTTTGGATCATCCTGTATCATAAAAAGCTACTTGTAACTTTAACAGATTATTGCACATAAATATGTAATTTTTTTTTGTGTGTGTGTGTGGGAATAGTATAATTATTTATGCAGATATAATTTTTTTTTTCAAAAATTATTTTTTTTGGCATGTTCTTTTCTTATAACTAGAACAGATTTTCATAATATTTTACAAAACTTGCAGATAAAAAAAACATTAGAGAAACATTATTCTGAAACATAAAATTCAGACATGTTATTTTCTGAGATAGAGCAATTATAGTAAATATTTTTTTACTGTGCATGTGCAAAAGATAAAAAATGTTTTATTATATAGGGCAACTTTTGTCAAAAGTTCATTCGAATATAGTAAAAATAAAGCAAAAGATCGAGCTAGATTTTAGGTACTTTCCAGTGTTGAAATTTTATAACAGGTTTTTCACAAAGCGGCGTATTTAATTTGAAGATCCAATTATTTCAACCATGTTGCAAAAGTTCTTTTTTATTTAAAAAAACAAAAAAAAAAAAAAAAAAAACGTATGAATTTGGAAATTTTAGTAAATAAATAAAAGTATGTTAGAATCACAAGCTTATAAAGTTATAAGCATTTGTGCTTTTTTTCAATTTGTGATTGGTCTCCTAATTGCACTCTGGATTAAAATGACAATGGAAAATGTTTTAAAATGTTTTTTGCATGTCTGACGTTTCAGCCCATTTCATCCAGTGTCTTTTTAGAAAATCGGAAAAAAATCTCAAAATATAAAAAATTTCTAATATGATCACCCAATGATGTGTAAATAGCTGCCAAGAACTTTTCAAATTTACAATGACGACAGTCATCCAATCCTTGTTTACATACTTTACTGAGAAACCCTAACAAAATTTTCATGAAAAATTATATTGAGCTCTGAAAAATATGACAAATAAAATCATAAATGACAACTGAATGAATATGATGGCGTTGAACAGACCAGGTATTCTGAAAAGTAGGATAGAAGAAGTTGATTTCAAAAACTGTGGCAGTTTTGCAATTTTGAAATGCTAATGCAGTAAATAAATCACTTGTAGCAAGTGCATTTTGCTTTTTAAATACAATCTATAAAGTTTTCTTCTGAAAATAACTATGCATCAAAGCTGAATACAAGACTAGAGAGCTTTGCCCGCTAGCGGATCAGTATTTTTAAATGAATCACTATAATGAATGAATTCTCAAAATTGCATCTTATCATGCATTAAAAAAGGAAAAAAAAATCAATTGTGATCGGGTAAAAACTCACACCGGGTCCCCACTGCCTTTGGCAGCGTAGACCCGTGCGCTGTACACGCGTATTCCTTCATCATCCTTATGATTTTTCAAAATTCCATGTTATTACTCATAAACTTTCATTCTTAAAAAAAAAGGAATTTAAAAAAAAAATCATTCAGCATCGGGTAGAAACTCACACCAGGTCCCCACTGCCTTCACCAGCGCAGACCCATGCGCGCACATATTCCTCCTCAAGTCAAACTTCTATTCTTAAGAAAAGAAAATTAAAAAAATCCTTTATCATCGGGTAAAAAGTTGTACCAGGTCCCCACTGCCTTTGGCAGTGCAGTATACACACGTCTACTCCTCCCCCACCCTTCCAGCCCCTCCTAATTAACCTACAAATACCAATTTTGAACGGTCTAACTCAATTAGCTGAGATAAGCAGCACAACATTATGCTAAAAATATGTTCACCTGTCCTATAGCAGTGCTAACTGCCTGCAATGATTGTGCAGCAAAATACAATCAGTGGCAAAGCATTTAACTGAACAGAACATTTACAATTGCAAGATAGGTTAGAGAAACTATAATGTTCAAAATTATATATCATCACTTAATCAGGCAACGTATTAATGGTGTATTTTTTCTTTTACTTCTGGTATGAAAAAATATATATAAAAGCTCACCTAGCCAGGTGGTCTTTTTAAAAAACTTTAAGGTGGTCATATGGATTTTGAAAGCTGAATAAGCATATTTCTTTCTTTTAAATATGTATAATAAATTTTTTTATTCAAATTTTTGGGCATGTAAAATAACATTTAAAGAACATTTCATAAAATTTTCATTAAAAAAAACTCGGAAAATTCAGCCAGAGGGTCCTGGTTTCTGAAGACCCTTCCGAAAAGTGGTGGACATGATTTCTCAAAAGTTATTGCAATGCACTAATCTTTTTGAATTTTGCACAATTCTTCAAAATAGAGTTCACTAGTGCTTGAATGAAGGCCTTTTTTTTTTTTTTGATTAAAATTTTATAAGACTGTAAGTGGGGTAAAACGTACCAAAAATTTTACTGTATTTGCAGAAAACTCTGCCAAAAATTCAAATCTCATTAAAAAAAAATATCCTTAGCATTAGTAATTTCTATTTCAAAGAAGTGTGCAAAATTTCAATACAATTGGTGCATTCGTTTTTGAGAAATCACGTGCACCGTTTTCTGAAAGGTCTCCAGAAGCCAGGTTTCACTGGTTGAATTTTCTACATATTTTAATGAAAATTTTATAAAATATTGTAAACAGAAATTATACCACTACAACACTCTTACCGCCTAATTCTCCACTGCTGGTTTAATCCCAAGTGGAGGAACACAGGCTAGAAACTTTAACTGCTAGTTAGATATTTCCTATTTATCATTAACTTGAGAAGCAAGTTTCTGAACTCCGCATTTATGGAGTTGAAAACCATCGTGCTGATTGGCCGATATATGCACATGACTCGCTACACATCAAGACTGCTCGTTCAAGATGTCGGTTCACGCTTGTACTTACAAATTGTTGGCTTTTTCTTACTATACTGTATATATATTCGAGGAGTATATATAATGAAATCGGAAAACAAATGAGATTTATTCACAAGATAAGCAAACAAAATCTTCCTGACAGATATTAAAGAAAGGCTTTCTATTAATTTCAAAGAAACAGTTTCTTTGGATTAAAAGGCTGAAGCTTTTCATGAAATAGCCAATGCATTTAATTCTAATGTTGGTATAAACTGCTGTCAGATATGAGCAATACACTTAAAAAAAAAAAAAAAAAAAAAGTATATTATATAAATATATAAATACTAAACATTTTTGCTCAAAATATGCAAATAATATGACAAATTTTAAAATACACAATATATACTTGATTCAAAAAGTATTAAGTAAGTATTTTCAACAAGAGATTGTGACACTACAAGAAATATAATAGGTAGATTTAAAAAAAAAAAAAAAAAAAAAAAAAAACCTACTAGTTATTTGATAAGAAATAAAACAATTTGTAATAGTAATAGTAAACCAAGATAAATTTTTTGTATATTCAAGATATATTCCTTGTGAATTAGTGGGAAGTTAATGAGCATTTTTTAAAAGAAACCATAAAAGCATTTAAAATAAATTTTTGAAACGTATATGTTTGATACCGTAATTTCGTGTATATAACCCGCGGGTAATCTATAATAAAAACCTGACTTTGCATGTCCTGCGGGGTATCTATCGCGAACAACGAGAAAATCAACACCAGTCTCATTTTTGTTTCGGAAATCTCGATTATTAACGTATAATAACGATGAAATTGAGGACAGTGAAAAGGAACTTGATGAGGAGGATAATACGGATGATGAAGACGAACTGTCCCAAACAATATTGCAACATTTTAATTCTGATACGAAAGAATCGGATTGCGATGGATTTGAATGAATTTTGAAAATAAATTTATTATTAATCTATAATTTTCTTATAAATTGAATAAAGGTGTTAATCATTAGAAGTTACTCCAGTTCATAGTAATTTATATAGAGAGAAAGATTAATACTATGTTATGATTATTTGCTTTTTCATTATGGGTAAGTAATTTATATGTTTATTATTTATATTTAGTTGTATATTTGTTTATTATTTATACTTAGTTGTATATTTGTTTATTATTTGTATCTTTTCCAACTTATTAAAATAATAGCAATTAGTATTGAGATTATAAATAGCGATTGTCAACCATGTGATTTTAGAAGTGCGGGGTATCTTCTAGTGCGGGATATCTTTCGGTTATAATTATTTTTAAATGAATTTTTTTATGCTGCGGGCTACCTTCCGCCGCGGGTTATATACGCGAAATTACGGTAATTTAAAACAATGTTATCGATTTTTTTTTTTTTTTAATGAAAAATAAATAAATGAAAAATTTAGATTAAATGGTTTTTTAGGATGTCTGTAGAAACCATTAGTGACTTTTTTTTTTTTTTTTTTTCAAAATTAAGTTACAAGATATGAAATCGTGTGCATGGGTGAAAGTTTTCAGTCTATTGACTGAATTCAGTCTTTTTTTATGTGTTATGATACAGATAGGCCAATTTTATGGAATTAATCTTTGTTAGGGGCAAATAAAGGTCCCAATTTTTTTTCTGAATTAGACCCTATTAATGTTAGCAAAATTATATTTATTAATATAATCGAATTAAGTTTTCATACTTATGCTTATTAATGTAACCCTTGGAAATGTATGTTTTGAATATCTGCATACATTATGTACGAGTTTATTATATTTTACCCAATATTACAAAAAAATATATATATACTTCAGTCCAGCGAAAACTTTTTACTTTCACCCATGATCGTGTGTACTCATCATGGAAAATAATTTTATTGAAAAACACAGAAAATTGTTTTGTTGTGGCCACAATATATAAGTTTATTTTTTTTATGCTTAAATGGCAAAGGATATAAACTGCTAATAGAAAAACATTTGACAATATCTAATAATTTAATGGGTTTTGAGGAGTAATTTATTTTGCTAAAAAAATGTGAATCTTATTTTTGGAATTCTTTACTCTCTCATCATGATGTTCGAATTTTAAATTAATTTTTTTTTCATATTAGATTTTCTTTAAAATAAAAAATCTTTATGATAGATTTTCTATTTTCTACTGATACTATAAATGATAAAAAGATACATACATTCTCAAATTATTGAAGTATTTGCGTTTAGCTAGCATTTTTAATTTTTTGAAATGGGATGTTATGAAGCTTTTTTGTGTGTGTGTGTGGAATTATCATCGTAAAATTAAGATAATTTACATACATATACTATTAAAATATAAGTGTTAACTATATCTTCTTCAAAACTATTTAAATTAGAAAGTAAAAATTAAAAAAAACATAGTTATTTATTCGTTTAATGCCTTGCAAAGCTTACAATTTCTCCCTTAATTTTAAGCCCCATTAGCGAGTGGTTCTGCAGTCAGAGCTGGTAGATGGGAAGTGCCGGGTTTGATCCCAAGTACTGCTCGACCTATCCATTCTAAAATTTCCGTGGTTTTCTCCAAAATTAGCATGGATACAGGCTAGGAAAGATTCCCATGGAGGATACCCCACTTACAGGCTTAAGAACCTAGAGTAGTTACAGTCGGCAGCAAAATTATCGAAGCGTTAGCAATAATTCGTATTTAGAAGATAAGCACCTAAAACTGTTGTGTTAAGTAAATATTTGTCGTCATGATCTTAGTCTTTTGCTTTTTACAACAAAGTAAGTTTATGATAAAAATTAGCAATCAAACTTTTAAAAAAAGTGAGAATGTGTGCTTCAATAATTTTGCTGCCGACCATAGTCGGCCTTAAGTCATACAACCCCTTAATTTTATATCGCTATTGTTCAAATATATGTCCTGAATGTATTTAGATATTGCTTCATGGGTCCATTACAAAATTAATTTATAAGAAATAGTGAAATTAACTTTTAAATAGTGAAATTTCATAAGAATTCCATGTTTAAAAATTTTTTTATTAATGTTTTAAAGTCTAAATTAAAACACAAACTAAGACAGATACGCGGGTGTGTCTACAAGATGCCCAGTGTCAGAAAGTTTTGCAGCTGTCTGCGACAGGCTTTTAAAATTTCACAATTTGTCTGTGAAATTTGTGTGTAATCAGGGATGAAAATGGCTTACACTCAAAAAGCCTGAAAGCTGATAGCGGCAATCTTGGTTGGGGGGGGGGGGGGGGGGGGGGGGGCTTGACAACAGTGTGATCTCGTGCAAAAATACACAAATACAATTTTACTACAGAACAATATAGTATGAACAATTATAAAATAATAAGTTGAACTTATTCAATTAAATATTTTATAGCAATGTTTGACACAACACAATATAAATAATTATGACGTCATACATCGGTAGCGCATTGTTACAGGTGAAAAATGTCTGTAAATTGTAGACAATTTTTTATGACTACAGACAAAGACTGTCCGAAAGTTGTGGGCAATTTTTTTAAATTAGTGCAGACAAAGTGTTCGAAAGTTAAGGACTAATATTTTTTTATTACGTGTAGTCAAAAACTGTCTGCAAGCCATTTTTCTGTGTCCTCGACTATGTCACCGTGTCGCGGTGTTTCTGCCACTGGGACAAGATGTAATTATAAATTTTATTCCAAATTCAGCGGTGTTAAAAAAATTCTTAAAAATTAAATATTAATTTTTTTATTTGAATATCTTTGAAAGAATCTCAATATTTTTTATATTGTATACATATATATAGTATATACAAAATATTGAATATATGCAATATCACTTTCTATCGTAAACAGAAAACAATAACAAAATTATAAAACAAAGTGCAAACAAAATAAAATGATTTGCATATATGCGTTTGGCTTTTGTTTACTGTAATCCACTCATGCTCTAACCTACGTCTGACCTACCATTTGAGGTAGGCTGAGTTAATGAATCTGAGTTACGTTTCAAGCGGCACAGCTGCAGAGGCGAGTTAATGGAGAATAGAATTTCCTTCTGAAACTGCAGTTTATTGATAAACCAGCAGTTGAGGTTGACAGTGAATTAGGCGGTTAGTGAGGCACCACAATCTGGCCTCAAATCAATAAAGTTGTAGAATAAGGTACCCCACTGGGAGGGACTGACCCGTGGCAAAATGTTCACTGCTGAATTCTGTTTCCTCCAGATTACACAATAACATAATTCCTGGAATTGCCATATATGGCATATTGCACAGCATGTTTAAGTAAGGTCAAACTATCACTTTTTAATAATAACAGGAGACTTGGCATGGGAAAATTAAAACACAAATAAACTACTATCTCTTTTCACTAATGTTCCAATAAGTGGCGCCCTCTGCTGTCTTGAAAATAGATTAAAAGAGTTTCATTTCACATCTTTTGAAATACAAGAATTAATTTCACTTACCAGCATTTGTTTATAACAAACCACTTTTTCTTTCCAAAATAAATTCTATCGTCAGTCTGAAGGTTTAGCCATGGGTTCCCCTCTCTCCCCAATTCTCGCAGATGTTTACATGCACTATTTCTAAAGCAAGCTTTTTAAGAAAATATCTTTTCCTTTTTGGACCCGTTGCGTTGATGATACCTTCACGCTTACTGACATGTCTTGTCACAATATTGACCATGTCTTAGAAACTTTAAATTCAATTGACAGTAATATCCAGTTTACATATGAAATAGAAAATAATGGCTCCCTTCCATTTCTTGATAGTCTCATCTCTCGCACTGTAAATGGATTTTCAACCACCGTCTATCGTAAAAATTTTGCAGTCTCCCTTCCTCCCCCTGCACATTCATGTCACCCACCTAACCAAAAAATGGCTGCTTTCTATACTTTTGTAAACCGTGCCCTTATTATTTGTTCAAATCTCAAATCCTACTTTATTAAAATCTGAAATTAAATACCTGAAAGCCATTGCAATTGACAGAGGTTATGACCCTTTCATTATAGACAAAGCTATCCAAAAATTACAGCTCCCTTGTATTTCGTCTACTAAATCAGTCTCTTCTAATATCAGTATTGTTTTACCCTATTTTCCTAAATCCAGTCAAACCATAGCTAAAATTCTCAAACAATATGATTTTAAAATAATATTTTCACCTTCTAATAAACTCACCTTTTCTCAGTTAAAAGATCCCATTGATATGCATAATTCTTGGGCCATTTATAGCATCTCCTGTCAGTGTGGTTTATAATATACTGGCCAAACTAAATGCAGTCTTAAATTGTTTCTAAAAGAACATATGAATTACGTCCGCAAACAAGAAACCAATAAATCGGCTATTTCTAAAAATTGCTGGGAGGAAAATCATAATTTTAAATTTAATTTAGCTAAAATAATTTGCAGACCTAAATCCATTCATGAACTCGATTTCTTTGAAGCGTTTCATATTTATAAAAAATTTAAAAACCTTGTAAATTGTGATTTCGCTGTTCCTTATTTGTCTGATTGTTGAAAATTTTACATTCAGTCCATATTTTCTTAATTTTTCTACTGTTTACACAGCTAACATTCCTAAATTCCTATTGGCCACACTCCCCACCTTTCCCGTAATCCTATTGGTTGAACTAAATTCGGTCCCTCTCCTATATATACGAGCACTTCTCCAGATTCAGAATTCTTTTTGCACTGAAGACGATGTGCTTAAGGCTACAGAAACAGCTGTATGCATCTCAAATAGTTTTCTTTGGCGTTTCTGACATAGTAGTTTATTCGTATCACTTTTTATTGTTGCAAAATTTATTCAGATTACGGAAAATGAAATATATTCGGATTTTCTGATCGAATAAAAGTTCATATTCGATACGATTCTTACTATTTTTACTAATTAATAAAATAAGGAATTTCTAAAAACAAAAAAAAAAGTTACATACATAAACAATGTGAAGGCTGTATTATGTAATTCATTAAACAATGTTCAACCATGTTGAGCGGTTGTTACACATTACTTAAACTTATAAGAAAGACATTATGTAAAAATTTTAATATTTAAGCAGGCTTCTCATCAGAGTAAAAACTGGGTAAGAATTTCTCACCCTTACACAGAAACAAAGTGAAATTTCTAAAAAGAATGTAAGAACAGAAAAATACTTAAAAAATAAATGAAAAAATGAATAATGTTTATTTCTAATAATGTCTTAATTGTTATAATCTGAGATTTATCGCATTTAATTGCTTACATATATTGATTTATTTTTTTTCACTGCCAATCACTGAAATCAGCAGCTATTGTACTGCTAATTGATGAAATGTTACTTGTTTTTATACCTTTAATAAAAGATTATTACCTAATCCCAATTTTTCTGGTGCTTCATGGTAAAAATATTATGTACTAGCAAACGCAGCATGTGAAATTTCTGCACTTTTATTTCTTTTCTTATTTACCTTTAAAATTTGGAACTCATAAATATTATACCAATTTTACTATCAAATTACAATTTTACTTTACACATAGCCAAGTTATTATTAGAATAAATTAACATTGTGCAACAATGAAACCAAAATCATTTAAAGAAAGATTTAAAAATAAAATTCATGGTTGACAACCCAGTTTTCAAATTTTCACATCAGTACAGTTTTAGTATAGGACCCCACCCCCCATGATCACTTTAATAATTTTATCTCGCCATATTGGCAATAACTTTTTACTTATTTATTTTGGCACAGTTCTTTATTAAAATAATAATAATAACCAATTCCTCTTTTGATTACGTTTTTCATGATTTTGTTTTTTAGTCAGTTTATGATAATAATTCATATTCTGTCTTTAAAATACTGTTATGTTTAAAATGGCGCTTGCAAAGATTCTGAAGATGCAACTTTTAAAAATACATTTTTCCATAAAATAATCTCATCAGACAAATGTCATCATTTTTAGTTCCCCATCATACTATAGGTATGGGGAACTTAGGTAATCGTGAAAATTTTCGACCTCAGTTTTTTGACTTTTCTACACGTTTTCAGATGTGAGGAATCCGAAAATGACAAAATTTGAATGGTGTCTGTCTGTAGGGTGTCTGTTAGTCCGTTAGTTTGTTAGTCTGTGTACACGATATCTCAAGAACAAATTGTTGCAGAGAGGTCAGATCAGTTTTAAAATATTACTTTCGACACTGGCAAGAACCCTATTCATTTGCAACATTCGATTTTAAAAACTTCGTAAGTTATTAGAAATTTACGATTTTCTTAACATGGGAGAAAAAGACAAAAATTCACTTAAACGTGCATTAAATGTAAACTTTTTACTCTAAAAATGTCAGACCAGTTTTAAAATATCCGTTTTGATGCCGGAATGAACATCAGTAACTATAAATATGCTACTTTGAAATTTTCGCAAGTTATTGGAAATTTACGAATATCTTAACATGGCAGTATAGGGAAAAATTTCACATAAACGTCAATTTTGAGCGATATTTTCATCGTAAAGATGTCAGACTACTTTTGAAATATTATTTAGGGCACTGGCATGAATATTAATCACTATGAATTTTCAAATCTAAAAATTTCGTAAGTTATTGGAAATTTACGAATTTCTTAACATGGGAGAATAGGACAAAAATTCATTTAAACGTACATTAAATGGAAACTTTTTACTGTAAAAATGTCAGATCAGTTTTAAAATATCAGTTTTGATGCTGGAATGAACATCAGTAACTATAAATAGGCTACTTTGAAAATTTCGCAAGTTATTGGAAATTTACGAATTTCTTAACATGGCAGTATAGGGAAAAATTTCACATAAACGTCAATTTTGAGAGATATTTTCATCGTAAAGATGTCAGACTACTTTTGAAACATTATTTAGGACACTGGAATGAATATTAATGACTAAGAATTTTCCAATATAAAAATTTCGTAAGTTATTGGAAATTTACGAATTTCTTAACATGGCAAAACAGAGCAAAATTTCAATAAACGTCAATCTTGAGGGATATTTTCACCGTAAAGACGTGAAACCAATTTCGAAATATTATTTAGGATACTTGCATGAATATCATAGACTATGATTTTTCCAGTGTAAAAAATTCGTAAGTTATTTGGAATTTACGATTTACTTAACATGTCAGAATAAGGCAAATTTGAGCATAAACTTCCATTTTGAGGATCATAAATACCTTAGACAACTTCAAAATTACATTTATGATATTTGTTTGAACATGATTGAATACAAATATTCTAATAGGAAAATTTCGTAAATTATTCGTAATTTACGATTTTACCAACATAGCGAAATTGTAAATTTTTCATATAAATCTGAATTTTGAAGATTATTGCATTGGAAATAGTAGCATGAAAACTAAACCACGGAATTGACCCTGATAAAATAAGATAAATAAGATAAATATATCGAAGTGAACGGTGGATAGCCTATTAGGCGGGGATTTCATTCTGTCACTGTGTCAAGCTTTGGTCAAATTGACTTCTTTTAACATGATTATAATATGTCTCGCACGAGAAATTTATGAGAACATAAACATGATGGGGAACTGAGCAGAGTCCACCTATGCCAACTAGTTTTAGAGATTAATGAGTTCATTTTAGTTATTGTTTTATTTTATGATTAACATTACTTAAAAATTATTTCCATTAAAATAATCAAAATAAATAACTCTTTATACTCTTATTAAAACATCAATGATCTTAATGAATTGAATAATTAAAAATATTTCAGCTTTTTATAAATGCCATGTGGCAAAATAATTAAAATTGGAACGCTTTTAAAAATAATTCATGAAAATAAAGTAAATGAATTTTCAAGTAGATTGCGTCTCAAGTATAACTTTTTGTAGCTAAGCTGAAACGGTAAGACAATTTCTGGGATCATGATACCAATAATATTTTTAAATGTATTTTTTTTTTTTTTTAACTAACTGCATGTGAAAATGCTTTGCAAACATTATACAATATCTAGTTTTCTTATTACATCATTCAGATGAGTCCATGTGCTTAAATATTATCCATTTATTTTTTATCCTTGCGTATTTTTTTAATTACATCACTATCGTATCGTTTTAACAAAATATAATTGGAACTGGTTTTTGTTAGAGAAATATTATATAGATTTTGCAGCTGATCAGCAAAATATGTAATTTTCTCATCCAAGTTTTTTGAAATTTTTTTAAAATCATTTTATTTATTAGAAAGGTCTGTTTAAATTAGAAAATCTGAGGGAAAGAAAAAAAAAAATGAGATTCTCGCAATTTTGTGGTTTAGTGGGAACCCTGTTTAAGTCTATTTCCTACACATTCTTAAAAAGTTCTTTCTTTATTTTCATCATATATATAAGTTTTATTACCAAACCAGTGCTAAAGATCAGAGGTTTTTGAAAAAATATATAGTCATTAAAAAACTTATTTTTGTTTTCAAAAGAAAATAAAACATTTTATAAGATCTATGGGGAAAAAAAGAAAAAGCACTTTATAAACTACTTTTTAAGATTCAAAAGAATCCTCCTTTAAGAAAATGCCGTCAAAATGAATTACTTAAATCCATTTTTAAGCTATGAAAATCATTGAAATAAATTATGTCTCAAAATTTTAAATTATAAACCTTACTTTATAGCTACATTAGTGGACTTGATGTAGCCACTTTCGCAAGGGGATCCGCTCCATTACCAGTACAGTCCTTGTTAGTCAGTGACGTTGCTGTTTAGAGATGTTCTTCAGTACTTTCCGATTTCACTTCCAGCAGGAAGTGCCAAAGTAATTTTTTTGATCTGCTGCCATTACAAAAATTACTATTGTTCACTGTTTCCACTGTCTCACGAAAAAATACATAATCGGAATAATTGTGATTTTTTGTAGTTTTGTTACACTGTGGACTAAGGGCTTTGCTGACAATAAAGTGGAAGCCTTCACAAAAGCTGCAACTCCAAGTCAACTAATGAGTAAGATTTATAACTTAAAGTAGTAAGGTCTATAACTTAAAATTTAGAACTATGATTCAATTAATATTAAATAATTCTGTAAATTAATTTATATCTCATTAACAATTTAAAATAAAATATCTTATAAGAATATTAACTAGAAAATTATAAAGAAATAAATTTGTAAATAATAAATATGGAAGAAAAATGTTATACAATGTGTTATCATGTGGAAATTATAAATTTTAGAAAAACAAGCTATATTTTCTTTAAAAACTTACCATACTTGAAGGAAAATATTAAATGAGAAAAATCCACTCATTTCAATAAAATAATGCTTTAATAGATTTTAACTATAGCTTCAATGCAACTGTTTTTTTTACAAATGATTTCATATGCTATTGAAATAAACCATAACAAAAATATGAAATAATTTTATAGATTTTTTTTAGTGTGTTTATAAAATTTCCCCAATTGGACTTCCACCACTGAAAGTATTTGGAGATTGTATGCTACTACCACCTGAACTGTACAGACGATCTTTGTCTTGTTTATCAGACTTGTCATGTTTATCATGTCGGTGTTTATGCTTATGTTTATGTTTGTTCTTCTTTTTCTTTTTCTTCTTATGCAGTCTCGCAGCCTGACTCAAAAGATCCAGTGGGGTTGGTCTTTGATCAGGAACATCAGGGGATGGTTTCTTAAACATGCTCGAATCAAACCCAGTAGGTTGCTGACCAAATGTACTCTGTATACCAGGCAGTGATTTGGACTGTGAATCATCCGAATAGGCCTCAAATGTGCAAAACTGAGCTGGTGCAGGAGCAGATGTTGAATCGTAGCTACTACTGGTAGTTCGTAGTAGTGACATTCCAGATACTCCTGGGTTAGAAGCACTGCCCGATTCCTTCACACGAACTTTACTTGTTTCCGGATTTTCATCGACAATTATCTCTGCTTTAATTTTTCCATCGGAAGAAAAAAAGTGGCTGTGGTCACTAAAATGTAGAGGGCTGCTTGCTTTCCTCTTTTCCCCGCTGATAACTGTATCAAATTCGGGTTCTATTTTTACTGCATCTATAACAATCGCACCTTCTACAACATCATCAATTATCTGACCACCACTATCATTAGTGGTAGAATTTTTCAATGGATGTTTTATATCTTTAATATCATCAACAGAAGATAAAACTGAAGGCCTCTTTGGACCGTACAGAGTATGGTAAAAATCCATCATCGCACATCTTATCAATGAATCATGAGCTGTTCCATTATTCATAAACTTCCACAATCTCTCGGCCAGCTGTTCAGTATTTAGTGGATTAGAATCACAATTCTGAAAGGGTGGTTTTTCAGTAAGCATTCTCAAAACCTGAAATTGAACAAATGGGATGGGATCATTTTCAATTATGTCCAATAAAAAATTTAAATCTTCCTCTCGACCATCGGCACTTGTAAAATCCACTAAAGCTTCTAAAGCAGCCAAGCGCACATCAATAAACATTCCATATGCAGCATATTCTCGAAACAACAAAGGGTAGTTGGGAAGGTGACCCATTTTTTGTAACTTACGTATTGCTTTCAAACAGCTAACAGTAATAGTGTACTTGTAGCTAGAAAGAAGCTTCTCCAAATTTAAACACCTCGTGATTTCTTCAAGAATAAGTTTTGTGTCAGATGACAGAGCATCTGCTGTTATAGTCAATCCTGTATGAGGCAATACGGATATAACTGGAGTGACTGTCTCGGCAAGAGCATCAATTAAAGCTGCACGATAATAATTATCAGAAAACTTATTTTTACTGTTTTCATTGTACTTGAAAAGGTCCAATAAAAACTTCAAAACCTCCGGTGGGCAAATACACTGAACAGTTCTGAGACCTGCCATAGCAACAGGCATACTTTTCTGAAGAAAATAGTGCTGTAAATTTTTAAAGTTGTTCAGCCTAATAATATGTAAACATGAATGAGAACCGAATAACTTCTTAAATATAGTCATCATTGCAGGAGGTCCAGCCCATGTTGCAACCATAGCATTGGCTACTTTCTGCAGACAAAAACATGCAATGCAACGGATTTTATAAAAACAATGTTCATTTTCAATGGTATGAGTCAAGGCTGCTCTCGATGCTGGGGTAGGGAATTTTTCTAGAGCCTCAATTGCTTCTTTCTGTGCTGTTACATCTCTTTCATAGCGCAGCTGATATTGCCATTGATAGTCAGGCTGTTCCATAACTACTTGTCTCAAAAGCAGCATATCTGGATCTATACGAATCCAAAGAACAGGTGAATCAGCATCCATGGCGCTCAAGTCCATGTCCACTTCCTCTCCGGTACAGAGCGGAATTTTCTTCTTTTTATTTCTCCTGCTCTTTGAATGACATGTGATATCATGCTTTGATGTGTTTTCTTCAATTTGTAAATTGTGTTTGAAAGTGCCATCTAATTCCTGAATTGTTATTGTCAGAGGACCAACATATCGCCTGATGCCACGATTTTGTAAGTCTAACTGCTTTATCTCTAGTTCAACTGTATTTCTTTTTCTATTAAACACAAAATTTGCATTGAACTTTGGATGACCCCCTTGTCTCACCCATTGGTCTAGAAAAGTGTTAATATCCTTTCCTGTAACCGTAAAAATTGCTTTCTGAAAACTGCTGGTAGAGAGCAGCATATTAAACCACACATTACTACTGCACTTCTGTTGGGCTGCATTTAATGCTAACGACAATAACTTATTAAATACTTGCAGAAGCAGTTCACGCCCTATTCTGTCCTCTAACATCCTTATTACTAAATGGGCCTTTTTTGTGAGAATTTTATTATATTCAGGCGATGTTGTCTGTAAGTGTTGAGTGGGAAAATAGAAAGTTCCATCTTTTCCTTGAGCAACAGCTGCTACACTCCCAGGTGCTGGAGCAACACTACTGTCAAGAACTAAGCCTCCATATTTTTGCTCATACTTCAAAACTTCTTGGAAATCTTCATGTATCCAAAGTCTATATTCATTATTACCAAATGCTTTCTTCAAAAACTGCCCAGAGAGGTACATTGAAATTCCCTTGGGCAACCAAGCATCAGACCAACTATTCATACTAATAAAACAGCCAAAAAATTGTTCAGCAACTGCATGACCCATAATTTTTCGAGATATGTAGGTCTGATCTATAATCTGAGGAGAACTTAACAAGTTAGTGCTTAACACAGTCATTGTAGCATAAGGTCTAGAATCTTGGAAAGCTTCATCAACAAACACTTGTTTGTAACAAGTATAAGGGTATCGACTTGATAATAATTCTTCATAGAATTCAAATGCTTCGTGAAGAAAGCTGGTCGAATGCTTCAACAGTGGTAAAAGACGAGGAAGACAAAAATGTGTAACCTCGTGCATTTGAGGATCAACAAGAATTTCAAAAGGACCCACAGCTAATCCTATGTTAGGAGCACATGTAGGTATAGATAAATTGTAATGATAGGTCTTTTTACGCATGTCACTGGTATAAACAGTTTCAACCAAATCTCCGCAGGATACAGCGACCATTGATGCATCCACAGTTATTTCCATTCTCCAAGTACAAGGTTCAGAAAAAGAATCAACGCAAGGGAACCATAAACGTGAAGAATTATCATTACCATAAGTAAACATGTGTGCACATCTTTCTGCCATTGTGCCTTCACAATCAGGCACAACAAAATGAATACCACCTTGTGGCTTTTCCAATGCAAATTCTATGCTTACACGAACAGGCTTTCCTTCAACAACCAAATGCATCAAGTCAGAAGGAACTTTGATGCACACTTCCCCAGAACCATTATCAGGATCAACAGAAGTAACAGCATCTAAGTGGCAAGAGTTAAAATGATCGACACTTTTTTGTTTTATGTCACCTTGACAGATATCCAAACACGGATCATTGAAAGTAAATGGAACTTCATAGATATCATTAATTGCAATTTTATATATCCTAAACTGCTTAGCATTTAATCTGATTTTTCTCAGCTCACTTTTAAGAGGAATTAATGTTAACTCTACAAAACCTATATAAGACTGTCTCTGGAAATTAATTTGTGTAATGCACAACACCTGATGAGACACTTTGTAAGGTCTCACAGGTGAATCGACTTTGTCTACTTTTTTCATTTTTACACAATCATAAGTGTTTTATGATAGATTTATAGCGAGTTACAAAGGTATTTTGCAAATCCATGTTAAAAACAAGCTAAATCGTAGATCGTAGCGTACGCATAGCGAGCGTTGTTTACAATAGTTATTAATTGATTGATTGGTTGATTGCAAGCACAGAAAAACAATAAGTGACTTAATGGTGCGTTTTGAAACTGTGTTTGTAAACTAAAAGTTACATTCTAACGTAACGCTTACAAATGAACCAATTGCAATCGTAAAAGAAAAGTTTACAATGAACTTGGAAATAAGACTACTATATAGTAGTCTTACTTGGAAACGCTACCGAAGTGATGACGTCACTGACCCCCACAGCATATTTTAAGAGTTTTTCACTGGGTGCACTGGATGGCACTATGTGCTAAACCACATATACACGCACACATAGTAAGTACTCGTCTGATTTCTCTCATTTTGCGTAAAACGTTTAACCACTATTTAAAAATAATTTATGCATATATTAATACAGTCGAAAGAAAGTATATATACAGTAAGCGAAAAGAGAAAATAAATATTCAGTTTTATTAGTTCCCCATCGCCATCATATTATAGGTATGGAGAACTTACTAGGTAATCATAAAAATTTTCAACCTCTATATTTTTATCTTTATGCGTTTTCGAGTGTGAGGAATTCGAAAATAACAAAATTGACATAGTATGCTTCTGTAGGATTTTTGTTAGTGTGTTACAGTCGGCAGCAAAAAGATCCGAGCACTAGCCAATAATTCCGATGTCAAAAAAGTACGCTTAAAACTGTTTTGTTAAACAAATCCTTGTCGAATCATGCTCTTAGACTGATTGAGAACATGACTCGACAAGGATTTATTTAACAAAGCAGTATTAAGCGTACTTTTTTTAGACAGGGATTATTGCTAGTGCTCGGATACTTTTGCTGCCGACTGTAGTTCCCACACAGCACACTTCCTTGAAACAAGGTTGGCTTTCAAGTTAATTTACCATGACAGACAGAGCAAAGTTGCTAATTCAAGGATATCTCAGACCAACTTCAAGTTTGGAAAATTACGCATGCCAAATCAAGCAGATTACTGGCTTAAAATTTCCTTGGCGTTAAGTGACTGTCCGCGCATGCTCTTATTTCTTATTTGCATATAGTAGTAAGTAGTATTACTATGTCTAAGGCTCCTATATATACGAGCTGGCGCATCCGACATTTTTTTGCCTTAGGGTTGCCGCATGTACCCAGCGTGATAAACAAACGGCATCCATTGTTTCTACCGTCTTGCTCGTAATTTTAGTGAAATAAACTGCAATATGGGAGGTTGTTCAGCAATAAACTGCTGTAAACACTCCAGAAAAGGATACAAAATGTTTAGGTTTCCTTCGGATAATGCAAGAAGGAGAAAATGGGCTGCGAATTGTCGTCCAGATTCTTGGATCACGGGACCTAATGCACAGCTTTGCATAGTAAGTTTTATTGTTATTCACTTATACTTTTCTTTGCATTTCTGACATTTATAAAGTAAAAAATTAAAAAAAAAAAGTATTATTTAAATCTAAATATGTATTTTAATAACCATAAATTATTTTAAGAAACGCTTTTTTACTGTGTGTTTGTAGAGTCTTGGCGACGTTTTTTTGGTTCGCCAAAGTTGTCTTGTTTCCGTGTCCTGATAGTATTAGGTCGTTGAAAAAACTTTCCAATTTTAATTGGTACGCTCTTTTTTTTTTTTTCTCCTTTCAAATGTTATGAATTATTTAAGAAACAGATTACTTGTGTTGCTTATCATTTTTGGTCGATTTTATTTTTAGATGAAAATTTCTTAAAACCACCAGTGAAGCGATAAAATCGCCAAGCGGAAATGCTGTCCTCTTACGAGGCAAAAAAATGGCGGTGATGCGCCGGCCTATTATTTATTTAAGGGGCTCTAACTATGTCGGTTGGTTATATGATGTCGTCATATCGCGAAGTACGAAGCAAGTGCGGATGACATTAAAGTGAAGGTAAATGATTGTTTATTTATTTTTATAATAATTTGTCTATTTAATTGCTGTTATGTGTGTACAATGTAACTAAATAATTCTTATATTTGTATAAACATAGATTAGTTTGTTATTGATTATTAAATCAAAACTAAGAATTTCATTTGCATAAACTTTCTTGCCTAGATTCACATGTAAAATGAAAAATCTTTTTGTCGACTTATTATAATTATATATAAATAATAAAAATACTACATTTAAAGTTTACGGAACTTATACATGTCGTATATTTAACTGAAATTTTAAGGATTTTTTTCGTTGTGAAATTTCTTTTACTGGAGAGCATTAATTCGAGCTTTTTTAATCCTGTACGTAACTGATATAATTTTAAGTTCGAAAAAAGAGATAAAAGCACTTTATACTATTTCTATGATGGTAGATATAATTTTTGTGAAATTAAATTTGTTTGACATATACGTTCATTTTAGTAAAGTGCATTGTAGCTTTGAAAGCAGTTTTAGTTTCATCATTTTGATGAGATAAAATAAAATAAAGCAAGCGGTAACGTTTCAAAGTGCATGTGCAGGGCCCGATTAAGCTTTGAAGCTAGGGGAAGCTCAGCATCATTTCGGAAAATGTTGTTTTCCTGTTACATATTGTAATAATATAAAAATGCTATAGACCAAAAAATAGTGTGTGTTTATTATTTTTACTTTTTTTTTTTCCCTACATCTGGGTGGTTTCTACACAGAACATTAAAATTATACAACTTTTTAACTAAGAACATTCAGATTTTTGAGGTTAAATAATAGATTTTTCCCGAAATAGTGAATGTTTTGTCTTGTTTTAGGTAACCTTTCTCAGAAAAAATTCAATCTCAGTGTGAAAATATGAAAAAAAAGAATTCAAGACCATGTTTTTAATCCTTATGGGGCGCCCTCTTAAGTTTTAGAGGGAAGCTTGTGCTTCCTGAGCCTTTTGGATAATCAGGCGCTGTGCATGTGGAGAAAAGCCTTGCTTGTTAATAAAACTGAAAATTATTGTTTAAATATGAATTCATTGTTTTATATTTCATATTAAATTAAAATTCCTTTAAGTTAAGTATTTCTCTTTCCAAAGGAAGTTATTCTAGAATACAAATAACTTGTGTCTTGAAGAAAGAAATTAGGGGGGAGGGGGGAGTACTTGTCGAAATTTATGTGAAAATTACAAAAAAAAAAAAAAAAAAAAAAAAAAAAAAAAATCAAAAACTAGTGAATCTTGGATACAATTACTAGAAAATCAGAAGGGAGCGGTGTTAAACTATGCATAATTTCGATCCCAGGCAAGAAAAATAACACAACTTATAAATACTGTAATTGAAGAAAATCATCTTAACGAAATCGATAAGGCATTGATTAAAATTGGCATAAAGCTATCAAAACTGACTCTCTCATGTATAATTATCGAGATAGATATGCGATGGCTTTTGTGAATGTTCAGGTACTTCATACACACTTTTTAACTTGTAATAATTTTTTCCTTGGGTATTGGTGAATCATGAATATGATGAATTTGATATCATTTTTTTCCCCCACTAGAATAATTAATGTGAAAGTGTGTATGTGAGTGTGTCTGGGGGGGGGGAGGGAAATCTATTGGAATTTAAAGTAAAATTGCAAATAGGTTTTTGTCAGCCCATGCAGTATTTGAGCAAAATCATCTTTGCGATCCAATAAAGTATTCACTTAAAACTGACACAATTGTTCTCAGATGAGTAATTTTTTAGATAGATTTTTTTTTTTTTTTTTTTTTTTTTGTATAATTTTTCAATGACATAAACTCAAAATTGCCGTTTTTTTTTACTCGTTTCACTTTTCTTAGAGCGAATTGATAAATCTCAAATATAATTAAGTTTGCCACATATGTATATACAGTCGGTAACAAAAGTGTCCGAACACTAACAAAAATTCCTATGTAAAAAAAGTACACTTCATACGGTTTTGTTAAATAAATCCTTATCGAATCGTGTTCTTAGACTAAATAAGAACAGGATTCGACAAGGATTTATTTGACAAAACCGTATGAAGAGTACATTTTTTGCATAGGAATTTTTGCTAGTGTTCGGACATTTTTGTTACCGACTGTATATTGGGCGCGAAATTTCCGCTCGCCAGCTCGCAATTGGCGAGTGGAAATTTTACTGTGGCGAGTAAAATTTCGGTCTAAATGTAGATAGAATTCTTACAGTATACGGTGCTACACATAAAAAAAAAAAAAAAAATTATATCGATTTAAAAACATACAATTATGCTAATCTTAGGTAAGATGACCAGACATCCCTTTTTAAGAGGACAGTCTTCTTTTTCAACGCTCTACCATCTTAAACGGAAAAAGCATTAAAATACTAAAAAATCCTCTTTTTTATGTTTTTCGTCCTCTGTCCTCTTTTTCAAATGAAAAGGATTTAGTCCTTAATTGCAAAAATATCACAAAACTGGGAAGCTCAATCGGTTGTTGGCTGTGTCGAACGGTCAACACTAACTTTTTTCTGCGTTAGGTTAGCAAAAGAACAACTTTCTAATAAACTTGCCAAAGCGTACTATGGTTTATGTCCATTCAGTTTCTTCGAATCATAAAAAATAAATAAAAGTATTCCCTATGTTTGTATGGTTCTTTGATCCAGATCACGGAATCACTATTGAATTTTCATGAAATTATTAAGAAAGTGATGCTCCGTTTGGTACGCGGAGGGTTGACGTGTGTTCTCCCTTTTGCATGAATAATATTCCTCATAAAAATAGGCCCACCAGTGATCGAGTGGTTCTGTCCTCGAAACTGGTATATGTGAAGCGCTGGGTTCAATACCCGGTCACGCTCGTTGGCTTAACCGTTAGAAGTTTTCCGTGGTTTTCTCCGAAACTAGCGTAAATATGGGCCAGGACTCCTTAGAAAGACCCCACGTAGGACTCTATTACTCAGACCTAGAGCAATAGTGCAAACAATTGGCCTTAATGATAACACTCCCACCACCCCACAAAAATATACAAAAGTTAGTTGAATTCATTTTATGTCCTCCTGACAAAAACGCTTCCACAAAGCGACTGTTCAATTAACAAAATATAGATATACGAAAAAAAAAAATTATACCTACTTTAAAAACTTAATTACTAAGACTAATTTAGGTTATACTTGTGAGAACTTTTATAAATTGTTGATAAAAAATGACTGTTCGTTAAAACAAATCGTTTCATCATCCGAATATAAATTTTATTTTTTCATTTGCCAATTTTGTTTATTCTTTTATGATTATAATTTTAATAAAAAAAGTGTCTACTAACATTTTATGTAACTGCGTGAAAGTACAAAAAAAAAAAAAAAAAAGAGAAAAAAAATGTCTATAGCAAAAATTAATAATTAAAAAAAAATAATAAATAAATAAAATAAAATCTATATTGTCCAGGGACACCTATAAAAATTAAGGATTTTTCCTCTCGTATCCGTATTTTATTAATTTAAATTAAGGTATACTGATCCAAATTCACCATTTGAAATAAAAATGTTTCCACCACTTGTGTAAAGTAGCTTTTGAATCGTTTTTATAATCATTTTCATTCAATTTTGTGTCTTCTAAAATGACCTCTTTTTCAAAATTGAATATCTTCTACTTTTTTTTTTTTATAAAATAAAAGACAATGTGTAATGTCTCCTCTTTTTCCAATAAAAATTTTTGGTCACCTTCTACGTAAAAAATAGAGTAAGTTAATCATATTTTGTGGCGAGTACTTTTTTTTTTTTTTTTCAGCGAGTGTAATCGAAGTTGAAATTTCGGGCCCTGATATATATATATTTATTTATTTTTCATTTCAAGAATTAATGGAAATGTGAAGGAATGTTTTTTGAAATTTATCTTAAATATGCTTTTGAAAAACCTTGATACTTAAATACTAGTACAGCCGGTAACAAAAGTATCCGAACGCTAGCTATGTAAAAAAGTAGAGTTAATACTGTTTTGTTAAATAAATCCTTGTCGAATCGTGTTCTTAGTCAGTAGGATTTATTTAACAAAACAGTATTAACTCTGCTTTTTACTTTCTTCTATATTCAATAGAAGAAAGTATTGGATTCGTAAAAATTTTCAACCTCGGGTTTTTGATGGATTTACATGTTTTGAGAGCTGTAGAACACGATTTGACCATTTTTAGAAAATGTCTGTCTCTGTCTGTCTGTCTGTGTGTGTGTGTGTGTGTGTGTGACAAAATTTTGTGGCAACTGTATCTCAGGAACTTATGCATAGAATTTCATACAAATTGGTATGTAGTTGCACCTTGACATAAATGAGTGCCTATCCACTTTTGGTAAAAATTGTCTTACAGGTTGCGTTGCCATCCCGCTTTTCTAAATTTTTAACATGGTGATATAGGACAAAATTTTGTTTAAATGTGCATAAAGAGAATTATTTTTTAGTAATCATTATGAAATTTGCAATAATGATTTATAATAGATAGTCAACTGGGAAAAAAATTTTGTATGTGTAGGAGCCTCGCCACCCCCCCCCCCCCCTCTGGAGGGGGAAGTCAACCCTCGAGGGGAGTAAATTTTCAAGATGGGTATCTTTCGAAAGGTCTCGTTAATACCTTTAAAACGAATGGTTGAACTATAAATCTGTGATAATTTAAAACAAAGTTATCTTTTTTTTTTACTTTTAACGAAAAAAAAAACTTAGATTTTTTTTTTTTTTTAATGAAATTTAACCAAATTTGGTATTTAGTTGGTCCTTGACATAAACTGGTGCCGATTACATTTGGGTATCAATCGCTCAATAGGTGGCGCTGTGATCTCATTTTTCCTAAATTTTTAACATGGCAGTATAGGACAAAATTTCGTATAAATGTACATAATGAGTTATTTTTAACTTGTGATTGTAAAATTAATATGAATTATTGATAATAGTAGTAGTTAACTAGGAAAAAATTTCTGTGCATGTGGGCGGGGTAAATTTTGAAGATGGGTATCTTTCGAAAGGTCTCGTCAATACCTTTAAAACTAATGATTAAACTATAAATCTGTGATAATTTGAAACAAAGTTATCGATTTTTTTTTTTTTTTTTTTTTTTTTTTTACTTTTAACAAAAAAAAAAAAAAAAAAAAAAAATCAAATCGTTTTTTTTTTTTTTTTTTTTTTTTAAATATTGTTACTGATTGAATATGTATAGGAAAATATAGAAGTAAGTCTTGTGGTGGCCACAACATACTAGTTTTATATAGGAATTTTTTCTAGTGTTCTACCAGACAGAAATTCACATATTTTGGTTCTTTTCCACATTATCCTGTTAAGGGGGGGGGGGCAAAAAAAAAAAAATGCCTCCAAGTCCGTCCTAGACTTCCGCATACTTTTTCGCTGTATGGTAAATTAAAAAAAGAAAAAAAAAAGTAATGGATATTTTAAATTTTCAATCTCGGATCTCTGTAATACAATTGGGTGAAATACAAGATAAGGGCAACTTTACCATAAAATTGTATCATTTGAGAAAACTCATGTTCTATACTAGTAAAAGGAAGTGTCTTGTCTGCATGCGATGTACAAAAAAAAAAAAAAAACTATGGTACGTTCTTAATTTTTTTTTTCAGAGAAACAAATGCATGCAGATTTGCTTTTAGTTTTTCCATATTCCTATCTCCTATCATATTTTTTAAATGTTTGTTTTATGCGACTTTTTGCGTTTTTTCTCCAATATTTTTCTTTGAGTTGTAATTTGAATATGATGCCAATAAAAATAAAACGGATGCTTTTTTTTTTTTTTTTAATTCGAATAATTAAAAAAAAACTGAACTAATAAATTTACAGAGATCGTTAGATTTCAACTGTTCTTCCTGTTTCAGTACCTTTTTGTTTAGAAGCCTAGTATTAAGTAATTTTTTTTAAAAATCATCTCTTGATTTAGAATTTCTTCCGCAGTGCCTGGAGAAGTACTTTATAAAAATCTACATAATACTTTCTTTTTGAACATAATGCAATAACCATACACTTTGCATGCTATTATGATTTACTATATGAAATAAACAAGTAATATTTTAATATATGAAATAAAACTACTTGTTTGTTAGATCTAAGCAATTTTTTAATAAAAATATTGGATTAATGCCACCTTTATATGGAATTACTGCTTTTAATGCACACAGTGGCATAGTATTATACCGTTTTTTGATATAAATCTCAAACATTTCACTGTGCTAAATATTGTAAATAATTTTTCTAGTTCTTGCAAAGTTGTAAGCTGCAAATTTTGAATCCTCCTGTCTCTCCCCGCGCCTTTTTATGACTCAACATTTTCGAACGGATTGAGATCAGGACTGTTTCCAAGTGTAATAAAGAAGAAATTCTACGATATTCTTTGTGGGATTTAACTTACAGAATTATAGGTTCTCATGGGAATGGATAGGTAATTTTAACAATCTGATGTACCACAGACACCGTACAGTAAGGTGCATTATCATCTTGAAATGCTGTTCGAAGAAAAATCTGAAATACCTCCAAAATAGTCGGCCAGGTGTCACTTTTATAATAACTGTGTTTTATTTTGAGTTAATTGATCCCTTGAGCATGGGATTTTTTTCTGATTCTTTGAAAAAGTATGCACCTCCGTACCATAATGTACGGAGAATGTGTCACTGTTTTAAGAGAGCAGTTTTCATTAAATCAGTCCCATTTTTACCGTCTTAGTAGTTTCTTTCATCAGCTCGAAATAAATTAAACTTGACGAATTGGAGCTTTGAGTACCGTTTTGCGTTTGACTGGTTTTCACTTTTTGTCCTCTCATTAGGCCGACCGCTTCCTCCCTGACACTGTGTTCGGCCATGGTTTACCCATTCCTGTCAATATCATCTAATAGTGGTACCCTCCTTTCCAGTTGTCAAAAAATTCGCAGATCAGACCAACCGGCCTCTTTGAGCCCCTCCACGCACCTCACTCAAATGCTGACATCTGCGCATGTTTTTGTATACCTGTGTGCGAGGAATAGTTACTGTCTTTCTAAGTAGACGGAATAAAATTATTGAAGAATTTATGACCTGGACTCAAAATTTCTCATTTTTTATATTCTGCCAATTGCGCAGTTAAGATGCGTTGCAGCGTCGAATGCTCATTCGATGGCAGCCAAACTTTAAAAGTTTTGCATTTTCCATCGAAACCTGTATCTATGTCAGTTTGTGTCCATTTCGCATTACTCCTTCTTGGTGCGTCGTTTTTTTTTTTTTTTTTTTTTTTTTTTGTAGAGTATATATAAATGTTATTTTTATATCATAGATAAAATTTGAATAGATAATCAGATTTATACATTTTTTTCTTTGATTGAGTAGGTGTTAGCGTCGAAGTAGAGTCACGCAATGGAAAATCGGTGACCGTCTATCTCAACCGTATGGGTGATCCGAAGACATATCATCACAATTTTGATCCTTCTCGACACGTTGATGGCTCGCTCGCATCGGTAACTGTCAGAGGCACTACAGTCGGTAACAAAAGTGTCCGAACACTAGCAAAAATTCCAATAGAAAAAAGTACACTTAATACTGTTTTGTTAAATAAATCCTTGTTGAATCATGTTCTTAATCAGTCTAAGAACAGGATTCGACGAGGATTTAATTTGCAAAACTATATTAAACGTAATTTTTTTATATAGGAATTTTTGCTAGTGTTCGGACACTTTTGTTACCGACTGTACATTTACAGAATATGAAGTACACTGCAAAGATGATGAATTTTACATGCACCGGCACCAATCATCATTAATATACACGGTAGATTTTGGCCTGTTCTATCGAACCTACAATCCCCGATAACGGAGCTCGGCGCTCTACCTACCGGTCTACTGTCCCTCTCTCCCCCTTTTATTTTCTTTGGAATATCTCGTTTGTGGTTTGGCACCATTTTAATTTTTATGGAACCAAACAATAAAATATTACGCTGACTAATCATATTTTACGGTTATGAGTTATAACATTTATAAAACTATGCAACCTCGACACCATAGACCATATCACAGAATTCGAGTATGTTAAGATTTAATTAATATATATATGTATATATATATATATATATTGCTGCATTATACAGGGTGTCCCAAAAAAGGTTGAAACGCGCTTTAATTCTTCACCAGTTACAGTTAAATGAGCAATGTAAATTGAAAAGGACGTCCAAATTAAGGTAGGAAACACGACTACATTTATAAAAGAACCCTCCCATTAATTTTTAAAAAGTTACATTTTTATAAAATTTTTATACAGTCCCTCTACGCAAATTTTGTCAATTACAAAATTTTTATTTTTCATTCAACAAGACCATTAGAAAAAACCGCAGAACTATATCTTTCAATACAACCGAATTATGATTCAGAAAAAAAAAAAGTGACTTATGCCATTTTTCCGTATCATTTAAAAGGCAGGCTTTTCGGTGAAAATAGAAACCATTTGCAAATTGATAACGGAAATGTTTAGATGTAAAACATAATGTGTCGAAAAATTCTCAAATGCATTTAAATTAATCCTTAGAATTTTAAAATGTGTTTGAAATTTAGCATCTTGTTTAATAACGACTTTGAAACATTTTAGTACGACAATTTTATTTTAAGTTGATTTAAAATAATAATAATAAATGAATACAGATTTCACAAAGCGGATAAGAATCTCGTTATGCAAGTCTCATCACTACAGATTTCTAACAACCACGTGACTTTCTTCTTAGCAACCGTACTTTGCTGAAGGACAACGCTAATTTTTCCATACCTTTGGAAGCGTAGTAGTCGAATTTTTTTATGCTATTGCAAATACATTTACAACACTGTGTTATAATAAATTTTTAACACTATTCAGCATTGATAAAATGGGTCAGTGAGACCAACTGTCCCTCAGTAAACATGCTCGTGACGTCATCTGTTAGAACTCTATACATAATTATGCTTTTTTTCGTGTTGCCAATGTTTATATTTATTTAATTTTTCATTGTTGAAAAATATTCAGATAAATACATTTGAAATTACAAATAATAAAATTATCAGAGATTGTATAAAATATTAACACAGTTCATGAATTAACAATTATGTACTATTCAAATTTAATTTGCGTTATAGTTTATAATAATAGTACAGTGTGCCTAAAAGTTCCAGTACTCCAACTTAAAGAACTCATCCGCGTTTGTAATGATCGATAGACGGCGCTTTGTGAACACTGCAGTTGTTAGTAAACATTATAGCCACGTGTTCCATTAGCGTTCTTTTTGTTATTCTACTTAATATTCGTACTATAATTTCTCCGCCATTACATTATGGAAAATTGATTGCTTTTGGAAAAAATACTTCAGTTTATTCAAAGTTCGATCGGAAGTAGATTTTTAACTGAAGTTGAACAAATATTAATTTCAAATCATCTGATTAATTCTTTACTTCCATTAGCCGAAGCAACTGAAATTTTAAATTTGTCATCTGGAAATAAATGGAAGCTTAATTCTGGATTTCTTGATCCTTTGGAGTTACACTGTGGCACACAAAAGTATGTGTTATCTTTTTTACCGTATTTATTCATTTTTATTCAATAAATATATGTGAAACTAAATATCGGCAAGCAATGGCGGCTGTATGGAATTCGAATTAAACCATGTTTATTGTAATTTCACCTTAGCCCACCAGAGGGCGAGCATTTCATTACAATCGCGGATTGTGTCCATGATATATATATTTTTAATATTAAATTTTATCGTCTGCTTATTAATTTTTATCGTTTGTTTCTTTTCTCGCTCAAGCTGTGTGAGAATAAAGTTTTATGTTATTTTGTTCTTCATAGTGAAATGAGTTTATCACACATTCAGAAAATTACGCTGTTTGAAGCTTATTTTGAATGTAAATCGTATGAAAGATGCAAAGATGTTTGGCGATATAAATATCCAGATGATGCAATACAGAGTAAAAATATGCTATATCAGCTCGTTCGACAATTTCGTAATACAGGTTCTGTGCAGGTGTGTACAGGTTTCTCTACAAGAAGTCACTTCCAGCATGTTAAAACGCATTTCTAAACACATGCGCAAACGAGTTCAGCTTTGCCTCCTAGAAAAGGGTGGACATTTCGAACATTTATTATAAAAGTAAGTTCTGTATTTTTTCCTCCGTTATTTTAAATGTGCCTTTTATCATTAGCATAAAAATAATCGTTTTAAGGTTTGTTGTTTTGTAAATAAAAAATACATCAGCGTCAGTACTGGAACTTTTAGGACACACTGTATAGCATAAACATACTATGTATATCAGTAAAAACGGAAGCAGGGTCAACAAGATCACTTACGTATTAAATTTTGAATCGTAATGAATATGATTGATATAATGAAGCAAATTTCTTTAAATTTATTAGGAAAACAATTTAAAAAATGTATTTCCCAAAGCATTGTCAAAATGTTTTCCATCAACTCCAATGCATAACTGAACTCTTCAAATAACGGTTTTTGTAAATATTTTGGAGTTCTTCTCCAGAAATATTGTTTCAAACAACGATTATCTGTTACTTAAGGTCATTCAAGGTTACGCGTCGAGTATTATAAACTAATGATCTAAGACGACCCTCAAAATAAAAATCGAGTGGTGTTAGATCTGGGGGGGGGGGGGCATTCTGTGGGTCCTTTCAAACCAATCCACTGCTTATTAAAATTTTCGTTCAGCCAATTTGTCACATTTCTAGCTGTGTGTGCAGCCGCACCATCTTGCTTGAAAATACATATTTTTTACTAATGATAATGTCGTTGTTTCCAAAATATCTGTTACTATACCATTTAAAATAAGCTGCATATAATGTTTGGCTGTAAGTGTCCCTTCATAAAACACAGGACTAATCAATTTACCATTCCAAATTCCGCACCACACTGACTCAAAAAACTTTACGACGAATCTTTTGCACAAAAAAGGGTTTTGTATTTTTGCGGTAATGATCATTATGTGTATTTTATTTATTGACCCATTTTCCGTAAATCAATATTCATCTGTCCACATAACGTTCTTAACA
This sequence comes from Salticus scenicus, assembly GCA_963930645.1. NCBI lineage: Eukaryota > Metazoa > Arthropoda > Arachnida > Araneae > Salticidae > Salticus > Salticus scenicus. The sequence continues at coordinate 399,189,799 of OZ005649.1, read as the reverse complement.
AACTTCGAATTCTTGTCTTGTTCGATTAGCAACCAGTTGGAGAATGTTACACGCCGGTGATAATCACAAGATTATAATGCTTTAAAAACTCCCTGCGCATAGTAATTTCCCTCTCAATTATAATTAGTCCTTGCCACTTCAAAATCTTCTTAATTTTCGCTATGCGCCCAAAAACTATCTTTCATCCCCAGTGGCTTCAAGTATTCAATTTTTTTTTTTTTTTATAATCTCATTGTTCCTATTCCTGTATTCCTATTCTTGTTCAGCTTCTCCTTCATAAATCTTAAGCGTTGTCCCCTTCCCCTTTTCAAATGGCCTCCACTTTTGGTTTTAATTATTGTGTGCACTACTACCTTTAGCGGCTCCCCCAGCGTTTTTTTTTTTTTTTTTTTTTTTTTCCTTCCCTCCCTGCCTAAATTCAAAATTGTTTTAATTTTTGTTGAATTCCGATTATTTCGACTCTCAGCTAGTAAGTGCACTTATTCCTGGAGCGTGTCTGTGCGTTTCCACCGTGGTTATCTTGGAGGGTGTGGTGGGCAAGTCGAGCTATTTGTCCAAGAAGCAGAAGTCGCTATACCCTGCAATTCCTGAGCTCTGGTGTTCTAGTCACATTGCTGCGACGTAGCAGTTCCATCTAGTTCCTGAAGATGGATGAAGTCTGAACGAAGAATCATCGGACACAGCTCGTTCTATTTAGCGACTAGATTACTGGCTGGTGTAAGCAGCTTCCATGCGGTGATCTGGCGGTTTATTCGCTCCGGCGGATGGCATCCAACTAGTTAAGCTTGGCCGAGCCGAGGCAGGCAGGGGCCGTCCAAAGGTTTCTAAGGGTATAATGCTTGAACTCCATGAATACACTATAAATGAAAATTGTTTTTTTTCAAGTATTCTCTTAATTGACGTCCTAGGTATTCCTGTATGTGAGCTTACTTGCCGAATGCTTGACAGGAGATGTTGCAATCGAGGTAAATGTACTACTGTAGGTATTTCAGATGTAATTGTTACCACTAGTGTAAGAATTTCTCGAAGATCAAAATATTTAAGTGATTATGTATAAACTTGTATGTATAACTTCAGTGACTGTTTGTGTAAAGTTTCTTGTTTAAATATGATGGGAATCTTTAAAATGTGTAGTAACTTTATAAATTTGTATCTGATTGTATTCGCGATTGTAATGAAATGCTCGCCCTCTGGTGGGTTAAGGTGAAATTAACAAATACCACTGAACGGATAGCTTTCGTCGAGACGCCATTGCTTGCTGCTGCTGTATATTCGATAGGATGAATAAATCCGGCAAAAAAGATAACACATGCTGCTGTGTGCCGCAGTGTAACTCCAATGGATCAAGAAATCCGGAATTAAGCTTCCATTTGTTTCCAAATGACAAATTTAAAATTCCATTTGCCTCCGCTAATGGAAATAAAGCTCTAGTTAGTAGAAAGTCTGAATGGATTAGACGTTTACGAATTGGGAAAGAAGTATCGTCAAGAATGACTGTTTGTTCGAAACATTTCGCACCTGCGGATTTCACAAGTAATAATACGTTTATTTTTTTTTTAATTATAAAATATTTTAGATAAAGCTGATCGTTTCCTTCGCTAACGAGCAAAAGCAGAACGATCACATTTCATGGATGTCGTGGAACAACTATAGTATTGGTCCAACAAGTGCATTTGGTGATTTTTCTTTGTTGATTATGGCGAAATGCCGTTTTTGCAAATGGTTGCGATGGATTCCAAGCTTAAACAAAAGCGTATTGTATTGCAAAGAATCCAGAAAGGCATCGTTATCGTTCAAAACGGTGCCAAAGAAAAATCGCCAAATCCAGTTATGGACCCACTCTATAGTTGTACCTTTATTTTTATTTATTTATTTATTTATTTTTTATGTACCTTTGTTGTAAGATAACATATAGATGCAGTTAAAATAGAGTGGAATTATTAACTAATAAAACGCAATAATTTTCATCGCATCCTATTATGCAATCGATTTTCCATGAAGTAATGGCGGAGAAAGAACAATAATAAATACACGTGGCTATTATATTTACTAACAACTTCAGTTGAGAAAGCGCCATCTATCGATCATTACAAACGCGGATAGTAATTTTGTAAATAAATATTGACTGTGTACCTTTCTTAATGTTATACTATTCTATGTGATTTTGTAAAATGTATAAAAGTTTTACATCTCAAAGGGGGATGTCATGTGATTCAAACAGCTCAACTCTAATGTGATTCAAACAACTCAACTCTACTCTACTTGACAGCTATTATTTATAGGTGGTTTTTGCATGTCTGCTGGCTTGCCAGCACAGCTGTGAACTGTGATGTCGACGTATAATTTTGAATTGCTTATTTTAACTTATGATTTATGAAATAAACATATTTCATCTACAATATGTTTTAATTAATAGTAATAAACATGACATCAGAGAATGTTGATGAATTTTTAAAATGCTGATAAATTGCGCAGCTTTCAACTGTACTAATAAATGGATGAAAGGAAAGGTAATAGGTTTCATAAGTAAGTTATATTTGACTAATTTATGAAAAATATAATTTTTATAATCAGTTGCTTTGTTATACCGTTTTGATATTTAATGGAATACTGTTTTAAAGTTTGATATTTTTTAAGATTTTATATTAGTAAGTAATACAGAATTTTCAAAATTCTTTTATATATAGTTAGTAGCGGCACTGGTAAAGGACATTATTTTTAGTACATAAAAAAAAGCTTCAAATATTAACTAAATTAATATATGTTGTATTAAAAAAAAAAAAAAAAATGAATGAAAAATGAATTTGAAACTGTATCTACAGTTTTTCATTCACCTTTAGTACATAAATTATTCATTTATTTTATTTGCTAAATTATCCGTGTGTATTCACTCGGAGAAAGACGGCCATTAACTGGTAAAAATGGCCGTCTTTCTAGAAAAAGGAGTAAAAAGGAATAACTTTTTCTCCCTCGATGATCAATCTATGCCTTATTATTATATCTATACTTGGAAATACATACAGTCGGCAACAAAATCGTTGAAGCACTAGCAATAATTCCTGCTTATAATATGGGTATCTAATACTGTTTTGTTAAATAAATATCTGTCAAGTCATGATCTTAGGTTGAGATTGCGGTGCCTCGGTCTTAAGATTGATCTTAATCTCATGATTCGTCGTACGAATGGGTGTGTTTAAGAACGATATTAAGTTGGTATTGCGGTGCCTCAAGCGTAAGCATTGCCGTCTCCAGATAGCGTTGCCATTCCGTTTTTTCTAAATTTTTAACATGGTGGTATAGGACAAAATTTTGTATAAATGTGCATAAAGAGAATTATTTTTTTATAATCATCATACAATTTGCAAGAAATATTTATAATAGAGATAGTCAATTGGGTAAATAATTTTGTATATGTAGGAGCATCGCCTCCCCCCTGGGGGGGGGAGTCTCCTCCTCGAGAGGAATAAATGTTCATGATGGGTATCTTTCAAAAGAGCTCACCAATACCTTTAAAACGAGTGGTGGAACCATCGATCTGCGATAATTTAAGATAAAGTTTTTTTTTTTTTTTTTTTTTTTTTTTTTTGTAATATCGAGAATAAAATGATTTTTTTTTTTTTTTGGATATTTAGTGTTATACTACATCTCTAATATGGAAATCGTACTGCATTATCATGGAAGATAATTTTATTAAAATAATGATTTAAAAAAATTACTTTAACTGAGTGAATTTGCATAGGAAAATATAGAAGAATGTCGTGTGGTGGCCACAACATTCTAGTTTTTAAATATTTCTGCATTTACTTAAAAATAAAAAAAATAATAATGTATATGTGTATGTGTATAAGACGCGTTATATTAATGTAAAATGAGTTAACTGAATAATAAACGGTTTGGCCCTTTAATTATGATATATATTACTTATACAACAATTAACTAGATCAGTTGTACCTAATATCAATTATACAACAGAATTTGCTCGATCTGTTTACAAATTCGGCAATTAAGGTTATGTGAATTGTTTTAAAGTAAATGTAACGTCTTACAATCTATATAATATTTCTCTAACGTGGACGAATTACGATTATATTTTGTTGAAACGATACGATAGTGACATGAAAACAAGCGAGGATAAAAACATAACATACAAGTAATATTTAAGCACGCGGACTCAATTCAGTGATTTAATAAAATAAAATAATATAAGTGACATTTGCCTGATTAGATCATTTTATAGAAAAATTTATTTTCAAAAATTGCATCTTTACAATCCTTGCAAGCGTCATTTGAAAACCAGCAATACTTTAAAGATATAAACAAAATAAGAACTTTTTCATAAATTGACTGAAAAATGCAATAATAATAATTATAAGATAAAAAACTTTTTATAAACAGTGTTTTTAAATTACATTAGCACTTTATCAATGGGTATTGTTACGAAATTGTAAATAATTTTATTTATTTTTGTATAAATTCTTTCAAAGAGGCTTAGTAAGTTGATAAAATGTCAATTTTCTGCATTTCCAGCTCTTTCTCGCGTTAAAATAGCTTAATTTTCCCTTTAAAACGCATTAAAAAGCTCCAATAGGCAGGTAATGGATTTGGCGACTTTTTGCCCTTGGCGACTTTTGGCGAGAAAATATTCTTATTGTCGATATTCCAAAGATGGATGTCCTAATGTCATTGGTGAAAGAGTTACGGGAAATTTGAATAAAAAAAAAATTTGGTTTTAAAAATAAAATATTAATCCTTTCATAACAACATGTATTTGCATCATGAACTACATTAGCACTTTATCAATGTGTAGAAAATCTTTAAAATGATAATAACGTCCATTTTTGCCAGATGCATCATTTAACTTTTTACAATTTTTTAACGCTTACGTTTCATAAAATGTATTTATTTTTAGGTCGAAAGAAAATGAACTTGTAAATTTTTTTTTTGGCAACCATTAAATTATAGCTAATATTTTAATGATTCTTTTTATTGCTATTAGGAGCTTATTATTTTCATATTTTAATTAATTAAAAGAAAACTATTCGAAAATTCGAAAATCTGACTTCGAAGTATTGTGTTGTCACCGGGTTCTGAGCTACTGTGAAAGTTTCAAATGCCTAGCTAGTAGGAAAGTTAGTTAAAAATAGATAGCAAGATTTGTACCGGACAAACAAACACACAAACAAACAAGAATAGAAGTTAATAAAAACATGGTAAAAATATAATCAAAATAAGTACTAAATGTTTTTTAACAAAAAATTATGCCAAAAAGAATAAATAATAATAAAATAAAATAAAAGAGACCTCGACAACATGCAACACCTACTGTAATAATCCCTCCGAGCTGAATTCTACGTCATGGAAGATCGGCCGATTTTATCCAATCAACTCTTCCTATGATACATGTTGGATTGTGGGGATTGGATGAAATCCGCCGATCTTCCGTGACGTAGCGCGCAGCTTGGTGGCATTATTACAGGTGGTGTTGCAACATGGCGGCAAAAATTTAAATGTCGCCATAGGGGGCGTTTATTAAAGCTGTCTTGCCTTACTTGGGAAATATGTAAACTGGGTTGTCACGCATGAATTTTATTTTGAAATTTTTCTTTGAATGATTTGGTTTAATTATCACTAGCTTTTCATCGCACAAAAACTAATAATAATTTGGCGTTTGGTGAATTAAAATTTTAATTGGATGCTTGAAATCGGTATAAGACTTATAAGTTTCAAATTTTAAGGGAAATGAAAAAAAAAAAAAAAAGAAAGAAAGAAATTGCGAAATTTTCTCATGGGCCTGCTAGTACTTAATATAAGAATACCAAATTTATAGGTTTGTCCTGATCACAACATTTATGACAAAATAAGGCACTTACGTATTATCGCAACCAGGCCAAAATTCGCATAAATCGCCAAATTTGGCGACCCTACTTACGGCAACCCTACGTGTTATACGTGGTTTTTTGTAAAGAAATTATTTTGCTTACTGGTTAGATTGAATACTGTGAAATACTTTAACTAATACTAATAACTTAACTAATAATAATAATAACTTAATAATAATAATAATAACTAATAATAATAATAATAATAATAACTAATAATAATAATAACTTAATTAATACTAATAACTTAACTTTCTTACTCAAACTTACAAATCGCGCCAACCTGGTTGCGATAATACGTAAGAACCCAAAATAATAACATATGTATAGTAATAGTTGTATCCAACGAGATATATAAATTAGAGTGCTGATTCAATGGATGAAGGATCAACTTTCCGTGGTTCAAGATGAATCACGTGACATGCTCCAATAGGTTGCTGTGTTTGGCCTTTTATCGCTATTTTGGCACTTAAAATATCAGTTCGACAAATTATCATTATTATTGGGTAACATGACAGTCCTATTACCGAAATAAATTGTTTTTTAAATAATTTTACACATATTTCACATTTTAATAAATAATAAAATACCTTTTTATTTCATCGTTTCCCAACAAAGTTTAAAAGTGTTTATAAAAGAAAATTTAAACTTTTAAAGAGCTAAATTTAACAACAAATAATAATTTTTCAACTATTTTTAAGCATTTTGTCGGTTAAAGTTCAACTACACGAAATAAAAAAGAAGTAAAATCAAAATCAAAATGATTTAGAACAAAAGAATATTAAACTACGTAAGTAAACAAAAACATTGGCGGTTATGACTTATACGAAGAACAATCTCCAAACCGTTGCCATAGAAATTTACTGAAAATAAGCTGTTACCGAGGGAACCACCGAATACGCAGGTGCAAGGAGAGCATGTCACGTGACTCATCTTGGACCTTCTCAAGGGTTACCATTTATTACTCTACTTTATATATCTCGTTGGTTGTATCCATGAGAATAATAAATATATAAAGGATGATTAAGATTTAAAACTATTAAAAGTTTAAAATTAGAAAACATTTCACGTGTATATATAATATATAAAAGGTAACAAACCACTTTAAAACACGTAGATAAAATATTTTTATTCAAAAAAATTTTATTGTAACCGTAACTTTAATTTTTTTTTATTGTAACCGTAACTTTAAACCGTTTGAACTTCTCTTGTTTATATATTGCTGGTTCTATGTAACGCAATTACACCTGATGATGCTATTGTTATAATGGTGAAAAGCTTTGTGTCATTTTTAATAAAAATATTTTATCTACGTGTTTTAAAGTGGTTTGTTACCTTTTATATATATAAAGGATGGTTATAACAAGAGCAAGACTTTTGCTATAAACAGCATCTTGTAGCTACAATGAGCGAGCAAATTGCCATCAAATTTGTTATGTGCACAGTTTATACGATGCATTCTAGGAAGTAAAAATAATAGTTTAAAAAAATAATCCCATATATTACATTGCATATAAATGGCTAATATAACAAATGAAATGAAAAAGGAACATGGTAGGAAAAATCCTGACACGACATGACTTTTTTAATATATGCCCTGAAATATGCATATTATTATGAAAACATTGGCATTTTTGTGCGTTGTACAGTAGTGGACAAAATTGTGGAAACCCTTTGAAAAAAGTTGATTTTAGTGGTTTGATGTCTAATAATACGACTTCTTTTTGTACCAATACTATAAAATTATATATCATTGGAAAGGTAATTTAATCAAGATTGTAAAGCAATAACATTTGTTCAGATATCTGTATTATATCAAAAGTTATAGCTAAATAACCAGAAAAAAATAAGAACAGCTTGCTTACGTTTATAGGAAGTAGCTGTACTTCATTTGAATGTAACCAATGAGCATGAGCGTTAACAGGGCCAATCAGATGTCACCTTGTTCTGGAAATGCTTTGGCAATGAGCCAACAGGTCACAGGACATTTATCAGTGTGTATTGTAATTGCTATCAAGTTGTTTTTTTATTTTGTGCCTTTTGATTTTCTAGTGAGCTTGTGAAACGTAATAAAAAAATAATCAATATAAAATTAAAGAAATGGCTCAAAGAGTTGACTGGTCACCTAGGAAGCGATGTAAAATAGTAACATTAAGTGCACAAGGCTACAGTTATGAAGAAATTAGAAGAAATATTGGGGGAAACTTAACCAAAGGTGGCATTTCTAAATTTTTGAAGAGGTACAAGGAGACTCAGTAATTAGAAAACCAGACTGGTAAAGGTAGAAAAAGGTGCATTACAGCAAGTGATGATAGAAGAATTAAAAGACTGTGCCTAGGTGACAGAAAAAAATCATCTCGGTGTATACAAGGGGAAATGTTACAACGCAATGTGACGGTAAGTGCAAGGACTGTTCGACCCAGACTGCATGAATTTGGTCTAAACGCTAGAATTCCACGAAAAAAGCCATTTTTGTCTCTGAAACAAAGGTTGAAAATATTAAACTGGGCTAAAGCTCATGTTAACTGGACAACAGAACAATGGGACAGTGTAATTTGGAGTGATGAGACCAAAATCTCCCTGTTTGGAGGTGATGGCATAAAATACGTATGGAGAAGAATTGGAGAAGATGTCCATCCTGAGTGCATTACACCTACCGTGAAACACCCAGTTAGTATTATGATTTGGGGTTGTATGACATCAAGAGGTGTGGGTAGAATTGGCGTGTTCGATGGGAATATAAATGCCCAAATATACATAAATGAAATACCTGGGCCCAAGCTGCTGTCTTCTGCACGTGATCTTTTCCAAGATAATGAAGCATTTATATTTCAATAGGATTCAGCTCCATGTCATGTTGCTGGTGTGTGCAAGAAGTGGTTTCAAGATAATCATATTCAACTGCTGGAATAGCCTGGGAATAGCCCAGACCTTAACCCAATCAAAAATCTATGGAGCCGGCTAAAAGAACTTGTTAGACAAAAGCAACCCATCAATAAAACCCAATTAACAGAAGCAATAATTCAATCTTGGTTTCGTGTTATAACAGCAGCAGAACTAAAGAGGTTGGTTCACTCCATGGGAAAGCGCTGTAAGGCCGTAATTAAGGCTAAAGGTTACTCAACTAAGTATTAACTGGTATGGTGAAAATTTTTGTACATCTCACTTTTTTTTAGGTATATCACCTTTCTTCTTTATAAATGCTGTTCTATTTAAAAACTATTCTTAAATAATATTGCTTTACAATCTTGATTAAATTACCTTTCCAATGATATATAATTTTGTAGTATTGGTACAAAATAAAGTGGTGTTATTAGACATCAAACCACTAAAATCAACTTTTTTCAAAAGGTTTCCACAATTTTGTCCACTACTGTATATGATTCGTAGCTAAACTGGCAGGTTCCACACCATGAATATTCTCAATAACAAGTGAACGAGATTATTGGTAGAACTATAAAACACAGGATAATAGGATGGAGTTCACATAGCTTAGAATTCTGTAGATGACCTACTTCTGTACTCTTTACCAAAAATTAGCGCCGTAAAGTGGTATACAATATTAAAGAAGAAAAAAAAAAAGTTGCACTCCGGGAGTGCCGACATAAGTGGAAACTTGAACAATTACGTGTGTATTTCCTGAAGCGTCAGGAAATATTTTATTGTGCAGAAAATATTGTTAAATGAAATGTGTTTTTATTCATTAATATAAACTACTACTACAAAAATTATATTACAACTTTTATTTAATGCGCTATTGTACATGAAAAATAATGCAAATTATTTTGCATACAAAAACTGCAACCTATTGCTTAAAACGTAAATTTACAAACACATGAAATATGAAATTTAATTAATTGGTATTCTTTGAAATGAATACCAATGAAACTTAGGAATTTTCATCCACAATTTCAACAACTCTTCCATCATCATCATTATTATCATTATATTCCAAAACTGATACTATAGGTTTATGGTAACTAAAATAGGAAACAAACAATTTTGATTCGAATCTATTTAAATATCTTGTAAAGACTGCATCCATTGTAGTTTTACATCTCGTTGTGCTAAGATTGCGATCATTGGTCATCGTTAAATCAAATTCTCTATTTATTTTGTTTTAAAAGCAGGGAGAAGTATAGTTATATAATCAATGTATTTCAACCTAAACTCAACTCTCGTATAAACAGGGCCAATACACTCCTTCTCATATTTATAAGTACACTTCATATTTTGAAATAACTAATGTAAAAATAATTGTAAACAAGATTATACTAAGTGCATTTAATATGTCTAGTATTCTAAAAACCAAAACTGTTATAATTTTTTTAATATAAAACAAAATTAATAAAAAATAATGCAAAATGTGTTTTTCTCCACGTTTTTAGATGTTCATAATTATAGGGACAATCCAGATTTTTTTTATTTTATTTAAATTACAGTTGACATGCGAATTTGTTAACTACTGGGCTAGATTAATTCATATATCTGTAATGATAAGTATAAAGGATTTAAATCCAAAAATGTCGATTTTGAGTTAAGTACATAGTCAGACTCAGGAAAAAATTCTCTATCGATTGGTATAAAGGATTTAATTCTATGTCATTTAGTCTTTGAGAAAATCCATTGGTAAAAAAAGGACCAATTTAGAAATTTACCATTCATGTATGGTATAAAATATTTAATTCAATTTTTCCCGTTATTAAATGAAGGTTGACAACCACTGAATGGTATAAAGGGTAAAAATCAACGAAATACCTTTTCCCTAATCCATTCTTCTGATTTGTTTTTAGCTAGTTTAACTTTATTTTTCCTCTCCTGAAAAATCAAGAATATGGAATTAAATCCATTATACTTATCACGCCTTCAATTTTTCTTGGACGGACATTACTCATAATTTCTCGAAAAAAAGAACGTTCAGGTAGTGAAGTATGATAAATGTGTTTTTTAAGTGGAAGGATAATTTCAGTCCTCCGAATTTCTAATGAAATTCGAAGATCTAAAATTGCTGAAGGAAATTGGATCAAGCGTTGAACTGCTGGTTCGATAGGAGAGAGATCTGATGCAAAATCAGAGTTGTTTTACAGAGATCGAAGACTCATAATTCCTCTTACTGTTCTACTCATAATGACTGCTGCTGAATTTGCTCGTGATTTTTAACAAAGGGTTGGGGTCCACATTTATGCATATTTAAAATAATTAATAATACGTTAAAATGAATAAAAAACCTGTAATAATCAATCAGCATTTAATGGGGGGAAAGAACATCTGTGTTAAAGTTGAATAAAGACAATATTAAATGGTAAAATGTTGCATTTTCGGCTGTAAAACATTTTATTCTTGATTAACCAAATGGTTTTAACAGTTACTGGCACGATCTGAAGATAGCGAAAGATAGAGTAGGTTTTTTAAAGGCAGATGTAAATCGGGCATTTTAAAGGTGGATCTATGGTGCTCTGGGGAGCTGCTTCTACTGAAGGCAGAATGAATTTAGTAATTTTTTCTATTATTATGAACATCAAGAGAATATCCGCAAATTTTAGACGTGGAATTATCAGATTTTTGTTAGATTTTGGGGGGTAATAATATTTTTTTCAACAAGACTTACATTTTTGCTCTACTTTTAGAGCAATAGGAAATAGTTTGAAGAAAGAAACTTCTGTATTATTGCCTTTCCCATGGCCTAAAAGTTGAAAAAACCTTAACTTATGATATTATAAAAGTGCATGCAAGTGGAAAGCAATTTTAAATAGTTTAAATGTATTAGGAATATCATATGTGTCATATGAAATGGTATTGAAACTGAATATAAAAAAAAAAAAAAAGAAATGTATATATATTTATACCAGAGAGAATGTCTGACTGTTTAACCCTAAAGAGAGACCCCATAAAATATTAATTTAAAGAATAAATGAAAAAAATTACTAAAATTTGAGCTGTCCTTATAATTGTGAACACCTGTAAAATAATCTTTTTACCATATTTAACGTCTTTTAAGATATAAAAACGATAAAACTTTTTAAATATAGTCTATTAATGAAATTCAGATTAATAAAAAATATATTTGTTTAAATAATTGTGTTTAATGTTTAGTTAATATAGAAAAACGGGTGTCCTTATAATTATATGAGGAGTGTATATGTAGATACTTATATACAGATGTGTCGGTTACGGTAACAGTGTCGCGAGTTCAATGGATTTTTCCCATCTCAAAATATATCAACCTGCATGTGTATCTATGTACGTACATACACAATATATGCACATACTTATATACAGAGGTGTCGGTTACGGTAACAGTGTCGCGAGTTCAATGGTTTTTTCTCATCTCAAAAATGCCCAACGCGCCTAAAAAAGTTTTCACTTAAAAAAAAAAAAAAAAAAAAAAAAAAAAAAATATGGGAAAACGCTTTCTGATTCTGTCAATCCTACACCGTTTTTCGCAAAATCTGGTTGCTAATCTCGCAAGTCGCTAGATTTGTCACTAATGCAGATGGTAACTTGTCGCAATGTGAATTCCTTGGCGACAATTTTAATAACCTGGAATTAAATTTGGTGATTTTTAACGTCCAAATTTGGCGAAAAATGGTAGTTTAGTTCAAGGTTTAGAAGCTCTAACTTCAATAAGAACCGAGTCTTGGAATTTTTCTTAGTGATCAATTGATTCCTAATGCAGAACTAAACAGTTCTCAAAGAGTTCTATAAATCCTTAAAGAATTTTCGGACCCATGTGAACTGATATTTTAAAGTTTGTGAGCTGCCAAATATTTAACTTTCATCTGATGTTAGATGATAAGTCGCTTGATTTTTGGATTGGAATACAAAAAAGTTTTTTTTTTTTTTTAACTCATGGATTTTCAATGTATTATATTTAATAATCGTGAAATTTCAAGAAATTTTCATAAAAATTAACAATAAATAGTAGTTTTTAGTCCAAAATTTACAAAACATTTCTAAATTCTTTTAAAAATTAGAGATTTTTCTTTAAAACGAATTAAAATATGCATCCTTTCAGGCCACTTTGCATTGATACTTTGAAATTTACCAGCTTCCAATCTTCCAATTTCCAATTAATGATGATAAATTGTTTAGTTTTTGGACGAGAAGTGGGTTTATGTTTTAGAAATTGCGATTTTCCACCCGATTTTGACAAAAATTGAAACTTGGCTATTATCAATTGTGATTAAGTGTTCGGAGTCTTAAAATCTCCAAATTCTGTTAAAAATGAAAGCATTGTGATATATATTTAAATTTTTTATTTCATTCAAACAAAAAATGAAACATTTAAATACAACGTCTCTTGATCCTGAAATGAGATCGTTTACAGAACAAGATTTTTCCATCAGAAAATTTGTACAGTATGGCCATCTTTTCTATATCAACAGCATCACCTAAATTTACGTATAACTTCACTACGCGCAAATTTAGCCAGAAAATAAACTGAAAGTTTCTATCTAACTATTACAAAGAATTTCGGATTCATTTATTAACCCTTTAACGTTCACTACTTAATTTATTTTAAAAATTACTAAACTAATTGAAAAAATGGCTTTTAGACACATAGCTGATCATAAATATTTAAAAAATAAAAAAAATAGCATAGCTCCTTTTCGATAAATTTTTGTTTGAAACATCTATAAGTTAACCTTATTAAATTCAAATAATATTTAATTTAACTAAAAAAAAGAAAAAAAAAAAAATTCGATATCGTTTGTAACGATACTGTATATTTTTTCTTTTCTTTTTCTTAAAAAAAAAAAAAAAAAGATTTTGATGAAATTCTGGCAAAAGCACAATTTAGTTTAGGACGGAGGGCTGTTAGTTTTTTTTTTTTTTTCTTCCCAATTATAACATCGCTTTCAAATTATTCAATTATATTTTCGCTAAATTTTAGATTTCGATAAATGTCCAACTATCGAAAAATAATTTCGACAATTGTCCAACTATCGAAAACGACAACGCAAAAATCGCTGTCTGAGACTAATAGGCCCTCAGTCCTAAAAAAAAAAAAAAAAACACTTTGTAAGTAAACATTATCGACTACAAAAACTCGTAAAAGTTGTTTCAGGTGAAAATAATAGTCCAGCTCTTCATTAAATGAAAAAAACTAGACTTGAGTACATCATCAAACCAGAAATTTGCACTCGCGCACACTAAGAAACTTCAAGTGACTTATGCATTTAGCTTTCTTTGAAGCATTATTTATTAAATTTTAAAAGGAGCAAAAGTTTAAAATCTGATTAAAATAAGGGGGAAATGTTAAAAAACTGCTGAAAAAAAAAAAAAAATGTTAAATTATGTCAAATGTTTGGTTTCGCTGCGAAACCAATGAACGTTAAAGGGTTAAGGTTCAATTCTGGTCTTTGAGGTCCTCTTAGTTCGCGTGCCACTTCAATTTTATATGTATGTACTATACCTTTGTATTAATCAAACAGGTTAAAATTTCTTTCATATTACGCTCTTTTGGAAATAACTATGAGAAAAATTAAAATTTTTCAATTGTTTATTTAATATAAACATCTACTTTACATATAGTTTTTGCAGTGTATCTAACTAAAACTCTAAGTCCTTTGAAAGTTCATGCTTTTAAAATAAATTATACGTTGGAAGTTTCTCCTTACAAGTCTTTGTCCTTCTAAATTTTACCCTGTAAACGTGAATCGAAGTGGCACACTTAAACCCCTCCACCACGGTAAGGTGGGACCTCGTCGGAGGGGCCCCCCACCCCCCACAGCAGAGCTGACTACTAACAGGCTTTATTTTAAGCTTCAATACTTAATATTAGATTATTTATGATTGAAAGGCACAGTTCTAAATTAAGGGTTACGATAGATATTATTGACAAGATTCGCACAAAGACAATTAATAAAGATCGGTTTTGCCTGCCAACTTTTTACTGCTAAATTTCCAATATGAATTCTTTCATTATGAATGTTAGACTTAATAAAAGTTATTTAAACATTGATTTTCGCCTTCCTGGCAGTCGATATTTCAAAATGAACTCGGTGGAATTTCATTAAAATCGTCTCTAGTTTAGTTGTCGACGGAAAATAAAGTATCTCAATACTACAAAATTATTACTTTTAATTATTAGATTTTATCTCGTGCCAATTTAAATTGTTTATCATCGATTTACTTTTTTTTTAAATAACAAATTTAAAACCAATGATAAAAATTTAATTTATTTTTATTTATTATTAATTTATTATTTTTTATTTATTTATTTTTATTTTTAATTTATTTATTTTTAATTAATTAATTAATTATATTATTATTTATTTTTTCAGGACGTTGTTACACTTGTAACGTCATTCTTTTAAATTAAATTTTTGGAAAAAAAAACAAAAAAAAACAAAGACAGAAAAGAAAGAACAGAAAAAAAAAAAAAAAAAAAAAAAACCCCGAAAAATTAATGTTTTGAAAACAGGAATGATATTTTATTCTCTTTATTTTGATACATTTTTCCAGCAGCAATAACATCAGTTTCGAGCGTTAGATTTTAGAAACTCGAACTTTTATTGTTAAGATTACTTTAAATATATATATATATATATATATAATTCAATGTCTGTGGACTGCGCAGCGCTAAAGCGTCACCTCGGACAGTCACATGTGATTTGACACGAAGGTGCCCTTCTGGGTGTCCGAGTGCACTTCAAAATCTGATTTTTAAATGTTTGATTTGTTTTCCACTTTCCAAACATGGCTTCCTAAATATTAAAACTGAGTTCATTTTTTTTTTTTTTTTTTTTTTTTTTTTTTGTAATCGATTCAATGTTGAATACTTGAGAAAAAAGTTAGTACAAAACATTTGGAATGTGATATTTTTAAACGGAAATTTTGGCATTAAATTTACTGTCTGTTAAAAATTAGTTAATAAGTTAAATGCTTGCAAAAGTAATCAGCTCTGCTTTTTATACGCGCGCGAAGCTTTTGAAGAAAGCTTTTTTTTTTTTTTTTTTTTTTTCCCCTCTATGAATTTTCTAAACCCCTTATCGATTTCTCATATTTTCTCAAAAGAACTATGAGGAATCGATAGAAATAAATAAATTTAAAAAAAAAAGAAAGAAATACCAAGACTATTGAAGATATGGAGAGAGAGAAAAGCCATCTTCGTCTTTGAGCCAGGTGAAGTTGGGCAGCTGCTGATGTTTAGATGAGCCAGAAAGTTACATATAAAGAGCCATTATCTTTTTTTAGTTAGATGAAATTGACCAGAGCCAGGAAAGTGCAGATGGAGCCTATATCATCTTTCAGCCAGATGGAATTGGCGAGATGCTGATGTTAAGATGAGCGGGGAAAGCAGAGAAGATGTCAAGATAAAAATAGGATAAGTCTTTTGCCAGATGGAATTGGCTGGTTGCTGATGCTAAGACGGGAAAGTAGAGGAAAATCTCTGGCCAGATGGAGTTGGCCAGAGTTGGGAAAGTTCAGAGTCATTATCGTATTATAACCAGATATTGAAGTTTAGATGAGAGACTATTAGCCAGGTGGAATTGGCCAGTTGCTGATGTTAAGATAAAATGGGAGAGAGAGGAGAGAAGAGTCTTTTAGCCAGATGGAATTTATCAGATCCAGGAAAGTACAGAAAGAGCCCTTTATCGTATTTTAGCCAGCAGGAGTTGACCGGTTGCGGATGTTAAGATACGAAATGGAAGACCAGGAAGATCTGTCGCTATATTTAATGGAAGAAACCTACATCTGTCGCCGTTAATTGTAGTGTGTGTGAATAAAACTTTTACTGTGCGTGATTTTGTATATGTTGTTTGTGTTGTGTGTGTGCTTTTTTTCTATTTTATATTTATTCCTAAACTATTGTAACAGATGGTAATTTTCAATTCAAAAACAGGCCGAAAAAATGGGTTTCTATATAGGTGGTGCTTAAAACTACATACAGATAAGAAATACAATTTAGATATATACAGAAAAAGGCCGAAAAAATAGTTTCTAAAGTTGGTACTTAAAATTACATACAGATAAGAAATACAATTTAGATATATACAGAAAAAGGCCGCTTAAATAGAATAAATCGTACACTTTAAAAAATTAATTATATTATAAATAATAAATAAAATTTCTCATTTTACAAATTATTGACAAATCATAAGATAATATTATAAGGATTTTAAATAATACAAATGATGCTATGAAGCAGAAAAATACTTTTCCTAAAAAATAAGAAAGAAAGTAGAAGGTGGGGAAAGAGATACGTGCAAGCTTACTGTCCGCATTTCGATGGAAATAAACAGCTTTAGTACAGGATGAACCTTGGCGATTTTTGAAAATTTGGCACTGAAGGAGCACAGCCTTTTTTCGGCCTAGATCAAGGGCACAGCCCTTTTCAATACTATCTGGGTGGTAAATTACAAATTATACAATAGTGCAAAAAAGTGGAACAGATTTATCATAGAATCCTTGGTGACTTTTAAAATTTGGCGTCAAAGTATCTAGAATGTTTTCACCAGGAATTTCATTTCTGCGACCACGATGACTATTTCAATTTTAGGCATACGTTAAAAACATGACTAGATCATTTTATAGGGAAAAAAAAAAAAAAAAAAAAACTCTCAATTGTAAAAAGTGAAACTTTATTTCTCTATGTGCTATTTTAAAAGTTGTCATACTCTAGGGGGGAAAAAAACGAAATATTGCTATAAATTAAGTAAAAATTGCAATAATAAAAAATATAGATTTTTAATCATGAAAATATACAATTAGAAAAAGAGAAAAAGAAAACGAGAAAAGGCGATAAAAACTTGTATTCTGTACTAAAACTGTACTTAAAAGATTAATGAAACAATTGAATAATTAGGTAAATTGTCAAACTTGACAGTAATGTGTGTCATTTTATAAAGGAAACGCATTTTTTTAAAGTGCAACTTTGCTCCTGAACACATCATTTTAAAATTAGGCATACGTTAAAAATATAAATAAAAATCTCGGTTATTGAAGAAAGAAAAAAAAAAATTCAAAATTGGCGACAAAAATTCAAAAATCGACATTTAAGGTTCTAAAATTGTACGTTTTTATTGTGTAAATTAAGATATTGCCAATAATTGCTTTTTATTTACTTAATAAGTAAAAAAAACTGTTTGTGAGCATTAAAATATCTAAAGAATATGATACGCCAATATTTTTGAATGTGTGGTAACCAACAGAATATTATATTCTAATATAACCACTCAATATTCGGTACTTTTCTGTTATCAGAGCTAGCGAACATCTGAAACGTTTCTGGCGATTTTCTTTTGGCGACCACATTGAAATGTCGTTTTCGTGAATAAGTGCTACGGTTTACATTCTATTACCCTAACATGTTGCCAAAAAATCCAGAATGACACCGCTATCACACCAAACATCGCCTTTTTCTTTTTCTTCTTTTTTTTTTTTTTTTTTTTTAAAGCCAAGAAATGTGGACTAATGTTCTAGCCTTATATTACTCTAAAAAACTGTTTATGATCTGGTTAAATTGGAGAAAAATCCCAATAATAATAATAATAATTAATGTAACTGAATTTCGAAAAATTTGAAATATCGATTTCTAGAAATTAAACAATTTGTCAATTAAAATAAAAAAAAATTAATTACACGCAACAAACTGATTCATATTGACACGTAGGCATAAAACTCTTAGTTAAGCTAAACATTAATCTGGCAAGTTAGCCAAACATTTGGCGATGAATCTAGTCCTTTTATTGGAAAAGTACCCAATAGTATAATATTTTAGTTTTTTAATTTAATAAAGTACACTATTTAATTTGACCTAAGCTTATGGTTATTTTGTATATTTAATAGCTACAAATATTTTTCTTACTGTATTCATACTGTATTTATTTTTGCGTTTCTATAAAAATGAATGCAAACAATATCTACTAGAAATGTTTTGTCACTCTCTAAAAACAAAGAATTCAAACACTTTCATATTTTACTATTTAGTACAATAAATTAATTAAAACTAAATAATTATTATGCTAAGCTATCTTCTAATGAATACGAAAGAAGGTTAAGCATTTTGCATTTCAACTGACATGTGGATGCTCCACAGTTCCGATGATAATCAGTTATGATACTTTTTGACAGTACTTGCACATATATCTCTTTCACAAATTTTAACCTGCGTAATCATGCATTTGAAATAATAATAATGCCAAAATTAATTTTTAAAAGATAAAGTTCATTAGAAAGTAAATTTTGAAAAAAAAAATAAGTGACGATTTATTTTGACTTTTACAATTTAGAAGTCTGCTTCATAGCAGCATATGCAGAAGGCCAAAATTTTTTGCCACCATTTAACTTTTACTGGTGGCCAGGGAGGAGGCGTAGGTGCAGGACTCACAATGAACTCCTGCACCAGGTCCTCCGCCCATCTTACCTGCTTACTACTTACCGTTTCCATGACTTCCACAGAAAATGCACGGCCGTCATGGAAATGCTCCAACGCTGGCCTGCCAGACCCTGCAAAAAAAGAATCCAAAGACAAAACTTCACTTACCTCCATTTCAGGAACCATTTCAAAAGATTACTTACGTCCTTTTACGTTACCTAAACCACAGAACCTAAACAAGAAAAAGTGAGACGTTAATAAGAATTCTAAAGTGAATAATTTAAATTGTTGTCGCCAACAATAGTAACAGAAATAATTCAATATAATTAAATTAAGCATTGTTGTTTCTTTTATGTATTCTGTTATCTCTAATGAAAAATTAATGAAAATGACGTCATTTTAAAAGCAAATAATGTTCCTATTTCAGTTTTTGATGAAAAGGTAGGTTGGTTGGTTGAGTGGGTTTTACTTCGCACTAGTGCAGCGCAGATAGGCAGTTGGCGACGGTCTGGGACACACCCCTAGAGATGGTCCGGAGACATGCCATCGCAATTTTGATCCTACACGGAAGGGATGACTCTCCCACTTCGGTGATCCCCCAGAGGTATAATTTTTGATGGGGAACGTGGAGGACATTGTGGTCAAGACAGATTTTGCGTGCACCAGCCACCATTAGTGTACACGCCGGTCTTTGTCCGGCTCGAGTACCGAACCCGCAATCTTCCAATAACGAGGCCGGCGCTCTACCGACTGGGGGTTTTTGAGGAAAAACTCTCGTGCGTAACAATCGCAGGACTTCCATTACCCACTGCTACACATATTATGAGATCTTTTTGAATATAGGCCAATTTTATGTGTTCGGAAAATACTAACAAATAAGACACATAACAATTTCCCTGCAAGAGAAAACTAAGGTACAACTTGCACGTTGGTTCATAAACCTATTCGGAGATTTTCTTTTGGCGTTTTGAACGATAACGATGTCATTTTGGATTTTTGAACATCTGTTTACGTTTTGAACTCATGCATGGAAATGGCAACCATTCCCAAAAATCGTATTTCGCCATAATCATAAAAAAAAAAAAAAAAAAAAAAAAATTCCAAATAGAGTTGTGGACCAACCTGCAAATTGTTCCAAAACTGAAACATATGTGATAAAAGCTTGTTAAAAAAAGTTATATATAATAAAATTCTGCTTATATTCTTTGTAAACACAATTTAATTTAGTACGACAGGTCTCAATGTAATCTATTCTTCTATATAAAGACATGCGGTAACTGTATTTCACTCCCTTAATATCGATAACTACATACCATTTCCTTAAATTATTTTCGAATAGCTCTAGCATAGAAGCCCTTTGGAGGTTTTTATTTTTATTTTTATCATTTTATCAATGAACTGAAATGGGTATCGCAATTGGGCAAGTAAACATCTTGGCAAGAAACGGCCGAGCTATTTCGATGGCAAATTTCAAGTTTCGAATTGTTGGTTAGATCCAGAAGATATAGCCAACAAATATTCAGAAGCCATCAGCAGTACATTTCCAAAAGATATCGCGAACAAATAGTAAGAAGTCATCATCAATATATATCCAGAAGATATCGCCCGCAATTATACAGAACCATCATCAATACTTATTCAGAAGATATTGTCAACAAGTATTCAGAAGCCATCTAATTTTTACTTCCATTACCCTACTACTGTAGGTAATGGAAGTATTGTATTCGGTCTGAAAATTCGATATCGGGTTTTCACCTGATTTACACGTTTTAAGGTCCCCTGAGTCCAAAAAAGTAGTTTTTGGCAATTGGTCAGTGTGTATGTATGTATGTGGAGAATCTTCTGGCTATTATAGCTCAGAAACTAATAAAGATAGAGCTACGAAACTTTAGAATTGAAATACGTCTGGTGTACAGATGAAAGTTCCAAATTTTGGTGAAAATTGAAAAACCGGAAGTGGGACATCGGAAGTGGGACCGTAAGTCTGTATCTCAAAAACGGCTCTAACGATTTTCTTCAAACTTGCTATATAAACACTCTATTAGATGTCCTTTCAAATGATATAGTTGGTTAGTTCAGGAAAATGGATAGGCGTCCAGTATAAATAGCTCAATTTCAGGCCTCGCAAAGGCGTTCCTTTAAAAACTGTTGTACGGATTTTTTTCAAACTCGCCCTTTTAACTCACTTTTAAATATGCTTTTGTATGTAATTATTGTTTTCCTGTCAATAATTGAGTATAACTGGAAGTGGGACCGTAAGTCCGTATCTCATAAACGTCTCTAATGATTTTCTTCAAATTTGCTATATAAACACTCTATTAGATGTCCTTTCGAATGATATAGTTGATTAGTTCAGGAAAATTGATAGGCGTCCTGTATAAATAGCTCAATTGCAGGTCTTGCAAGCGCGTTCACATATAAAATGTTTATAATGTGTGTAGTACTGGGTAATGGAAGTCGTGTGGCTGTTACACATCAGATTTTTTATGAATGTTCATGATCTACGATACCGAAATCGGCTTTCGGATTTTATAATCTAGGATGAATTTCTCACTTATTAGTAGGTCTTGAAAAATGTAAAAGTTTTTGCAGATGTAACATAATATTTTAAAAATTAAATGGTAAAACTGGTAGTCTAAGATCCGGCTGCAAAATTGGTACATTCATCACGTAATCAAAATCAGATTTTTATATTCAATTGTAAAAACGGACAATATGTTTTGGCCGGCTTGCCTAATAAATGGTTCAACCATTCGTTTTAAAGGTATTGACGAGCTCTTTTAAAAGATACCCATCATGAAAATTTACTCCCCTCGAGGGGGGACTTCCCCCCAGGGAGGGTGGCGAGGCTCCTACACATACAAAAAATTTTTCCCAGTTGACTATTTCTATTATAAATAATTCTTGTAAATTTCATAATGTTTACTAAAAAATAACTCTCTTTATGCACATTTATACAAAATTTTGTCCTATATCACCATGTTACAAATTTAGAAAAGGCGGGATGGCCGCAACCTGTAAGACAATTTTTACCAAAAGTTAATTGGCACTCATTTATGTCAAGGTGCAACTACATACCAATTTGTATGAAATTCTGTGCAGTAGTTCCTGAGATACAGTTGCCACAAAATTTTGTCACACACGCACACACAGACTGACAGACAGACAGACATTTTCTAAAAATTGACAAATCGTGTTCTACAGCTCTCAAAACGTGTAAACCCATCAAAAGTATATATTACTGGTACCGTGACAGTGCTGAGTTTGAATCTCAAAATTCGATTGCGTAGCAACCACTACTACACAGTTCCGAAATTATAAAAAAATGTATACATATAGATGTATTATATAAAAATCACACGTTACCGCTACCTCACTGCACCCGAATTCCAAAATGAACGAAATACAGTCGGGTACCGAAGCATCCACCACCGTGCACGTATGTATGTATCAGTGGATACCTCCATGTGCATGTATCTCAAAATGCACGAAATTCGGTATCGTAATAATCACTGTTGACACTTTCAGCTCTGAGCTATTTCGACCACACATCTCCCTGTGGATGAAGATGATGATGCACCTTAGTACGCGGCGTCTGTGGTAAGTTTATTCACTTCAAATTGTCAAAATTTCCTATCCATTCCCATGAGAACCTATAATTCTGTAAGTAACCATATCTTTTTTCACTTTAAGTTAAATCCCACAAAAGATATAGTAAAATTTCATCTTTACCAGACATGGAAATAGTCCTAATCGCGATCCGCTCGAAAATGTTTCGTCTATAAAAAGGAGAGGGAGAGGGGAAAGGATTCGAAATTTGCAACCTACAACTGTGCCAGAACTAGAAAAAATTATCTGTGATATTTGACACATTGAAATTTCTGAGATTTATATTAAAACACTGCATAATACTATACCATTGCGCATTAAAGCAGTAATTCCACATAAAAGTGGAATTAACCCAATACAGAATACATATTTTTAATAAAAAATTGCTTAGATCTAACAAATAAATAGTTTTATTTCCTATATTAAAATATAACTTGTTTATTTCATATAATAAATCGTAATAGAATACAAAATGTATGGTTATTGCATCATGTTTAAAACGAAAATTTTATGCCGATTCTTATAAAGTACTTCGTAGAGTGCAATAAAGCGAATTATTAAATGGAAAATGTACATAGGTATCATTTCATCCCTTTGATATTATGCAAACAAGACAAGTTTTATTTGTTTAAATCCTCAATTTTAAAGTTATTACAAAAAAAAAAAAAAAAAGAAAGAAAGAAAGAAAGAAAAGGGCAGTCATTTTTTCTGCAGTGCGGCTTTTTCTTTCGTCGCTTAGTGTATATATATATATATATATATATATATATATATATATATATATATATATATATATAACTAAAAGGTTCGTAGATGATATTTGAAAAGTCGCGATCGATTTTAGTCTCAGAGAGTTAAAAGTTGACCCCGAGAGAATCTCAGGCTTGGTTCACGGTAACCCGAGTGACGCCCGGTCTTAGACCGCAAACTTTTAATTTCCAAAGAAATCCGCTCGCCAAGCTGTACTGTAAACTGCATTCTAACCTTTCTTTTAAAAGAAAAATCATCGTCAGATGGGCGACAAAAATTCATAAGTCGCCGAAGATATCTTACACTAAATATTTACACCTATTTAAATATTTAATTTTACTTATTATTCATTGCGTGAACTGTTACAAATACTTTGTGTTTATGAATTGCTCGAGAAAAGAGGTATTTTTCTGGTATTGAGACAGGACTAATCGTAAAAAGTTAGTGTTCTGCTAAACTTATTATAAACAGATAAAGGAACAACTTCAGTATATCCCCACAACGATATTTGGCGATTTTTTGTTGGCAATTATGGCTAAATCATAAATCATAAACGATAAATTATAAAATCCTAATCTAAATCATAAAATCATAAATCCAAAATAAACAACACATAGGCTGCCATATTATATCGCAAACAGTCCAGAACGACATCGTTATCGTTCAAAACGGCGCCAAAGAAAAATCGCCAAATTCAGCTGTGGGGAAATACTATAGTTGTACCTAAACTTATTATAAACAGATAAATCTATGCATTATAATTAAATTAATATTGTTATTATTAAATTTTGATCGGATTTCTTTTGTAGATTGTTTAGTATCCGTTAAAAATTTCTAATTTTTCCAATGTCTATCATGTAACTTTTTTCTCTTAGGGGTTTCTTTAATTTAATCACATAAAAAAATATTTTGGTAATTAATTGCTTTTAGTTATCGAATTTCTTTAAATATTGATGATTTCGTGATATCTACAATTAGTTCCGACAACAGAAAACTTCCGATGAAAATTTTAAATGTAGCCCTGAGATAACACCATCACCAACATTTAATCTCAAATAGTGTGATGGTCCTCAAATGGAATGTACTAAAGCAAAATTTTTTTTAATTTATTTACTCATTATCCTAAATTTACTTAAATTTATTTTGATCATTTTTGTGTTTTTATTTTGATTGCCTTGATTTAGCTAAATATTTTTAACATAAGATGACCGGTAAAAAAAAAAAAAAAAAAAAAAAAAAAAAAAAAAATCACCAAATACTTCGGGTCTAATCAAAAAGGAGCGAAAGTCGGCAAATAGGCGATTAGTGCGCTATATGTGGCGATTTTTTTTCTCGGAAATGCTAGGAAAATGCTAGGAAAACAACTCGACGTCTTGTTGGCATCGTTGGAATTTGAAATTTCACAAAGATCGACGTTTATTCTTGACTAGACCCTACTCTTCAAATGAAAAAGAGAAAAGCCTTAACTTTCGAATAGTGATATATGTGTGGAAACGATGAGGTACATGCACGAAATATTTTCTGATATGTTTTATAATTATGTATTAAGAAGAAGAAGAAACCATCAAAAGGTTTCGAACAACTATAGTATTTCCCCACAGCTGAATTTGGCGATTATGGCTAAATCATTAATCTAAAAATCCTAAATCGTATAGCATAAATGATAAAATCATAAGCTAAATTATAATTCATAAAATCATAAATCCAAAATAAATAGCATGCAGGCTGCCATATTATATTGCAAATAGTTCAGGACGACATCGTTATCATTCAAATCGGCGCCAAAGAAAAATCGCCAAATTCAGCTGTGGGGAAATACTATAGTTGTACCAAAGGTTCAAATATATTGATATTTAAAGATTACTTATCGCGTTAGTACACAAAATGCGCTGCAAACTATTTCTTGGGGGGAGGGGGGGGTTGACCCTGTTGGCGACGTTCACGCAAGGACTTCATTTTCACGACAGCTATTTTAAACTAAATAACGAATTAAAAAATACAAATAACTTATTCATAAAAAAAAAAAAAAAAAAAAAAAAAA
The DNA here is from genome assembly GCA_963930645.1 of Salticus scenicus. NCBI lineage: Eukaryota > Metazoa > Arthropoda > Arachnida > Araneae > Salticidae > Salticus > Salticus scenicus. Next base: position 399,164,196 of record OZ005649.1, on the reverse strand, counting down.
AATCCAACAAAAATAGTATTCAAATGAATTATTTTCAATGTGTATGAATAAATCATTTTATACAAATGATTCATAAAAAAAAAAAAAAAAAAAAAAAAAAGCAAAGCAACATCAATTCTATAAGCGCCCATTTAACCTGCCGTATGTTAAATAGGTACAACTATAGTATCTCCCCACAACTGAATTTGGCGATTTTTCTTTGGCGCCGATTTGAACGATGTCGTTCCGGACTGTTTGCGATATAGTATGGCAGCCTGCATGCTGTTTATTTTGGATTTATGATTTTATGATTTATAATTTAGCTTATGATTTTATCATTTACGGTTTTTAGATTTACGATTTAGCCATAATCGCCAAAAATAAATCGCCATATTCAGCTGTGGGGAGATACTATAGTTATTCCATTATAGGAACCTATAGGTAACGTTTAAATTTTTTTTGTCACTTTTGGCTATGAATCAAAATGGCTGTCGCAATTGCATTCATGGCGAGAAGTGTTCAAACTACTTCGGTGTCAAATTTCGCCAAGGGGGTCCTATACTGTAGCTTTTCCCAATAATAAAAAATGTATTGAGCAGGTTTGATATCTGTTGGCCTTGGCGAAAAAAAAAATTATCACTAAAAAATCATTATTTTTTTTTAATGACATATATTAAAAGAGCAATCAATAATAAGAAAAAATGGAACAACTATAGTATTTCCCCACAGCTGAATTTGGCGATTTATTTTTGGCGATTATGGCTAAATCATAAATCTAAAAATCATATAGCATATAGCATAAATGGTAAAATCATAAGCTAAATTATAATTCATAAAATCATAAATCCAAAATAAATAGCATGCAGGCTGCCATATTATATCGCAAACAAGTTCAGAACGACATCGTTATCGTTCAAATCGGCGCCAAAGAAAAATCGCCAAATTCAGCTGTGGGGAAATACTATAGTTGTACCGAAAAAATATTTAAAAAAAATTATACAGACACGACATTATTTCATTATTTAAAACATGAAAATCTGACATTCACAGATTTTAATTTAGTGCCAAAGGTCTACTGCTAAACTTGTTAATATCGACAAATTCTTCTTTAGTTAATTCGTGACGATCTAAATTCCATGATAAAGTTTTCATTAAATCAAACCAATGTGTTTCAGCTGCAGATATTGTAACAAATAACGTTGGAAGTCCAAACTGTCTTATAGCCGCAAAACAACGTTTTTTCTCTTTTTCCCAATGAGGGGGAGGTGTGCCTTGGGGGGGACTCATGTCAAAGGTGTGCCTTGGGGGGGGGACTCATGTCAAAGTTGTACCTTGGGGTGGACTCATGTCAAAGTTGGGCGTTGGGGGGGGACTCATGTCAAAGTTGGGCCTGGGGGGGGGACTCATGTCAAAGTTGGGCCTTGGGGGGACTCATGTCAAAGTTGTGCCTGGGGGGACTCATGTCAAAGTTGTGCCTTGGGGGGACTTCATTCAATAAATCCCCATTCAATAAACCGACTGAAATAGGCCCTTAGCACTATTAAGAGTGTATTATAAAAATTCGACAACGCTGTACCGACTGAAATAGGGATACCTTGGGGGGGGGGGACTCATGTCAAAGTTGGGCCTGGGGGGACTCATGTCAAAGTTGTGCCTTGGGGGACTTCATTCAATAAATCCCCATTCAATAAACCGACTGAAATAGGCCCTTAGCACTAATTAAGAGTGTATTATAAAAATTCGACAACGCTGTACCGACTGAAATAGGGGTACCTTGGGGGGGGACTCATGTCAAAGTTGGGCCTGGGGGGGGACTTCATTCAATAAATCCCCATTCAATAAACCGACTGAAATAGGCCCTTAGCACTAATTAAGAGTGTATTATAAAAATTCGACAACTGTACCGACTGAAATAGGCCTCTAGCACTAACAATTAAAAAAAAAAAATAAATAAATAAAACGCTAAAACATTGCTTATATTAGAATAGGACCTAAAAACTTTTTATAACTCATAATGTAATGCCTTTTCCATAGCATTTACCTATTTCAATTTTAATTTGTTACATTTTTTTTTTTTTTTTTTTTTTTTTATAAGTGTTAATTTATTTCTATTTACTAAATCTCTATTATGTAAATTTTTGTCATAGGATTATATATAAATATTAGATTTTATTTCCGCTTTCAATTTTTATTGTTAATATTTTGGTTGAAAATAAAAGGAATATTCTAAAATATAAAATTAAAATATTGATACTAACATTTTTTTTTTCAGGTTTATTCTCGCGAAAATCAGTATATAAATCATCTTAGAGTAAAAACAACAAAATATGAAAATAATGCATCCCTACAGATAGATATTTATAGGTTTATATATATATATATATATATATATATGTGTATATTTTCTAAAATAAATTGTTTATAAATATACATATATATGTCATAAATTTATTGAAAATACCAAATAATTTATTAAATTCATTTTACTCGTATTAAAAACGAAATCATTCCTTTTGTTTTTAATTCAAGATGAATATTAAAGAAAAAAAAAAAACAAATAAAATAAAATAGCGTAAATGTTTTACTTAATACTTGGCGAGATCTTAATACTTGGCTAAATCTTATCCCTTGGCGAGGTTGGCGTGATAAATATTCTTATAAAAATTAGTTTAAGAGCTTTACGTTCTCCAAACAACAAATATGATAACTTATCTTGAACTGACGAGTCATCAGAAATTTCACCCGCGAGCCAAATTTGGAATTTTCTGATTGGTTAATTTAATCTTACGTCATAAGTCACTATGTTCTGATTGGCTGCCACAATATTAGTCATAGCTTTTACAAATACACTGCAACTTTAACTGATTCTTCAAAATGGTTGCTGAGAAAATTCTCAAAAAAAAAGGTCGCCAACAAAATTTACTTATCGCGCATTTTCGACAGAAAAGTGCGCCAAACAGAGCTTAAATCCGAAAAATACTATCATAAATATCTTTTTTTTCGCAAGTGATGAGCTCTGCATAAATTTTATTGAAAAATGTATCCTAGGACTCTCTCGTTTCAAATTTTAACATAATTATCATGCATTACATCCAAATTATCACAAACAACTTCAAATACTCGGAAGTTGCATATGATAAATGTAACTGATTAATAATCCATGCTACACATGATTAAAATAGCAAGAAATTTTTTTAAACAATATTAAATTTACTGAAATTAGGTATTTAATGTATTTAAAGAACATTTTCCCTTAATCAATTACAGACGATATAAGTGACAGCAATGAGATTTTGTTAGAATGACTCTCTAAAAATACCGATAAAAAACTGAGTTGATAATCTGATTTAAAATTTTAAAAACATTTCTTATGCAGAAATCATCATACATACATATATATATATATATATATATGTATATATATATATATATATTAATCACACATATATATATATATATATATATATATATTAATCACATTTTTATAATTTAAAAATGCCTATTAATTTAAAATGCAAATTACATTAAAGACATTAGTTTTCGAGGCATAACTAATTCAAATATATCACGTTTAAATATTCCCTAATCTCAATAAAAAAATTTTGAGAGTACAAATTTGATTTTTTATAAAGTCTAAAGCCTATTAAATAAAGTTAACACACTTTTATTTTAATTTTGAGATGAATATTTTCTTCAAAAATAAGTACACATATTACCAAAAAACAAGGATATTCAACTTTTGCCTTAAGAAATTGAAATGGAAAGGCATTATTTTCCGCAATATAAACGATGATTACTTATTTATTTAAATTTGTGATAGATTTAAATACTTTTTTCATCAAATAGTTGCTTTTAATTCCTTTTCAACAGATTTCAAATGAATCTGAAATAATAACAGTAATACATAATTAAAACTACATTAAAAATAGACGAAAATATTGCAATATATCAATAAATCTAAATTTAAATTTACTAAAATTAGAGTACTGTGCAACCGCGAAAAGATGGCATTCGACCTTGGAATAGTTCATTTTGAAGAAGGGCGGCCGAATGAAATGCGAATGATGCTTGGCGGCAGTTCTTTTCGCCAAACAATTCTTTGACTTACCAGCTTCTTTGGCACCTGCGAGCAGTCAAAGTGTCTATTGCTGCTAATTAAATAGAAAATTGCTAAATTTTTGTCTAAATAGTTTTAATTATTTCTTATAATTTTTTTTATCAGATATGCAGAAAATCGATAAAACAAAATAGCTTTAAACATTGCTTATAATTTATGTCCACATGTATGTTTATTTCTAGTATTTAAATTAATTGAATACCTAAAATTTACTCGTTTAGCTTTTAACTTCTCGAAGTATACGTAAAACAGTTTTTTTTTTTTTTTTGTAAATATTCACTATCATGATTAGTTCAATTATTTAAATCTAAAAATATATCATAATTGAATGTTTTGTAAATATTAATTATCGTGATTAATTAAATTTCTTCCTTTCTACTTTTATTACAACCATTATATGATTATGTCATGTTATTTAATGACAATTACAATAATTTAATGTTTATTTTATCAAAACTGTAATGGTATTAATCATGGTTTCTTTTATTTCATGCATTGTAGAAATAAACTTTTTTTAAGTTTAATTAAGTTACTTCTTTCATCCCTTTCTGCTGATAATGATTGTACTTAAAAATTACTTCTCGGAAACCATTAAGATTACTTTATTTTAAAAAAATCAAAATTTCTTTTTTAATGTTATTTGATCGCCGAAACTTTAAAATTTGTAAACAATAGTACCTCCGAACACTTCTTTTAAATAGTAATTAAAATTACCTCCAAACATTAAGTTTATCAACAACTTCAAATTATAATTTCACACTAAGAAACGAGCTAACAACGCCAAATCTGGAAACCAATCTACTCTGTGTTACCATGGGAATACAACCTCTCACCTTATTTCATTAATGGAATCATCTGAAAACACGTGATTCGCGTGCCAAGTTATCGCGGTTGTACAATACAGGTATTTATAAATAAAATATTGCACTAAATGTTTGTAAATAAGAGTTCAAATGCTTTCTTTTGAAAAAAATAATTTTATTTCTCTCGAGCATATTAAGCCTAACGTGGAGAATATGGATGAATTTCACTAAAAGATAAAAATAAAAAAAATTATGATTTTGCAACTCGGGAGCTATTTATGATAGATTTTATTAGCACGTAGGAATTAAATTGACATTTAAAATGCACGATCTAAAGAAAATGAGTATATTTCATCATTTAAGTTATGGTAAGATTTAGTTATGCATCAAATACATTTCTAGAATTTGTTATTTTGAATTCGAACTAGCAATATTTCTTTCAAATAAACCAGAAAGCTTTATCCGACCTAGATCAGAAGTACTGTATAATTGCGAAATAAAAATATCCTCTGCAATTATCGGTCTGGTAATATCTTCAGCAATGCATAAAAATTTCTTTTTTTCAGTAGCTAATTTTCAGATTTTTTAATTGAATATGCTATTACTGTTATTCAATATAAATCAGCTACAGATTGTGGTTCTGCAAACTTTGGCTGTACATATGTTAATTGGAACACTTATTACACTTTATATATTTCAAATTAAAGTGTAAAAGAAGATACATTTGGTAATTCCAGAATCATTTTTTGTATTTATCAGAAAAATTTTGTAGTGTTTGTTAGTAGTGTAATATAAGCGAATAATGGCGGTGGACTACATATCTATGTATTCAGATAAGCTATGATAAATCCCTCGTATCAAATATCTCAATTTCTTTTCTATTTACTTTGGAAGCAGCCAGATAATGTAATAATACTATATATTCCTGAGTATTAAGCGTACGGAATTCAACCGCACAATAATCTAGAATTAATACTATACAATGTACAAAAAAGTGCATTGAAAGATTTAAATAAGGTACTGTGATGATGCTTTTGATATTTTCAAGGACTGAATAATCTGATTTCACATAGAAAAAAATAGAAAAGCGAGAAAAACCCATCAAAATAAAACTTTCATAGGTTTTATGATCAAACGCATCTGATACACCTTATTGCATGAAAAACAGTTTATATTTTCAGTTAATTCCTCTGATATCTTCCTTTCATACTTTTTTTGTTTTCATAGATATTTTTATAATATTTCGGATTAAAATTCAGTCTCAAACTCTGAAATAATCAATTGTTTTCATAGACTGAATAAGTTGAGATATATAATGAATAATTTGTAGGTATAGTTTGTCCTTAAACTTTTAAACGGGATCTTAAATATTTCCCTTTAAGTAAGTTATAAGTTTCGTTTCTGAATCATATAAGAGGATATCAAGCTATTTAAGTGATTACAGAGGAATATTATATCATACATTATTCAATAAATTGTATAACTTTTTATGCAAACAATCTTTCCTTCTTTGATATGGATATTATTTCAAGCAGATATCCTAATTATCCATATAAAACTGTCTTAGACTATGTCTGGCTCTGGAGAGTATACACAATGTTTTAATTGTAAGCTAGTATACTAAAGTTATTACAATAGTTCTTCCAATAACCATTCTGACCTATTTTAAAAGTAGAATATTGCTAGTCACATTATTGTCGGAATCAGAGATAGTTTGGGATACATCTGTATTTAGTGTACATTCGTATGTCAGCAATTTTTTTCTAGCATGATGTTAATACGATCTGTATATTTTATGTATATTTTAATCATATTTATGTACATACATTTATTAATATTATAGGGATGATCCTGGGAAATATATTGTATTATCTTAAATATTTTATTTATATAAATATTCTGCCAATGGCATTCGGTTAATAAAGTATCCGATTTTCTCTTGTTTGATTAGTACTTTTCTATTATCGTGATTGTATCTTGCTATCGCCAAATCATCAACATTTAGTAAAAATTCGAAATATAATCGCCAAAACATTTTCGAAATGGTGTTCAGTTAACGACAGTTTTATGATTCATATACACAGTTCATACTGACGAAATTCAATAAGTCAATTCTGAACTTATTGAATTTCGTCTTTATTGTATTATCGAGATGATGATGTATTGATGTGTATTATCGAGAATTATACACATCTCGATAATTCGTACCTTTACTCCTCCATTTTGACATTTCCTATTGAAATTGTAAAACAACCTAATTTTGTGGTTTTTCGCGCGTTGTCATTTCATTGACTGTGTTTAATTCTCCGTTCTTACAGAAATTCTGTTAAAATTGTTTCAATAAATAAGCTTTAACATTCATAATAAACTTTCCAGTTGTTTATAGAATGGTAGCTTAATAAAACAGAAGGGCAAGCAAAATGTTATTGTACAGGGTGGTCAGAAGAACATGATAGAAAGTAAGCGATCATTGTGGAAAAAAGACAACATGCAAGAACATGAAACATATTTTATTGAATAAAGATATGAATGACATTTAATATACAAGATGCTTAAAATGTCTACCGTCCCCGACTATAGTGTTGTAAAGCCGGTTCCAAAACTCTGTCAAAATGCGCTGGAGTGTGACGTAATCAAGTGCATCAATCTCAATTCTGATAGCCAATTTTCGGTCCTTTAGTGAATCAGGGCTATTCCTATAGATTCTAACCTTGATGTAACCCCATAAGAATAAGTCGCACGGATTTGGGTCCGGACTGTATGGGGTCCACTCTATCCCGTGCCCCGTGAATTTCTCTGCATCCAATGCAATCAAACGCTCACCAAACGTCGTTTCAAACCCCGTGAAGACGTCAGAAGTTTTTTGGGGACAAGCCCCATCTGGCTTGAACCAGAACCGGCGTGCCCTGTTGAGATGGCCCGCATCAGGGCCAAAGTGACGCTCTAGCAACTCGCGACACTTCACTCCTGTGACCACACCATCAATAAATATCGGACCAATTATCTGCTTCGACGATATGGCACACCACACCATGACCCTTTGTGGAGGCAATGAAGAGATGGCGCTGTGATGAGGATTTTCCGTACCTCAGTGGCGCCAGTTTTGTTTGTTCACGAAACCATTCAACTGAAAATGGGTCTCATCACTGAACCAGATCTTGTATTCACTGATGGAACCATTTTTAAGTTCCTCGATTATGTGGTTTGCGAAATCTCTCCACTTCACAGTATCCCCCCCCCCATCCGTTTAGCGGCTGTCACATTTGGATCTGGTATGGACACAATCCTACTGCTTTCATTAGCCTTTGTAATGATGTTTTGGATATGCTTAATTGTTGGGCCGCCTGTCGAGTGGAAGTGGTTGGCTGATCCTCAAAGTATGCGCGCGCAGGCTCCCTGACGTCGTCAGTAACAACTGCTGATTTTCGTCCCGACGCCTTTCTTTTTGCATCCTAAACACTCCCTGTAGATTCATATCTGTCCGTCAACCTGTAAACAATTATGAAAATCAGTGGGAGATTAGGACCATTACATCAGTCATCTGATGGCTTAAAAATCACTGCGACTTTAGAGCGCTATAACTTACTGCGCGATTATCTCTTCACTAAGCGTCCTTTTCATTTTGAACTCTGAACGGCATGCCCGTCGAACGGGGACATTGCATCGGTTATTCTCATAAAATTTTCCTACGATGTATAACCGATCTTAAAAGGTTTGTGATTCTGTATTGCTTATTCTTTATTTCTGGTAATTAATCATTCAAGTGAAATGTCACTATATGTGCTATTATAATATGGAAGAATTATATTTGCATCAATACATTTGAAATCAGAAACTTAAAATACTTTCTATCATGTTTTTCTGACCACCCTGTAGTAAATGCGATGGCGACATCATATGAATCTCTGGTGGAGACTGTCACAACATTTGGCGGCGACTCAAGTCCCGTCCCGATAAATAAAAGTACCGTTTGGTCCAAACCTAAAATAAATGAACATCTCAAGTTTAGTCTTAATGTACCATGTCTTAAAGGCAAAATCTCGAAAAGTGAAATATTCGTCGACTAGAACCTGCTTATGTTTTTACAAATTACTTTCTACACGCAAAAGTGTCGACAACTTTCACAATAATATCATTGCGGGCTCTATCATTAGCTTATTTTGAAACCTCTATGATGGTAGGTCCTATAGAGTGGTCAAAAGCTTTGTATATTTGGTCATTATGAATATAAATTTCGCAAATATCTCCAAAACGGAAAGTTACAGAAAGACCAAAACGGTAGGGGCACAACTAGATGCTATGACAAACCCATATACTAATTTGTAACGCTCTACGTCCAACCGTCTTTGAGTCATGCGAGATACATATACAAATACATACACACACACACATACAGACGTCACGAAAAATCATGTGAAGTCGCTGATATCTCTAAAATGAGAGCTCGTATTGAGACTAAAATTGCAGGTGTACCAAAATTTAATTAAAAAACTGGCGTACAATTAATAGAAAGATATTAAAACTTCTTCACACACCATAAATTTTAAATCAGCACAACCGGTTTCGAAAGGACGTAGCCTTTCTTGCTTTTGCCTCCAAGGCAGTAGCACGTGTTTGCACCTGATGAAGAAAGGCTACGTCCTTTCGAAACCGGTTGTGCTGATTTAAAATTTATGGTGTGTGAAGAAGTTTTAATATCTTTCTATTGCAGGTGTACAACTGGCCATCATGCCAGTCACAAGTCACAAGTATAAATTTGCAATATTTTACGATGATTCGTTTTTGAGCTATAGGAGATATAAAATCTATTTCGCAAATCGGGATTACAATAATTCCTTAGAAATCTTTGGACGGTCCCTGCCTGCCTGGGCTCGGCCAAGCTTAACGGGTTGGATGCCGTCCGCCAGAGCGAATAAATCGCCAGATCACCGCATGGAAGCTGCCTACACCAGACAGTAATCTAGTAGCTAAATAGAGCTAGCTGTGTCCGAAGATTCTTTGTTCAGACTTCATCCATCTTCTTCTGGAACTAGATGGAACTGCTACGTCACTTCCGGGCAGCAATGTGACTAGAACACCAGAGCTCAGGAATTGCAGGGTAGCGACTTCTTACAATACTTCTTTAGACTTTGTATAAGGAAGTAAAAAAAAAAAAAAAAGTATACCGCAGTTTCTATGGCGTTAAGCATACCTGCCTCAGTACAGAATAGGGAGGTGGATTATTTCTTTTAAAATATAACGGAGAAGAGGATTCTAGAGCCAGAATCCAATCCAATAAATTTGTGGGATATTTATGGAATCTCAAGTTTCTTCTAAATGAAGTGTGTTTTATTTAGGAAAAAGAAACGAATAAATCGTCCCTTATTAAGAATTGCTGGGAGAGTAATCATACTTTTAACTTTAATTCGGCTAAAAAACCTGCAGACTTAAATATTTATATAAACTTTATTTTCTTGAAGCTTTCTGTATTATATACAGTCACAGTCGGTAACAAAAGTGTCCGAACACAAGGAAAAATTCCTATATAAAAAAAGTAGAATTAATACTGTTTTGTTAAATAAATCCTTGTGGAATCATGTTCTTAGTCAGTCTAAGAACATGATTCGACAAGGATTTATTTAACAAAACAGTATTAACTCTACTTTTTACTTTCCGAACACTATAGTGAGGAAAGTATTGTATTCATGTCAAAAATCTGAATTTGAGATTTTCATGTTTCTATACGTTTCGAGGTCCCCTGAGTCCGTTTTCACTATTTTTACGATGATATATGTATGTGTGTGTATGTATGTGAGTGAACACGCTAGCGTCTAAACGCTTTGTTCAAATAAGCTGAAAGTTAGTACGTATATTGTAAGTCACCGTAGTACGAACCCTATTGATTTTGGTGAATCTAGCACTTATAGTTTTTTTTACAGGGACACCAGGAAAAATTCTTTATCATTATGGCCTGTGGGGCCAAATTTTTAAAAGTGCGATAGCGCTTAAACGCTTTATTAATCTGAGCAAAAAATTTGTACACATGTTATAGGTCACAGTTGCACCAACTGTATAGATTTTGGTGAATCTAGCACATACAGTTTTTTTACAGGGACACAAAGAAAAATTATTTATCATTATGGCCTATGGACCAAATTTTTAAAAGTGCGATAGCATTTGTTCAATTGAGCTGAAAATTTATACGAGTTTTATAAATCACTGTTGCACTAACTCTAAGCATTTTGGTGAATCTAGCATTTATAGGTTTTTACAAGGACACAACGAAAAATTCTTTATCATTATGATCTATGGGCTCAAAGTTCAGTAACGTTCAATAAAACATCGTGTAATATAGGGAGAAAAATACTCAAACAGTCTATTATGGTTTTCTCTCTTTTGTTTGTTTAACAACTCCTCTTTCTTTACTTTATCTACAAAACTGTTAATCACTCAATGTTCGGAAAGTCGAGTGGAGTCAGTCCACATTTTTTTATATAGGAATTTTTGCTAGTGTTCGGACACTTTTGTTACCGACTGTATATATATATATATATATATATATATATATATATATATAAAGCATTTATTGCAATGATGTGATAGCCTCTCGGTCTAATTGTGGAAATATTACATGAAATCCACATTTTCTTATATTTTATCATTTATTTCTATAGCTCTATATTTCCCAATTTCTTATTGGCTAATTCCTCCACAATAAATGCTGTTTGAATGTATTGAAAACATTTCTATATTTATTTTATATTAGTTTGTCTGTGCCCAAATACAGAGAGTACTGATCACTTATACGGAGCCGTCACTCTCAAATAGTGCTCGATTTTTCAAGATGTATTTCCGATTTATTTCTCCTTGCAAGTTTAAATTGCTCAATATGGTTTACATAACCTTCTACATTACAATCGATTACAATATTTTTATGATGTGTTCTCAGATGGGTGTTCTCAGATTCATACACAGCAAGGTAGGGGTGTCCAATGATTTTTTTTTTTTTTTTTTATAACGTGCGTGATAGTGATTGCCACGGAAGCGAGTTACGGGCGTTCTCAGATTCATACACAGCTAGGTAGGGGTGTCCAGTGATGTTTTTTTGGTTTTAACGTGCGTGATAGCATTGCCGCAGAACCGAGTTACGTGCGTTTTCAGATTCAAGCACAGCGAGGTAGGGGTCTCCAGTGATATTTCTTTAGTTTTAACGTGCGTGATAGTGATTGCCGTGGAACCGAGTTACGTGCGCTTTCAGATTCATGCACAGCGAGGTAGGGGTGTCCAGTGATATATATATATATTTTTGTTATAACGCGCGTGATAGTGATTGCCGCAGAACCGAGTTACGTGCGTTTTTAGATTCATGCACAGCGGGTAGGGGTTCCAGTAATGTTTTTTTGGTTTTAACGTGCCTGATAGTGATTGTCACGGAAGCGAGTTACGGGCGTTCTCAGATTCATGCACAGCGAGGTAGGGGTGTCCAGTGATATATATATATTTTTTGTTATAACGCGCGTGATAGTGATTGCCGCAGAACCGAGTTACGTGCGTTTTTAGATTCATGCACAGCGGGTAGGGGTTCCAGTAATGTTTTTTTGGTTTTAACGTGCCTGATAGTGATTGTCACGGAAGCGAGTTACGGGCGTTCTCAGATTCATGCACAGCGAGGTAGGGGTGTCCCTGTCCAGTGATGTTTTTTTTTTTTTTTTTTTTTTTTTTTTTTCTTTAAACGCGCGTTTTCAGATTTATGCACAGCGAGGTAGTGGTATCCAATGATTTTTTTTTTTTTAACGTGCGTGATAGTGATTGCCGCGGAACCGAGTTACGGGCGTTTTCAGATTCATGCACAGCGAGGTAGGGGTGTCCAGTGATTTTTTTTTTTTTTTTTTTTTTTGGTTTTTACGTGCGTGATAGTGATTGCCGCAGAACCGAGTTACGTGCGTTTTCAGATTCATGCACAGCGGGTAGGGGTTCCAGTAATGTTTTTTTGGTTTTAACGTGCCTGATACTGATTGTCACGGAAGCGAGTTACGGGCGTTCTCAGATTCATGAACAGCGAGGTAGGGGTGTCCCTGTCCAGTGATGTTTTTTTTTTTTTTTTTTTTTTTTTTAAACGTGCGTTTTCAGATTTATGCACAGCGAGTTAGTGGTATCCAATGATTTTTTTTTTTTTTTAACGTGCGTGATAGTGATTGCCGCGGAACCGAGTTACGTGCTTTTTCAGATTCATGCACAGCGAGGTAGGGGTGTCCAGTGATATATATATATTTTTTTTGTTATAACGCGCGTGATAGTGATTGCCGCAGAACCGAGTTACGTGCGTTTTTAGATTCATGCACAGCGGGTAGGGGTTCCAGTAATGTTTTTTTGGTTTTAACGTGCCTGATAGTGATTGTCACGGAAGCGAGTTACGGGCGTTCTCAGATTCATGCACAGCGAGGTAGGGGTGTCCAGTGATATATATATATTTTTTGTTATAACGCGCGTGATAGTGATTGCCGCAGAACCGAGTTACGTGCGTTTTTAGATTCATGCACAGCGGGTAGGGGTTCCAGTAATGTTTTTTTGGTTTTAACGTGCCTGATAGTGATTGTCACGGAAGCGAGTTACGGGCGTTCTCAGATTCATGCACAGCGAGGTAGGGGTGTCCCTGTCCAGTGATGTTTTTTTTTTTTTTTTTTTTTTTTTTTTTTTTTTCTTTAAACGTGCGTTTTCAGATTTATGCACAGCGAGGTAGTGGTATCCAATGATTTTTTTTTTTAACGTGCGTGATAGTGATTGCCGCGGAACCGAGTTACGGGCGTTTTCAGATTCATGCACAGCGAGGTAGGGGTGTCCAGTGATTTTTTTTTTTTTTTTTTTTTTTTGGTTTTTACGTGCGTGATAGTGATTGCCGCAGAACCGAGTTACGTGCGTTTTCAGATTCATGCACAGCGGGTAGGGGTTCCAGTAATGTTTTTTTGGTTTTAACGTGCCTGATACTGATTGTCACGGAAGCGAGTTACGGGCGTTCTCAGATTCATGAACAGCGAGGTAGGGGTGTCCCTGTCCAGTGATGTTTTTTTTTTTTTTTTTTTTTTTTTTTTTTAAACGTGCGTTTTCAGATTTATGCACAGCGAGGTAGTGGTATCCAATGATTTTTTTTTAAACGTAAGTGATAGTGATTACCGCAGATCAGAGTTACGTGCGTTTTCAGAATCATGCTCAGCGATGTAGGGGTGTCCAGTGATTTTTTTTTTTTTCCTTTTTTGCGTGCGTGGTAGTGATTGCCGAGTTACAGACGTTCTTAGATTCATGCACAACGAGTAGGGATGTCCATTGATTTTATTTATTTAGTTTATTTATTATTATTATTATTATTATTATTTTGGTGGGGGGGGGAGTTCCCATTGCATCTTTCGTTTTCTATTTCAATACTTTCAGTGGAAGGACCTAAATTCATAACGGGGGTTTCAGGTAGCAGGAGGCGTTTGCGTGTCCGAGTGCAGTTGGTAGTTTTTTTAAAGTGGGGGAAAAATAAGCGAGTGCAGTTGGTAGTCGCCCAATAAAAAATCTGTGTCGTGATTATCTTATGAACAATTATTTTTTAACTATTCATTCTAACGAAGAGAAACAAGTTTTTATGTCTAACCACTTATTGCCAACATACGAAACAAAAATGTGAATTAAAAAAATAAAAAAATAAATAAACGTGCAAACTTTTTTTTTTTAACTCAAGCATAAGTAAACTACACTTATGTATTCTATGAATTATATAATGTATTCGATTAATATTTCCAACATACTTACAGCTCATGTCGATAGGCTAATACGTAATACGTTATCCGAAATGTCGTTAACATTCTTCAGCTATATTTTTAAAAATGTTAAAAAAGTAAAGCGGCTATGAATAGATTTTCTTCCAGACCATAACTTGCGTTGCTTTATTTGCGAAGATACATTAAAAATTTTTCAGTTTTCATAGAAAAATATGTAATACAGTAATGTAAGATATACGTATAAATAATAATGATAAATTTATACGATAAAACGTAAATGTGTTATTATTATTTATATTTGTAATGTCTCTGTATTATTATTATAAATGTCACATTCCACACGCACAGTGTCGTCATTGCCAGGATAATTCTATTGTACATTCACAAGAATTCTTTGATTTGTAAATAACTTCGAAAATCTTCATGCAATTACATCCGAAATTTTTTAATACCATTGACCTAAATGTGCAATTACTGTCAAACAAATTTAGGATTTTTAGTTTTTGTTTTGATTTGAGATATTTTTTAAATGATAAAATAATTGTAGACTTACGCAGTTTTGCAAATTAAAAAAATTTTCAACTTGTGATATGTATAATAAACTCTTTTTTTTTTTTTTTTCTCTTTCAGAGAAACAAAACTGTTGCAAAAATTTGCTTTAAACTTAAACGTACCGCTGCGAAAAGTCTTAGAGAATCCCATAAAGCCTATTTAATAGGAATTTTATTGAAAAGATGTCGCCACTAAAACCAGTTTGCCGCCCAGTGTGGTTTTTATTCAAAAGATGTCGCCACTAAACCTAGTTTGCCGTACAGTTTGGATCTTGTGAAGGATGATCTGATCAAGTTTAAAAATAAATGCATAAAAGTTTTAAGGTACTTTTTTTTTTTTTCTTTTCTACTCTTCTTCTAATAACAAAAAAGAAAATTTTTTTGTTTCTCATTGATTCGCAAACATTGAAACTTATATTTATTCCATTTATTGTTGAATCTTCAATCTATTTTATCTCAGTGATGACATATCTTATACTATTAAGTGAGAAATATTTGTATGTATATTTCACTGATCTCGAAAACGGTAGCTCGAACAGTCACGAGATTTAACACAAAGGTGCATCCCGAAGGGTCATTGTGCACACCGAAGTAATTAATTAAAATGTGAAAATCATAACCTTCTAATTTCTGATAAAAAAAACCATTTAAATTTTAACATTTTATCCATAATTTAATTGTTGCCAATTTTTTTTTCGACAAAATAATAATAATAATTAAAAAAAAAAACAAATAAATCAGAAAGATTAGAAAATAAATTAGAAATATCACTCGCATCGTTACAAATAAGACACCAAATGAAAGGGAAAATTTTTGTAAATCCGATGCATTAAACAGCTTATCAATCGGATGATTAGTTTTTTCTTAATTAATTAAAATGTGAAAATAAAAACCTTCTAATTTCTGATAAATAAGACATTTAAATTTTCAAATTTTATCCATGATTTAATTGTTGACATTCTTTTTCGACAAAATAATAATAATTAAAAAAAAAAAAAAAAAAAAAGAAAAAGAAAAAGAAAACCGTACACTTATTTAAAATGAGGAAAATAAATCAGAAAGATTAGAAAATAAATTAGAAATATCAGTCGCATCATTACAAATAAGATAGCAAATGAAAGGGAAATTTTTTTTTAATCCGATGCATTAAACAGCTTATCAATCGGACAATTAGATTTTTTAAAATTAACTAAAGTATGAATTTTAGGTGGCATCAGCAGAAGATTGTATGGAAACCGTTAGGAGAAAAAAAATGAAAAATCTGCTTCATATTAAGTCACATGATTTTTAAAAGGGATTAAAAATTGCAGTTTTCAAATTCTTTTAAATTTGCTCTCACGAACACAAAAATATACAGCCTGTACCCCACAAGACCATTTCAAATTTCATCAATTATTTTGGTTAATAAACAAAAGTTATTATTTTTTTTTCAAATTAAGTTTTATTCTATTTTCGAAAAGATTTATGTGATCATAGATATAATAATATATATAGATCTATCATCCCCATATTATCGTGCAAAGATTTTTGATGCCGAAAAAAAAAGCTTTGGAATCAGCCATTAAGTGGTAATGAAGGAAAAAAAAAAAAAGAAGAATGAATTTGAAACTATATCTGGGGCTTTTCATTCACCTTTAGTAAATAAATTATTCATGAATTTTATTTGCTAAAACATTCGTGCATATTCCCGTGTGTATTCACTCGGGGAAAGACTGCCATATTTTGGTAAAATCGCCGTCTTTTCCCGAGTGAAAAGGAATCACTTTTTTCTCCCCAATGATCAATCTATATATTATTACTATATCTATGTATGTGATACGATAGATTAATAATTTGGGTTTTAAAAAAATTTTTAAATAGATTATTTATACTCTATGAACCATATTTTTATTTTATCAGCTTCATTAACAGATCCTGCTGGGCGATTTTTTAAATTTTGGTGTTGAAGTACACCGAATGTTTTTCGACAAGAAGTTTAATATAGCAACAGCGATTTTAATCTAAGTAGCGCATCAAATATATAAAAACATAAATGATTTATTTTTACACAAAATTTACAGAACAAATGCAGTTTTAAAGGTAGGAAATTTATTTCAGCAAGCACTATTTTAAACCTAAAAAGCATTAAAAATATAAGCAGAATATAAAGGATTCTTATGTATAAACAAAAAAGAGTCTGATAAAATTATTAGCAAAAAAAACTTCCCCTTTTTATACAAAAAAAAAAAAAAAAAAAAAATCTATCGCTAATATGGCGACAAAAGTTCAAAAGCCGCCAATGGAGCGACATAATAAATTGTGTAACACGATAATGTTTACCTATTTATTTATTTTTTTATATAATAATCACTATGCTAATTTATCATACAAACAAATGAACCTCTGTGTGTTACTGCACTCTCACGCTGTCGAACAGAAATATTTGAAAAATTCAAATTAATATTTAAATAAATAAATAAAAATATGTTTAATGGTAAATATATATAACCATAAAAAGATTAGTTGTCTAAAATACGGCAGAAATAGCGCTCAGGGCATATAGTTACAAGGGATTAAGCCTTATTGTTACAATGGATTAAGTCTAAAATGGTGACAAAAATTCAAAAGCCGCCAAAGACAACTATATTAAGGCTGTACTATCAGGTTTACAACCCATGAATTATATATAAACACAAAAAATTAATTGTCTCATGCGACAGACGTAGCCGGTCACAGCATATTGTAATATTTGGCGTGAAATTGCTGTCATTTAATGGTTGATTGGATAAACAAAAAAAAAAAAAAAAAAAAAAAAAAAAAAAACATACGAAATAACGTAAAAGCAAATATTATGTTGTCTAAACCCAGTTACATTTGAGTCCAGTGCGAGTTACATGTGAACAACACGTATAGTGTTGTTCACATGTAACTGGGATTCAAATATAAAAGGGAAACTCCAATTTTTTCGATACTATCTATTTCGAAACTGTTATATAATAAGCACCTAAATGGAAGCTCATTGGTAAGCTATTGTCGCAGGTAATAGGGACAAGCGCCCGAGTTGCAGTGGATGACCAAATCGCTGCGGAATGCAGCAGGGACCTGGAGCGAGCTTTTGAACAATTTCAGTAATTTATTTTATTTTATTTTTATAAAGCTATATAGAAACGAGTTTCCTTTAAATTTAGTGGCCAGCGAAGCGGGCAAAGCCTGCTAGTTTTATTTTTAATTATGCTGGAAAAAAAAAATCATACATATAATATCTTTATAGCTATACTTTTGAAGAAAAAATATAAAATAGGTTGCTTTTGTGTGTGCTCCTGTAAATTGCTTAAGTATTACATACTCACCATTTAACGTCGCTAAGGTTAGATTTATAACAAAACTGAAACATAAATCCCGAGCTATTTTACATTTTTTTTTTTTTTTTTTTTTTTTTTGAACTTCTATTCTTGTTTGTCCGGTACAAATCTTGCAATCGATTTTTAACTAACTTCCCTACTAGCTAGACATTTGAAACTCTCACAATAGCTCACAACCCGATGACAACACGATACTTCGTAGCCCGATTTTCGAATTTTTGATTTGTTTTCTTTTACTTAATTAAAATATGAAAATAACAATCTCCTAATAGCTTTAAAAATAGCCATAAAAATATTAGCTCTCGGAGCTTGTAGACGGTAAAGTTTGATCCTAGGTCGCGTTTATCGACCAAACTGTTGAGAATTTAACGTGGTTTTCTCCGAAACTCGCATAAATATGGACTAGGACCCCTTAGAAAAAGACCCTTACGGAAGGTAATCCACCTAAGTCTGGGACCCTTGTGTAATCAATCAACCTTAACCCCTACACCATGAAACACCTTCACCCCCTGAAAATTTGAGAAAGAGAATATCTTATAAAAGTATCTTTTTAGAAGTTGAGAAAGAGAATATCTTTAAATAGAAAAAAAAAAAAAAACAAAAAGCTGTAAGAAATAAAAAAAAAAATAACTATTTTTCTCTGGATACCAAAAATCATTCAAAATTTTTTTTTATCTTGAAAACTCGCCAGTAAGTGAAAGACAATCATGATGAAGCAATCTGTTTTGTTCTTAAAATCTTAAAACTAGTCAACGGGAAGTATCGAGTTCGCTCAGGTCCCACTTCTCAAACTAGACTTTCGGACTTTTCCCATGTCTTTTTTTTTCCTAAACTTAGGCGAAAGGAAAAAGCAAAATGGTCTTTCACGTGCTAGGATCCCTTAACACGTTCACTCCAACGCCTTTTGTTTACATAGTCTTCTCAAAAGTTTCCGAGCACTAGCCAATAATTCCGATATCAAAAAAGTAACACTTAAAACTGCCTTGTTAAATAAATCCTTGTCGAATCATGTTCTCAGACTGACTAAGAACATGACTCGACAAGGATTTTTTTTAACAAAGCAGTATTAAGTGTACTTTTTTTGGACAGGGATTATTTCTAGTGCTCGGATACTTTTGCTGCCGACTGTAGCTGTGACCCTCCGGCGTGAACGCGTTAAAAAGACCCCCCACCCCCACACCACCATCACTACGTAGGACATTCCTCTCAGGTCTAGACCTCTTAAATCAATAAGCCTTAATCTTCACCCTAACGTTTAACTGAAGATGTAATATTTTTTGTAAGGAGATAAAAAATGCATTTCAATTGCCTGACATTAGAAAAGTACCGAAAGAAAAATCATGCATTATATAAACAATATTTAAACACTCTCTAACTGTGGTTACCCTTCAACGCTGTTCCACCTTCACTATATTCTACCTCATTATTATTGAAGCTGATGACGCTTTAACACACACACACACACACATATGTATATATGTGTGTGTGTGTTGTTCTTTGTTCCTTAATTCACGTCTTCCTTCCTGGTGTTTGGTCGTTGTAATGATGCATTATTATTGTGAAGCGAAACATCTCAATCTTAGTTTTACTTTTAACGAGATAGCATAAAATATATTGCTTTATCTTGTATACCATCTAAAGTACTACATCATTAGCACTATGTACTACTCTGAAAATTTAGCATATAAGTTACAATAATAATAATAATAATTGTAAGGTAACTGAAAATGCACATTATGCAATTTCTACTCAATCCCCACATATATCTGTATAATTTTCTGCGACCCTCTAAACCAGCCTTTATGGCTAATCTTATCCTAAAGAAACAAGCTTTTATGCATCTGTACATAAATAACATACATTAATTTCGTTATGCTTTGTGTAATATAAATTTGTTGGAAAGTTGCTTTAAAGTACTATAATGTGTTTGTACTCTTAGACAATCATATATCCGAATTCTTTTGTGATATACAAAGCACTCATGCAATTTATACCATTATCGAAATGCTTTTAAAGTCTGATAAATCTGAGTAATATAATATTATTTTCGAAATCTTTTAAAAATATATTAATGAAATGAGAACGCTAACAGACATACCTAGGACCGAAAGATATTTTTCTACTTTGTGAGGAAATGTTAAAAAGTAAAAAAAAGAAAAAACCCGAAAAATTTTATGTATTACACTATTCTACAAAAAAAAAAAAAAAAAAAAAAAAAAAAAAGATCTGATACCATTCTTGCTGATTCTTATGTAAAATGACTCCCATTTTGTCCAGTCACCCACCGTTTTCTCGATACACCAACCCCTCCCTCAATTTCTTTCCCTGTTCGATAATTTTATGGCCATGAATTTGATTTGAAGAATGAAGCATAATTAATTTAACACCCCCAAAAAGTATATAAAGTTTTAAAAATAACATTAATAACAGATTAAAAAAATGTAAGGTAATGCGTAATTTCAATGGCAATTCTCCACTCCCACCCAAAATTTTTCCCTTGTCGCAAACGTCCATGTTTTAGAATTTTCCAACTCTTTGTCCCCTCAGATAATATTTAAGAGGGGACAATACCTAATCTCGCCGGCAGCCTTCGCCCATGTTTTTCTATGGGAAAATTTGTTGCTACCATTACACATGACCTAATGAATATTTTTAAATTCTGTTTTCGCAGTCAGAAAATTCATAACCGTTAAATGAGTACTCATTTTTGAAAAATTCATTTTTTTTTTTTTTTTTTTTTTTTTTTTACATTTCAATTTTGAGTTCAAAAATGCGATTTTTCACAAAATGCATTTTTCTCATTTTCTAGTCGCAAAATGAAATATTAAAATTTTAAAAAATAAATTTTTGGAAAACAAGTACTCATTGAACGCTTATCAATTTTCTAAATGTGAAAACAGAATTGAAAAATATTCATTAGGTAATGAGTCATTATGTAAACAAATTTTCCCATAGAATAACATGGGCGAAGGCTGCCGGCGAGATTAGGTATTGTCCGCTCTTAACGGTTAAAATAATCCTCCCCCCTTCTAAAAATCGAACTTATAGCCATAAAATCATCGAAAAATGATAAAAATAGGGGGGGATTCCTAAAAAACGGTGTGCGATAGGGCAAAATGGGCGTCCTATTTTGATTCAGGAGGTCATTTTACATAAGAATATGCTGAAATGGTGTCAGAGGCAATTTTCATGCCGAGCAGCGTTATTAATAAAAGCATAATAAGTAAATGTTTCAAACAGATTTACATTGTGAAAGAATGGAAATTCATCAGAACAACCTTCACCTTCTCTACTTGCAAAGGAGAAAGGCCTAAACAGCGTGGCCATAGATGGCTGCTGCCTGAACTGTGCAGTGCTCTCTGTATTTTTTTTTCGGGTCCGCTTCTAAATAGGAGACAGTGCTTCATAAAGAGAGCGAAGTAGCTACTGATGGTGGGTTTCCCGAGCACTCATCACAAACGTTTACCACATAAATACGCCGCTAAAGAGACAGAGGAAAGCGACACCGTATTTCCCTTCCGTTACTCTAACGAGGGCCTGACACCCCAAATAGTCGGCTCGTTAATGGCCCGTTTAAATCATTAAAAAGAGCACGCTACTCGACCAACATCATCTATCAGGCCACGAGACGGTTCTCTTCCATCCACCCTGCCGAGCAGACGTATTTACTAACTTTTGCTAGGCTCCGTGATCACACGCGCCTCTCACTCTCTGCCTACCACAGGACTGACAAAAATTAACTTGGATGTACGTCATGGCTTGTGCCACCCTTTGGTGTGCCGTTAATTTTTATACACAATTCTCGAATGTTTGATGTGTTTGCACGCAGAATTTGCTTTGTGGTCGACTCGCATATATTGATTGGATGAATTGAATTCGTAAGAATATATTGGATCCATGTATGTAGCCATCTTCTGCAGGCCGACATATTTCTACGTGCAGTACAGGAACGTATAATTTTTGTTTTGTGATCAGCTCACACATCTGAACCAGATTTCGCTGACTGATTGGAGGAACTGAACATGTAAGGATATATGGGATCTATGCAGTTACTTTTTGTTGTTTGCCGGATTTTCATACGTTATGACTTTTAATACCAATGCATAGTTTTGTTCTATATAGAATTGCGCATTTGAACCACCTGTTGATCGGATAAACGCAATTCATAAGAATATATTGGATCTATATAACCATCTTGTGATGGCCGGCTGCCATATTCATAACTTTCAATGTCAATGCCTACACGCATAACTTTTATTTTGTAGCCTGTTCGGTGGTACGGATTTTTTAAAAAATCATTTTATTAAACTAAGTAGATAAACATACACTGGATAATTATATCTTTGTACATATAACTTTTATTGAATGATCTACCCAAATTGCTCTCTTACATAACCGTTGACGTGCAACAAATTGTCAAATATCATTATTTACTAAGTCAAGTTTTGGAGAGTATCTTAAAAAAAAAAAAAAAAAAAAAAAAAAACTATTGACTGTCAAAATTTTACAAAGAGTACAAACTTTAAAAATATCGCCGATTACTTTTAAAAATCTTTCTAAATGTTTGAAGCCTGACTGCATCATTAGAATTTGTCTTCAATTTTTTAAGCTTCACATATTTATTAAAGGAAATTTAATCACACAAAATTTATCAAACTCTCTTCACTTCATGCAACTTTCTTTGAGATTATCATTATTATAACTATTTTCAAAGATATCCATAATTATTTTTTTAACCCAATTTCAGGAATTTATTTCGGCTGCTAAATATTGAAAAACCTCTCTCTCAGTCCGCAGTGTATCTCTCTCGATACCGGTGAAAATTACAGGCTAACTAGAAAGTACAATCGCTGTTTCTGTATATGATACTAATAATGTTCATTTTTCACTGGTTGATAAATATGCCTCTTTTAGATTAGATAAAATGAACATATAAAATCTTATACTTTTTCTATTATGGCAAGTTTTTAATGATATCTATCAAAATATTTTCTGATTGTGCTTTACAACTTATAACTTCTTTTTAAGCCTGTTACTTTTAACTCAAATTTATGAGTCTAACAGAGTGATTTTTTTTTAAGTTTGAAATTTAAAAATAAATCCTGATTAAAAGAAAAAAAAAAAAAAATCTCTGGGAATCTAGTTTAAAAGCATTTATAATGACTTTTTTTTTTTTCTAAAATACGAAATTGTTAAGAAACAGCGAAGATAATCATATGAAAAAAGTATGACTTTTGTTTTTTGAAGTTTTGTTTATGTATGTATGTTTTTAATACAATTTGTTAATTTAAATTACTAGAATCTATCTTAACCGAAAAAAAAAAAAAAAAAAAGAAAGAAAGAAAGAAAGAAAAGAAAATAGCGGTTTGTACAACTGATGTACTTAAATTTTTTTTATTTATAAATATTGCAACATATAGGGTGCAAATAATAGTTTGACTGCTATATTCTGTCAAGTTTTACACAATATATATATATATTTTTTTTTTTTCATAGCTAAATCAACTTTCTATTTCCAAGTGATTGCTTTAAAAAATAACAACGCTTCTTGCTATATTTTTAGTGAATCGTTTTGATAGTATTTTCACAGCATTTAAAATTATATTCTTACAATATTTTACACACGATTTTATATAATTTAAATTAAAAAAAAAAAAAAAAGAAAAAAAAAAAAAGAAAACATCAATTTTTAAAATAAAATTTTCTGCTCTTGAACAGATTTTAAGTGTGTCTAAAATTAATATTCTCTTTGAAAGAAAACAAGCAAATTGAAATTGAATTAAACATCATTTTAATAAAATTGGGATTTATTTTATTTTTTCTTTTTCTGATTTCGAAAGTCAGCGAAACAGATTGCATATAACAGACTAAAATAAGCATTTCCATTAAAAAAAAAAAAAAAAAGAAAAGAAAGAAAGAAAAGTGAATTAATCGCCAACTTAAAAAAAAAAAAAAAAAAAAAAAAAAAGAATTGTGATTTCTTTTTACTCTGATTTCGAAAGAACACAAGGAAAACAATTTGCCTTCGTCTGACATGATCATTTCTTGAAAGAAAACAAGTGAATCAAAATTGAATTATGAATCAATTTAAATAAAATTGTGATTTCTTTCTTTTCCTTTTTGTCTTCTAATTTCTTTTGAAAGGAAGAAAAACAATCTTCATTTAAGTATGAATAATTATTTCTACAAATGAAGTAATAATTAAATTGAATCTCAACTCCTGCTTTTAACAGTCTAAAAGAAACATTATCTTAAATACTAAAGTAAGTGAATCATAATTGAATTGACCATCAATTCAAATAAAACTGTGATTTCTTTTTACTCCGATTTCGAAAGTAAACTAGAAAAACATTTTGTTGCAAAATAAACAATGGTGATTTTTGAATAACCAAATTTGAAGGGACTTTCTTGGTTTATTATTATTAACGCAAAAAGACTGATTCGTCAAAATGGATTTGTGTTCGAAAACAAACGAAGCAAAGAACTGGAACAATAATTTCTCCATCGACAAACTACTGGGTGATAAAAATCCAGAGAACCGCTTTTCTTCAAATCCGGGAGAGGAGACAGGGTGCCTACCCGGTAACAGTACTCCAGAGGAATCAGAAAACAGCAACGGAGGTAAAGTTCCCTTTCAACTTTTAATTTTTTTTTTTTTTTTTTTTTTTTTTTACCTTTTACTTATTAGCTTTAAAGATTTTAGATTCATTTCTTTTTGGACGATCATTTGCAAATGAAGCGCTGTTTGCTTCCCTGTACGAAGTAAAGGATGCGTTGTGTTTAATTTTAAACACATTGTTCACCAGTTGTTACAAGCAGCCAAACACCATGCCATTCTAGGGGGAAATTAAATTACCCATTAACTAATGTATTTTTCTTTTTAGGACTATTAGTCTTAATCTGGGATTTTTGCGGTGTCATTTTTCGAAATCATTTTTCGATAGTTGGACATTTATCGAAATCTAAAATTTATCGAAAATATAATTGAATAGTTTGAAAGCGATGTTATAATTTGAAAAAAAAAAAAAAAAAAACTAATAGTCTCCGTCCTAAACTAAATTCTGCTTTTGCCAGAATTTTATCAAAATGATTTTTTTTTTTTTTTTTTTTTTAAATAATCAGTATCGAAACAAACACTATCGAAAAAGTTTTTTTTAATAATTTTGAATTAGGAAATAAAAAATGCGCGTGCAAAATGAAATAAAAATAAGTAAAAAAATGAATTTAATGATTTAATTTTTATATAAAACATGATCGCGTGCTATCTTAAAAAGTAGATCTAAAATTTAAAGTTTATGTGGTGCGTGTGGCATCTATAAAAATTGTTTTAAGGAATAGAATAAAGAAAGCCACGATGTTGGTTGCATTTTGTTATATAGTTTGAATTTTTGAATTTTATAGAAGTAATATCTACCGTAGGAATAATTTCTTATGTTAAAACTAGAGGGAATTGTTATGCGAGCACAAACAATGCTACGTTTTTTTTTTTTTTTTTTTTTTTTTTTTTGGGGGGGGGGGGCATAAATTTACGTATTATTATTAAATATTTTAAAGTTAAAATGAGTTTTTTTTTTTTTTTTACTAATATTTTTTCAATCAATTTTCTCTTAGTGTACTTTTTTTTTTTTTTTTTTTTTTTCCCCGCTAAGAACGACGGATATCTATTCCGCTGCAAGCTGCAACATAACAGTATCTTATAAATACTTTATTTAGACATTTGAGAACAAATTGAACTTCAAATTATGATAGAATATTTATCATTTTCTTTTTATTTATTTTTTAATTCTGTTTTGACATTTAGGAAATTTACAACCGCGTTTTCCAAAAATTTTGATTTTTTTTTTTTTTTTTTTTTTTTTTTCATTTTAAAGTTTTAAAATATAAAAAAAAAATATATTTATTGCATTTTGTAATTTTACACTGAGAAAATTTCTGCAACTGACATCTAAAATCTAAATTGTGGCTCTAGAAAAAATAGTACCATGTAATCCTTATAAATTCTAGTCCTCTTTGAAAGCGAGTTCTAGAAACCCCTAGTAGAATTCTAGAACGTTTGCCTATATTCTTGAGAACAAAGTTATTTAAAAATCTCTGCAAATAAATGCGAGTACAAGAGGCGGGTTTCAGCAACTATAATCTTAGTTTATGACCCAATTCTAGAAAATCAAGCGAGAATTTCTCGCAATACAAATAGGGGACCCCTTTGGTGACTTTAAATATTTTAAGCCATTTTTGCGATGAACTGAATTTACTATCTTAATTGTGCAATTAAAGATCTTGGCGAGAAACGTCCGAGCTACTTCGGTGCCAAACTTCAAATTTTGCCAAAGGGATCCAATACTAAAGCTGTTTCATACACAAAATAAATATATAAATAAAATAATAAAATAAAATAAAAACTCTTTTCTGATATTTACAAAATAAAAGTAAAAAAATCTTAATAAATTCCAAATTATAATTATTTACAATTAAGGGGAGAACATAAAAGAACCTCATAAGGTACATAATAACAACAAAAAATATTGTTTTACTGCAGGAAAGAAAAGCAGTGCTTAATTAAATAAAATTATTAAACTAATGCCAAATATCTCTATGAAAATATTTATCCACGTGCAAATACCAGATTTAAAAAAAAAAAAAAATCACCAATTTTTGTAGGTATTTTTCTCTTTAATTTTTATTATTATTCACGTGAAAAAGTATTTCATTTTATTTCTGGAAAATAAAAATATATATAAATCTGTATATATAAATATAAAACCTTCTACCGAATCTAGGTTGAAAACGAAAAAAAGGGTAAAATAAATTAGAAATATCAGACCTATATATATAAATTTGATACCAAATGGAAGGGGCGATTTTTTCTGAATCCAGGGGTGCAAACAGTTTTTCGATGCGACAATTAGATTTTTAAAAAATAACTAAAGTATGAAATTTAAGTGGCAACGGAAAAACGGAAAAGGGAAAAATAAATTAGAAATATCAGACCTATCGTTACAAATTCAGTACCAAATGAAAGGGGTAATTTTTCTGAATTCCGGGGTGTAAATAGTTTTTCGATACGACAATTAGATTTTTTAAAATTAACTAAAGTATGAAACTTAGATGGTAATACTTCATTTCAATCTTTTCATAATTTTTAGTGCGAATCACGCGAATAAAAAAGTCTTTAACTTAAAAATTTATTTTTATATTTTATTTTTCCATTCAAAGCGTTTTAGTGAAAAAAATATTTATGGCGCATGCGCAGGCGTTTTTTACCCACCACTAATCATAATTTTGAAAATTTCTATAGATATAATTTTAATTTGGGTGAAGACCTAAGTTTCTGCCAAGCGCCGTTGAATTCCGTCCAGCCGTTCTCGAGTGATGCCCGGACAAACGTGTTTTAGTCTTTTACCCCCCAGGGGGGAACGGGGGGGGGAATTTCTGAAAAGTTGATAGATATAATTTTAAGTTGGGTGAAGACCAAAATTCCTGCCAACCGCCGTTGAATTCGTCCAGCCGTTCTCAAGTGATGCCCGGACAAAAAAAAGCGACATACAGACACGATGACACAGACATGCACGCACACACACACACACACACACACACACACACACACACACACACAGGCAAAATTTTCTGAAGTCGTTTTCGGCTTTCATGGGGTGTGAAACGTGAAGATATCGCAAAATATTTATTCCGACAAATTTACAGACAAAAGTCTGATTTTATTAATATAGATATGAACATTACGTACGTCTCTCAGCGTCTGTCTGTATGTATTTGTGTAGCTCGCATCACACAAAAACGGTTAGACGTAGAACGATGGAGCTTTACATTTAGGATTGTTATGCAATATCACCCGTATTTAAATTCTTTGAGCAGCTTGGAACA
This sequence comes from Salticus scenicus, assembly GCA_963930645.1. Lineage (NCBI taxonomy): Eukaryota > Metazoa > Arthropoda > Arachnida > Araneae > Salticidae > Salticus > Salticus scenicus. The sequence goes on along the minus strand of OZ005649.1, from coordinate 399,135,786 downwards.
CGGAAAAATGCTCGTTAAATCCAAATTTAAGTTTGTTCAAATTATAATAACGATAATAATAATAATAATCTATATAATATTTCACTAACGTGGACCAGTTTCAATTATTTTTTGTCGAAACGATACGATACGCGAGGACAAAAAAAAAAATAATATTTAAACATGGACAATATTTAAGCACGTGGACTTAGCTCAATGGACTAATAAGAAAAAATGACGACATTTGTCTGATGAGATTATTTTACGAAAAAATGTATTTTTAACAGTTGTTTCTTCAGAATCTTTGCAAGCGTCATTTTAAACCTAGCAATATTTTAAAGATATATACAGAATATGCACTTTTGTGTCATAAATTGACTAAAAAACACAATCATAAAAAATATAATCAAAATAGGAATTATTTTATTTTATATATATATATATATATATACCAAAATTAATAAAAAGTCATCGCCAACATGACGACAAAAATTTAAAAGGCGTCGTGGGAGTCCTATATTAAAACTGTACTGCCTGTGGAAGTATGAAAATTGGGTCGTGAACCATGAATTTTATTTGGAAACCTTTCTTTGAATGATTTTGGTTTCACTATTGTGCAATATTAATTTGGTTTTAATAATAATTTGGCTTCTGGTAAAATATAATTTTTATTAGGTGGTGGAATTGGTTTAACGTTCACGAGTTTCAAATTTTAAAGGTAAATAAGGAAAAAAAAAGTGCGAATATTTCGCACAGGTTTGCTAGTAATAAAATAAAAATAAAATAAATAAATAAATAAAAATTAACCTAAAAAACACGTAAATTATTGGATTATCGTTATTCGAAAGGGAAGAAAAGTATTAAACTAAAATTAATGGTTTAGGTTTGCAAAATTTTACTTTATTTAATCTTTGTCTTAAAACATTATTGTGTTTAAATGTTTAATCCCCTGTATTTTTTACGGCTTTTATAAACTATTTTTAATTTTATAGTTTATAAAAGTGCAGCACACATGTATGTGTTTTATATTTGTAAATTTTCTATTTCAAGTCCCCTCTTTTTTTTTTTTCTGTGCCTGGGCAATGGACATTTACCACTTCTCTAAAAATAATTTCAAGAGACCATCATCAACATTATCCTACACAATTTTAAAGAGTGTTTATTTTTTTTCTTGGCAAAAATTAACAAAAAAATTCTGGTAAAGTTTTGTTTTTCATAAAAAACCTGTATTTATTTCATTATTTATTTCATTATTTAATGCTTCTATTTGTTTCACTTGTTAAATATAAATAAGTTAAAAAAAGAAAAAAAAAAAAGGAAATTACTAGAAAAGTATACCCCAATGCATTTGAAACACTGTGAAATACAAAATATATTTTCCTCGTTAAATTCAAAATCTCATTAAATGCGGTTTCGTTATAAGGCGATTTCGTTATATACCCTCTGTAACATTTAATTGTGTATTTCTCTTTTTAGTAAATTACATTACTTATCGTTTTAAAGATATCCCAGATAACTAAAAAAGGGCTAGACGTAGAGATTTGAGATTTTGTTTTAAGTTTTATATAGTAAATCTAGTTAAGCATATAGTGGAGTTGTTTCAATTTCAAATTCGCCAAAATCCATCAGAAAGTCGTCTTTTTCATTTCCAGTTTAAACATATAATATATACTATTACGTGAGCTGTAAATAATGTTATACCCTTTATTTCTGTTTGAAATTGTTTCAGTATACACTTAATAACTATTTACAGGTATTCTATATATATATACCTAAAAACAATTTCCCTCTCAATAGAAAATTTTAACGTTTTCAGAATTTGAAACGATCCATGCGTGCGAAAATCATCATTTTCAGTTTTATTAAACTTACTTACATATATGCTCTTCATATATACCACTAAAATTAATTTTCATTTCAGATATTAAAATGTAAAAATTTGAGTAAATTTTATTTGCTTACATTTTTTAAAAATTGATTTTTGAACTTTTTTTAATGTGATATGATACAAATTCATAATATATTTATTTTTACGTAATGAAATTATTATTATGAATAATTAAAAAAAAAAAAAAAAAAAAAAAAAAAAAAAAATCGAGACTGAAGAAATAGAATGATTTTTAAAATTTAAATTTTGTTTATCTCAGATACTGCTTACTATAAATCGATCAAACTTCGTACTTGAGTCTACATCTTACACTATGAGTTATTATTAAAATCATTAACGAAATTCATTGATATACATATATATATATATATAATATAATAATTTTGAAAATTCAAATTATCCTTAAGAATCATTCTGTTTGATCACCCTTTGACCGCATGTTTTAAATTGAAAAGCAATATTCTTCATTATAATTATTAATATTATATAACAATTTTGTGTCAGTCTTTCCTATAAGTTAAAATCAGTTCTTTTTTTTTTTTTTTTTTTTTTTTTTTTTTTTGTGTGTGTGTTGGTATTGTTTTGTGTCTATTAATTGCTAAATTTTAAGATTAAATTTTATTACAATATCTATCATTTATATATATATATATATATATACACACACACATATATATATATATATAGTTTATTATGAGCACAATGAAGTAATATGGTGACCATATTAATTTTTTAAAGTTAACTTTTAAAATTTGTGTAATTTTTCAGATATTAAAATCTGTGAATTTATCGAGGAAGTTCTACATTCGAAAGGGAAAATGGTTGCGTACGATAAAAACTTGTAATCTATTTGCATATCTTTTGAAATATATGATGGGAAATATCGCAAAGTTAATATTGTAAGCATATTTTTAACAATTTTTGAAAAAGTGGAAAAGTGTTTTATGAATTCGATTCGTTCATCTGCGCTGGCATCAACGCGGGCTCTAATTTCTGTTATTATTTATAGAATGCCTTCAATGTATGCTATTCAGATTTACTAGAGCATGTTTCCTTTTGAATTTCGTGTAAATAACGCTAATGGTTTGTGTACAGAGACCCACAAAAGAAATCGGATATATTACGGTCTGCGAGAGCTACCTCTCTGAAGCATATTTTAATATCTTTATGATATTCTAAACATAACACAATTAATATTCATTATTCATGTGCGGAAAAGCATGTTTTTTGCAAAATATAGTATGATTAATTTTAATGTTCGATTTACAGGGCTACGCAAGAGAGTAGGTGAAAATTGTTGGTAGTTCCTTTTTGAATTGTGTTATATATTTTTAACTTATTCTAACAAAATTAAAAGTGTAATTTTACATTTGAGAATTGCCACTTGGAGATTATTTTTAAAACATTTAGCTAAATTAGAGATAGCCTTAGAAAATAATTAAAATGCTTAAATAATAAATAATAAATTTAAATATGAATGATAAATTTAATAAAAATAAAAATAATAAATAATAATTTTAAATGTTTTAATAAAGTTACTAATAAAATGATTAAAAATAAATTCAAACCGAATAATTTTACAAATATCTTATTTATATATATTTATTATAATTTATTTAAATGTTTCAAACGAAATTTGGAGGTTTATCGCGGTGACCGTGAAAAAACCCCACTAAATCACCAAGCGTAGAGGGCTTCAAGTGGGAAAGTTACCTTTAAATAATTATAAGATAAAAAACTTTTTATATACCATGTTTTTAAACTTTCTGTTGAATCATAGCTATCGAAATACATTAGCACTTTATCAATGCGTATAAAATTTTTAAAGTGATAATGACGTCCATTTTTTTTTTTTTTTTTTTTTTTTTTAGATTTATAATTTGACTTTTTACAATTTTTTAACGTTCGCGTTTCATTAAATGTATTTATTTTTATATCGAAAGAAAATGAACTCGTATTTTTTTTTTTTTTTTTTTTTTTTTTTTTGGCAACAGTTAAATTATAGCTAATATTTTAATGACTATTTTTAAATCTATTAGGAGGTTATTATTTTCATATTTTAATTAATTAAAAGAAAACGAATCAAAAATTCGAAAATCGGGCTTTTGAAGCATTGTGTTGTCATCGGGTTCCGAGCTATTTTGAAAGTTTCAGAGGTCTATCTAGTAGGGAAGTTACTAGTTAAAAATCGATTGCAAGATTTGTACCGGACAGACAAACAAACAAACTAGAATCGAAGTTAATAAAAAAAGGATAAAATACCTATGACTTCGTTTTCTATATCTATCTGTTTATTTCTCTGCATTACTATTTGTTTTGTTTAACACTCATTTCAGTAAATATTTTGGGAGCACACTATGTAATAAATAAGTAAATTGTAGGTGTTACGTAACTCCTGCTAACCACGTGATTTTTTCTTTCTCGTTTAATATTGTGAATTACGGTTTGAACCTATTGTATAATAATTAAGTTCGTTAAAGATGAACCGTTAGAATACAAATCTGTACCACGACTACCCTCGAACATTGAATAAAAATTCGAAATGTTCGTTTGCAAAATAAAAGTGGATAAAATCTGATATTGATGTAAAAACTCGAACCTATTTCTCTTGAGTCCAACACTTTTAATGGTTATTTTCATTACGAATATCGATTTTTTTTTCTTTCTTTTTAATTTTTTCTCTAAATAATAGAATTTAACTGTTTATTTTGAAAAAAAATCTGGAGTGACTCCACTCGACTTTCCGAACATTGAGTCATTAACAGTTTTGTAGATAAAGTAAAGAAAGAGGAGTTGTTAAACAAACAAAAGAGAGAAAACCATAATAGAGTGTTTGAGTATTTTTCTCCCTATATTAAACGATGTTTTATTTAACTGAGCCCATAGATCATAATGATAAAGAATTTTTCGTTGTGTCCCTGTAAAAATCTATAAATGCTAGATTCACCAAAATTATTATAGTTAGTGCAACAGTGATTTATAATATTCATATAAATTTTCAGATCAGTTGAATAAGGCGTTTAGATGCTATCGTACTTTTAAAAATTTGGTCCCATAGACCATAATGATAAAGAATTTTTCTTTGTGTCCCTGTAAAAACACTGTAAGTGCTAGATTCACCAAAATCTATACAGATGGTACAACTGTGACCTATAACATGAGTACAAATTTTTTGCTCAGATTAATAAGGCGTTTAGACGCTATCACACTTTTAAAAATTTGGCCCCATAGACATAATGATAAAGAATTTTTCTTTGTGTCCCTGTAAAAATACTATAAGTGCTAGATTCTCCAAAATCTATACAGATTGCGTATTTGTGACCTATAATATGGGTATAAATTTTTTGCTCAATTGAATAAGGCGTTAAGATGCTATCGCACTTTTAAGATTTTGCTCTCATAGGCCATAATGATAGAGAATTTTTCTTTGTGTCCCTGTAAAAAAACTATAAGTGCTAGATTCACCAAAATCTATAGGGTTCGTACTATGGTGACTTACAATATTCGTACCAACTTTCAGGTTATTCGAACAAAGCGTTTAGACGCTAGCGTGTTCACTCACAGACATACACACATACATACACACATACATACATACACACACACATACATACATCATCGCAAAAATAGTGAAAACGAATTCATTGGACCTCGAAACGTATAGAAACATCAAAATCTCCAATTCGGATTTTTGACATGATTACAATACTTTCCTCACTATAGTGTTCGGAAAGTAACTAATTGGAATTTTGTTTCCACTTTACGAAAAAAAAAAAAAAAAAAAAAAAGGATGATAAAGTAATGTGTGTGACCTAAGTTCGTCATATAATATTCGGTTACAGAATTATATCCAGTTTGAAAAGCAATGAAAATGCTTTGAAATTTTGTAATATGAGCACACATAATACTTTCAACTCCTGATGTTTGAAATGGGAATAAAAATAATATGGTGCGGTACACACACTACTTCCCCTTACTCTACTAGTTTGAGAAACATTTTCACTTGGAACATATTCTGTATGAACCCCTGTTTGAAAAATGTACCTGCACTATGCTGCTATTAAGCTCCGACCAAAGAGAGGGGTGATGTAAGTTGATGCCTTTGTCTATCTCTGTGTGTGCGTCCCTGTTTTTTCCAAACAAATTGATCTTTAAAAAACAAACTAATTTACCTTACATAAGTCCTAGTTATTTTCACAATGCATTTCAGGCGCTAGCGCACCCGTCGTCAGGTGAAATGTGACAGCTCTCTTCACTGTTGTCATCGGGAAACATCGGCTTCGTTTCTTCACTTCTGTTCGCATTGGTGGATCTTTTGATTAATTGGCTCCATTCCTTTGGGATTCTTGCGTGTTCGCGATCGTTTATTGCCTTGGGGTTAGTAAGGATCTCTAGAGCTTCTCTTTTGAAGGCGTAATTGTGATTATTGTAGTGGGCGATTTTATTAGTATGTATGCTGTTAATATTAATGTAAGGTAAATTAGTTAATTAATTAGGACTATTAATTAACTAAAATAACTATTAATTAGTTATTAATTAGGACTTATGTAAGGTAAATTAGTTTGTTTTTTAATGTGAATTGTCGTCCTATAACAAAAGTAATTAGTACAAATTGATCTTTTTTTTTCTTTTTTTTTTAGAACACTGATTTAATTCGGATAGTTCTCAATTATGGATGATGAAAATCGGTTGGATAATTTCTTTTTCTTTTTTTTTTTATTTATTTAAAATTTATTATTATTATTATTATTATTATTATTATTATTTTCATTCCACTATTAATTGGTATATTTTAAAATTTGCGAACTTTTCTAATTTCCAACTCTTGTTAGATAATTTTTTAATATATATATATATATATATATATATATATATTATTGCAAAATTTTACCTAATTTTAACGAAATTTAAAAATTGTCATTGAATAATGATTATGAGTGCACAGACGAAAAATTATTTAATTTGGTTGATTTTATAGAAAAAATAATATTTAATTAATTTCAAAGCCAGCCGTTCATTGACATTTTTTAATTTGCGAACTGGTGCCCTTCCAATTGAAAATTACGGATTTTACAGAAAAGAAATATCTAATTAAATTTAATTTGAGAGGTTATAAAGCTAGTTTCAAAAATGCGATTTTTAACAAAATGCATTTTTCTCATTTTCTAGTCGCAAAATGAAATACTAAAATTTTAAAAAATCAATTTTTGGAAAAGAAGTACTAATTGAACGCTTATGAATTTTCTAAATGTGAAAACAGAATTGAAAAATATTCATTAGGTAATGAGTAATTGTCGCAACAAATTTTCCCATAGAATAATATGGGCGAAGGCTGCCGGCGAGATTAGGTATTGTCCGCTCTTAACCTTTAAAACACCAAATTTCAGCTTCCCCGAATTATTTGTTTTTAAGTTATAGCAAAGACACAGACCATCCGATAAAAGCTTGATGTTTTTTTTTCAGAAGACCTCAAAATGAGTAATTTTAGCAGAAATTCTTCTTCGAAAATCGGACAATACTTTTTGTTTCATGGATAAGAGAAAGTATTTATCATTCCTAACCAATTTTCTTGGACATGGTGTAATTTAGAAAAGCCTTTTCGCAATAATTACATCCAATAGAAAGTATTCCATGTATCTAAATTTAGCCACCTTTGTGTCTAAATTTGGCATTGTAAGAAAAAAATGTGTATCCTGATTTAAAATGAATTTCAAGAAATTTCCAACTGTAACCCCTAATATATTCGAATTATCTTGTATAGTTTTGTAAATAAATAACGTATGCATTTCATACAATATTCTATATAAGGCATTCTTTGTTCATTTAAACATATGTTAATTTCATTTTGTTTAGTATCTGTCAATGAGAAATTTTGTCTTTAGATTTATTTTTATTTATATTTTTTTAATGGCTTCTTACACGAACCATTTGTTTGATACTAATCCCAATAAAAAGTTAAAAAAAAATATCCCCATGTAGTATCGTTGCAACAGATTGTGTCTTTAAATTAAAGCGGCAGTTCATTTACTTTCAGTGAGGTCAACCTTGGCGACAAATTTGGCAAAAACTAGTAGTTTAGGGTTTCTGAAGTTTCGAAGCTCTCCGACGCACATGAGCCTAGATTTGAATACTCCGCCAAGTCCTACCGACAATGGGTATAAAAAGGAGTAAGTTGACTTATGCGAGAGAGTGTTTAGTCATTGCCATTGAGAACTGTTTAGAGACCTATTCTGGGCGATTGCACTTTGGAGAGTGTGCTCCAAGCGACTGAACTTTGTTCGTGAGCAAACGAAGATTTCTGCTCTGGAGTACTTGATGTTATTTGTTTTACTTCTGAAGAACAAGTGACTGTTTTCTCGGACTATTCCAGAACATTCATCGAGTAATGACTTTTGCGGTACGAGTGACAGTTTCATTGGACTGTTTCCAAAACATTTGATGAATTAACAGTACTATTGGATTGCTTTCGTTGTAGTAACACTTAAGTTGTACAAATTCGAGAAGTTGCGCAGAATAAATTGCGCTCATCGCCTAGAACTTTCCTGTTTCTTTACGAACTACTTTCTCACACAGGAAAGTCGACAAGCTTTTTGTAACAATATAGATTAAAAAAAAAAAAAAAAATGGATTTCCTGCGAATAACTGTTATTTAGGTGCACTCAAAAGAGGCAAACAGCTTGGACTTCTTGGCGAAATTTGAAATTTGGTACCGAAGTAGGGTGTACCGGTTGTTTTGTATTTTGGTACCGGTTGTTTCTCGCCAAGATGTTTATTTATACAATTGCGATACCCATTTGAATTAATCGCTAAAATGACAACAAAAATATAAAAACTGCCATGATACTCCTATGCTAAAGCTATACCAAAATAATTTTAAGAAATGAGTGTAGTAACCGATGCTAGGCAATGAAGCATAGTTACTCCATGCATTTATATGGAAGAATAGATTTAAAAAAAAAAAGACCTCTCGTACTAAATTAAATTATGCTTGCAATGTAAGCAGGATTTTTTTTTTTTTTTTTTTTAATTAATTTCAGTATGCGTGTAATTAGTTAAGAAGTATGTTTAGTGCTAGTACATCAGATATACTATATATACTGGTATATCAGATATACAACTATCATATATGATCTAAAACAATTTTTTGCTTATTATTGTAAAAATTTTTGGAACATGCTCTCAAACCGATCCACCTCGTTAAAAACTAAACAATGACATGCAAGTAAAATAATCTGGTGTGTCATTCACACTATTTTCTTTTTCCCTGAAATTTAATATTATAAATACTGATTGGAGATTAAGAGGTAAGATAACGAGTACTGTTATGTAAACCTATGTTAAACAATTCAAATTAGACTTAGGAAGAGTTTTATATGATAATTAGTTATGTGTAAGGGGGGCTACAGCCCCCCTCAACCCCCCGTTGTATTAATGTACAAAAAAGAAGCGATGAATATTTATCTTACAACATACATTATTTACCATATCTCTATGAGGAATTTATTTTAATTCCCGTTCAGCTTTCCTGGAAATGGTAAAATATTATTAGTAAAGCACATCCACTAACAAGAAATAACTAGTGTGTTGTGGCCACCACACGACTTTCTTCTATATTTTCCTATGCAAATTCACTCAGTAAAAACAATTTATAAAAATTATTATTTAAAAAAATCATCTTCCATGAAAATGCACACGGTTTCCATATTAGAGAAGTAGTATAACACTATATATATATATATATATATATATATATATATATATATATAAAATGAATTTATTCTCAATATTTTTTTTTTTTTTTTTTTTTTTTTGTTAAAAATGAAAAAAAAAATCGATAACTTTATTTTAAATTATCGCAGATCGATGGTTCAACCATTCGTTTTAAAGGTATTGACAAGCTCTTTTGAAAGATACCCATTATGAAAATTTACTCGCCTCGAGTGGGGACTTCCTCCCCCAGGGGGGGAGGCGAGGCTCCTACATATACAAAAAATTTTTCCCAGTTGACTATCTCTATTACACAATATATATATTCGTTTCATTTGGTTTAGTGCAGTCTATAGAAGTTAAACTCAACTTACCTGCAGTTTCCCCCATAGACGTAATGTATTTGAATTTTCTTGATTGTCCCTGTACACGAACCATTTGCTTGATCTTAACGAAAAGCTTACTGTAGCATCCCTATATGATACACATTTAGAATACCAAGTTTGAACTTTCCGCCATAATTTGTTTTTAAGATATGCTGATAACACAGAGACACACACACAGGCATGCACACAAACCAACGGCTAAAAACATGATTTTCGTATTCAGGAGACCTCAAAACGTGTAAATATAACAAAATCTCACTTTTGAGATGTGATATTTGATATACATTATAGACGATTAATCGTCTAGTATGGTAACCCTGCTTTGAATCAGAAGCAGTGCCGTTGCACCTCCAATGTGATTCTGAATGATAGCTACGACATTCGTCTATATTGTTTATATTCAGAAGAATCACAGTGGATTTCCTAATTTTTTTAAGTTAACAGAAGATGCCAATTTATAAATTTCATGAATTTCACCGGGGTTCACAGAAGATTATTATGTTGGATTGGCCCATTGGCCATCCCTGATGTAGAAAGATACCACACCACTTTTCAACGTAAACAGGCCCTGACTAACGCCAGGGCATGCCGGGCAGTTGCCCCAACAAGCATATGCAGAAATTCTGCAACCTAAAGACATCTTATGCCACTGCAAGGGGGCCCCCCAGAATAAGCTTGTCCTGGGGCTCCACGTAGTCTAAGTCGGACCCTGCACGTAAATTTAATTAAAGTTTAATGGGAATTGTAAAATCCGCACCTATGCCTTTATCACAACGAAAGCTTTCACCACGAAGTGATAATGAGAGTGAAGATGATATTTCCGATATCCTCCTGCTAAAAAAAAATAATAAAACACCCACCGTTTATACCAACCGTTGATGTAATCCAATCTGATATTTTTTTTTCTTCCATGACATTAAGATTGCAGAGAGGTTATGGAATTGATAGGAAGAAATTGCCCCACACTTATTACAAAATAGGAGCATGGAATATCTTTCTGTATTAATCCCCCCACCCTCACAGCGCACAAAAGATAACTTATGAGATAAGGGTAAGTTATGAAGCAGCAAGTTATGAGAAGGGCGAAAGATTACAACCAGAAGCTTTGCCGAGATAGAGAAGGGCTATCAAAAGCAAGTAAGGAGTAAGGAGCTTTAAACGCTCCGGGAATATTTATCGTCAACTAATAACATTTTGTTAAATGCTTATGTCCAGGCATCGGATTTAGAATTATACTTTCCAATAACAGGGATTTTTTTTTTTTTTTTTTTAAAGAATGAATGCATGTATAAACCAAAATTTCTTTTGTATTAATTAGTACTAGTATCGCCCTGTGGTCGAAACTCGACCCTTTTTTTTTTTTTTTTGCAAAGCGAGGCAAACCAAAGTTATTGCCTTCTCCTAAACGGAATGCAATTGCAACACAGCTGCGGCAATTGTTTGCCGATATTCACTCTAACTCAATCAGCAGAGTTTTACTTAATATAACTCTGTAGATGTTAGCCTTTCCTGAAATGAGAGAAAATCGCAACGTGAAAACGCCCCTTTGTTGTGTGATACAGCCCAGAAGCTAATAGGTACCATGGCAAACCAAGGCCTAAACAAGTATCAAATTCTGTTAAATTAATTCGATTGGTTCATTAAGTCCAGTGTTTGAGCAAAAAAAAAAAAAAGAAAAGAAAAAGAAAAAGATATTTTTCAAAAATGGTCGAATTGAGTTCGGGAAATTTCAAAACGTGTAACTTTATCGAAAACCGAAAATCTAAAACTTTTCTGAATCTTTTATTTTCTACTTATATATGCAAAGGAAAGAATAATAAATCCACTTTAAAAAAAATAAAAATAAGTAGTCAATTTCACTTAATTAAAATGCAAGGAAATCTCAAAACGTGTAAATTCATCGAAAACCGGAAATCAAAAGTTTTTATGTATCTTCTACTTGCTTCTTCTACCCACAAAAGCTAGCAATAAAGACATTTTTTTAAAAAATAAGTAGCCAATTTCAGTTAATTGCAGTTAGTAACAAATCCATTTTCCTTTTATTTAGTATATTAGTTGAATATTTATTGTTTAAATATCACCCTTTGAAGTGAAATGTTTATGTTTACATTCGAAACTGGAAGTTTGCCATTTTTTTTTTCTGGAGTTTTGTGATTTTAAATTAAAATTTTATCAATTTTACAGAAAAAAAAAACTCAATCAAACACATGTAGACAGTAACTTATATATAACTATCCGCGATTGTAATGAAATGCTCGCCCTCTGGTGGGCTAAGGTGAAATTATCACACCACTGCATATCCTCATATTATGCAATCGACTTTCCATGATGAAATTACACGTGGCTGTTATATTTACTAACAACTGCAGTGTTCAGAGAGCGCCATCTATCGATCATTACAAACGCGGATACCCAAATATCGGAATTAAAATCGGCAGATAATTTCCGTTATTTTTTAATAATTTTTTACAAAAAATCCAATGGACGATTAACTTAGAAAATCTTTTTCATGGCTCCATGGACAGACAGTGACGTCATCACTTCGCTTGCGTATAGTGATGCTACATTATACAAATTACTGTGTCTATGGTTTTATTTGAGCTTTATGAAATTGCCAGATTTAACAACTTTCTAGTTTTAGGTATTTTTTAATGTAAAGGAATACCTGTATAAAAGGGAAAAATGGGGGAAAATGCAAATAAAATAAATGTATTTTTAAATACCTTCTTGACATCGTAAGAAAATAATATTTGTATTCGCACCTTCCGGCTAACCATACCTTTCGAATGATACCATTTTCAACCCTCTACTCCCATAATTAATATGCTAAAAAGGGACAACAAATTTTATGCTTGCCTATTAATATATAGATGACATTACTCTATTGATTAATAACATTATTTTAGTTTACTTCAACCCTTTATCTACTGACGGTACTTATAAGTACCACCCATTTCAAAATTACATAGAATAACCATTTTTACGAATATTCTAATGGTATTTAGCAAGAACACTCTTTTAATTCCGTTCTTCCAGGATACATGGCAGCACGGGTTCTATGATGAGTATTTTAGCTGGGAAGGCGAATAGTTTTAAAACTGACGTTGCGTTTTCAGCTGCCATTCTGATGGGATTGTCAAGATTGTCATTTTTGTTCCGCAAAAGTATTTTATGTGTTAGTTAAGACCTTATAAAACGATTTGACTATTTATTTTAAGTGAACAGTGTATATAATTGATTTTACAGTTGATTAACTTTGTGGTCCTTATAAGTACTGTCAGTACACTGGATGTTAAAGAAAGCACAACTTCGTGTTTACTTTACGTCCATGTAGTTTGTTATTGTATTTCATTGCTTTGTAGGGTCATTACTAAACTGTAATAGAGTTATGCTTTTTTGGAATTTCTTTTTAGTTTAACTTATTTATTTTGCTTTTTTACTTTTTTTTTTTTTTTTTTTTACTTTTTCGAAAAGTTTTGAAATTTGAATCTGAGCTTGCTTTTTTTTTTTTTTTTGCCACACAATTAATTGCAATATCTATTCTTTTTACAACATTTTAATTTCTTTGGGTGTAACTGAGATTTAACAGTAATAGAAGGTTTTCAAGATGCTATTATTTTTTTCCTCTTCTTATAATGTCTGGAAAAATGAAGCTCAGACTTCAAGAGGCTTCGTATTTATTACAGAGCCTACCATTTGAAAGCAGTTGTGCACTAACAGGTGATTCTTCAGATGAAGAAGTCCCAGCAAATAATCTGCTAGAATTTTCGTCAGATTCTGAAGAAGACGATCAAGAGACTGAACAAGACCCACGGTGCAGTAGTTCATGTTCAGAAAATGCAGTACTTCCTACCCCAGGATTCAGTAAATCAAGAGTGAATAGGCAATGGAAAAAAAAAAAAAAAGAGAGATGTCCAGACCGAAGTTCCCATTTTACCCATAAAAATATGAGTTTGTGGATACCACATTTGAACATTTAGCTGCATATATAGCATATAAAGAGTAGCAAGAAAACATATCTTCTTTGAAGTATAGGCGTTGTACAACCAAAGGACTGCTTACAAAATCAAAATCAGAACCTAAACGAAAAGGAAGACCCAAATCTAATGGCAATGAGTAAGTTTTCTGTGCATATAAGAGGAGGAAAGGGAATATGTCTGTTTGTAAAGATATCCGCTTAGAAAATCGTGGATGCCGTTGGCCAACTTTTGTTTCGAATCGGGGTTCTTGTGAATTTTGTGCTTTAAAAAACATTCAATCGAAACCTCACTCAAAACTCGCAACGTGTACCGTAAACCGGGGTTACTTAGACCACTTTTAAACTTCAAACACCCATCACTCAAAAGCAGTTTATATTAGAGATTAACTAATTTGTGGAAAACAGGAAAACTTGGGTCTATTGCTCTACTTTATTATTACATATAAGAAATTTTTTTGAAACATGCATGTTAATTATAAGAAAATAAAAACTTGGTGGTTTTAGTTACCCCGTGATATGGGGTAAGAAAAACCAGTGGTTGTAAATCAATGTTTAACTTTAATTATTCACTAAAGGGTAACAAAATCCACATAAAATGACAAAATAAATTTATTTATAATATTTTACATTTGATGTACTAGTAAAAAATTATACAATAATGACACTAATATTAACTTAATCTAACATTTAATTATTAAGTGCAAAAGGGAAAGTATGACGTCCTCTATTAACTTTAACAGGCTTAACAATTGTAATAATGTCTGTGATCTTAATGTCCATCTCATCATCAACATTTGGAAACAGATAATAATTTCCCAGTGATTTGGAGCTTTTCCTAAAAAATTTTACCTTTCCTGTTTCTTCCTCGGGTTTAGTTTCTTGAACAATAGCATATAATTGTTTTTTCACTTCTTTTTTTCTATTTTCATTAAATATAAGTTCTACAATAACCTATACATTTGGTGTAGGATCCTGTATTTGTACTGAGTAATTTTTGTATTTTCGGGCACCAACAGGCCTTTGATACTTTCGAAGCATATTGTGTCCTGAAACAAGGGAAAGCATAAAAATCATTTATTTAATAATTACTGTAATTTGTTAATAACCAGTACTTTTTTTTCCATTTTATATGGTATAATGTAGTATGGAGTAACAAAAGCGACTGGCGTTTGTTACCCCATTTGTGTAACAGCTTTAGTTTTTTATATATAATATATAAAACTAAATGGAAATGCATCCTGTGAAATGGCAAAGATGAAAAAGTATTGTTTGAGGTTAGGTTGAACAACATTTGTTACTAAATTCTATTGAAAATATTATTGGGATCATTGAAGTTATGTAGGTTATAAGATTTCACTAAAAATAACATCAAAACAAAAATATTTATGTAAACTTACTATTAAAAACTTAAGTAACTATTTGTAGACTAGTGAAAACTCTGTTAAATAATGCAAACAATAGCATCAAAACAAATTTCAAGACATCTAACACAGTGTTGCCAAACCAGCTTTCAAAATTTACCTATTAAAATGGCTTTTGTTACCCCGCCGGCCTAAGTAACCCCGGTTGACGGTAATGTATTTTTGCGTATTAATGAAAAGAAGATCATCAAATTTAAGTTTGTGTAAAACCTATTTTTATATAAAAAAAAGTAAGTAAATTTAAAAAAAATTATAATTTTCAAAAATAAATTTTTTTGTGCTGTAACATATTAGTGTTCGCTCGTTATTAACATTTTTAAGAGTTAAAACTGCGTTAAAAAAAAGTCATACGGTCTTTTTGTATTATGAGACTGTTTTAGCCCTCCGTGTACTGACGGTACTTTAAAGTACCAAT
Source organism: Salticus scenicus (assembly GCA_963930645.1). Taxonomy (NCBI): domain Eukaryota; kingdom Metazoa; phylum Arthropoda; class Arachnida; order Araneae; family Salticidae; genus Salticus; species Salticus scenicus. Next base: position 399,120,011 of record OZ005649.1, on the reverse strand, counting down.
TTAATTAATTAGCTTTAACGGATTAAATTTCCCAAAGATGAGTATTTTATTTATGTATATTCCTTACTTTTTGATGTAGTGACTAAAAAAAAAAAAAAAAAAAAAAAAAATTGCACGAAAAAAATTGCAGTACATCATAATGCAGTAGATAAAGGGTTAAAATAGAAAATCATTTTATTGCAGATAATTAAAAAAAATTCAAGGGTGTTTTCTCACTCTGTGTGTATGATATTTTAAAACGTATTTGAGATATGAACTTTAAATTTTTCTCAACCATACATTTTAACATCATGAATAAAATAAACTAAAAATAAGAAGTTAATAGTTAGAATGGTGTTTTGATGTAGTGAATTGTATGAAATAGAATTTGTTCTGTTTTAAGAAATTACGAACAGATTTTGTTGATAATTAGTAAAATATACATACACAGAAGTAACAACATTTTTTTTTTTTTTTTATTGGGTGGAAAAGAGATTTTGGAATTCTTGTATTTGTTAATAACCGATTTTTCTATGTGTGTGATGTTTGAAATAATATCAATGAATCATGATTTAGTCTTTTAAATGATCAATTGTGTTAATGTACCTTATAAAATTTTAAATGGGTACCTGTTCATTCAAGTAAAAATTGAGGACAGTTTATTTATTTATTTTTTAATTTTGGTTTACTTAAAAGTTTTCTACATTATTAACTTAGCTGTAAAGGCTTTATTTCAAATATGAACCTGGTTTTGGGGTTCTATCATTTTAAGGTTGTAATAAATTTAAAATGAAATATTCAAAGGCAAATAAAAACAATCAATTAAATATAACGATCATGGAACGGAAACTCGAAACTCGAAAATATTCTTAAGCATAACTTCGTATATAAGTTGAGTTGTGGGGATTAAGGCCGACTGACTGCACTTGAGTTCTAGGCGGGGGAATGGCCTCTGGGGGGGGGGGGTCTTTCTAAGAGATCTCAGCCCGTATTCTACAAGTTTCGGAGAAAATCACGGAGAACTTCGAACGGCTAGGCCGACGAGAGTGACCTGGAATCGAAACTGGCACCTCTCGTCTACTAGCTTTGAGCGCAGAACCGCTCAGCCGTTGGTGAGCCAACAACTTCGTATAAATTTACGACCCCCACCAGTGGCCGATCGGTTCTGCGCTCAAAGCTGGTAGGTGGAACGTTCCGAGTTCGATCCTACGTAGCGCTCATCGACCTAGCCGTTCGGAGTTTTCCGTGGTTTTCACCGAAACTCGCGTGAATACGGGCTAGGACCCCCCACGGAGGAAATTTCATCCATTGGCCTAGGACCCTAGAGCAATCAATCGGCCTTAAATTACGCCACACCTTGTATGTATGCAATGGAGATTATTTTTAACCAGTGATTGTGAGAAAAAATATTATGATAGCACTCTTATTTTTTGCTTACGTAAAAAAATCGCGATGTACAGTCACTTCCAGCTATGACAAGCGAGCATGTAGGGGATGGGGTATTGTGAAAATTTTCAATGAATATTTATCAAAAGTCGCCAATACCCTTAAAAAGAATGGTTGAACCCTAAATTTGAGATAATTAAAAATAAATTTATCTTTATTTATTTATTTATTTTAACCCCACCCCACTCCCCCCAAAATGTATTTAAAAAAGATATCGCTTAGTAGTGTACAAAATTAGTTGTATTTATTTGCTATGAAGTCGAGTTTCTGCTACAGGTACAAGTTTTAAGGTCCCCTTAATGTGAAAGGCAGGTTTTTATCGTTTGGTCTTTGTGTCTGTGAGTGGGTGAATGAGTTTGTTAATTTACATTGAGTGTTATACTTTTCTGACATGAAAATCGCCTGCACTTATCATGGAAAATAATTTTAATAAATAATTTGTTCTGCAGGAATTTATATAGGAGAATATAGAAGACATTTTTGCGATGGTCACAACATACTAGTTGAAAATGAAAATATAAAAAATCTTTTTTCTCAACAATGATATAAAAATATTGATTTGCCCTACTGAATGCATAGGTATAGTAATAAGACATAGATTGATCATCGCGGGTTAAAACAACACCACCTGTAATAATGCCTCCGAGCTGAGCTCTACGTCACGGAAGATCGGCCGATTTCATCCAATCCCCACGATCCAACATGTATCATAGGAAGTGTTGATTGGATAAAATCGGCCGATGTTCCATGACGTAAAGCTCAGCTAGAAGGCATTATTACAGGAGGTGTTGGTTAAAATAGGATTCCTTTTCATTCGGGGAAAAACGGCCATTTTACTCTCTAATGGCTGTCTTTTCCCTAATGATGAATTACACACAGATGATTTAGCTTGTAAAATTTATGAATAACTTATGTACGAAAAAGGTGAATGAAAAACTCTAGATACAGTTTCAAATTCATTTTCTTTCTCTTTCTCCCTTTCTCTCTCTCTCTCTTTTTTTTAATAAATAGCGACATTTAAAGAATTATATATCTATGAATTACTGAAAATGTATTAATTAATTTGTTATTTAATTAATTAAAATTAACTTTAATAAAATTCCCTGCAAAAATAGCAGTATTTACGTCATAATAATAACAAAACAATTGATTATGAAAATTATACTTGAAATAAATTTGTGAAATACACCAGATACACAAAGATATGTGGAATATAACTTATGTATGGAAAGTTATCCTACTTGCTTTAATAAATTTTTTCGAACAATTAATAAATTTCGAATAATTGACGCAAACTTCGTCATTCAGAATATTTATCAACTTTCGCAATAGTCCTATTCTATTACTATTGCCGAGTTTCATACTCTCTAATGGCTGATACCAAAACTTTTTTTTTTTTGGCATAAAAAAAAAACATTTGGTCGATAACATGGTGATGATAGATCTATATGAATTACTATATCTATGATTGAAGGATATCTTCAAAGGATTGAGTTAATCTGAGTTAGTGTTAACGTCCCACTATAGCTACTGCGCTCCTAAAATTTTATTCGCATTTTATAATATTGTCACCACTATCGTCAATAAGAAATTTTTATTGACTGTTTTAATACTAGAATATATATATATATTATTTTAAATAGTGATGACAATACGATAAAATGAGCGTAAAATTTTAGAATTTTGCGAAATCTGGGTACTCTCTACAAACACTAGTCGTTGGCCTATGAACAGATAAGGTTTCGCGCAGTTGGCACTTAGTTATCTGGGACAGATGCAGCTGGCCCAATATCTTTTTTTGTCCCCTCTGTTGGCATTTTATTTGTTGGGCTAACTACAACTGGACCACCAAAATGAATAACGTTACGAATCCAACAACAATTGATGTGTCCAATTTGAATGTACAGGTTCATTTCTAACCATTACGTAACTTCAAAGAAAATATGTAATTTTATTACATGCATTAAAATATCGCCAAGGATGTTGATTTTTTGCAGGAAGGTATAAAAACAGCAAATAATAAATACTCAAACGTATTGCCAAAATATTGCATATGGACCAATGATTTGCCAACGACTATCCCATCAATCCAACCAACAACCATTCATAACCGTTGGAAAAAAAAAAAAAAAAGAAATAAAAAACGACCGTTGTTTTAATGTTGGCCCATATAAATTTTGTTTGTAGGGATTGATATCTTCAAAAGAGAAGCTAATCAAATAAAAAAACTAATTAATTTTTTTCTCGATCGCACTGGACTACTTTATTTTTTTATTTTCTCTTTCCCATGTATAGTAGAAAGTATTGTTTTTGTCAATATCTGATGTTGAGTTTTGGCTACAAATACAAGTTTTCAGGTCCCCTTAATCTGAATAATAGGTTTTTATCAGTTAGTCTTAGTGTTTGTGTGATGGCGAGTGAGTTTATTTTCAGAACTACTCGAAAGCAAATATTAGTAAGAAGTCCAAATTCTGTATTTTAAACTTGTATTTTACAGTGATATTGCTTAAAACATTTTTCTGAGATCGGACAAAAAAAGTCCTTGTACAGGGGCACACAAAATAATTTAAATATATTACGTCTATGAGCAAAATTTCTGGCTGATACATATTCATGTCTTCAGATTGCACTAAACATGATGAAATTAACATATATTCAAACGGGCTCTCCGGAAAGCTTAGACGATGAACACGCAACGTGGGTTCGAAACCGTCAGTTACTGTGTACTGGTTTTGTTAGTATAACATCTCGGCCACTGGTAGGGCAAAACAATAGACGAGAATTTCAAACCAATAAAATTATGCAGCAAATTAAGATAATGTAAATGTGATTTTGTAGAGGTAATTTGCATCACGTGTGACAATTGTTTTACTTGGTATAATGCTTAGTCACAAATCATGTTGGAGTAAAAAAGATGTTTACGTTGTTTTTGCAGGTGAGGAAGACCGTCGCAATAAACGTCCCCGCACCGCTTTCACATCTTCGCAGATCAAAGCTCTGGAAGCCGAATTCGAACGTAACAAGTATCTGTCGGTGGCCAAAAGGACGCAGCTCGCAAAGACGCTCAAGCTTTCGGAGACACAGGTGAGACACTTTATTTTTTAAACTTCGTGAAATCACTGGGATTTATTTTGTGTTTTTCGTAGGTGACTTCTCAATAACTGTTTGACGTATTAGTTTGCACGGGTTTGAAATTTTAGACCCTTGCTCAATAATCGTTTGGCGTGTTCGTATTAGACGTTTGCATGGGCCTGAAATTTTAGACCCATGCTCACACGGTAGCAGTTTTAGCCCGTTCTGGATCAAAATAAAAATATAGGCAAAATGATAAAAATAATACAAGCAAAACATTAAGCCAAAAGCCGACCTGGTCCGTTCACTTTGCTAATTACAGCAGAACCCACTAAGGTTTAACTAATTTCAAGCTCGCTCCGTTTTTAATGACTTTCACATCACAAATATCTTTCTTTCATGATGATTTATTTATATAAAGATGGGGATAAAATAATAGGATAATTTTGAATTCAGACATTTGTTCGAATAGCTGAATGATTTTTCTTGGAAATGCATGGGCATAAAGTAAATGTTATACCATATATAGGAGAGACTCGTGTACCTAGGGCCGCTTTTTTTCAATGACCAAAAAAGAGCCCTTGACCTGTTTAAAACTATCAAACTGATATGAACATATCTTTAGGAATAATTACTTCCAATTGGGATTAATATAAATACCTAAAATAATGAATTCCGATAAATAGAAGGTTTTTAAAATAACTTCACTCGTGGCCCTAGGTACAACACCCTCATTGTACCTAGGGCCATTCTCTCAAATTTAGATTTCACTTTGTAATGAATAGAAAACAAGCATATAAACATGTATTTTATAAAAGAAACAATATCAAGTAATATATTTATTTATCATATAATAATTATCATGTTGTTGTCTTAATTTAAAACACGAAATTTTTTATCTTTTTTTTTTTTTTTTTCTTCTTTGGGATATTCTAACAGAATGTTTTTTTTTTCTTCAATTTCTTTTTTTTTTTTCTTTTTTTTTTTTTTCTGGAGTGTCTCTTGGATTTCTAGATCTCTCTGGTTTTCGGTCACATCTTTTCTTTGATGTGGGAGGTTTTGCTTTAGGTAAAGGTTTTGCTTAGGTTCGTACCTGTTAAAGCTTAACACACGAAAAGATGTTAGACGTTGAAGGTTTCGAAATTTCAACAGGACACAAAACAGAGACATCCAGTTCTATCATTGTTGGTTCACTTTCTTACTGGAAAATCTTTTTTTTTATGGAGGGATCTTGCCTTTCAGTCATATTTGAACTTAAATATTCATCCTCAGTGAATGTGTTTTGATTCGTTGGCCATATGCCGGATACACGAAAGCCTGATAGAATGTTTACAGGGGTAAAGGCCGGCGGATAGGACTTGCCAACAGTTTCAGCAACGTCATACATAGTGATTGGTTTACCAGGGTTTGCCAGCATCCAATTACTAGAGGCTGTACTATGTTTTTTAACACTTTCGCGACTGCTGACGTAGATTCACGTCATTTGAAAATGTGAAACTCCACCAGTGGGCGTTTCTTTTGCAATTTGTATGTTATTTGTTTCTAAAAAATATACACAATATTCATAATTGTACAATCAGTATACTATGGATGCAAATACTTTGATTAAAGAGAGTATGATCATAATGCATACCCATTTGTAATATTAATGTGAATACGGAAAATTTTGTTTTGAAAAATTGTAACTTATGAGGAAAACGCCCACAGGCGGACCTTACTGTCAAAAAGACAAAAATATACGGTCGCGAAAGTGTTAAAAGGTTCAAACACACTGGCCCTAGGTACAAGTTTTGGTAACTTCATTCAAAATGCTTTCCACTAAAAAATCCATATGCAGAGAGGACTAATTAAATATCTCATTTATTACTCAATATAGCAAGCAAAATTATACACTAGAAATAAAAGAAAAATATTTGGCTTTCCTTTGTAAAATAGCAAAAGAGATGAGCTGCAAAATTTTACTTCAAACCATGTAAATTCGTTTTCTACATGTAACTTGCCAAAACTCTCTCCTCAAAAGTTCCAAAGTAGTTGTAAAAGTAGCAGTTGGTGTTGTTACTCGTCCAATTGAGTATTAAAACTTAAATATTATTCAAATAAAGTGGGGTGGCACTAGGTACATGATGGCCCTAAGTACACGGGTCTCCCCTACATTTCAATAAAGATTTTATCCCGAAGGGAGAAAAAAAAGAGGGAACTGTTTACAAATTAAACAAATAAAAAAGTTTGGGGGCACAATAATAATAGCAATAATAATAATAATAATATTGCTTGAAGTAAATTGTATCTGCAGCATACAATTATGACGCTTCTTTTAATACACTGTATTAAATTGCAGATCATATCAGCACCTATATTCAGGAAGTTACAAAATTGCTTTAACAAAATCAAAAGCGCACGGTTTTTCTTTCCCCTCTCTCCCCCTTAACCATGCAGGGTTTTCAAACTAATGCACTGAGAAAGAAATCTGTAACTGACATCTAGAATCTAAATTGCAGTGTTGTGCACGAACGCGTTCATTTGAACGCGTTCATGAGCTTAGCTCAAAAATTTTGAGTTTTGAGTTGAACTTCGCTCGTTTTTTAAATAATGAACTTGAGTTCAGCGTAGTTCGTTTTTTACACGAACCTGAGGGTGAAAAAGGAATTCAAACTCAAACTCATATTAAATATTTCTGTCTGAAATAGGAAGAGGAAAGTAGAAGAAGAAAGGACGGAAAAGAAAATAACTGTGAAATTTGGATCCCTGAAAAAAAGGGCATTTGGGAAAAAAGGCACCAGAAAAAGGGGCACCCGGAAAAAAGGGCACTTTTGCAGTTTGCATTTCACAAAAACAATAAACATCAAATAACGAATTTAAAGCATGATTTTTCATAATACATTTTTAGAAATTTCAATCAATTAAATTGGTACCATTTTTACTTAGTATATACCTGGGGGAAGGGGGGGGTCTAGGAGCAGACAGAAAGAGAATAATTGTTTTTATATCACTTTCTTATTGATTTTAATGAAACTTTCTCTAATAGTCCCTTGCTGTTTATGAAAAAAATGCAATGTCACACATACTTCGGGCTGAAGGGGCGGGGGAGGAAATTTTTTTTATATCATCGACCTGGGATCGAACCCAGCACTTCCTGCCTAGCAGCTCTGAAGGCATTTGCACATTTATTAATTTGCAATTTGAGTGTAATATTATAGTGATATTTAATTACATTTAAAGATTTATGGAAATTATGTTATCAAAGAATGGCAAAATCTCGTTGTGTATTTTACGAAATATTTATAAATTGTCTGTATTTTATGGGATGCATTTCTTTTAATAAAAATTTACGATTTTGAAAATATTTTATATAGATTCAGTATATTTTTAGTTACTAGAAACGATAACCATATAATATAAATAACTTTTTAAAATATTTAAGGCAGCGTTTAATGGAATAATCATCATTTTTGTAAAATTCTAATTTTAGTTTTAGGAGCTATCTAAGAGGAAAATTTTAATAAAAATTTCCCGCTTTCATATATTTGAATAGTTATTTCTTAAAACAAATAAAGAAATAAGTAATAATTATTTGTTTAATAAAATAAACAAATAAATAAATAAATAAGTAAAATTTGAAAACATATAAATATTATGATGCGCATTATTAATATAGCATTTCCCCCCGTTCTTGTGCTTTGTATGCCTTAACTAAAATTTGAAGGAATCTAGAATCTTCGTTCTTCTTGGTCAAGATGTTTTCAACATATGCAGTTTTCTTGGAACTAAGCCGAATCCAATGTATTGAGAATTGTGACTGGTATACGCCAATTTGTCTGTGGGGTAGATTTGTTGTGTGGGCAATTCTGGTACACAAAAGCAATTGCCTAAAGCCCTTTCCTTTTATCATTGATAAGAATGGTTAAAGGTTAAAATGAGCGTTATCGCACGGTAATCATACAGAAGTCGTTTGCAACGTGGTAGGTCATGTATAAGATAAAAATAAATTACTTCTTTGCTTAAATGAGTATTTTTAATATTAAGTTCTTAATTTAATGATTTAATAGAAATAAAGCTATAAGATAGTAGAAATAAAGTCATTTATATATATATATATATATATATATATATATATATATATATTGAAAACCTTTTCAAACATTGCATTAGAGGAAAATAAGCATCACATGAAGTACTAGAAAAATTTGAATAAGTCCATGAAGCAATTAATAAATTTTATTGAAATGCGAAAAGTTTTATGATGTAATATAATAATAATAATAATAATAATAATAATAATAATAGAAATTAATTTTTATTTTCCCCCCATTTTCGGCTTTTACAATCAAATACAATTTTTTCTATTTTATGATAGTTGCGATATATATTGAACCGCATTTAGAATTGCATAAATGCATTAATACATAACATTGAAACGTATGTTATTTTTATTACCTGAGAAAGTACAGTGCAGCAATATAAAAAAGTGACTTATCATTCATGTTAAATTATTTTTACTTTTCTATAAAGAAGTAAAAAAAAAAAAAAAAAAAAAACTGCCTTTGTAGTTTTTCTTTCTTAAATTGACGACGCATTTAGAGAAATATCTAAACTAGCCTATTTTGTGTAAAATAGAAGACAGTGCAGAATTTTTTACCCCTTCAATTGTCTCAAATTATGAGCAAGAAATACGACTAATATATACAAATTGTGATTAGGTTTTTTTTCGGTAAATCCAAAGTACATAAAATTCATACATTTTAATATAGTGAAAAACAAATTTCAGTGATAGGAATTAATTAAGTAAATTTCCTTTTCTTTTTATTGTTTAACTGTATGTGTGTGTATTTGTATATCTCTAAAAAGACGTGCATACTTAGTATTAAGTCATACTGACTGATTGAATTTTATTACAGCAATTTGTTTGATAATACACATTAGAAGAATTTCTTCTTTTTAAAATAGTTTTGTAAAATAATAAATAAACAAATAAGAGTATAATTCATAATTTCTATTAATTATTAAAACTTACATATCTTTACTTGTCCACGTATTTAAAAATTTTTCATTATCTAATGAAAATATATAAATGTGAAAATTATAATAAGGCTTTTTAATAAAATATTACATCATCATAATTAAAATTATTATTATTGTAATTACTAAAAGGAAATTTTGTGACAAATAATTACTAAATAGTTACTTTTTTTTTTTTTTTTTCTTTTAATTCTGAGTCGTATATATAAAAAAAATTCATATGAAACAGGCTGTGTTCTATATAAAATTTAATATGATTATGACTGTGGGAAAATGTATTTTTTAAAGAACAAAAAATGCAATCAATATTAATTTAATCATGTTTTTAATTTTACTATTTATAAAATAATAAAAAGTAACCATTTTCATATTATGCATCGTATTATGTATCTCTGTGTTATGTTTTTAATTCGGCATGCTTATTACTTTCTCTTACTCATGTATGGAGGAGAAGGTATTGTTTGGGGTAGAATTTTTGAGATTGAGTTTGATATATTTACGCATTTTTATGTTCCCTAAAACTGACAAATAGGTTTTTAGCTGTTTGTTCCAAAATATATGTGGGTGTCTATTATCAGTATAATTCAAGAACAAATATTAGCAAAAAGTTTAAACTCTGCATTCTAATTCTTTTTAGTACGAAAATTTTACTTGGAAACTTGTACTGAAGTAGGACAAATGCGGTATGCACAAGGACATTCAAAATTAATCAAATACGTCTATGGGGGAAATTTCATTTAAGTACAGATTAACATGTATTTAGACTGCACTAAACAAAATAAAATAAATATGTATTTCTTATAAACAAAAAATTTCTTATAATCAAAAATTTTATCATTTATTTATTTATTTATTTATTTTATTTTTTTATTTTATTGGATATAATTGAGGAAATTGGCAAAATTTACCTTGTGAAAGGAAATTGCTTAAGAATGATAATTATTTTCGCTTACTTTTATGTTACACAAAGTTTTGTTTAGAGCTCTATACTTCACGTTAACTTTATAGGATAATTTCGCATTTTGAGGTGCCTTGAATATAGAAATGAAACTTTTAACAGTTCCTCTATGGTTCAATAATCGCAATAAATGAAAAGAAATAAACGGAAGAAATTTAAATTTAGAATGCTAAAGATTATCTGGGAATATTACTTAAAATTTTTGTCTAAGATCAGTAAGTTACTGACACAAGCTTTCTAAATAACTTGAAATGCACAATTTAAAATTTCGTTACAACTTATTATTATCATTTTTTTCATAAATATGCAAATAATTGAACGGGGCATTGTGTGTGTGTGGGAGGGGGGGTACCCGTCACTCAGAAATATAATATATACATAAAACAATTTAAGCAAATTCAGATTTCTATTTTTAATTTCATTAAACTTATATACTAAAGAAAGCTATTTACTATTTGCTGAATTTTCGAAAATAAGATTTCACCATAGTTACAAGTTTTGAGTCATAAATGATATTTTTTAAAACTGGGTTGACCTCTGAGATCATTTATTCTTGAGATAATTTGTACGCAAACTAACAAGTTGACACACATGATTTTTCCTTTAAAGTAAGCTAAATAGCAAGCGAAATTTTCTAATGATTTATCCAAGAACTCAAAGCCGACATTGATTGCGGCGCAAACAAATAAAGATTAATTAAGTCAAATCATTTCACTATTTTAAAAGTAGTTGTATACTTTAAAACAACGGAACCTGAACTTCCAAATGATGGAACTTGTTTCCTATTAATAAGCTTTCTCATGTGCATAATCAAACGTATTGGAAATTTTAGAATAAAAAACCACACAAAAACAGTTGGTCCACTATTCAGAAGTGTTCGCTAAATAAATTTTTACTACAATTAAATTAATAGGTTGTAATTAAGAATGATAAGTTTATAAGTTTAATTAAGCATTAAATTAAAAATAATCTTCATAGTAACTGGTAATTTAAAAAAATGTAAATTACCTATGAAAGTGTTCACAGAGGAGATCTATTTAGAAAAGAAAAGACAAAAAAAAAAAAAAAAAAAAGCACTAAAAAATGAACTTTTAATGAGTTTCGCTCCTTTTTAAAAATGAACTTGAGTTGAGCACGTTCATTTTTTTCAGACATGAGTTTGAACGCGAACTAACTCGTTATTTGCACGATGAACTTGAGTTTGAACTAGCTCGTTTTTTTCGTGAACTTGCACAACACTGCTAAATTGTGGCTCTAGAAAAAATAGTTCCATGTCACCCTTATAAATTCTAGTCCCCTTTGAAAGCGAGTTCTAGAAACCCCTATTAGAATTCTAGAGCGTTTGTCTATATTATCGATGTCAAACTTATTTAAAAATGTCTGCAAATAAACGCGAATACAAGAGGCGAGTCTCAGCAACTATAATCGTGGTTTGTGACCCAATTCTAGATAATCAAGCGAGAATTTCTCGCAATACAAAGGATTCATAATATTTATATTATTCAGAATATTGTTTCACCATCTAGAAATGTATAGACTAGAAATTCACAATCTTTCCTTATTCAGCTTATTGGCGTGAATTATACTCATAGTTCGGAAATCTACATTTCTAGTTTAGGGATTTGGAAAATGACCACTTATTCGTTCTAGATGAAGGCGGTATATATATATATATATATATATATATATATATATATTCCTCAGTGTGCAGCATCATTTTTGGTAAATTTGACATACTATAATAGACGGGACATACTGCAATTAGAACATAAGTAAGTTAAATATCTGATGAAGAAGGAGCATTTTTACTATGTAATTTTTTTAGCTGCACATGGGGTAGTGTAAAAAAAAAAAAAAAAAAAAAATCGTAATTTATTAGCCAAATGTATATAGCTGATATATTAAATAGAATATATATTTACTCTGATATATTAATATATTAAATAGAAGGAAATATCGTGAAAATACTAAAAAATATCTTCAATAGAATTACCGTATTTTAGTGAAGATAAACCGCGGACTATCTTTAAAAAAGACAGTGATTTTTGGGGACTGCGGCTTATCTATCAGTGCGGACTATCTAACGACAATGCCACATTTCGTCGTCCATACTTCTTGGAACAGTCGATCTCCCCCGAAAACGGATGTTTAGTATTCGAGTTTCTCTAGCACTGATTCACGCTTATAATCTCTTATTTTGATTAATTTCCATACACGTCTGGAATCCGCCATCTTGTTCCCTTGTTTTTGATTTTTTGCATCGTATTTGTATTCTGGCTTTGTTCCATTTTGTTCTATTTTATTTTAATAATTGATTATTTTTATTAACTTGCGTGGATGTCAGAAGACTGAAATCTTTTTTCCTTATTTATCTGTCACATCATCGTAACAATGATTGCAAAAGCCGCTGCTCACCTTCCGGTGCGGTTTATCTAAGAGCGTTTTTTTTTTTTTTTTCCCGCAACATTTTAACATGCGGCTTATATACACTAAATTACGGTAATCGAATTTCAAATAGAACTAGTTGAATTTCATGTACCTCGAAAAAGAAGTAAGATTGTGATGGGTTTTAACCATATTTTTATTTTGAATCAAGTAATGGGAATATAGCGAACATCGATTGAATTTAGTCTTGTGTTTAAAATATCTTCAAAATGTTGAAGTTTTGCCGAATGTACTTGAACTTCTTTTAAAATAAACATAATATATATATCTCATATGTAAAATATTTAAGAAACAGATATGCGTTCTTGTTAATATTAATAATTTTTAAAACGTAGTAAAGCAGAGCAAGAAATTTAAGACCACAGTAACCATATAGGATAAGAATAAAATTAATAAGGATAAGAATAAATAATAAAGCCAATAAGAATAAAATTTCATCAAATTTCTTCAATGATAAACTTTTTAATGATATGTATATCATTAAAAAGACACACTTTAAGACACACTAAAAGACACACATAGGGAGATCATTAAAGGTACACATTATATATAATTCATATGCGTGATCATGCATAATTTTTCCCCCCAATAAAATGATAGTCTATTTTTCTCCTCAGAAATTAATAACGTTAAACAACATTCGATCCTAAAATTGTTTTAGTATATTACTATTTCCATTACATAAAATAGTCAAGATTAAATTTAAAAAATAAAATAGGTGTAGCATTTTAAAATTAGTAATAAAAATTCACCGTTAGTTTTTTTTTTTTTTTTTTTTTTTTTAATATATTATTATTATTATTATTATTATTATTTTGTTTATTTTTTATTTTTATTTAAGCATTTCTATTTGTCACTCTTTTAACAGGAAAACAGTGATTTTTTTTTTTTTTTTTTCCTTACTTTATCTATAAATAAAGAATTAGCTTTTTCACCTAAATATATTTGAGTTTCTTTATTAATCAAGCATACAAATAACATTGAAATGCTTTGTGTACAATGATGAATTAAAAATTTTTGTAAGCAAACAACCTAAATTGCTAAAATACGCTTATTTACCTCTTTACTGAATTACGCGTTTAATTTTTTTTATGTCCATCATTGTTATTTATGCTCCTTTTCTTTTCTTTTTCGTATTTTTTTCTTTTCCTAATATTTTGGCTGCTTCTACGAAAATATCGAAACGTTTCGATCGTCGGATACAGACGTAGAAATATGTTTTCAGAAATTATAAAGTCAGAGATATCGTATACAGCAGTTTTGCTCACTAATGCCACATCGAAATTGTTTGATATGTTTACAATCGTAACTTTTTCAGGGTACAAAATGATTAAAACCTTGAATTTATTTAAAATTAATACGTCACCATGAGTCACATTCGACCATCGAAAGATTTCCATAGGTTCGTGGCCGCACCTTAACAAATATTTTAAGTTTTTAATTTCGTTTAGAAATTCTTTTCTTTTTAACGTTGTGCCGCAATAGTCCAGTTAGCAGAGTACCGAAATTGTAATCGTAGGATTAAGAGTTCGATTCCCGAACTGCTAAAGACTGTCGAATATATGTTAAAGATGCCTGGTGTCGTAGTTTCACTGTCTTCTATTTTCCGTCAAATTAATGCCTGTGGTGTTTTTCCAAAGTGTAAAAGCAATTCCCTCCGCAGAGGATGAAAATTGCAATGACATATGTCTCCAAACCACCTAGCTGAGTGAATCCCAAACGGTCGTCAATAGCCCACAACAGTGGGCAGTAAAATTATTGAAGCGCTACCAGTGATTCCTGTTTAAAAGATACGCACCTATAGTCCGTTCAAGTTAAAGTGATACCCGAAGTAAACAAATGGGTTACAAAGGTATACCGCATTTGTGTCTTTCTCGCGGAAATGGCAACTTTTGTTATTCATGAAAAGAATGTGTTAAGATTTATCCTTTAACCAACCCTACCCCCCCCCCTTCAAACAAAAAATAGCTCGTTAAAAGATAAAACTGTCCCCCACCACTTCTTTTTGTATTTTGGAGTTTATGACACAAAACTTGTACCTTACAAGACGTACAACAATGAAAGACCCATTAAAGTAAGAAAAAGTGTTAAGATAACAAAAGAAGAGGTGGGAAAATTCTAACAAAAGAAGGGGAGAAATGAGTGACCTTGGCTAGCGCCAACAGTGACAGTGACATTATCCATGTCGCCAAACAACATGTGGTTTTGTTTATTTTCGGTATCAGTTTAAGTTGAACAGACTATAACACTGTTTTGTTAAGTAACTATTTTTCGGGTCATCATGATCTTAGTCTTATGCGGTTTATAAAAGAGTAAGTTGATAAAATTAGCTATCGAACTTATACATATATATATGTATATATATATATTCTTTTTTTAATGTTGATGTGTGCTTCAATAATTTTCCTGCAGACTGTAGGCTAGTGTGACGTAAAATCAACCTAACGTATCACTTTTCAACATTTGTTCAAGTCACACTACTAATTTTAGAGCATGTTTTTGCAATTTATGGAATTCACCTACTAAGTTTTCTATTTATTATTGTTTAACACCAGCATGTTATTGCATTTTTCTGCATTTATGTTTGTATATTTACTTTTATTACATATCATGCGTCTTTACAGATCAAAATCTGGTTTCAAAATCGTCGCACGAAGTGGAAACGCAAGTATAGCACTGATCTAGAGTTGCTGGCCCAGCACTATTACCAATCGATGGGCCTGTACGCAGCTCGGCCTATGGTGATTGGGGACAGACTCTGGCTATTCAACTACCCGCCAGAAGCCTTGGCCTCGAACCTACCTCCTCCCGTGCTGGACAGCGGTCAAACGAATCTTGTACCAAATTTTGAATAAAGTGTATGTGTGTATATAAGGTTAATTCATTTGACGTACTTTGTTATTTTATACTAATAGATACCTCTTATTTGTGTAATATTCTCAAACGTTTTTCTTTTTCCACACCACTAGCAATAACCCTTTCATCTCTTTCCACTTTCCATCCCCTCCGTGCAGGATAAAAAATTTGATGACATATTTCTCTGGACCACTTTTAAAGGCAACTACAAGTTTGTCGTCAAAGTGTAGCTCTAGTGCAACATAATTTTACCAGATGAACTATTTTACCAACTAATGACCCTGTAACAACTCTGATGTAAGTGTACAGTCGGTAACAAAAGTGTCCGAACACTAGTAAAAATTCCTATGTAAAAAAAGTACACTTCATACGTTTTTGTTAAATAAATCCTTATCGAATCATGTTCTTACATTAAGAGCAGGATTCGACAAGGATTCATTTAACAAAACCATATGAAGTGTGCTTTTTTTACATAGAAATTTTTGCTAGTGTTCAGACACTTTTGTTACCGACTGTATATTTATTTTTGTAATAAAGTAAAAGGTTCAAGTTTTCTAATTTAATTCTTAATTTCAAAGCCATAATTGCCTTCATATCATTTCGATGTTTGCATGGACAGGGTACCGCAGGAAACTTAAATACCACGAACTTCGATTAATATATGCTAGCATCCACAGGATATTTGAGCCTGGGCCAGTAACCTTTTTGCTTCTGAAGATCACATCCCTACCATTTCGCCATTTCATTCGTCAAACCGATTTTTCTACCGCCAAACCAACATTCCACTTCCACCCAAGCAAGTTTCCTCCATACCTGTTTTATATTTCGATTGGGGATAAATTAAACACAAACCACAACCTATACTAGCTGAAATGAAAAGCAAATAATCTAATCCTTGTTATTGATTGAAAACTGTTCTGTTTGACTTTTCTGTGAAGTTTTGGTGATAAAAGGAACAAACCATTTAAAATAGCAAAATCCCAAGAACCAGTTGCCAAGAAAGCGATTATCGCCAAAAGAAGGCGCAAAAACCGCAGTGATGTTCCGGGAATTTTTCTCCATAGCCAGTATAGGGAATTCGTACTCTACTATTATATCTGCTCGATGTATGCTAGGATTATGCTTCTTCGACTGAAAAGCTTTTATACAGAGAGAGGAGAAATTAAAGCTACCGAGCTCGATTAAAAAAAAAAAAAAAAAAAGAAAAAAGGTGTCAAATATTTTAACAACAATAAATGTATACATCGGTAACATCTCCTTTGTCAGCATAACGTAACGCTAGTGCGACTTAAAGAAATCCACTCAACCATTTTTTTTTTTTTTTTTTTTTTTTTGTCAGTCATAGTTTGGAGCACAATATTTTGAATCTATTAACAGCATTCTGAAATCTGAATGACAGTAAAAAAAAAGTCATCTAACTAACCAGAGATTGACTCGTTACTGAAGTCCTCATCTTTAAAGTCTATCAATTCTAGATTAGTCTGCAAAAGGAGCGAAAGTGTGGCAGTGTTTGGTTCTCCTGGATCTGTTTCTGCCTCACCAAGTACTCGACCTCACGCGCAAGTCATCAGTTTGAGTCCCCTTCGTAAAAAGTCAAAATTGTCATGGCATGTATCGAGACTACCCTTAGGAGTCACAGCATAGGCTGTTATTCACTAATAACTTCAACTCCCGGTTGAACAGGAAATTTTGAAAAGCGTATAAAAGCGGGGTGAAAATTTTCAGCAAATTTTGCAGTGTTGTTTCTGCTATCTAGCGGTATAGTTATTTTCAGACTTTTTTGGTGAAAGAAACCAATCAAAGATTATATGAAATCATCATCGCTAGATGGCAGAAACAGCGTGCCAAATTTTGATGGAAAGCTGTACCCTGCCTTTAGATGCTTTTCGAGTTTTTGCGTTGAACCGGGAGTTGAAGTTGATGGTGAATACGGCCAATAGTAGGATGTAAAACCCACTCAGTCAACTAACCTCAATCGATCAACCTTTAGGAATGAGTAACAAACTTTTTATCAATAGCTTGCTGCTCATCTTTAGTTGAACACTTCTTTACTTCTTTACCTTCACTCGACAGCATGAAATTAGGCTTAGAGAAATTATATAACAGGATGTGACATATCAGGAAAAGCATGAAAATAAAATTGTATCCTCAGAAGTCATAAAATAACACAGTTATATAAGAATTTCTATATTGTTATTGTGAAATTATGTAATAGTAATCATTCGATACGAAAGTCATTGCAACTATACGTCTCAAAACTCTCAAATGAATGTCAAATAAATAAAACAAAACAGTGCTAGAGCTAAGTTTAGGTCGACTCAATACGGATCCTTCGACAGCCTTGTTTGCAATTACGGAAGCCATCTTGAATAGACAACAGTTAACTTCATTTGTCCTGCATGCTGATACGCCGTATGCAAACTCCTGTTATATCCCATACAGCACACATACATTTCTGGAACGTCGCAAGAACATCACACTGTGACATTGCGATGTTGCATAGATGTTTTGGAACATCTCAGATATATTCTAGGGATGTGGAAATGTCTCAGCTTAGTGACATCTCCAGTACATCGCATACATCGCAGTTTGGGCTCTCAGATACAATCAACGCGTGATATCTCAGAGATGTTTGTCTTAAGATGCACTGAGATGTGATGAAAATGAGACATTGCGATGTACTTGAGACGTCTCTGTAACCTAGTGTGCTGTATGGGATCATTCCTCCAAGGAACTATAATACAAATATAAATACATTTGTTGCTACTATTCAAAATGTTCAACTTAACTCTAGTGCTATGTTAAACCTACTCAACCCTAATCTCAAAATGTTTAGGTTCTCTGATTGCTAGGCCTATATTGGTTGGTTTGTGTTCAGAGAAGAATCAGATGTGATATTTGTCGTCTTTAGGCAGTCCGAGGCATAAAAATATAACAAAAATCACATTTAAACATTTATACATAAAAATAAAAAAAAAAAAAAAAAAAAAAAAAAATCTGTGAAGTTTCATTGTTTGAAGTTAAAATTGTTTGTTCCTCTTACCACCAAAACTCCAAAGAAAAGTCAAACAGAACTGTTTTCAAATCAGTAACAAGGATTAGATTACTTGCTTTTCATTTCAGCTAGTGTGGGTTAAGGTTTGTGTTTAATTTATCCCCAATCGAAATATAAAACAGAGATAGAGGAAACTTGCTTTGGTGGAAGTGGAATGTTGGTTTGGCGATTGAATCGGTGGTATGGTGGGGATGTGATGTTTGAAAGCAAAAAGATTACTAGTCCAGGATCTACTCTAATATCTCGTCGATGTATAGACCTTATGTAAACTCTACAGTCGATAACAAAAGTCTTCGAACACTAGCAACAATTCCTGTATAAAAAAAGTACACTTAATACAGTTTTGTTAAATAAATTCTTGTCGAATCCTGTTCTTAGTGAGTCTAAAAACAGGATTCGACAAGGATTTATTTAACAAAACTGTATTAAGTGTACTTTATTTTTATATAGAAATTTTTTCTAGTGTTCGGAGACTTTTGTTATCGACTGTATACACTGAGCTGAAGAACAACTGGAGCAAATGCTTCCAATACTTTTACACAGTGTTCGTGCGTGCCAGTTTTTCTGCAATCTTTCGCCGACCTTGTATGGCAAGCAACATTTGTCGGGTCATCTATTACTATTAAAATCTTTAAAGAATTAAAATTTTAAATTGTAATGTCATGTTTAGCATATGGTTGTTCGAACTGACAACCTTTACACAATTTTACTTTGAAATATAAATATATCAAATGCTTTTTGCCATACAACGCTCGAAAGACAAACCTTCAAAAAACGGCACGCGAAAACCGGTCTAGCATTTCCTCCAGTTGTTCTTCAGCTCAGTGACTGTATATAGGAATATGCGGTTACTGAAGCAAGAAAGCATCGGGTCTGAGGAGGATAAAAATTATGATGGCAATTATTTCGGTTGGTTGGGATTTACGTCGCACTAGTGTTGCGCAATGTGCAACGGCATTTCTTTCGGAGAATCTCTTAGGGGAATCCTAGACTGCCGCCATTGCTCATTGCATAATTCTAGCGTGATGTTAAACCCACTCGACTTCAATATTGCCTTCTATCAAGATTTAAATACTCTATGAACATAAACAATACTTATGATGCAATACTTAGATGTTTACAACATCACACCTAGGGGTACATACAAATGAAACACTTCCAGTTGCAAAGCCGTTTGCAAGCGTTCCAAATGTATGACTGCAGTCGACAGCAAAAGTATCCGAGCACTAGCAAAAATTCCTATGTGAAAAAAGCACACTTAACACTGTTTTGTTAAATAAATCCTTGTCGAAACATGTTCTTAGACTAACTAAGAACAGGATTCGACAAGGATTTATTTAACAAAACTGTATTAAGTGTACTTTTTTACATAGGAATTATCGCTAGTGCTCGGATACTTTTGCTGCCGACTGTATTTGCAAAAAACTTGCAAAATTTACGTCATCAAAATTGCAAGCGTTCCGTTTATATGTAACCCCTATAGTTAAATTTTTGAAGAGAAGTGATTACACATTTGTTTATTTCCAGTTCTATTCATGTGATGAGTAATTTTTCTACTGCTTTTAATCGCTTGAAATACAAATCAGCTTCAATTATTAAATGGTTAGAGATTAGTTGTAGATTGGTTTTTGTGATCAGGATTTCGTAAAAGTGACAAAATTAAATTATGCATGATGTTATTTTACTACAACTAAAAATTTACTTATAGATTTAATATACGATACATACGATGAGAATAGATTAGCTTTCTAATGTAAGTGTGATTTAAAGTACTTATTATTTATCAGGTAAGTATTTTAAAATTTTAAATCCATTTCTATTAAAATTGGTTTTTTCAGTGAAACATTTAAATTTATATTTTTCAATTTCTATGTTAGATAAAGCTATGAAACTTATCATATCGTTTTTCTGGTGTATTTTCTTTTAAACTATTTTCGGAATGATTTTTTTTTTTTTTTTTTTTTTTTTTTTTTTGGGGGGGGGGGATGATTATGGTAGTAAAGCGTACAATTAAGATTTTTTTTTTTTTTTTTTTTAACGGTTTTTTAATTTAATTTTAATTTAACTTTTTTTGGCGAGATATGGATTAAATTATTTTTTACGCATTAAATTATTTTTTACGCTCCCTGAAAACAAATTAATGTTCATTTATGTATTCAAAAATATAAAAGAATGCAAAAAAAAAAAAAAAATCCTTCTGAAGATTTATAAATTTTTAAAAGAAGCTGAAATATTTTAATTTGAAAAAATTTGAAACTATCAAAAATTAAATATTTTACGCATTGAAAACGAATGTTTACATTAACTCACTTTTCTTAAATATAAATAAATAAATAAATTTAAAAAACTTTGTGTCCTGGACCTGGCGAATGTTAAGTAATCAAAAATCGTCTCCTGAGCAGAAGTTACTCTCCTTCGATCGTTATTTTTGAGAAAAAATAACGAATCATTCCATATCAAATCAACATACTTTTTCCCCCTTTACCCCCTACCCCCTCCACACACACTAGATTTGTGCAAAAAACATAGTTAATCTAAACTGTCTATAATGTTATGAAAGAAAATACTAAATTTACTCTTTTAATGCCTTTCGATTTCAAAATTATTAAATCATTTTTCATTAAAATTTATTACATTTTCAACTATTTAATTAACATTTTATATGAGGCATAAATAAATTTACTAAAACTTAAATTAATTTTAAAATTTTTCAGAAACTTCTTAAATTAACTTTATTGTCCTCTTACATTTTCCCAAGTTTCATTTTCAGATTGCTATTGGGGGGGGGGGGGGATGGTACAGAAAGTAAGAACATTATATTTACAAATAACAATTTAAATTAAATACACAATAAAACACTTTTACAATGTACGTCTGTACATATTTTGCTCAATAATACTTTATCGCATTATGAAGCAGACAAAAAAATGTATTTGAAGCATATACATATTTTTTTAAATTAGTTAAGCGTTTTTTTTTTTTTTTTTTTTTTTTTTTTTCGATATATGCAATAAAAGTTATGCATACCGCCTCACAATAGTAATTAATAATGATTTTCTGAGGTTTTACTGTAATGTACCACGGGTATATAGAAGTCAAAAAAAGATATTTGGACCTAAAAAATGTGTAAAAAAACTATTTACTTTTTATGTTAATATAAATGTATAAGAGTTAGAAAGTATTTTATTTACACGATATTAAAAAAAGAAAATCGAAATCGGACCATTAGAAGTTTATATACAAAAACAATTAATGCCCCTATGTTACAATTGACAAAAACAATTAATGCCCCTATGTTACAATTGACAAAAACAATTAATGCCCTATGTTACAATTGACAAAAACAATTAATGCCCTGTGTTACAATTGACAAAAACAATTGCAATTAAAGATGTCCTAATTAATGGCCGCTATCAGGGTGTTCTGCTCGAATTTTCAAGTGGTTCCCTATCTGAAAATTTATATTTTGGCATTGTCTTTGACCACAGATGGTGGCATGTCCCAATCAAAAAGTGCAACTGTTCGGATTTTTTAGTGGTGTGCCGAACGTACTGAAAGAACATGAACAGGAAAACTGGTTCATGAAACCCCCTACACAAATAAAATTATGTAAAAAGAAAATCAGCAATATATTATAAGAGGTCCAAGAACTATATTCAAACAACTCTGTTGACGGATTAACCGCAAATTAGCATGTAAATGGGTTTATTTTGAAAATTACATTACATACGTTTTTTAAACTCATTTGTATGTGCGTGTATATTTATATACATACATATCTATCATAGGTGCGAAGTCTCCTATTTTTACTTTCCGAACACTATAGTGAGGAAAGTATTGTAATCATGTCAAAAATCCGAATTCGAGATTTTGATGTTTCTGTACGTTTTGAGGTCCCCTGAGTCCGTTTTCACTATTTTTACGGTGATGTATGTATGTGTGTGTGTATGTGTGTATGTTTGTGAACACGCTAGCGTCTAAAGGCTTTGTTCGATTAACCTGAAAGTTGGTACGTATATTGTAAGTCACCATAGTACGAACCCTATAGATTTTGGTGAATCTAGCACTTATAGTTTTTTTACAGGGACACAAAGAAAAATTCTTTATCATTATGGCCTATGGGACCAAAATCTTAAAAGTGCGATAGCATCTAAACGCCTTATTCAATTGAGCAAAAATTTTATACCCATATTATAGGTCACAGATACTCAATCTGTATAGATTTTGGAGAATCTAGCACTTATAGTTTTTTTACAGGGACACAAAGAAAAATTCTTTATCATTAAGGCCAATGGGGGCCAAATTTTTAAAAGTGTGATAGCGTCTAAACGCCTTATTAATCTGAGCAAAAAAATTGTACACATGTTATAGGTCGCATTTGCACCAACTGTATAGATTTTGGTGAATCTAGCACTACATTTTTTTACAGGGACACAAAGAAAAATTCTTTATCATTATGGCCTATGAGACCAAATTTTTAAAAGTGCGATAGCATCTAAACGCCTTATTCAATTGAGCTGAAAATTTGTATGAATATTATAAATCACTGTTGCACTAACTATAAGCATTTTGGTGAATCTAGCATCTATAGATTTTTACAGGGACAAAACGAAAAATTCTTTATCATTATGATCTAAGGGCTCAAAGTTCAGTAGCGTTAAATAAAACCTCGTGTGATATATGGAGAAAAAAACACTCTATTATGGTTTTCTCTCTTTTGTTTGTTTAGCAATTCCTCTTTCTTTATTTTATCTACAAAACTGTTAGTTACTCAATGTTCGGAAAGTCGAGTGGAGTCACTCCAGATTTTTCAAGAGAGTCTTAATACTGGAATATTTTTATAATCGTTTTCAACTTATTTAATCGTCGAAAATATATGTGACATACTCCTTAAATAAATATATATATATGTATATTAGTGTTGATAAATCTGATTAAAAAATTAAAAAGTTGGCAGCTGTGATATATATATATATATATATATATAATTAGGTATATATTGATGAAAATAATGAATTTCTAATGTTAACTTTTCAGCAAAATCGAATCTATCAGATAAATATTAAATTGTAGGTACCCATCAGAGATCAAATCAATTTGATGAATTAAATATTAACTTGTATGTTACCCGTCATCACTTCACGGCTCTAAGGTACTTAAAATACACTGTAAGTCATCTCATAATACACCAGTTTAGAAACACCTTAACGCATATTACTATAGTTCAGGAGGAGGGTAAAATTGATATAAATGTATACGATATATAAACTAAGCAGCATACAACAAAAGAATAACTTCAAGAAACTTCATTTTCGCCTTTTTTACTATCACTTTTTTTTTAATAGAAAAATCTCTATCCTCTTTAATCATGATCCATCATTATGGAAATACCATAAACATTTCTCTATTAAAAACAGTGGTAGCGAAAATGTCGAAATTTTTTATCCCTTTCAGGGATAAAAATTTCGACACTCTCCGCCTTTTCTTAGGGCATTTTCAGTGCCCTAAAGAAAAGGCGGAGAATGCGCCCCTTGCAACTACAGGGACTATTCCATGGGGAATTTTCCTCAATTACTCATTACCTAACGTGTTCCTTTAAATTCAGTTTTCACATTTAGAAAATTCGCAACTGTTAAAACAGTATTAACTGCTTTTCAATTTCTTTCTTTCTTTTTTTCTTTTGAGTTATAAAAGTGAAAAATTAACCAAATGCATTTTTCGGGTTTTTCAGTTCAAAATGTGAAAAACTGATTTTTTGGAAAATGAGTACTTATTTTATGGTTGTGAAATTTTCGAATGCGAAAAGGAAATTTTAAAGAAACGCATTAGGTAATGGGTGTGAAATTTCCCCCATTGAATAGCTGTGGCTGTCGGCGAAATTAGGTAAAGTAATTTTTTTTGTGAAAACAACAGTTTGGATAAGGTTTGTACTATTCACTCTCAACGTACAATCCGAAATCATATGGCTTACACATGTTAGTTTCTTATTTACACCATTTTCTGTGTAATTACTTTCTGCGTTGAAATCAGCAGTTCGGATACTGGTCATATAATCCACGATAAACATACAATTACGAATAATGTGACATATAAATGTTAGTATCTGATTCCTACCGTATTGTTACAGTGGATTAAGTGGTTTCCCCTGCCTCAGTTCTCTTGTTGCTGTGAAAGTAGTTTTACAGGCAGAAAATAAAAACAGTCCATTCACTTTCAGTAAAGTCAGCCTTGGCGACAAACTTGGGGACCAAATTTGGCAAAAAATAATAGCTTAAGATTCCCGAAGTTTCAAAGCTCTCCAATACACGGTAACCAATGTCTCGATTTTCCCATAGGTTTCTGGATAGAAGTACCTCCAAGTCACATCGCCAATGGCTATAAATAGGAGAGAATCGACTTTTGCGGGAGTGTGTTCAATCACTGTGATTCAGAGTTGCTCAGAGATCTATTCTGAGCGATTGCTCTTTGGAGATTGTGTTTTGTCTAAGCAATTGAACTTTGTTTATGAGCTAGCGAAAATTTTTGCTACACTGTGTATTAGTGATCTTTTTCGGTATGAGTGACAGCTTCATTGCACTGCTACCAGAATATTGGATGAAATAACAGCACTATTCTACTGTTTCCAGAATATTCGCTGTAATGACAGTTTTGTTGTATTGATTCGAGAAGTTACGTTGAATAAAGAGCATTCATCGACTAGAACCTGCCTGTTTCTTTACGAACTACTTTCTCTTACTAGAAAGTCGACAAGTTTTTGTAACAATATTTCTTATTGACTGAAAGAAAATTCACATAATTTAAGTGAGTAAAACACTGACGAAATCTTTGTAAAACACCCATTCATCAACGATTTTAGAAAAAATACCTAATTCACAGTCTTCAGCATTATAAATACTATAATAACAATCTATTTCCATCACTTTGCATTTTTATAATACTAACTCTCTATCAAACAATATGACAATCTAAGATTATATATATATATATATATATATTTGTTAAATAAACATACATAAAGCGATTGGGAGAGGGGATAGACAGTCAAATGAATTATAGACGCATACATAGATATTAAAAGATTGTAAGCACAGCTTCCTAAGCTAAATAATCTGGTGTGTCACTCACATGACTTTCTCTTACCCTGAAATTTAACACTATAAATACAGGTTGGAGATTGAGAGGTAAGATAACGAATACTGTTATGTAAGCCTGTGTTAAAACAATTCAAATTAAGCTTCGGAAGAGTTTTATATGATAATTAGTTCTGTGAGCCCCCCTCAACCCCCCGTTTCATTAATGCACCTGCATTTACTATATAGAATTTAATTCGGTTATTAAAAAATAATTCTGTTTTTAAAAAATAATTTATTAAAATTATTATTTAAAAAAATTATCGAGGATTTCCATATTAGAAAAGTAGTATAATACTAAATATCCAAAAAAAAAAAAAAAAAAAAAAGTTGAATTTATTCTCAACAATACATTAAGAAAAAAAAAAAATGTTAAAAATGAAAAAAAAAATCGATAACTTTATTTTAAATTATCGCAGATCGATGGTTCAATCATTCGTTTAAAGGTATTGGCGAGCTCTTTTGAAAGATACCCATCATGAAAATTTACTCCCCTCGAGGGGGGACTTACCCCCCCCCCGGGGGGGGGAGGCGAGGCTCCTACATACACAATTCTTTTTCCCAGTTGACTATCTCTATTACAAAAAATATA
The DNA here is from genome assembly GCA_963930645.1 of Salticus scenicus. Classification (NCBI taxonomy): domain Eukaryota; kingdom Metazoa; phylum Arthropoda; class Arachnida; order Araneae; family Salticidae; genus Salticus; species Salticus scenicus. The sequence continues at coordinate 399,093,462 of OZ005649.1, read as the reverse complement.
TATTCGTTTCATTTGGTTTAGTGCAGTCTATAGATGTTAAACTCTACTTATCTTCAATTTCCCCCATAGACTTAATGTATTTGAATACTTTTGAATGTCTCTGTACACGAACCATTCGCTTGATCTCAACGAAAAGTTTAATGTAGCATCCTTATATGATACACATTTAGAATACCAAGTTTGAACTTTCTGCCATAATTTGTTTTTGAGATATGCTGATAACAGACAGACACACACACACACCAACCGCTAACAACATGATTTTTGTATTCAGGAGACCTCAAAACGTGTAAATATAACACAATCTCACTTTCGAAAATTTGACCCCAAAAGAATACTTGCTTTATGGGTAAGAGAAAGTAAAAATGACCAATCATGCTAATTTATACGACACAAAATATATGAATCAATATCTGAAATACTTTCGAAAATTTGACCCCAAAACAATACTTGCTTTATGGGTAAGAGAAAGTAAAAATGACCAATCATGCAAATTTATACGACACAAATATATGAATCAATATCTGAAATAAGCGTATTCTACAGCGTGAAAATAAAATAAAATCTCAAGCTTGTTTTTTTTTTTTTTTTTTTTTTTTAAATAAGACCAATTACATTTTTATAAAAGTATAATTATATAACGATGAAAAGTGTGAATGTATATATATGTATATAAAGTAGATGAGAGGAGGGTATTATGGAATACCATTTACATTTCTTAAAATAACTTCACTTGTTTTTAATAAAAATCCCAAAATCATGATGAGTACATAGTGTAATTATTTGTAATGAATTATCAATGAAAAAAAATCCGATTTGTTTTTTTGTTGTTATAAAAAGTTTGCTTAAAAAAAAAAGTTACAAATGGAGGTTAATATGCAATAGTCGGGTAATATGAAATAGGTGGTTTAAACTGTTTAAACCATAGAAAAACTAATTAGACTTCACAAAATCATCTTCGGAGAATTTTCTGTGACAGAAGATACATTCGGCATCTTTATTTTCTGTTTCTTTAGTTGACTACAAGAAGTCAATTTCAGATTATACTATGAAATACCTAGTATTCGATAATACCCGACACGCCATCTTTGAAAATGAACTTTAAAAGCACGTAATGTATAGAAAATGATTGAGGAAAAAAAAAAAAAAGAATAACGAGAAAACACATTGAAATAAAAAAATAAATAAAAAGGATAAAAACACATTTTAAAACAAACTTTTGTTATTTCTTTTCTGAATTTTCTTGAGTCAGCCGTGGTTTGGCTCGGAGTTGTCCCTCAAGCAATCGGTTTGTGCACTGTGTCATTTTGGTGTTGATTAAAGCTCCAATTTCTGCTGTAGATAAATCACGATGCGCCGCAGCCATGCGGTGAATACGGTGATCCTTTCCGTCAGTCCTGGCACATGTGCGGTCTGACCCAACACCACCTGTAATAATGCCTCTGTCATGCAACCAACCACTCCTAAGTTTATTTTATGCAACCAACCAACCTTGGAAGCCGCCGTGAGCGGGAGAAGGTATTTTCGCAGAGAGAGAAACTTTGGCCTTCGGCCTGAAACGTAGGGTGCAATTGGCGCGCCCGAGTAACGGATTTATTCCGTTGGTTTATTCTTATTATTACATGAGTACATGGGTACTCATATGTATATAAATTTCTCAGTGTATATATTCATCTTCATGTTTAATTTAATATTAATTAATTAAAGAGCTAATTTTATACAACAGGGAATTTTCTGTTCTCAAGTGTCAACACTCGGTTTATCACAGCACGCTCTGCAAACGTCGAACCAGAGTATAGTATTCTCAGAAAGGATAATATAAATTCCATGGACGCAATATATAAAGGTGAGAAATTAATGTTATTTTATGGTGATAGGATATGAATTAACATTTTAAATAGCAATGTTTAAAAGTGTTACGAAGGCCGATCTACTTGCCGTTTTGCAAGAGATAGGCGAACAAGCTGACTCTAATTTAAAGGTAGTTGAATTAAAAGATTTATTGTTAAAATCTAAAGAATACATTAAAGATAAAGAATTTGTGAGTGAATTTTTAGCAACCACAGTTGCGCAAAGAAAGGAATCGGAAGAAATAAATCGTTTGTGTTTGTTAAAGCAAACCAAAAGTGACGATGAGGTGTTGCATAATCCTAGTAACTCAGAAAATATATTATCATTAGATAAGCTTTTGAAAGCTATATTAACTTTGGTAATACCAGTACCTAAAAAGAATGAACCATGGAATCTTTTTTTCGATTCCATTGAAAGAGCTTTTAAGCATAAAAATGTACCTAAAGAATATAAATCGGAGATTTTACTGAAAGTAATTGGCGATAAAGCCGCGAATATTTTGATTTATGTAAGCGAAGAAGAATTAAAGAACTATGAGAAAATTAAATCCTTAATTCTAAAAGAATATGCACCATCCCCTTTCACTTGTTTAGAAAATTATAAGAAAGCTACAAGAATATCTGGGGAGACACACCAACAGTTTGCTTCTCGTTTAAGATCCAGTTGGCTCCATTATTGTAAAATTCGAAATGTAAATGATTTTGAGTCGTTAGTAGATTTGATTATATCTGATAAAATATTTGAAAATCTAGATAAGGATCTGGCAATGCATGCTGCAGTCACACAGGGTGAAGATTGGTTACGCCCAGAACAATTAGCTAAGACGTGCGATATATATTTCACTGCTAAAGGTAGATAATTTGATGAAACAAAATATGAAAAACGCGTCTATCGTGAAACAGTCACAGAAAACCATAAAAAATACGTCCCACCTCCATTGAGAAAATATTCTTCTAATAATGAGAGTAAATATTCTTTTAAGCGGGAGTGTTATATTTGCTCTGATATTTCTCATGTAGCTAAAGATTGTCCGAATCGTAGAAATAGATTCGATAAAATTAACAAACAAAGTGAGGAAATAAAAAAATCTAAAAGTAACGCACAAGCGACAGAGAAAAAATCTGTAGTGACCCACGTAATGTCGAAACATTTACAGAAATGTGGAAAATCGGAAAAACTTAATTTATACCCCTTACAAAAGGTTAATATTTATATCGCAGGTAAACAGGTTCCCTCAATTATCGATTCAGGTACTGAGATTTGTGTTCTAAATAGCGCCCTAATTCCTGATCTTCACATAGAAAGCAAAGGCAAAATTCTGTTAGAATCTGCATTTCGAGAAATAGTTGAGGCGAGATTAGCTGTAATTCCAGTCTATTATAAAAATCCTAACACTTGTATATTTACACACGCGAATTCATTATTTGCAATAACTGACAAATTAAATGTTCCATGTTTAATCACTCCACACTTCTATGATACATTGGTAAATCAGAAAGAAATCTTATATATATTATAAATGTGAATGTCCGTTTATTTGACTGAGTTTCACGCTAAAACTGCTCGATGGATTTCGATAAAATTTGTTATGGCGATAGCTTATACCCTAACTTAAAAAGTTGGCTACCTTTTATTCCGAAAAAAAAAAAAAATTCTGCGATTTTTATGCATAAAATAGCAATTTTGTAAGCTAATAATAGCAAAAAATTAGCCATTTAAATTTATCCATAATTTAATTGTTGCCAAAAAAAAAAAAAAAACGAATTTATTTATTTTTTTCAACAGGAAAATAAATACATTTATCTAAACGTGAACGATAAAAAATTATTAAAAAAAATTATGCATCTCACAAAAACTGACGTCATTTTTAATTAAAAATTTCTTTTACACATTGATAAAGTGCTAATACGCAAGCGAAGTGATGCCGTCACTGGCCGTTCATGGATGCAAGAAAAATATTTCCTATGTTAAACGTCCATTGGATTTTTTTGTAAAATATTATTAAAAATCGAAGAAAATTATTTCCCGATTTTAATCCCCATATTTAGGTATAGGTATGTATTAATTATTATGTCCATGCGTTAGATTAAGTTATTTTTGTTGTAAAATTGACAAAATTTAAATTTTTAATTTCAAAACTCTAGGAAAAAAAAAAAAAATGGCAAATTTCCATATTCGATTGAAAACACAAACATTTCATTTCAAAAGATGATATTTACACAATAAATATCCAACTAATATACTAATTAAAAGGAAAATGATAAATATTCTATCATAATTTGAAGTAAAATTTGTTTTCAAATGTCTAAATAAAGTATCTGATATAAGATACTAATATGTTGCAGCGGAATAGATTTGATATCGGTCATCCTTAGCAGAAAAAAAAATATCGACGAATTATTTGGCGAACATAATTTAATTCCTTTCAAAAATCATGGTTATTTTAACAACTTATATTAAGAGAGTAATGAATAATATGAAACAATATTTCGTACAATGCATATTACGAAAATATACATCTGGCATACATATTTTCGTATTACGTTTTTGATCACCAAATACAATAAGCGCCAAGAACGACAGAGTTTTGAAATTTAAAATTAAAATTTTGTCAATTTGATAGCAAAATAACTCAATCTAACACATGCACATGATAACTATAATCTATACTAATATTATAAATGCGAAAGTTTGGATGGATGTTTGTTACTCAATCACACCACAACGGCTAAACGGATCTGGATGAAATTTTGTATAGAGATAGGTAATAGTCTGGAATAAGACATAGGCTACTATTTATACCGGAAAAAATGTAAATTTTTAATTAATCTTCTGTATAATATAAATATTTCTTCTATAATAAAACTTTAAAATAATTTATTTTAATTTTTAATTGTTGCCAAAGAATATTTCACGCGAATAATAATAATAAAAATAATACATATTAAATTTGCTTAGGCACATGACAACATAACGTCATTATCAAAATTAAATAATAAGAAAATGAAAGCTAATTCAGATCTGTATTAAAGAGCTTTATTAGTTGATAATCCTGGGTATATTTTTAATTTTAATACTGAAGTAGATAGGACATTTTTCGCCAAGGACTCCATTTTTGTGACAACAACCTTAAGCCAATTAGTCCATAAAAAATATAAACAAATCTGTACATATAAAAGAGTAAACTCAATGATTCACTGACTCAACACTGCCATGACGATTCTGTGGGAAAGAGGGTCACAAATTTTAGTGACCAGGTTGGATTTCGGAGCCTGACCCCCAACTAAGACGGCATTTTGCAAAATACCCCCCCCCCTCTCTCTCTCCTTGGGGGGCAGAAGGCTTAACTCGGCTCCAAATTACTTAACGGTGAAGAAATTGCAGATGGAAAGACCAGACTTCAGTACAAAAAAATTATTTTCTGCGATTTTGGAATTTTGGATTTTTAAGGGGGGAGAGAAGGGAAAAGATTTTGGAAGAAGGGTACTCAACACACGAGGAAATCGAACTGAACACACACTACAAAGGGATTTTATGAAATTCCACCCTACCGCCCTTTAGAGAATGGGGGGCAAAAACATGTATTCATGCGTAACGCTGCACTAAATTATCTAAGGTTGGACATTTTTTATGTAAGGGACGATTATATGTATCTAACTCATAGTATGAAGAGATTTTGCGAAATTCCCTCCTTTAAGAACGGGGGCAGAGATTTAAAAAAAAAAAAAAAAAAGTTTTAAAGCATCACTCAGCTTTAAATAATTTCATAATCTCAATTTTTTGATGTGTCGGTTATGTATGTGTATGCAACATGCAATATAAAGTAATTTTGGAAATTTACCCCCCCCCCCTTCCTCTTGGGGCGGGCGGGGCAAAAACCACATTTTGAAGCTTAAATCCGTCCAAATTACCTAAGAAAGGCGAATTTTGGTGTGTGGGTGTTAATTAGGTGTGCGAAATATGCACTTTGATGAGATTTTGTAAAACTTTCAACTGTAACCGCGAGGGAGGGGGAGTAAGAAGCAGGTAAGGGACTGCCGAAGGCATTGGGCAACTTAAAATTAGATTTTGACGGATTCCAATGTTTTTTTTTTTTTTTTTTTTTAAGATATTTTATTATTATTAATGATATGCTGTTTTAGGGATACATTTCAATATAATGACCAGCGAAGCGGGCAAAGCCTGCTAGTATTAAATGATTTGTTTATCCCAGAAAATTCTAATACGTTGTTGGCGCCGCCGGCAGGAAATGAAAATAATTTAAATGAGTCATCGCTGTTACATATCGAAAATGAATGTAGTAATAAAAAAATAAGTTCGGGAGAGGATAATACATTATTTAAGAGTGATAGTTTTTCGAGGTCAAACGAAATGCAAGATTTGATTAATAAAAAAGAAACTAGTTCACATAATTATCCATCTCAATTGATAAATAAAAAAAAGATTGTTTCTTCAATAAATAATAGCGATTCGGAGGCAGCTGTTTATTTGATTTCGAATAAAGAAAAAGTGATTAACTTGCCAAAGGATAATCAAATTGAAATTAGGCGGCTGGAGAGCTCACAAAACAATGTTAGTAATTTATCTGATGTTAGTAGATTTAGGGAAAAGCAGCGAGAATGCTTATCGTTACAAACTGCTTTTAAAGAAGCGGAATTAAAGAAAAATAATTATTTTCTTAAGGACGATTTATTATTCCATAAAGATAAAATATGTGGAGAAACAGTAGATCAATTGGTCTTACCTTTGAGTTATCGAGAAAGTGTTTTAAAATTAGCTCATGACTCAATCTTCGGGAATCATTTAGGGATGCGGAAAACAAAAGAGAGAATAAAACTATCATTTTATTGGCCTAACCTAATAAGAGATGTACAAAATTTCTGTAAAACTTGCGAAAAATGTCAGTTGAGGAGTCCGGAAAAAACGTCCGATAAAATACCTATAACGCCTGTGGTACGTCCTCCTTATCCTTTTCATACGGTGAGTGTCGATTTAATTGGAGAGATTGCGCCACCCTCAGGTAGAAAACATAAATATTGTCTTTGTCTAATTGACCAACATTCGAGATGGCCCGAAGTCATACCTTTAAGAAGCCTATCGGCTAAGGTCACGTGTGATGCACTTTTAGAAATATTAATGCGTACAGGAATCCCAGAAATGATATGTAGTGATCAAGGCACTAATTTTACGTCTCAATTAACACAAGAGTTTGAGAAAAGATTAGGAGTAAGTCCTCGTTTCTCAACTCCAGCTTACCCTGCCTCGAATGGGCTTGTTGAAAAATTTAACCGTGTATTTAAACAAATGCTTCATCATGTAATACGAACTGACCCTGTAAATTGGGATAGACACATTCCGTATTTACTTTTCGCGTATCGCGAAGTTCCTAACTGTACAACAGGAGTTTCTCCATTTAAGCTTATGTATGGGCGCGAAGCTAGAGGTCCATTAGCAGTTTTAAAATCAACGTGGTCAGGAGAAATCCCTTTACCTCTCAATTTAAGTAATACAGCTGTAGATTACTTACAAGAATTAAAAATTAACTTAGAGAAAGCTGCCGATTTAGCATCTTTAACTGCTGCGGAAAAGCAAGAAGCTTATGCTCATTATTTTAATCGTCGCAAAGAAATAAAAGAATTCAAAATTGGAGAATTAGTATACTTACTAATTCCGGATTCTACTAATAAATTGTATGCGAGATGGACAGGTCCTGGTGAGATTTTAGAAAGAATTAAACCTCACTCGTATAAAGTTAAGTTACCTGACGGTAATATACGACACGTACATGTAAATAAGCTAACTGAACTAAAATTTACCGTAAATGTTAAGAAATGTGTATTGTGCAGATCAGAGATAAAATATCTAGGCCATGTAATAGGATCTGGACGACATCAACCTGATCCTGAAAAGTTACTTGCTATTGAAAATATTGAATCGCTGAAAACTAAAACAGCTTTAAAAAGCGCTCTTGGTCTTTTTAACTTTTATAGAAGTTACATTAAAGACTATGCTGAAATTGCCAAACCGTTGACCGATTTAACTAAAAAGAAGGTTCCGGAAAATTTACCGTGGACACAGACGGAAGAGATAGCATTTTGACAACTTAAAGAAATGTTGTGCGAAGCTCCTAAGCTTTATACTCCAGATCCAAATAAACCCTTTACCATTCAATGTGATGCCAGTTCCTATGGTGTCGGTGCGTGTCTTTCGCAAAGAGATGATGAAGGTAATCTACGTCCAATTAGTTTTATTAGTCAGAAGCTCACTAATGTACAGTGTAATTGGTCTACTATAGAACGTGAGGCCTATGCTGTAGTGTGGTCCATAAAGAAATTTGAAAATTATGTTTTCGGAACTCGTATTGAGATTATAACGGACCATAATCCTCTTGTTTATTTACAAAAAACTGCACCTCAATCTGCTAGACTCCAAAGATGGGCACTATCTTTACAAAGATATGATATTTACATATCGCATTGCCCTGGTGCAAAACTGAAAAACGCTGATGGATTGTCGAGACTATGCCAATAATAAGTTTTGCTATTTACAAATAACTTTGGTTCTATTTAGTAATTTAGTTTTTTTGTGTGAGTTTAGTATTATAAATATTTGTTCCGGTATTATATCAAGACTTCTTTACGTCTGTTGTGAATTATCTATTTTATTTTTGCATTTATTTCTTGTGTTGAAATATCTATATTTGTTCCGGTATTGTACCAAGACTTCTGTACATCTGTTGTCAAGTATTTATTTGGCATTGTTTTTATTTTCATGTGTTTAAATATTTATGTGTCAGTTGGTTGTTAATAATTATCAGATTTTCATACGCTTGGCGTATCTCAATCTTAGTTGGGGGGTGTCATGCAACCAACCACTCCTAAGTTTATTTTATGCAACCAACCAACCTTGGAAGCCGCCGTGAGCGGGAGAAGGTATTTTCGCAGAGAGAGAAACTTTGGCCTTCGGCCTGAAACGTAGGGTGCAATTGGCGCGCCCGAGTAACGGATTTATTCCGTTGGTTTATTCTTATTATTACATGAGTACATGGGTACTCATATGTATATAAATTTCTCAGTGTATATATTCATCTTCATGTTTAATTTAATATTAATTAATTAAAGAGCTAATTTTATACAACAGGGAATTTTCTGTTCTCAAGTGTCAACACTCGGTTTATCACAGCCTCCGAGCTGAGCTCTGCGTCACGGAAGATCAGCCGATTTCATCCAATCCCGACGATCCAGCATGTATCATAGGCAGTGTTGATTGGATAAAATCGGCCGATCTTCCATGACGTAGAGCTCAGCTCGGAGACATTATTACAGGAGGTGTTGTCTGACCTCGGTCTTCTTGTTACAGAGCCTTCCCGTGTCCACTGCTGCCAACAGTCATGTACAGCGGATACATTCCTACAAAGTCCTTTCTGAAATATCGAAGAAAGAAAATTTATCTTTCCGTAGTCCGAATATACGGCTTCGATTCCACTCACCAGATCCAATCTAGATGGTAAATAAATCTCAGGAAGTTTGTATCGTGAATTTAAAGCAAACGTGGTTTGCATTGCATATGTTCATAGTGGCGCTACCAGCGTCACCCTCGTTCGTTTATCGTGAAGTTTGCATAGATGTCTTCTTTCCGATGAGTAATCATGCTACCCAAATTTCGTAGATCTAGCGCAACTCTTTCTGAGTGTTGAGATTTCATTTTTCCGCTAGTGTATTACAAGTTTTGGCAACTCTTTCAGCTATCTCTTAATGTATGTAAGTTACTAACCGGATATGTCCAAAATTTTCGCTGACGCTAAAGTTTTAAAATGTATTTCGTCAGAATCTCCATAATTCGTGGATGAGTGAGTTTAAAAATACTTAAAAATAAAAGATTTCTGAGATTTGAAAAACTTTTCTTAAGTACAAATACCTAGCGATAAAGTATCAAAATATGAAACTTCTAAAATCGTACAAAATATTTTATAGTAAAAAACATATATATATATATATAAGTTTGTACTCCATCTTCCCTTGTATTCGGCTTCCAATGTGTGTTGTTCTGCGATGTGCGGTCGCTTAAATTACACTACACTTTTAAAAATTTCTGTAAATTTAATGTAAATATTTATCCAGAGTCTCTGTAAATTTACAGCAATTCTTAGTTAAAAGGGAATAATCGAGATTCTCAATCTTTATTCTTTATTTTTATCTAATTTGATTATTTGATTTTTTAATTAAAATTAAAAATGACTGTTTCTACTTCAGAAAAAGCATTCTAAGTCACAAATACATTCTCACCAATAATTCAATAATTAATTAAATTAATATTAATCATTAACATGAATGTATAATATAAGTTTCTTAACATCTTCGTTTATTTTTCTCTGTAATTTTATGTCTTTCTTTCTTTCTTTCTTTTTTTAATAAATGAAAATAAATCCTCCTTTTTATCGAATTTTATCCTTCTTCCTTTTATATCGTATTTCCACCCCCCCCCCCTTTAAAATAACCATTAATTAGTAACATCACTTTCATCAAATGAAATCATATCAAATATATTATCTAAGCCGACTAAACACTCTTATAGAAATTAACTTGCCTGTAACGAAATCATTCCAAAAACATCTTTAACCAATAAAACTTATAGAAATTTACATACATACACAAACATGTATCTTTATATATATACTAGCAGGCTACGCCCACTTCGCTGGTTACTATTTTTAAATGAATCACTATAGTTAATAAATTCTCCAAATTGCATTAATTTTTATTATGCGAAAAAAAAAAAAAAAAAAAAAAAAATCTGATTGGGAAAAAATATGAATAATAGATTACACAGAGTTTTCTGTTGAAATTTTTAACAGTGTACTCTGCATGTAAATCGGCTCAACACCATTTTTGCAAATCCTTACGTAAAATGACCCCCTGAATCCGAATAGGATGGCAATTTTGCCCTATCACCCACTGAGTTTTAAGGACGCCCCCTATATTTATTACTTTTCGGTCATTTTATGGCTATAAATTGGATTTGAAGCGGTGGGGGGGGGGGATTATTTTAACTGTTAAATATATTCTGCGGGGCTACACTACAGAGTTGGAAAATTCTAAAACATGAATATATGCAGCAAGGGGGGATCAATCATGCAGGGGGGATTTGCTACTGAAATTATATATTACTTTTATTATATTTTATTAATCAATTATTATTCTTATTTATCATACATTATATTTTTTTGTTTTTACGTGTTAAAATAATTATTTTCCATTCTCCGAATCCAATTCATGGCCATAAAATTTCTGAACGGTGATAAAAACTGGGAATTTGTGGTGTAACTAGAAAATGGTGGGTGACTGGGCAAAATGGGAGTCCCATTCGGATTCAGGAGGTCATTTTACATAAGAATCAGCAAGAATGGTAACAAGACTCGATTTTTTTTTTTTTTTTTTTTTTTTGCAGTGCAGTGTTATAGCTGCACAGACAGACGCACAGATGCGAAGACATATATATTACTTTAATAGTGTAAGTATATTGCTAAGTTATCGGAGTTTTTACATACTTTTTTAACCTTTAAGGGGCGACAAATAAACTTTCACCCCGAATGGCACTTTACCTTGATACGCCAGTGAGATAATATAAAAGGTCCGTCGATTGTAAGCTTAGAAATAGAGTGGTGTAATACTATTTACAAATTACTTGTAGGGAGATTTTTAAATCTCTGTTGATCTGTTGAAACTATGGACTTCTAAACGAGACTATTAATCACATAGAAAATCGCTGGGGGAGGGGAAATCTTCAAGAATACATATTTTCCAAATTTCTGGGCTTCTTGAATAGGAAAACGACTTCTCTATGGCTATTGCATTTGAATAGTTGGCTTTAAATGCCAACTTTGACATTTGTTGAGAGCAGGGGTGGCGCCAGCTAGGAGGCCGGGGGGGGGGGGCACAGCCACCCCCCGTCGAGGAGTCTGTGACCCCCTCATCGGGGTATACTCCTAAAATCTCTCGGAGGAAAAAACACAAAATTTTCAGTTTTTCTACTTTTGGCAGCATTTTTCTTTCCTTGAAAAAATTTAGATCATTCCAGTTTTTCCTTTCTATATTCAATAGAAGAAAGTATTGGATTCGTAAACATTTTCAGCTTCCAGTTTTCCATGAATATACACATGTTGAGAGGTCCAGAACACGTTTTGACCACGATATTTTTAGAAAATGTCTGTCTGTGAAACCATGAGGAGTACTAACAAATGGAATGGTACAAATATGAACAGTAATATTATTTACAGTATTGCAGTTTTTGATAAATACTTATATAATAAACTCTCTTTATGTAGTGGCCCCCTGTCTGGGAGGTGGTGTCCCCCCGTCGGGGAATTTTTGGTGCCACTACTGGTTGAGAGATTTTTAATTCTATAAAAATATAGAGACGCTGTTCGATTTCTTTGCTTCCGAATAGAGGAAAAACAACCTATAAATGAAGTTCCTTGCCCGAGAACTAAGCAATCTTTTAGAAAGAAAGTAAACTAGTTTGAAAAAAAGATTTTTATCCTCGCTGGTCGCTTTCTGGCAAATCTGGCAAATTTAATTTTCTCGAACTGCGATGCTATTAAACGACAGTTTCTTCTTTTTTCTTTTCTTTTTTCGAAACATTGGAAAGTAACTCAAAGCTGTAAATATTATGTTTGTCACGAGCTCCGCCCTCTACAATCTCTCCGCCAATTGCCGAGAATCGTGTGGGCAGGATGCAGTGGCAAGAGCCGCCGCACGGGAGCTAATTTAATGGATGAGACAGAGTGATTATAGAAACGATCTGGCACTGTCTAAATGCAGATAAAAACAACTAATGAGCGGAAGAATGACGTCACTCGGACACCCCATCCATCACCTGCTGACAAATAATGTTGACACTTCTCGAAAAACTTTTAAGAGAAACTTTTTGTTTTTGCGATTGTCCCATTCGAGACATGCTGAGTAAACTGTTTTTGCTCCTAAACGTAGAAAAAATAACTATTTAGGATTGGGAAGAGAAAGAGAGGCGGAGGTTTAGATTTGAAAAAAGTAAAATAAAATATAGGGTGAAGAAAGGATTACATGTTCCTGACTCTGGCATTTTTTCATTATAAATTTCTAAATTTATGTAGAACAGACAATTTCTGAACGCGTAAACATCACCGATCTTCTTACGACAAATCGTAAATTTATTACGGATATACGGATTGTCAAATAATTGTTATGCTTGGCAAGCCTTAATTTTCCTAACTTTCCTCATTAAACTTCAAAATTATTCATTCCAACTCTTTCAATAGTGAAGAAGAGGAGAGGGGACCAATGCAATTTTCGGGTTCAATCAGAGTGCTCGTAAAAACCAGATCTATCAAAAATAAAAATTTAGTGCATTAAAAAAAAAAAGAAATAATAATAATACAGTTACTTCTTTAATTTAGACAAGAAAAAAGAAAACTTCCAGTATGCTGGGTTTATCACAAAATGTTCTTCGATATTTCTTTATTAATTAAACTAAAAATCATGCAAAACTTGGAAAGGGCTGCATAATAGCGCCATTTGTTGGTCGATATGCACCTAAATTAAAGCAGAGTAGTTTTTCATAAAAACCATCTCACATATCAAGTTAAATGTACTCACATTGTGCTTACATAATAGAAAGTTGGAATAAAATCTTACCTTAAATGGATCTTTGTGGAGGATTAAAATTGTGATGACATGTCTCCAGACTACTTCCGTGGGAAATCCCAGACCGTCGCCAATGGCCTATTGTCTTATTCTAGTGCGACATAAAAACCACTCAAGTTAAACCTCCTATAAATGAGGAAATATTGCAGCATCATTTGCGAACATATAAGTACTGAAATTGAATAATTTTTGAAGTTAAAACTTTTGGGTGAGCACTTTTTGGGTGAACAAAAATCATGGAACTCGGGGGGGGGGGGGGGGGGGCTTCATCGTCACCGAACGCTTTCCATGAGCTATATGTATACTGTGTATATATCTACATAGATATACCTCGCGTGTGTTATTAGTATACATTATATATATACGAAGAGTATATCTCTCTACCTATATATCCATATATGTAGCGCACGGCGCGGCATGCCTCATATACATATATATATGTATAAAATGTATACTAATATGAGTAGTATACTGGCTACTGACATCTGTCTCTTTCTAGCTCTATACTCTGTGTATGTATGTACTTTGTCCACAGTCTATACATAGTTCACAAAGTACAAGCATGTGTTTTTATACAGACTGTTATAATCTTCTTTTTGCTTTCAATATAAATTTTCAAATAAATAATAATAATAATAAAATATTTTAGTCCTATTACAATATTTTTACCTAATATAAGGCTTAGTTCGCTTAATTTGGGTAGCTACAAATAGTGTGCCGAATCCTATAATACAGATCATAAACACTTCTTTACAAACCAGAAATAATTCGAAAATAATAATCTAATAACTCGACGATACAATTCACAAGTTACTCAGTTTTCACTTCTATCGGCAGTCCCCGAAGACTTCTTTTTTTCTTCAAAACATCTACCTCCTCTCCCTAATAAATAAAAATAAATTCTCCTTTTTATTGACTGTTATCTGTATTACCTTTTCCCCCACACATCCTTTAGAATAATTACACTGCACTAAAAAAAAGAAAAAAAAAAAAAAATCTATCCCTGATACCCTTTTTGCTGATTCTTATGTAAAATGACCTCCTGAATCCAAATAGGACCTCCATTTTGCCCAGTCACCCACCGTTTTCTCGGGACACCACCCCTTCCCCCAATTTTTATCACTGTTCGGTCATTTTATGGCCATGAATTTGATTTGGAGAATGGAAAAGAATTATTTTAACACTTAATAACAGAAAAAAATATAACGTATAATAAATAATAATATTAATCATCTAGTAAAATATAATAAACGCAATTTATAATTTCAGCGGTAAATCCCCCTCCTAAATTTTCCTCTTGCTAAAAATGTTCATATTTTAGAATTTTTCACTTCTGTAAGCTCCTCAGAAGATATTTAACTGTTAAAATAATCCTTTCCTTCCGTTACAAACTAAATTTTATAACCATAAAATGATCGAAAAAGGATAAAAATAGGAGGGGGGGGGGGGCTTCCCCCAAAAATTGTGGGTGATAGCACAAAATGGGCGTGCTATATTCGGATTTGATTTGCATAGAGAGCAGTGTTATTAACATAATTTTCATCAAATGAAATTATATCAAATACTAGTATATAACCCCGTCAAAAATGACGGAATGTGAAATCAATTAAGGTAGTGAATCAACGAATGCTTTGCCTGCTTCGCTGGACACTATATTTAAAGAGGACTAATGTGCAAGTTGCACCTGACGGGACTAATGGGCAAGTTGCACCGAACGAACAAACTATTTCTTTTAACGAAAATACCTACTAACCCAGGACGATAGGTCTAACATAACGTATCATATTATGTATCATATTTATCGTAATATAACTCAGTACTTATTTCGCTTCCTTCTTCGACTCGTTTTAATAAGTATTTTTTATATGCATGGGCAAATTTAATATTTTATAATTTTTAATTTTTCGCATGAAAATATTATTTCATCGTATGCCCCCCCCCCCCCCCTCAAAAAAATTGTTTTATATATATATATATATATATATATATATATATATATATATATAACAATAACTGGTAAAATTGCTTTGGCAACAATCATACATTTAAATGTCTAATTTTGAAATTATTTTCATATTTTAATTAATTCTAAAATATCTAATCAAAACTTCGTTACAAATAAAGTACCAAATGAAAGGTACCCTATTTGTAACGAAGTAACCTTAGGTACCTTATTTGTAACCTTATTTATTTTAACTAATTTGATAAATATGACGTCACAATCAACTGCATATCTGATTTATCAGATAAGTACATTATCATGATTGCAAGAAAATAATGTAATAACTATTAGCCCATAATTTTTATAATTGAATTTTATATTACATTTTAATTTTATCCTCCATGGGTATTTTAAAATTGCAATGGTAGTTATAAACTTTCGTTGAAATCTTTTTTCATATTGAGATTAAGGGAAAAGTGCAAGCACAGAAAATGTTCAGTTTTGAAAGATCTTTCTAAATGATGTAACATTTATGCAGATTAATAAAAAAATAAAATAAATAAAAATACATAACATTTCTAAGGGAAGAAAAAAGGCTACCAAAAGTCTCTGTTTTGAAGCGGTCTAAACCGGAATCGTTTATGACAGATGAGGGTCATTATTATTATTAATGTTATGAAAGCTATCTAAACACCCTTTTAGAAATTAATTTGCCTGTAATGAAACCATTCTAATAGCATCTTTAACAAATAAAACATAATACAAATTTGCATACATACGCAAAAACGTCCCCTTTAACGTCCATTCAATATTTTTTTTTGAAAATTACTGTACTGCCTTCAATAATGGCTAATAGATAAAGGCTAATAGAAAAAGGTACGTTTTTACTTTCTCTTACCCATAGGGTCGAGAAAGAATTGTTTTAGGGTCAAATTTTCAAACATGAGTTTTTGTTATATTTACATGTTCTGAGGTCCCCTGGATACGAAAATCATGTTTTTAGCAAATGGTCTCTGTGTGTTTGTGTGTGTCTGTCTGTTATCAGCACATCTCAAGAACAATAGTAGCAGAAATTCAAAACTCGGTATTCTAAATGTGTATCACATAGGTATGCTACTGTAAGCTTTTCGTTGAGATGAAGGCAATGGTTCGTGTACAGGGACACTCAAAAGTATTCAAATACATTACGTCTATGGGGGAAATGGCAGGTAAGTAGAGTTTAACATCTATAGACTGCACTAAACCAAATGAAACGAATATATATTTTTTGTAATAGAGATAGTTAATTGGGAAAAAAAATTGTGTATGTAAGACCTCGAAGGGAGTAAATTTTCATGATGGGTATCTTTCTATTTAGAGTTCGCTAATACCATTAAAACGAATTATTGAACCATCGATCTGCGATAATTTAAAATAAAAATATCGATTTTTTTCATTTTTAACACACACAAAAAAAAAAATTTTTTTTTTTTTTTTCTTTTTCTTTTTTTTTTTTTTAAATGTAATATTGAGAATAAATTCAACTTTTTTTTTTAATATTTAGTGTTATAACTACTTCTCTAATATGGAAATCGTCTGCATTATCATAAAAGATAGGTTTTTTAAATAAGAATTTTAATAAATTATTTTTTAAAAACAGAATTATTTTTTAATAACCGAATTAAATTCTATATAAATGTAGGTGCATTAATGAAACGGGGGGTTGAGGGGGGCACACAGAACTAATTATCATATAAAACTCTTCCGAAGCCTAATTTGAATTGTTTAACGTTTACATAACTAACAGTACTCGTTATCTTACCTCTTAATCTGCAACCTGTATTTACAGTATCAAATTTCAGGGTAAGAGAAAGTCGTGTGAGTGACACACCAGATTATTTTATATATACAAAGTGCTATTTTTGAGAAAACAAATAATTTTGTAAACCTGATTAAACAATTCATTCCGTTTACACAATATATGATAGATTTTATTTTTCGCCACTGATTGATAAAATGTCGTTTGTCCTCCCTCGATTAATAAAACTTATGCGTATTTCATAGGCCGCTTCAAAAACTATATGCGATTTTTTTGTGGCTAAATGCCGCTCATTGACAGATTTCTCGTTTTTTCTTTCTTTCATCTTTACTTCCTTAGAAACCATTGGACGGCCCAGCCCCTGCCTGCCTGGGCTCGGCCAAGCTTAACGGGTTGGATGCCGTCCGCCGGAGCGAATAAATCGCCAGATCACCGCATGGAAGCTGCTTACACCAGACAGTAACCTAGTAGCTAAATAGAACGAGCTGTGTCCGATGATTCTTCGTTCAGACTTCATCCATCATCTTCAGGAACTAGATGGAACTGCTACGTCACTTCTGGGCAGCAATGTGACTAGAACACCAGAGCTCAGGAATTGCAGGGTAGCGACTTCTGCTTCTTCTTGGACACATAGCTCGACTTGCACACCACACCCTCTAAGATAGCCACGGTGGAAATGCGCAGACACGCTCCTGGATGTTATGGAATTTGGAACAAGTGCACTTACTAGCTGGGAGTCGAAATAACCGGAATTCAACAAAAATTAAAACAATTTTCAATTTAGGCAGGGAGGGAGAAAAAAAAACCGCTGGGGGAGCCGCTAAAGGTAATAGTGCACACAATAGTTAAAACCAAAAGTGGAGGCCATTGAAAAGGGGAAGGGGACAACACTTAAGATTTAAGAAAGCCCCCAAAGCCCAACCCTGAGAGTAGGAACATTTTTCGAGCTATCTTTTCTCCTCAGAACATCTTGAGGATGAAAATGCGTCCTACGGGCATCGTCAGCATTAAGGCTGGACATCAGTAAACAAAAATTCCGTGTTCTCTTTCCGAGGGAAAAAGTCCCTTTTAGCCTTGAACTGTCATAGGTGCTAGAAAACGATTAGCGCTAACCCCAAGACATCCGATCCGCATTAGCGGCTGTCAATGACCAGTATTTATTATGTTACATACAGGGAAGTCTGAATTAACTGTTATCTCTCACCTTCTTTCTTCCATTGAGTTTTTCTGAAACATTTTTGAACCTTTCGAATATTTGAATTTGTATTCAAAGTCATGAAATTTTCTCTTTTCACTTACGAAAAATTAAATATAGTGAGATCGACTACTCTGTTTTTTCTGTTAAAGTGATTAAAATATTGAAATTGAAACTATATTTTAATGTAGTTGAAACAGTACAGATAATTTATGGAAAAACAGCTATTTTATTCAATATAGAATCGTAAAAGGTATATATTGCTCCCATAATAATAATAATTTTTTTTTTTCCAAATTGAAAATAGTTAAAGTAAATATATATATGTATATAATATATGTTGTGTTATACCAAAGAAGAGACCACTTTGTCATAGGAGAGATGGAATTCTGAAATTTGGAAGTGCAGAATGGAGAAGAATTGCAGAAAACAGGCCAATTTGGAATGTCCTAGGTTAATAATAATTTAAATAATAAAGCAACATAATTTCTTATTTAACAACTTAATATTTCTAGCATTAATTAAAAAATAATTACATTTTTTCTAAAATAATAATAATAATAATAATAATTTTTAATCATTCATAAATTTGTATAGATAAAAGTTAGTTTTATTTAAAGTTGTAACTAATTTTATCAACATTTATTTTCAAAACTAGGGGGTTCTGTCCGCTTAGTTCATCCATCAACCCCCGACTTGCTTCGCTTATGAACCCCTGCTGGGCTTTACCCGCCTATTCGCTGCTTTGCCTTTCACTGAATATCAATGTGCATAATACAACACAAAAGCAGAACAATACTATAGGAATCCTTATATTCGCAATGTCAAATTGAAATACATCATATTTAATAAATACCTTTTTTTTTTTTGTTTCTCTTTTTTCTTTTTTTTAATGAAATATTATGCTAAAAAACAGTTTTTTTCTTCTTTTTTTAAATAAAATTTATACTGTCAATTCAATGCTTATATTAGATTCTATATTAGTTATGAGGGTGATTTTTCAGTCGGAAAATTTACTTGATTTTACTGATAAAATTTAAACTTTCACTTGTTGACAAATTTTGCAATATTTGAAAAAAAATAAAAAAAATAGAAAAATAAAAAAAAAAATTGGATTTTTTTTTTATTTTTTCTTTTTTTATGTATTTTCTTTTTATTTATTTATTCTTAAAGAACAGTGACAGTAATTATTATTCAAATAATCATATATACAATAAAGATATATATATTTATTTATTTATTTAAAAATTTAGATAAACAATAAATATATCTAATGAGCTATAAAAAATAAATTGTTAAAGCAGTATTAATAATCTTCTTATAATTTATTTTTTAAAATAAATATTACAATTTTGATAAAAATGAGTCGATATATTTGTAAAAAGTGTTGTAGCTCTCTAATCTTATTTGCTTATTTATTAATGAATAAATAATTAAGAGAAATCTTTTATTTATTTATTAATAAAAAATAATTTTTATTTATTTTTAATTTAATATATATATAAATCAAATTCTTTATATTATATATATATATATATATATATATATATATATATATATTTATTATATATAATATAAAGAAATAAATTTATTGAAATGATAAAATACACACAACACAGTACTTCACACGTTAGCACACTCGTTACGTCTAGTAACTAGACCTGAAGAAGTCCATGAGAAATAATGCTAGGATGAAACTCTATCATGTTTTTATATTTTTATATTGTAAACTTTTAAATTAAACCTTTTGACTTGAGATTTAAACTTGTAAAGTACTGTGTAGTGTGTATTTTATCATTTCAATTTATACACGTGTAAAAACGATTACTCATCTAAATAAATTTATTATACACTTAAAATTTCATTTAACTCATAGTGATAAAACTCTGACCCATAATTTATTCAATAGAAAACCGTCTTCCTATTCACCCCCCCCCCCCCGAAATTAAAAGGATAAATGCATGATGGACAAAGTTTAGCAATGAAAAACTGTATTTTTTTAAATTATTTCTTAATTTTAGAGAGGGCGAAAAGTCGGACAAAATGAGAAAGAAATATTGGGAGCGAGCTTTCCGCAAACCTTTCAGCAACACCTTACCTGGTCACTTCAATTTGGGTGTTTATTGGACAACAGATCATGCCGCTATTGAAGAACTACAATTTTACCGATAGCTAAAATTCAGCATCTTCTGAATATTTTAGTTTTGGAACTATGTATCAGCGAGACCAAGTAGCATATTTTTTCTTGCACTTTGAATTAATAAAAAGTAAAATTAAATTACTTGATTATCAATTGTATTATAAAAAGTATTAATAAACTTAATTATTATGAATGCTAACTAAATTTAAAGTTCAATTTAAATTAATACATAAGACAGCAAACTTATAATTATATTTTGCGTCAATATTACAATTCAGACAACAGAAAACCATTTAGAACTGCAACAAAGCTGTGAAAATTTATTGTAAAATAAAGCAATAAAAGTTTCAAAGTAAAAAAAAACCAAAATTTTACCAATCAAATTCAAAATGTACATTTCATAAACGAACAGAAAATTTTATGTTAATAATACATGACAAAACAAGTTTAAAGCTACTCATGCATTGACGTATTATAATTTCTCAATTAGCATTCTTTCAAATGAAAATTATAGATTTTATGGAAAAATAATAATTTGCAGTTAAATTCAAGGTCGTGATTTCATAAAAAGTAGCTTTGTTATTTTTATATAAATTTAAATAACACACAATTACACGAAAAAGAAAATATTTGACAGAAAGGAAAAAAATAGTCTAGTGTGTCACTCACACGACTTTCTCTTACTCTGAAATATAATATTATAAATACAGGTTGCAGATTAATAGGTAAGATAACGAGTACTGTTATGTAAACGTGTGTTAAACAATTCAAATTAGGCTTCGGAAGAGTTTAATATGATAATTAGTTCTGTGTGAGGGGGGCTACCGCCCCCCTCAACCCCCCGTTTCATTAATGCACATATATTTATATAGAATTTAATTCGGCTATTAAAAAATAATTCTGTTTTTAAAAAATAATTTATTAAAATTATTATTTAAAAAAATTATCTTTTATGATAATGCAGACGATTTCCATATTAGAGAAGTATTATATAACACTAAATATCCAAAAAAAGTCCATTTTATTCTCAATATTAAAAAAAAAAAAAAAAAAAAATGCGATTTTTTCTTCCCTAAGTTTTATTTTCGTTAAAAGTAAAAAAAAAATCGATAACTTTGCTTTAAATTATCGCAGATCGATGGTTCAACCATTTGTTTTAAAGGTATTGGCAAGCTCTTTTGAAAGATACCCATCATGAAAATTTACTCCCCTCGTGGGGGGGGGGGGCAGTCTATTGACGTTAAACTCTACTTACCTGCAATTTCCCCCATAGACGTAATGTATTTGTATACTTTTGAGTGTCCTTGTACACGAACAATTTGCTTGATCTTTATGAAAAGTTTAGTGTAGCATCCTTATATCATACACATTTAGAATACCAAGTTTGAACTTTCTGCCATAATTTGTTTTTGAGATATGCTGATAACATACACACAGACCATTTGCTAAAAACATGATTTTCGTATTCAGGGGACCTCCGAACATGTAAATATAACAAGAACTCGCGTTGGAAAATTTGGCCCCAAAACAATACTTTCTCTACCTTATGGGTAAGAGAAAGTAAAAAAAAAAAAAAAAAAAAAAACCTAAATAGAAGAGTGAAAGATTGATAGAAAGAATGAACAATGATAACTTGAAATATTGAAAAACTAAAAGCAAATTGTTATAGGAAGTTTTAGATCAAAACTGTTTATAATGTTTCTTTCTTTCAATTTTATTATATTTTCAGCTTACGTGAAAATCAGTAACAATCAAGCGTACAATGTTTCTGTATAAAAACTTACATGCTGCAATAAAACTATTTCTATTGTTATTCTTTAAAACAAACATTAAATAAATAAATAAAAAGTTTCCTAATACGCGAATTCCCTAGGCATTGGGAGTGATTAATTGAAAATATTTTCTATTCAAAGATATCGCCATAGAATATAATTTATTTTATTTATTAATATACCATAGGGGTATATACCATAGAATATAATTTATGGGTATATACCACGAAATTTCGCCTCCCAATTTTAATGATTATTGTATTATTCTTACATTAAAAATAATCTGGTGTGTCACTCACACGACTTTCTCTTACCCTGAAATTTAATACTATAAATACAGGTTGCAGATTAAGAGGTAAGAGAACGAGTACTGTTATGTAAACCTGTGTTAAATTATTCAAATTAGGCTTACGAAAAGTTTTATATGATAATTAGTTCTGTGTGAGGGGGGCTACCGCCCCCCTCAACCCCCCCCCTCGTTTCATTAATGCACCTACATTTATATAGAATATAATTCGGTTATTAAAAAATAATTCTGTTTCTAAAAAATAATTTATTAAAATTATTATTAAAAAAAATTATCTTTTATGATAATGGAGACGATTTCCATATTAGAGAATTAGTATAACACTAAATATTATAAAAAAAAAAAAAAAAAAAAAAAAAAGTTAAATTCTCTATATTACATTTAAAAAAAAAAAAAAAAATTTTAAAAGTAAAAAAAAATCCATAACTTTGTTTTAAATTATCGCAGATCGATGGTTTAATCATTCGTTTTAAAGGTATTGGCAAGCTCTTTTGAAAGATATTATGAACATTTACTCCGCTCGAGGGGGGGGGGGGGGGACTTCTTCCCCAGGGGGGGAGGCGGGGCTCCTACATACACAAAATTTTTTTCCCTGTTGACTATCTCTATTACAAAAATTATATATTCGTTTCATTTGGTATAGTGCAGTCTATAGATGCTAAACTCTACTTACCTGCAATTTCCCCCATACACGTAATGTATTTGAATACTTTTGAGCGTCCCTGTACAAGAACCATTTACTTCATCTCAACGAAAAGCTTACTGTAGCATCCCTATATGATACACATTTAGAATACCGAGTTTGGAATTTCTGCTACTATTTGTTCTTGAGATATGCTGATAACAGACATCCACACAGACCATTCTTTAAAAACATGATATATAACATGTAAATATAACAAAAACTCATGTTCCAAAATTTGACACTAAAACAATACTTTCTCGACCCTATGGGTAAGAGAAAGTAAAAAAAAAAAAAAAAGATATTTGCAAACACTGATCAACTTTTTATAAATGTATTTATAATAATAATAATAATAATAATAATAAATGCTCCTGTTTAATTTACTTTATAATGGATTAGTAAAAACAGAATATTTATATGCAGGAACTTTTGGAACACACAGATACAACGCCCCCCGCCCTCCTCTCTCTTTCATGGGAAAAAATATATATAGATAGATATGAATTTTCATTTGAGTTTGGTTTGTGATAAGTTAGCGGATACGAATCAGCTTTAAAGTTGATAAAGAGTTAATGACATCCCAAAAATCTTTTTCTATTCCATAACTCTTAAAATAAACAAATGATGTAATTAAAGCATTTGGGATATTTATTATAATGCTTCAAATAACTGACTTTTTTATATACTGTCATTAGTGGCAAAATATCTAATGTCCTTTCAAATGAAAATTACAAATTTTATATGAAAATAATTTATTAAATTCGAGATCGGGGAGATAACTTTACACTTATTTGGAAAAAAAAAAAAAAAAAAAAAAAAAGTCGTTTTACACACAAATTCCTTGTACATTTACTTTGGTAGTTTTCAAAACAGATAACCACTACACTTCTATTTATAGAGTATCCAGGGTACCCTTCCCTCCAGGTAATTAACGGAAAGGGGAGGTTGAGAAATTCGCACTAACAGTGGGGAACAACCGCCTGTGAAGTGATGGATCACTGGTCTCGGAGTACGAAGATTCAACTTTAAAATAAAAATGTCTGTTTTATTATTAAAATATCTCTTTTTCATTTTAATAAAAATTCAAAATTTTTAAATCAATGCACAGATAAAAAATTGAAGTTATTAGCCTCGTGATTAAAATTTCAAATATCTCAAACAGAACTGAGTAAATTCCAGTTTTTTGATGCCTTGTCTAATTTTCATGATAATGTTTGAGTTTTGAAATTAAATTAAATATTAATATTAACTTTAAAAAAAAAAATGCCCACTAGTCTAAAATCTAAAGACCTTCAAGAATTGCATGCAAAAATCCAAATTCGAAAATCACAATTTTCTTTTGAGATATTTTTAGAAAACTGAAGGTCCTTAATTCCCATAGGATTAACATGGAGAAAGGATTTTGGAGATTTCACTGATGTACAGCCTTAAAGTAGGTACTTTTGTCATCAATATAGGGACATGAAAAAATTTGAGTTGACAACGTTAGGAATAGGTGCATGATACTGATCCTGCTGTGTCTCTTCAAGGACAATATATAAAGTGCGCAAGACTAGCATACAAGTCTAGATACCGTACACAGAATGGGCTCTTCCCACCTGACGTCAGAGGTCACATGATAGAGGAAAAACAAATAGCAGACGAAGTCTTGTTTATCTAGAGCGATTGCTGAAATAACATATTTTCTATTCTTATTTTTGATCAATCCTATTTAATCTGTGTTATTTTTCATAAATCATCATTTTTAATCCATTTTATATCATTATTCATCATCTTTTGTTTGCTGTATACATTTACAATTATCATTTAGTTTATGTTTATTATTGATGTTCCTGAAAACCATGTCTAATACTCTGATTTTTGGTACTTAAATCAGTGACAGTTCAATATCGTACTGCTTAAATCCATTTAGACCAGTCACTAAGTTAATTAACTTGTTGTAACACCTTTATGCAATTCAATTAAATGAAAACATTTTAAAATTTCAAATTATAATCCGTAAACATTCCACAAGAAGCTATTATTTATTGCTAGATCAGTTAATGTTACAGTTACACTACAATATACAAAAATCGATTCTTATAGGTAAAAATAAATAAACACATAAAGTGTTTTTTAAAAATTATTAAATTTACAAATACAATTATTCTACTGTTTACAAATGCACAATATTACTTTTATTTTATATTAAATATTAAAATATTTGTTCTTAAGAACAATATTTAATTGAATTCGATTCTCAGAATTCGATTATTCGTTTTCCTCTATCACGTGATTGAGCAGACGACGGTGGGAAGAGCCCATTAAGGAAATTACCACTAAAAATTTATGAAAATTCATGTGCTCCATAATCCACAGCAAGAGAACTGCAAATGTCAGTTGCAACAATTATGACCAGAATATTGCTGAAGATATCCCATACACAGATCGTATGCATTTAGAAGAAGCCAGTGGTTTAGAAGAAGCCACACAGGAAACAAATTGTGCAATTTATCATCGGCACTTCACATGTTAATTTCATTACGTTTTCTCTAGCATAACTATGTTAAAATAGGATTGAAAGAAATACTTCTGATAGACTGCAATGTATTTGCATTATTTTCTTAGATCCTAATGGATACATGCACAATTAGTGCTATTTAAACATTTTTCGTTGGTGAACATGTCACAATAAGTTTCAGTAGCATGTATCAGTTTACGAAGCCTTCTAAAATTCTGTACTGATAAGTATAAAAGATTTAAGTCCAAAAATGTCAGTTTTTAGTTAAGTACATAGTCAGACTCAGAAAAAAATTCTCTATCGATTGGTATAAAGGATTTAAGGCCACGTCATTTAGTCTTTGAGAAAATCCATTAGTAAAAAAAGATTAAAGTCAGAAATTTAGCATTCATGTTTGGTATAAACTATTTAATTCAATTTTTTCCCTTTATTAAATGAATGTTGACAATCACTGAACGGTATAAAGGGTATAAATCTACATAATCCCCTTTTTCCTAACCGATTCTTCTGATTAGTTTTTAGTTAGTTTAACTTTATTTTTCGACTCCTGAAAAATCAAGAATACGGACTTAAATCCTTTAAACTTATCAGTACAGAATTATTTGCAAAAGTTACAGAAAGCGCGTAAATAAACAGACATGCGAATGAACAGAAGTTATAACATTTTTCAGTTTTGTTGAAGAGTATTAGTATTTAAATTACACAATGGCTTCTGATAGGTAGTGTGATCAGGGCCTGATTAACGCACGGGCCAACTGGGCCGTGGCCCAGGGGCTCTTATCTAGGCGGAGAGGAGGGTGGGGGCAAAATTAATTTACAGTTCAAAACGTTTTAGTTAAATTATAAAAAAAAAAAAAAAAAAAAAAAAAAAAAGCCCTTGAAAATCTCACTTCGCGAGACTTTTACTTCTGACAACAAGTTAAAAAGTTTTACAAATATAAAATTTTACTTATAAATGCATTTTTTTGTGTGAAATAGTAGAAAAATTTAAGTTTTTTTTTTCTTTTAATCAAAGAGTGGTAGAAATAATAGAAAAAAAAAATATAGGTAAGGGTTCCCGGACGCGCATTAGGCCCTGGGTCCAGTTTTGACTTCATAGGGCTCTGAGTGTCATAAATTTCTTTTCTTTTTCACTCCCCCCCCCCCTTTTTTTTTCTTTTGAGGTTAAATAAGAAGGTTAAAATAAGTTTCCGTCTCCATTTTGAAGGTTTTGCTCACCCATTAACTTGAATAGCGGTTTCACTTGTTATTTATATATTTTTTTTTCTGTGAAAGAGAAAAGAAAAACTGTTCTTTTTTGTTTAAAGAAAAAAAAGTGGAGGGGGGGGGAGAGCTAGAATCTCGTAATTCACGAGTAGTGTATATGGGCCCATTAAAAGCGCAGACGATTTAGAGAAAAATGGTAGTGTTATGCGGAGTAAATGAAAACAAGCTCTTTAGGCCGTGTATGCAAGAACATCTGTAGGCAATTACTGCAGGCAAAAATCATGGCGCTCATTACGCTCATTATAGCTTCTTCCTCTCTCTTCAGAAGATGCCGTTAGCGGAACTCAAAAGCTATCTCTTCCAAATGCTCAACCGCTCATTTAGTAGGGATTCTCGTTTATAATTCGTAATGCCACTTCATGAATCACCCTTTCACGTACTTTACGAAATTTATTTCATTCATTCATTCATTATTACTTTCTTCTCTACGCATAAGACAAAAGTATTGGAATCGGGAAATAAATTTTCGATTTCCGGTTTTGACTATTTTGTACATCTTGGGTAATTTTGAATTCATTTTATCCATTTTTACTTTCTTCTATATGTAATATAAAGAAAGTATTGGATTCGCGAAAATTTTTGACCTCCGTTTTTTGATGGATTTACACGTTTTGGGATGTCCTGAACACGAATTGATAATCGTTTTTAGAAAATGTCTGCCTGTCTATCTGTGTGTCTGTGTGTATCACGATTTTTGTGGACGCTGTAGCTCACGAACCAATGAATGAAATTTAACCAAACTTGGTATTTAGTTGCACCCTGACATAAACTGGTGCTGATTAGATTTGGGGATCAATCGCTCGACAGGTGGTGCTGTGATCGCATTTTTTGTAAACTTTTAGCATGTCAGTATAGGAGAAAATTTCGCATAAATGTACATAATGAGAGTTATTTTTAACTCGTGATTGTAAAATTAATATGAATTATTGATAATAGTAGTAGTTAACTAGAAAAAAAAATTTTGTGCATGTGGGGACATCGATTTCCTCCTGGGGGGGGGGGGGATTTTAAAGATGGGTCTCTTTCGAAAGGTCTCGTCAATACCTTTAAAACGAATGGTTGAACTATAAATCTGTGATAATTTAAAACAAAGTTATCGATTTGTTTTACTTTTAACGAAAAAAAAAACTTGGGGGAAAAATATCGTAATTTTTTTTTTTTTTTTTTTTTTTTTTTAATATTGTTACTGAGTGACTTTGTATTGGAAAATATAGAAGAAAGTCTTGTGGTGGCCACAACATACTAGTTTGGATTGATGTCTGTCTGTGAATGTGTGACAAAACTTTTGTGGCAGCTCTAGATCAAGAAATAATGCACACAATTTATTTATTATTACTTTTTTTTTCACCATGACATAAATTGGTATCTGTTCACTTTTCGTAAATATCGCTCAAAAGGTGGCGTTGTCATTTCATTTTTCCTTAATTTTTAAATGGCAGAATATCACAAAATTTCGTCCATGATAAGGATCGCTATTCGTTGCAAAGTTAGACAACTAAGATTAACATTTTTGTATATGTAAGAGTTATTGCTGTTATTAATAACTTATTTACTGTTATTAATTATTATTAAGTTTTTGAACTCTCATTCTTATTTTCACTCTAGAAATACTATGTGTTTGTTAGTGGTGCAAAAATTTACAACTCTGGGGCTCACGAATTTTGTTTATGCATTATTCGGATGAAAGATTTAACAATAAAGAAATAGGCTGTACTTTTTTTTTTTTTTTCTCTCTTCCCTTCTTTTCCTACTCATTCTTTAATTCGTTTTTTTGTCGCAGAAAAATACTCAAGGAATTAATTGAATTTTCAGTAATTAAAGTAATTTTTTACGCACAAGATTTTGTTTTATGTAATTTCAAATGCAACTGAGTACTGCTTCCTCCCCCGTACCTCTTTCGCCCTTAACGTTGAAGGAAAAACTCATCAATTTCTTTTAAACAAATGGTTAAACTATTCATTTGTGATAGTTTGAAACAAAATTATCTTTTTTTTTAAATCTTTCTTTTAAAACATTCAAAATAATTAAAGAAATTATAAAATTATAAAACAACAGAACAATCAAATATTACCTATTTTTTGTGGTTAACGACCAAAATATTCAAGAGTTTTCTAAGAAACTTTAAAATATTCCAAATATTCTGAAGGGCCATTTTTGGACAAAATTTTTTCCTAGATCTTCATCCCCTCCTTCCAGATCCTTGATCTCCAACATTTGATTTTACATTTGAAAAATAAAATAAAACGATTCTTAAATTTAATGGCATACAAATGCTCTACATCTACCTCTTCCGTTTCTAAATAAGATTTGAATTAATTTTATTCCCCCCCCCCCCCCTTTTTACTTTCCGAACACTATAGCGAGGAAAGTATTGTAATCATGTCAAAAACCCGAATTTGAGATTTGGATGTTTCTATACGTTTCGAGGTCCCCTCAGTCCGTTTTCACTATTTTTACGATGATATATGTGGGTCATTCTCTGAAAAGTGGGCTTTTTTTTAAAAAAAAATCTGGAGTGACTCCACTCGACTTTCCGAACATTGAGTAATTAACAGTTTTGTAGATAAAGTAAAGAAAGAGTAGTTGTTAAACAAACAAAAGAGAGAAAACCATAATAGAGTGTTTGAGTATTTTTCTCCATCTATTACACGTTGTTTTATTTAACGCTACTGAACTTTGAGCCCATAGATCATAATGATAAAGAAATTTTCGTTGTGTCCCTGTAAAAACCTATAAATGCTAGATTCACCAAAATGCTTATAGTTAGTGCAACAGTGATTTATAATACTCATATAAATTTTCAGCTGAATTCAATAAGGCGTTTAGATGCTATCGTACTTTTTAAAATTTAGTCCCATAGGCCATAATGATAAAGAATTTTTCTTTGTGTCCCTGTAAAAAAACTGTAAGTGCTAGATTCACCAAAATCTATACAGTTAGTTCAACTGTGATCTATAACATGTGTACAAATTTTTTGCTCAGATTAATAAGGCGTTTAGACGCTATCTTATTTTTAAAAATTTGGCCCCATAGGCATAATGATAAAGAATTTTTCTTTGTGTCCCTGTAAAAAAACTATAAGTGCTAGATTCTCCAAAATCTATACAGATTGAGTATTTGTGATCTATAATATGTGTATAAAATTTTTGCTCAATTGAATAAGGCGTTTAGATGCTATCGCACTTTTAAGATTTTGCTCCCATAGGCCATAATGATAAAGAATTTTTCTTTGTGTCCCTGTAAAAAAACTATAAGTGCTAGATTCACCAAAATCTATAGGGTTCGTACTATGGTGACTTACAATATGCGTACCAACTTTCAGGTTAATCGAACAAAGCGTTTAGACGCTAGCGTGTTCACTCACAGACATACACACATACACACATACACACACACATACATGTATCATCGTAAAAATAGTGAAAACGGACTCAGGGGACCTCAAAACGTATAGAAACATCAAAATCTCGAATTCGGATTTTTGACATGATTACAATACTTTCCTCACTATAGTGTTCGGAAAGTAAAAAGAGAGTTAGCCCAAATAAAATTGCTTCATTATTTTTTTTATTTTAATTTTAATTTTGTGCATGTACACATACGTTACAGTTAATATAAAATAATATAAACCAAACTGCATCTGAGAATTTTTTGAAATAGTGTTATTTTTATTAATTAGAAAAATGAGGGAATGATGGTGGGGGAATGACAAATTTCTTTTAGAAAATACTTTATAAAAATATGATTAGGTTTAGTTGTATTTTCAAACACTAAATATTTATTAAAACATATTTTTATTACTATGATAACATAAAAAAGCAAATTTGATTTTTTTAGTTAACTTTATAATGAATGAGGGAATGACATATAATAAAAATACTGTATTTCAATCTAACGTTTGAGAGCCTTATGCAACTCATTGTAAAAAGTTTCGAACAGAACACAAAATGGCTTTTTACTTTGCTGCTATACAAATTAAATTTGACTTATATGAAGCACGTGCTGCCATTAATGGAGTAAGTAGGGGTGTGATTATAGTTTGATAAGGGAATGGTATCTAATACCAGGGACAACAATAAAGTGTGTTCTAATTTCTTTCATTGCATAATATATAAATGTAGTATAATGGATAAATATTTATTAAAGTATGTTTAATAAATTTTCCATTAAAATAATCTAAATATACGTGCTTTAATACAATAGAAACCATTTTATTTACTTACATGTGTGAACGGGGACACAGTGAGGGAATGATACTTTGCATTTCAAAAAATATTTTAAAATTATATTTAAATTCCAGTAACCAAAGAATTACAGTTTATATGCATAACTAATTAATATTGATAGTTCTGACAGCTTTTTGTTTTTGTGATTTTAAAAATATGCCCTCAAGATTACTGGGACATGAAATGACCACTTTTCAGAGAATTACTCATGTGTGTGTGTGTGTGTGTGTGAGAGAGAGAGAGTGAGTGAACACGATAGCGTCTAAACGCTTTGCTCGAATGAGCTGTAAGTAGGTACGCATATTGCAAGTTACCGTAGCACGAACCCTATTGATTTTGATGAATCTAGCACTTATAGTTTTTTTACATGGACACAAAGAAAAATTCTTTATCATTATGACCTATGGGGCAAATTTTTAAAAGTGTGATAGCGTCTAAACGCCTTATTAATCTGAGCAAAAAAATTGTACACCTGTTATAGGTCACAGTTGCACCAACTGTATAGATTTTGGTGAATTGAGCACTTACAGTTTTTTTACAGGGACACAAAGAAAAATTCTTTATCATTATGGTGTATGGGACCCAATTTTTTAAAGTGCGACAGCATCTAAACGCCTTCTTCAATTGAGGTGAAAATTTATATGACTATAAATCACTGTTACACTAACTATAAGCATTTTGGTGAAGCTAGCATTTATAGATTTTTACAGGGACACAACGAAAAATTCTTTATCATTATGATCTATGGGCTCAAAGTTCGGTAGCGTTCAATAAGACATCGTGTAATATAGAGAGAAAAAAACTCAAACACTCTATTATGGCTTTCTCTCTTTTGTTTGTTTAACAACTCCTCTTTCTTTACCTTATCTGCAAAACTGTTAATGACTCAATGTTCGGAAAGTCGAGTGGAGTCACTCCAGATTTTTTTCTGAAATTATTGGAATTGTTCTAGGGGCAAAGCCGTCTTTGTTTTTTACAACATACTACGTCGCCTATCCTGTTTTAAGGATTTCGTATGATATTTGTAATTCTATATTGAATCAAAAATTTTTTATATGAGTATCATAAAATAAAAATATAAGTTACTTTTACATTTAATGACCAGCACGCTATCAATGGCTTTTTGGAAACTCATACACACGGCGAGACCTAACGATGGTGCCATCTGAATACCAAACCATTTGAAAATTCCTTCTCTTACGCAATTCATAAATTAAAATTCTGCCCTAAACAAAATTTAATTTTGGAGGAGAACCCACTTCCTCCCCCCCCCTTTTTTTTTTTTTTTTTTTTTTTTTAATCTGGATTTTTTTCGAACATATTTTTTATTCAAGATGGTCTACCGCAAAAAAGCGACGATGCTTTCTTACTTTCTTCTATATGTATATATAGAGAAAGTATTGGATTCGTGAAAATTTTCAAACTCCAGTTTTCGATGGATTTGCACGTTTTGGGATATCCTGAACACGGTTCGACTGTTTTTAGAAAATGTCTTTTTTTGTGTCTGTGTTTGTATATCACAAATTTTGTGGGCGTTGTATCTCACACGAAATTTAACTAAAGTTGGTATTTAGTTGGACCCTGACATAAACTGGTGCTGATTAGATTTGTGGAACAATTGCTTAACAGGTGGCGCTGTGATCGCATATTTTTCTAAATTTTTATCATGGCTGTATAGGACAAAATTTCGTATAAATGTACATTATGAGAGTTATTTTAAGTTTGTGATTGTAAAATTAATATGAATTATTGATAATAGTAGTTAACAAGGAAAAAAATTTTGTGCATGTGGGAGCAACGCTTCCCCCCTGAGGGGGGGGGGGAGTAAATTTTCAACATGGGCATCTTTCGAAAGATCTCGTCAATATCTTTAAAACGAATGGTTGAACTATAGATCTGTGATAATTTAAAACAAAATTATCGATTTTTTTAATTTTTAACGAAAGAAAACTGAAAAAAGTTTATTTCTTCTGATTTGCAAAAAATTGACATCTTTCGGCGTTTAGTGATAATATAATACTTTCTGTTAAAAATCATCTGCATTTATAATGGAAAATAATTTGATAATTTAATAAATAATTTGTATTGAATTAATTTTGTGTAAAATTATATAGAAGAACATCATGTGGTGGCCACATCATACTGGTTAAGAAATATTATCTTCTTTTTAGAATAACTCTATTTCTGTTTCATCCAGAATTCAAAGTACATCACAAGAAAATCGACAATAAAATCCAAAAAAAAAAAAAAAAAAAAAAAAAAAAACTCACCAGCTATTTAAATGACACACTTATTCTCTTTTAACTAACTTTTCTAAAATTTGTTATCTTTTTCTTTTCCTCTTTTCGTTATGAAAATGTATTTTTGCGCGTGCCGACTCTAACGTCATATATCCTGTCAACTTACCATCTGAATTTCTGTTTCTAAATATAACGTTATATTTATGACGTCACAATATTTACTTTTCCAAAGATTTTACAATTATTAAAATTTTTAATATTTCATTTTAATATATTGTATAATTAAAAGAAGAAAGGTAAATAGGTCTCCGTCTCTTTTAAAAAGAAAAGAAAAAGTTTGTTATGGTGTTTCCAACTTTGCTTTTTTTTTTGCTCGAGTTCAAATCTTCTACACCCACAGAATCATTATGGATTACATTATACCGTATAGCATGGAATCAGTGTTGGGCATAATTGATTAAAAAATAATTGAATTACAATTAAATTATAATTATTTTACTGTCAATCGATTAATAAGCAATTGATTAGAAATAAATTGAATAAAGTATTTCAAGTTATTGAATAAGTAATTCAATTTATTTCTAATCAATTACATGTTAATTAATTGACAGTAAAATAATTGTAATTTAATTGTAATTCAATTGTAATTCAATTACTTTTTAATCAATTATGCCCAACACTGCATGGAATTGCATATAAAAAACGCTAAATAATGCATAGAAAGTACGGAAAAAAAAAGTACAATCAAAAGTGTAAATAGAAGAATGTGAAATTTATCAGTAAAATTCATAGATAAAATTCATAGTAATTTATATAGATCTATCATCCCCATGTTAAGGAGCAAAGATTTTTTATGCCGAAAAAGTTTTTTGGCATCAGCCATTAGAGAGTTAAAACTCGAAAACAGTAATAGAATAGATTGGTTAATGAATTTTGAAAATGCCAAAATATTGCGCGGCTTTTAAGTGTTCTGATAAATATATGAAAAGAAATGGGGTAGGTTCCATAAATAAGTTATATTCACGTAATTTAGGAAAAATATAATTTTTATAATCAGTTGCTCTGTTATTATAATGAGATAATTACTGTTTTCCTATTTAATGGAATGCTTTTTTTAAATTTTAATATTTTTTAATATTTTATATTAGTAAGTAATATGGAATTTTCAAAATTCTTTTAAATGTAGCTACCAGCCGCGAAAGTTTTAATATATAACTACTATGTTGTGGCCACCACAAGACTTTCTTCTATATATAATCCTATAAAAATTTACGCAATACAAATAATTTATTAAAATTATTTTTCATGATGAATGCAGACGATTTTTATCTCAAAGAAGTATAATAATAATAAATGCCGAAGGAAAGACGGTTTTGTGCTGACATGAGTATACTAGAGTATAGTAAAAAAAAAAAAAAAAAACGAAAAGAAAGAAAAAGGGGTATCTGGAGTTTTTCATTCTCTTTAAGTGCATAAATTTTATTTGCTAAATTACCTATGTGTATTCCCGTGTATATTCACTCGGGGAAATAAATTCAAAAGAGAATAAAATGGCCGGCCTTTTCCGATTAAAAAAGGTATCATTTTTCCCCTCTCAATGATCAATCTATGTCTTATTACTATATCTATGGTAAAATTACGCAAAGAAATTAAGGTGAAGTAAATATATTAATTAGCAGGAGAGTTGGGATGGATCGTTGGATCGAATTTGCAGTTTCCCACTCAATAATCCCCCCCTTTTTTTTGATGAAAATTTTCTGAAAATGACGTAATTATTGATGTTTCATTTTCACTTCGCTGAAAAGTTTCTCCCTTGAAGCTGGTAGACGAGAGCTATTGGCTTCGAACTCAAGTCACACTCGTCGGCTTAGTCGTTCTGATTTTTTTGCAGTTTTCTCTGAAACGCGCATAAATATGCGGGCTAATACTTCTTAGAAAGACCCCCCTCTCACGAAGGGCATCTCGGCCAGACACAGGACGCTAAAATCTACTCTATTTTCACTTGAACCAAAAAGAGAGAGAAAAGAAAAAACACAAGCTCGTGTCCGTAAAATAGATACGATGCAAAATTACAGACTAGAAAAATAGGCCTATAGTACTCAAAAGAGGAGTGTAGAGTAGGACGAGGAAGGTTAAACGGTTAATTTGTTTTGGAATAGTATTCTGCCTGCCTGGTAGTTTTTAGAATCTTGAGCTTTGGCTCTTTCAATGCACGAGTGATGAATGCTTGTTTGTTTATATAATTCGCCGATAGTAAAGCCTGAGTATAACGTGTTATCTTTTCGCCCCCCCCCCCTCCCTTCCATGAAAAAAAAAAAAAAGTCGAGCATTTCTAGGAGGTTTAGTGTAGAACGATGGAGCAGCTATCTCAGAGAGAGCATTCTTGGCATGTAAGGTTCATCTGTTATGATCTTCTAAAAATACAGCAGCATCCTTAAATGTTTTTGTCGATATCACCCAATTACCGTTGGCTAACAAGCCTGCTAGAGTTACGACTCGACAACTCCAAAGGACTGCATGATTAATGACCGAGAGACACTTTCTGGTGACAAATGTCGAGTTTGTCTTTCTCGGCGACATCTTTTACCACGCTTGCAAGGTTTTTCACTGAGAGCGGTTGGTTACCAGTTGCAGAGTTCTATTAGGGTAAAATTTTTGGAAATTTCTTTTCGTAAAAAAATAAAAAAATAAAATAAATAAAAAAAACCTTTACTAACACAAATACAGAAATATCTCTTCAAAGAATTAATTTTATTTGAATAATCACTTTATATATATATATATATATATATATATAAGAA
Organism: Salticus scenicus; assembly: GCA_963930645.1. NCBI lineage: Eukaryota > Metazoa > Arthropoda > Arachnida > Araneae > Salticidae > Salticus > Salticus scenicus. Next base: position 399,057,058 of record OZ005649.1, on the reverse strand, counting down.
ATGCAATTTTCCTGATGAGTGAACATCTCTATTTTTCAGCATTTAAAATTCCAATTTTCAATTCATGAATTCCATTTTTTTTTTTTTTTTTTTTTTTTTTTTTTTGTTTCCTTTCAACGGAACTCTTTGGCGATTTTATCCTTTCTCTTTTCTTTCAAATGTTGACTGTTACTAATAATTCATAGTTTTTGCAAAGTCTCTCATCGTTAGGCTTATGTGTTATGTGAGTCCCATTTCTCTTCTACGTAAGTACTTTAACATGTTTATACTAATCATTGGTAATCTAATTAAATTAATACCGTGACTATTTTTAATCGAAATAAATCTCAATTAAAATTTATTTTATGTTGGTATCTTCATCTATCTTTTGTCTGCTGAGCGTAACAATAGTACTAAATAATTCAAACTATATATATATGTATGTATATATATATATATATATATATATATATATATATATATATATATATTTTTTTTTTTTTTTTTTTTTTTTTTTTTTCTGACTTTTTTCTGAAATTTACTCTTTTTTGTCCTTTTTGGGGGGGACGTTACATTTTTATTGTTTCCAACTTATACGTTTCAAACTTCATAAATTTCAATGATTAAGAAGAAGAAGAAGAAGAAAAAAAAAAAAAAAAGAAAAAGGCTTGAAGAGTTTTGGCAGATAATGGTATAATATCCAATGACTGCCTATATTTGTTTCGTTGAAATTCAAATTTTCTTCGCATTGCTAAATACAATGACTATAACCATAGCGACACTATTCAGCAGCTATCACGTATGATACAACAATTATGGAAATTCTTTTGTGTAGTTCTGTAAACTAATTATTAATTGCACCATTACACACTATTTTCTACAAAAATAACATTTTTAAGCATGTCAATGTATATATTAACTTCAATACAGTGCAACGATGATAAGAAATATCATTTGTAAATATAAATATATCTAAATTCTTTTATGTGCGTCTGTATATACACTGACGGAAAAAAAAAATCCCAACACCAAGAAAAAAACATTGTAGAGTAATGAAATTCGAACAATGCATTTGTCCAGTTAACATGTTTAACTGATTAAATTTTCAAGATCACAGGTTGATTTAAGCTCGAGAAAATTCATTTCAAATGTGAAATGCTGTTACATTAATACCCGGTGTAACCTCCAATATTTTGAATGCAAGCCTGCAAACGTGCATGCATTGTGCCATACAGGTGCCGAATGTCACTTTGTAGTATGGAGTTCAACGCTTGTTGTACTTGTTCTGTCAATACTGGGACGGTCAATGCTGGCTGTGGATGATGCTGGACTTGTAGTCCAATGATATCCCATACGTGCTCAATTGGAGACAGATCTGGTGATCTCGCAGGCCAAGGTAACATGCCGACACTCTGTAGAGCCCGTTACGTTACAACAGCGGTATGAGGGCGAGCATTATCCTGTTGGAAAACTCACCTTGAATGCTGTTCATGAATGACAGCACTACAGGTTGAATTACCAGACGGACGCACAAATTTGCAGTCAGTGTGTTTGGGATAACCACGAGAGTGCTCCTGCTGTCGTAGGAGATTGCTTTCCAGACCATGACTCCCGGTGTAGGTCCACTATGTCTAGGTCGCAGACAGTTTGTTTGCAGGCGTTCCCCTGGCCTCCTTCTGACCAACACACCGTCATCACTGGCACCAAGGCAGAACTTGCTTTCATCAGAAACACAAAATTTCTCCACTTCGTCCTCCAATGAGCTCTGGCTTGACACCACTGCCGTCGAAAACGGCAATGACTTGGAGTCAGTGGACTGCATGATACAGTGCGCCTGGCTCGGAGCTTTCCTTGAAGTAACCGATTTCTAACATTTGGTTGTGTCACTGTGGTACCAACTGCAGCTCGAATTTCTGCCGCAGATGCAGTACGATGCGCCACAACCGGACGCCGGATACGGCGGTCTTCCCTCTCAGTAGTGCCACGTGGCCACCCGGAACCCGGTCTTTTTGAGACAGTACCATCCCTTGACCACCGCACCCAACAATCATGCACATTGGATACATTCCGGCCAAGTCTTTCTTCAATATCGCGGAAAGAAAATCCACCTTCTGGAAGCCCTATTACAAGACCTCATTCAAACTCGATGAGCTGTTGATAATGGCTTCTTCGTCTTCTTCAAGGCATTCTTGGCTATAACATCAACTCAATCTGCCAAATTTCAAAGATCAATAACGATCACAAACTTTACAGCACGCATTTAAAGCAAACTTGATTTGCAAGTTCTGAGTGGCGCTACTAGCGCCACACTTATGCGCGAAGCGCGGAATTTGAATCGATATTATATTTCAGATGTATAAACACGCCTACCAAATTTCGTTTATCTGACACAAGTCTTTCTTGGTGTTGGGATTTTTTTTTCCGTCAGTGTACGAATCACAAACATCATATACCGTAATTTAGTAAAGATAAACCGCGGGCTATCTTAAAAAAAAAACATTGATTTTTGGGGACTGCGGCTTATCTATCAGTGCGGGCTATCTAATGATAATGCCAAATTCCGTCGCCCATACTTCTTGGAACAGTCGATCTTCCCCGAAAACGGAAGTTTAGTATTAGAGTTTCTGGAGCACTGATTCACGCTTATAATCTCTTATTTATTAACTAATAATCTCTTATTGTGATTAATTTGCATATACGTCTGGAGTTCGCCATTTCGTTCCCTTGTTTTTCATTTTTTGCATCGTATTTGTATACTGGCTTTAATATATATATATATACAATGCCTTTTAAAATAATTTATTACTTTTATTTAAAATTAATTATTTTTATGACTTTGTATATATGCCCGGATTCCCCCATCTTGTTCCCGTGTTTCTCACATTTATTGCCATTACATCTGCATACTGGTATAGTTTGATTTTATTTTCTTTATACCGAATTATTTTTCAAATAATTTATTATTTTCATTTATAATTAATGATTTATTATTTCTATTAACCTGCGTAGATGTCAGAAGACTGATATCTTTTTCCCTTATTTATCTGTCACATCATCGTAACAATGCTTGCATAAGCCGCGGCTTACCTTCCGGTGTGGTTTATCTAAGAGCATTTTTTTTTTTTTCTTTTTTTTCACAACATTTTAATAAGCTGCGGCTTATATACACTAAATTACGGTACTTCAAAAAACTATACAGCTAATTCTATGTAACTCATAAATTTTTGTATCAAATTTTCAATTAGTCGAATGTTTAGTTACATAATGTATTTGAATTATTTGAGCAGCCTGGAAAACTAACTGCACGCCATTTTCTAAAGAAACCTCATCATGCTTTCGAGCATACAAATAACGTGTGCTAATTTCATTACGTTCAATGTAGTGTGTAATGATATTAAAATTCACTAAAATGAAATGCTATTCATAAATTGTAAAGTATCTGAATTCGTTAGATACTTTACATAATATATATCAAACACATATGTACCAAAAATTAAACACAGCTAATTCCACGTTGTTAAAAATTTCAACAGAAAACTACTGGTAATCATTTATACTAAGTCTTATGCTAAAACTATTGAGAAAAATAAACGGAGATGTTAAAAAATCTAATTTATATGACTAATATTAATTTAATTAATTATTGGCGACATTTTAATGACTTGTGAGTTAGAATGCTTTTCTAAAAGAGAAACATTCACTTTCAATTTTTATTGATAAAGATAAATTAAATAATCTGGTGTGTCACTCACACGACTTTCTCTTACCCTAAAATTTAATACTATAAATACAGATTGGAGATTAAGAGGTAAGATAACGCGTGCTGTTATGTAAACCTACGTTAAACAACTCAGATTAAGCTTCGGAAGAGCTTTATATGATAATTAGTTCCGTGTGAGGGGAGCCACCGCCCCACTCAAACCCCCGTTTCATTAATGCACCTACATTTGTATAGAATTTAATTCGGTTATTAAAAAATAATTCTGTTTTTTTTTTATTTATTATTATTATTAAAATTATTATTTAAAAAAATTATCTTTTATGATAATGCAGACGATTTCTATATTAGAGAAGTGGTATAACACTAAATATAAAACAAAAGTTGATTTTATTCTCAATATTACCAAAAAAAATTGTTAAAAATGAAAAAAATATCGCAGATAGATGGTTCAACCATTCGTTTTAAAGGTATTGGCGAGCTCTTTTGAAAGATATTGCATGTATAAGATAACCAAATTTGTTTAGAGTATATCAATAAATTATTTTGAGTTTATATTTATATTTTCTTCATTTTTTTTAAAGGTCAAATTTTATTTATAATTTTAAAAAGTAAATGACACAAAGAACTTATCAGTTTAATGTATAAAAATAAATCATTTTTGAGTGTATAACATTTAATTTTTTTTTTTTTTTTTTTTTTTTTAATTTGAACTTACATTTACATTAGGCCGACTTACCAGACTACTGACAAGTACCCAAAACTACTGAAGATTTACTTGTCTACTACTGAAAATTGTCCTACAAGGTTGGCATCTCTGCACTGGCCCAGAGCCTCCCAATTTAAAGGGCCTTAACACGGAAAGCTTCACAGTAATAATACAAATTTTCACGTAACATGTCTAGTAAAAACAAATTTTTTTTTTTTTTTTTTTTTTTTTTTTTTTTTTTTTCTCTATTACAATAGAGAGTCAAGAAATTGTTACATTTTGTCACAAATCTCCTAAACTATTGTAAAATAACATTTATAATGGCTGATCAATGCGCGTTCTTTCAGTTGTCTTATGCATAAAATTAATGATTTTGTTATAAATTCATAAAAACTGAAGATGTTATAACCGAATGATAATTTGAAAAATGCACTACAAAATAGAAATTGCTTCAAACAAATAAAAAACAATTTAGATCTTTTTTTTTTTTTTTTTTTTTTTTTTTTCCGGAATAGGCCCATTTTGACAAACCCTGTAGAGCAGGGATAGGGAGGCGGGGCGAGGGCCTCCTAATATGATCAGTGCCTCGGATCATCAAAAAGCACAGTCAGGCCCTGGGATCATGAATTATAACAATTTTAAGTTACAGTACATGTGAAGATGTATAACAATTATTCAGCAGCATTGCCATAATTTTTTTGAGGAGGGGGGAAATTTAAAACTGTGAAAGTTTTGGTATGTAATAATTAAAATTATAATGAATTGGTATGTTTTAGAATTGAGTTTCACTTAAATGTTTGGTTGTTCCTAGTGAATAGAAGGGCCGCCAGGGGGAATTCAATAAAAATAAACAACCTATTTTCAAGAAAAGCGTTATTTAAATAATTTGCAGTCTTCTATGTTGTGATTTTTGTACATGACAAATGTAAATTACTAGTTTTATGTGTATGTATATGTAAGTTACATAAATTAGTTCTTCTAGGAATGCTGTAAAGTTTTTGGTAGAAGGTTACATGTCAGGAAGAAAAGTATCTAAAGGCCTCTGAACATTTTAAATATTAGAAATAGCCACTTGGTACTAAAATGTTTTTAAAAAGGCTGACGGGTGCTAAAATGTGATATAGTCGCAGACAGTTTTTGTCTGCACTAATAAAAAAATTAGTCTGCAACTTTCGAAAAGTCTTTGTCTGCAGTCATAAAAAATTGTTTGCAATTTACGGACATTTTTCGCCCGCGACAATGCACTACCAATGTATGACGTCAGCAGGCCCTGACTAACGGCAGGGCATACGGGGCAAATACCCTGGGCCCCCCTTCTGGAAGGGGCCCCCCTACAGGCATATGCAGAAATTCTGCAACCTAAAGAGCTCTTATGCTACTGCAAGGGGGCCCCCCAGAATAGGCTTGCCCCGGGACTCCAGGTAGTCTAAGTCGGGCCCTGGCACGTCAGCAAACTCTGGCAACAGAAGTAGAGCTTCAAAGTCATAAATTATCCATTGTCCGAAAGTGAACCTTGAAAATTTGCACACATTTACAGTGAAGGACATTACTTTTTATTGCTCTTTTACAAAAGAGACCCAGTCCTCATGCAATTATCGCACTAGGAGGTTTGTGAGCGACGACTCTCAAATACTACATTAAAGGAATATCAAGAGACCGACGTTCACGCTTTGCAAGTTGCCAGAGTTTGAAGGCAGCTTTAAGTCCGGTTTCCACTTGGGCTCATTGGGCGCTTTCTATTCAGAATCCTTTGATGTGGCCATGCCAGCTCACTCTAGCTCACTCCAGCTCAAAACCCTGGAACGGGGTCCCCTGCTGAGATAATTGCGGGGCTAGGGGTTGATATCTTTGTCAATTTTGCATGCTTTCCTTTGAGGTAACTGCCCAATCTGATAAAAAAGGGCTACAACTGATGACAAGACATTTGGCTCTTTGTGTCGGAAGCGTGATTGATGACATTTTGAGCGTTGATCTTGAGCCCAAGTCGATACTGGCCTTATAGTCCGGTTTCCATTTGGGCTCATTGGGCGCTTTCTATTCAGAATCCTTTGATGTGGTTACGCCGGCTCACTCTAGCTCACTCTAGCTCAAAACCCTGGAACGGGGTCCCCTGCTGAGATAATTGCGGGGCTGGGGGGTAGATATCTTTGTCAATTTTGCATACTTTCCTTTGAGGTAACTGCCCAATCTGATAAAAAAGGGCTACAACTGACGACAAGACATTTGGCTCTTTGTGTCGGAAGCGTGATTAATGACATTTTGAGCGTTGATCTTGAGCCCAAGTCGATACTGGCCTTTAGACGCTCTCTCGTAGAAACTCTAGAGCCCCCTATAGGTGCCTTGGTAGGAACACATAAAGCAGTGCTTAACAACAACGACCTAGGAAGCCTAGATCTTCCTTGATAGGCAGTGTTATGCGTGTATTCTTTTCTCCTGTTACCTGTTACTGAGATTCTACGGGAATGTAGAAAAGTACTAATTTTATTTAAAACTGCTCCATAACTTCTCCTCCACTTCAAAATTCACATATAAAAATTTCTGTATCAAAACTAAAACTAATACTTTTATTATTTACTAGCCGCCTTCGGCGACCACCTGGTTCGCGATCCCTGAAAAATCCGACTGTACGAAACTCCCGCTCGGTGGCGCCTGCGGCGCCTTTTTCCCGTTTCAGGTCTAATAACAGCTTATTGATATATCGTGAAAATAGCTTATTGAAATCGCAGTAAATTCCCGTGCGGTAGCGCCTTCGGCACCCTCTTCCCTTTTCGATATCTGAAACGGCCTGTTCGCTCACCATGTTATGATCCTTCAAATTTCTGACTTTAGCTAAGTCCTGCTCAGTGGCGCCTGCGGTGCCTTATCCCCGTTTTAGAACTTACAACACCTTCCTCGCTCATTAGAATTTGAAATATTGAAATTTTTAAATATTACAGCGCCATCTGGCGGTAGAAATTTCTGTAATATATTGTTCAATTTCAAATCAACAAAGCTTTCAAATGATGTATTTATATGAAATTATTTTAATTAGTAGCTGAGATACGAAAGAAAACCTAATTAGGACACCTTAAAACGTGTAAATCATGTGAAATCCCGAATTCCACTTTCGATAATATAAAAATGAAATTATACTAATTAGAAGCTGAAACACAAAGATAATACAAACATTTTTTTGAAAGATTTGTGTCTGACTTATCTGTAGTTTTCCCCAAAACTTGCTTAATTCCGGGCTATATACCGTTAAAAATTATTTGTACTAAATGTGAGCGAAAATCTGAATTTGAAACTCTGTAAAATATAAAAGAATAAAAATTTTCTGGTTTTTCCGTAGTTTTCTCCGAAAGTTTCGTACAGAATTTGAACGGCTTATATCATTTTAATAGCCTGCAATAAAAATAATTTAAAATATCTTTTGAATGATGTATTATGTATTACAGTGATATATTTTTGACTCAAAATGGTTAGATGTATTATGTATTACAGTGATATATTTTTGACTCAAAATGGTTAATCTATCAAGGGCGATTAACGATTTCTATTGAAATCCGTCTAAAATTTAAGAATTCCAAAACTGCTTTTTTACAACCGAATTCATAAAAAAAGGGAAAAAAAAAAAAAAAAAAAATCAATATTATTCTGTTAAAAGTAACTTTTGGTGTCATTGACAGATGAAATAAAAATGAATTTAAATAAATATAATATGTCTATTTATTTTATTTTTAAAGCTATACTTTAGATTTTTTAACTGCATACAGGTGAACCATAATGACGGGCAATTTCGAAGTTCTGCTTTTGATCGATTTTAAATTGAAAAAATTCAAAAACTGCTTTTTTTATTTCCAATACTTTGTCACGTGTTCGAAAAAGGAGACCGGAAGAATAGTGAGCCAGCATGTCTAGCACCTGGCACTGAAGAATCTTTGATAAATGAAATACCTGCCTGTTGCCAACTAAATTTCATACTTTAGTTAATTTTAAAAAATCTAATTGATGTATCGATAAGTCGCTTGCACTCTTAGATTCGGAAAAAAATCCCCTTTAATTTGGTACCAAATTCGTAACGATCGGACTAATATTTCTAATTTATTTTCCATTTTTTCTGCTTTTAACTCCGTTAAAATATCTATTTTTATGCAATCGCGGTGAATTCTGAGTAATTGAGATCGCTTTTTGATTTAGACATGGGTCTACATTTTAATTAATATCTCCGGAACTAATTAAAATTTTTAAATTCTGTTTTCACTATCAACTCGGGAAGGCTTCTGAGCACTCGTATGTCAAATTTTGTACTTCTGCGTTTAGTAGTGGCTGAATGTATAGATGCACAGACAGAGAGACAGACAGACAGTCATCTTCTTTTATTATTATAGATAATTATTTATATTGTGTTGTGTCAAACTATTGTGTTATAAAATACTTAACTGAATAAGTTCAACTTATTATTTTATAATTGTTTATACAGTATGGAACCGATTATCTGGAGTCCAGTTATCCGGAATTATATTTTCAAACAATTAACTTCTAATGTATATATATATAAAAAAAAAAAAAAAAAATACAGAAATATTTTTATTTATTTTTTAATAAAAATGGTTTAGCATTGTAATGTGAAACAATTAAAAATAAAAGAAATATTTAATAAATAATAGTAATTCCACTTAATTTTGTTATATTTGAAAGTAATATTTATTTATTTGGTAAGTACAGCGTAAACTGAAAAGATATTTTTTAGTTCTGAAAAATGTCGATAGATGGCGCCAGTACACAATATCATAAAACTGACGATTTTATTTATCTGGAAAGATTTGTGTGAAATGGTGATAATTAGTCCTTTTCTGAATTTATTTTATTATTTTATTTATTTACTTATTGAGGGTGGGGAGGGGATAAATAAAATAAAGTAACTTTTAAAATTTATGAATATTTTGCACTTCTATAGACAATAAAAAACATGATTTTCATAAGAAATAAAAAGAAAAGCCTTTAAAATCATTAGCTAATCATGGTTAAAACCACTTCGATTTGGCCAGATTTTGATTTTTATGTAAGATTAATAAACTTCAAAGTTTTTTTTTTTTTTTTTTTTTTCATTTCACATTTTAATTAATAACTTATCTTGATTGAAAATTATTTTAATACTTTTATAAAAAAAAAAAAAAAAAAAATGAGGTTAATTAAATATTGAAATTTGATTAATTGATAAAAAATAGTTATTAATTTTTTATTTTAAATAAGAACCATATGCATTCTAAAATTCTGATTAATGAGGGTTGTTTAGATGAGCAACCAGTTATCCTGAATAGTCTTGTAAAAACCATTCCGGATAATTGGTTCCCTACTGTACTATATTGTTCTGTAGTAAAATTGTATTTGTGTATTCTTTCACGAGATCACCACTGTTGTTAAGCTTCCCCCACCCCCAAGATTGCCGCTATCAGCTTTTAGGCTTTTTGAGTGTAAGCCATTTTCGCCCCTGATAACACGCAAATTTTGCAGACAGATTATGAAATTTTAAATGCCTGTCGTAGACAGCTACAAAACTTTCTGCCACTGGGAACAGTTCAGAAAAATTAAAAATATATGCACTTCTGTTGCCAGGCAAATGAAAAGTAAAATAGGAAAGAAAATATCTGGAGTGACTCCACTTCTGAACATTAAGTAATTAACGCTTGTGTAAATAAAGTAAGATATATCATTAAATAAACAAAAGAGAAAAGTATAATAAGGTATATAAGTATTTTTCTCTACATAGTATGTTCTTTAAATTAATGTTATTGCCCCGTCAAATATTTTCAGCATAGATCATAAGAAAATTTCCGTTGTGTCCCTATAAAAATCTAAGTGCTAGACTCACTAAAATCTATACAGTTTGTGCAAAGGTCACCTATAACAATTATATGAATTTTTGGCTTAATTGAATGAGGCGTTCAAACACTATCACACTTTAAATAATTTGAACCCATAAGCCGCAATGATAAAGAATTTTTAGTTGTGTCACTGTAAAAATTGTGCTATATTCTACCCCTGTGGCAGAATTTTTTTATGCTTTCTGTGACAAGCCTCATTCATTCAAACCTTTCTTCAAGACAACATTATTTAATGACAACGCATTTTCTAATTTACACATACTATGTCTATTTAATTTTAAAGATCGTATTAATATAATTAATATACTGTACAAGAATTCTTAAATATAACACAAATTTCTATTTTCTAGAAATGTACAACGCATAAAAATAACTAATGCCAGATATCCATATCCGGTAGGCAAAAGAGCTCCGAATATCCGGTATCTGGCAAGATCACTATCCGTTTCATCCCTATTTTGAAACATATCACTTTTAAGTCCCTCTGAATAAAGATAGGCTAAAAAAGCATACAACAAATTTCATGCTTGCTTATTAATATATAGATATATTCTCCATAAAAATAAAAAAAAGAAAAAAAAAAAAAAACTGGGTAGACCTGCGTTTAGAGAAGATCATTTTATCCGTAAGAGATTACAATAATGTGCTGAAAATGAATCAAACACTTACGTTAAGGTGTGCAAAAAGTCAATGAAAATGAGTCTTTTCAAATATTAGCTGAATCTTTCACAAAATTCCAGCTTGTACAGCTTTTCGGGAAATTTCATTTTATATACAGTTTTCCAGTTTGTATCTTGTATTTTCTGTAATATGAAACTGCAACTAGGGCTGCTAGATTTTTCATCAAAAAACTTTTTTACACACACACAAGTTTTCTAGTTTACTTTAATTTCATTGCATTTTTAACTTTTTGATCAATTGTGTTCACTGTACCAGTAATGCTTAAAAAAAAAAAAAAAAAAAAATGAAGCATCACATTTTACATGGATATTTTTAATTATTGAATGCAAGTTAAAAATTATATTAAATATTTCAATGATTCCAGCATATTTACAAATTTACATACTAGCAGGCTTTGCCCGCTTCGCTGGTCACTAAATTTAAAGGAAATTCCTTTCTATATAGCTTTATAAAAATAAAATAAAACAAAATACTAAAATTGCTTAAAAGCTCGCTTCAGGTCCCTGCTGACTTCGGCAACAATTTGGTCACCCGCTAAGACTCAGGCGCCTGTCCCTATTACCTGCGACATTGGTTTACTAATAGTCTCCCATTTAGGTGCTTATTAGATAAGTTTCGAAATAGATAGTATCGAAAAAAATGAAGTAACCCTTTTATATTTGAATCCCAGTTACACATGAACAACACTATGCGTGGTGCACATAATATTTGCTTTTACGTTATTTCCTATGTTTATTTTGCTTATCTGATCAACCATAAAATGACAGCAATTTCACGCCAAGTATTACAATATGCTATGACCGGCTACGTCTGTCGCATGAGACAATTAATTTTTGTGGTTATATATAATTCATGGTTTGTAAACCTGATCATAGTACAGCCTTAATATAGTTCTCTTTGGCGAATTTTGAATTTTTGTCACCATTTTAGATTTAATCCCTTGTAACAATATGCTATAAGCGCTATTTCTGTCGTATTTTAGACATCTAATCTTTTTATGGTTATATATATTTCCCATTAAACATATTTTTATTTATATTTACTATTAAATTTATTATTAAATATTAATTTGAATTAATCAAATATTTCTGTTCGACGGCATGCAAGTGCAGTCACATACAGAGGCTCATTTATTTTTATGATGAATTAGCATAGTGATTATTATATAAAAAAATAAATAAATAGGTAAACATTATCGTGCTACACAACTTTATTATGTTGCTTTATTGGCGGCTTTTGACTTTTTGTCGCCATATTAGCGATGGATTTTTTTTTTTTTTTTTTAATGAAAAGGGGAAGACTATTTTGCTAATAATTTTATCAGACACCTTTTTGTTTATATATAAGAATCCTTCCTAATATGTAGATTTTTTTTAATGGTTTTTAGGTTTAAAATAGTGTTTGCTGAAATAAATTTGCTATCTTTAAAACTGCATTTTTTCTATAAACTCCTTTCTACAGTCACCAAATTTGGGGCAAATTCATTACCTGCCTATTGCAGCTTTTTAATGCGTTTTAAAGGGAAGATTAAGTTATTTTAACACGAAAAAGAGCTAGAAATGCAGAAAATTGACATTTTTATCAACTTAATAAGCCTCTTTGAAAGAATTTATACAAAAATAAATACAATTATTTACAATTTCGTAACAATACGCATTGATAAAGTGCTAATGTAGTTATTTCTATAGCTGTGATTCTGCAGAAAATTTAAAAACATGGTTTATAAAAAGTTCTTTATCTTATAATTATTTATATTTTTGTTGTGCTACTTAGATTAAAATGGCTGTTGCTATATTAAACTTCTTGTCGAAAAACATTCTGTGTACTTCAACACCAAAATTTAAAAAATCGTCCAGGAGGATCTATTAATGAAACTGATAAAATAAAAATATGGTTCATAGAGTTTAAATAATCTATTTAAAACAGAAAATGGTTTCCATACAATCTTCTGCTGTTGCCACCTAAAATTCATACTTTAGTTAATTTTTAAAAATCTAATTGTCCGATCGATAAGCTGTTTAACCCGTCGGATTCACAAAAATTGCTTCTTTCATTTGGTATCTTATTTGTAACGATACGACTGATATTTCTAATTTATTTAATTTACTTTCCTCGTTTTAAATAAATGTACTTTTTCTTTTCTTTTTTTTATTCTGTCGAAAAAAAAAATTGGCAACAATTAAATTATGGATAAAATTTAAATGGCTAATTTATCAGAAATTAGAAGGTTATTTTTTTCACATTTTAATTAATTAAAAGAAAACTAATAAGAAATTCGAAAATCTGGCTTCGAGGTGCATCAAGAGAGGTCATTACGAACCTCCATGCAAATTTGTGTAGCTCTGCGATCTGCCGTTTTCCCAAAAGGCTCTGGATATACATATTGTACAACCGCAATAACTTGGCACGCGAATCACGTGTTTTCAGATAATTCCATTACTGGAATAAGGTGAGAGGTTGTGTTTCCATGGTAACACAGAGTAGAGTGGCTTCCAAATTTGGCGTTGTTATCCCGTTTCTTAGTGTGAAATTATAATTTGAAGTTGTTGATAAACTTAATGTTTGGAGGTATTTTTAATTACTATTTAAAAGAAGTGTTCGGAGGTACTATTGTTTACAAATTTTAAAGTTTCGGCGATCAAATAACATTCAAAAAGAAATTTTGATTTTTTTAAATAAAGTAATCTTAATGACTTCCGAGAAGTAATTTTTAAGTACAATCATTATCAGCAGAAAGGGATAAAAGAAGTAACTTAATTAAACTTTCAAAAAAATTATTTCTACTATGTACAGGGAAATAAAAGAAACCATGATTAATACCATTACAGTTTTGATAAAATAAACATTAAATTATTGTAATTGTCATTAAAAAACATGACATAATCATATAATGGTTGTAATAAAAGTAGAAAGGAAGAAATTTAACTAATCACGATTGTTAATATTTAGAAAACATTCAATTATGATACATTGTTAGATTTAAATAATTGAACTAATCATGATAGTGAATATTTACCAAAAAAAAAAAAAAAAAAAAAAAAAAAAGGAACTGTTTTACGTATACTGCGAGAAGTTATAAGCTAAACGAGTAAATATTAGGGATTCAATTAATTTATATACTAGAAATAAACATACACGTGAACACAAATTATAAGCAATGTTTAAAGCTATTTTATTTTATCGATTTTCTGCATATCTGATAAAAAGAATTATAAGAAATAAAAAAATATTTAAATTGACAAAAATTTAGCAATTTTCTATTTAATTAGCATCAATAGACCCTTTGACTGCTCGTATAGGTGCCAAAGAAGCTGGTAAGTCAAAGAATTGTTTGGCGAAAAGAACTGCCGCCAAGCATCATTTGCATTTCATTCGGCCGCCCCTTCTTCAAAATGAACTGTTCCAAGGTCGTATGACATCTTTTCGCGGTTGCACAGTACACAATCACACACACACAGACACACAAACACCTTATTTTATTATATGTGTGGTGTATTTCGCCATTGTATTCCTGATTCAATCTATTGGACTTTTGGTAAGTGACGTCACATAAATGTACATGTACCTGTAAACTGTATTGTCCAATCAGTGATCTGTTAATTTCCCTTTATCTCTGCTAAAACAGATCAGTCTTCAAAATGTAGTCGTTTATGTTACTTGTGTATTTCATCTGTAATTGTCGTAGTCATCTATTAAATTTTATGTGTTTAAAATGTATACGCCATTATTGTCTTTGTTGGGCAGGAGAAGATTTATAAGTTAGCCATAACTAGGATATGACGAGGCGTATACATTTTAAACACATAAAATTTAATAGATGACTACGACAATTACAGATGAAATACACAAGTAACATAAACGACTACATTTTGAAGACTGATCTGTTTTAGCAGAGATAAAAGTAAAGGGAAATTAACAGATCACTGATTGGACAATACAGTTTACAGGTACATGTACATTTACGTGACGTCACTTACCAAAAGTCCAATAGATTGAATCAGGAATACAATGGCGAAATACACCACAACTCTCCTCCCCTTAATTCCGTATACCATACCTGATGGGAGGTTTTCTTACTCTAGATGATCTTCTTACACCCTGTTCAGAAAAAGATAAATTAGTATGTTTAAAGTTTGAATGTTCAGATTTTAGTTCATTATTTACAGTACTGTTGATATTTTTATCACAGTCAATTTCTCCAGGCTTTGTAGACACTGATCTACTGTCGGTTGGCACTGGATCTGGTGTAATGGAAGTATCGGTTGGCACTGGATCTGGTGTAATGGCAGGCCTCCTACCAGACTTAGATTCTCCATCGCTTTGCAGGTGTGGACTCTTGCTATCGGGAACCATGGGAATATTTGCATCAAGGGTGTTCTTTTCAATTTCACCAGGACTTGTAGTTTCCTCCAGTTGTATTCTGGAACCTACACTTTTCAGTTGATCAACGTGTCTTTTCCATGCACATGAACCTACTTGAATTTTATAATGTAGTTTACCTAGTCTGGCAATTACTTTACCTATTTTCCATTTATCTCCTGATGTGTAATTGCGTACTGCAACTTTTTCATTTACTTGGAATTCTCTTATCTTTTTCTTGTTAAAAACATTTTTATGTTGTTTGTTTTGAACATAATTTTTAACATTTGGTACAAGTAAATCTAATTTTGATCTGATATTTCTCTTGAGAAATAATGATGCGGGACTCTCCCCTGTTGTAATATGAGGCACTATTCGGTATTGGAATAGAAATTCGTTTAACTTAAATTGGAGATTTTCGGGTTCTGAACTTAAGGATTTCAATCCTTTTTTAATTATTTGGACATATCTTTCAGCCTGACCATTTGTAGAGGGATGATATGGTGCAGTTAAACTATGTTTTATGCCTTTACTTTGTAGAAAATGTTCGAATTGTTCTGAAATAAATTGTGGCCCATTATCAGACACAAGGGACACAGGATAGCCATATCTGGCAAAAAGCGAAGAAAGACAGTTTATAGTGTTCTCAGCAGTAGTATTAGAAACAATGAACACTTCTGTCCATTTACTGTGGGCATCTACTACGATTAAAAACATTTTCCCCATCATTGGACCAAAAAAGTCTACATGTATTCTGTTCCAAGGTGTTGTAGGCCATTCCCAGTGATGATTGTCCATTTTAGGAGGATTGTGTTTTAATTTGACACAAATAGAACAGTTATTTGCTAAATTCTCAATGTCTTTATCAATACCTGGCCACCATACAAATATACGTGCCAGTGCTTTCATTTTAACTATGCCAAAATGGCGAAAATGTAAATCTTGTAAAACTTTTTGTCTATGAACAGTCGGAATTACAACACGATTTCCTTGTAATATACAGTTATTTAATAATGAAAAATCTTCTTGTTTATGTCCGAAAAGTAAGTAATTTGGCATCTGTGTGCCTGGTACATTTCTTTCAATGTTGGATCTCGCTTAAAACTTGCACATAACATCTTTGTAGTTAAAGGTAAAGAACTAATTTGATTATTAAATAAATAAACAATCGGATTCATCAGTGTTGCCAAATAAATTTGGTGACAAAGTTGGTGACATTTTTTCTGGTTGTAGCGAATCGGACGACGGCAGCAGTAAGTCTTCACTACGTAATGGAAGACGTGTTAGAGCATCGGCATTTCCATGCTCTGCAGATTTTTTATATTTAATATCATAATTAAATGTTTGTAAGTATAATGCATATCTTTGCATTCTAGCTGCCGAAAGTACCGGAATACTTTTTACGGGTGAAAATATGGAAACTAGGAGTTTACTATCTGTATACAGAGTAAATCCCCTACCATATAAAAATTGAAAAAATTTCTTTACTCCAAAAATTATTGATAACGCTTCTTTATCTACCTGACTATACCGCTTTTCTGCAGAAGACAAGGTTCTAGAAGCAAAAGCTATGGGTTTTTCGGAGTTATCAGGCATTGTATGCGAAAGTACTGCCGAAATTCCATAAGGAGAAGCATCAGTGGCTAAAATTAAGGGTAATTTAGGATTAAAGTGGGTGAGAATCCTTTCGGAAGTAATTTCCTGTTTAATTGCATTAAATGAATTTTCACATTTTTTAGTCCGCTGAAAATTTACATTTTTACGTAATAATTCATTTAGAGGATAAGCAATCGTAGATAATTTAGGAACAAATCTGCAATAGTAAGATACTAAGCCTAAGAATGCTTTTACCTGAGTTACGTTTTTAGGTATTGGAGCATTTAAAATAGCAGAAATTTTTTCTTGCGTTTTGTGTATGCCATTTTTATCAATTTTGTAACCGCAGTTTGTAATTTCATCATTCATGAAAAAAGATTTTTCTTTATTTTAAGATTATATTCACGTAACCTTTCTAGCACTTGTTTTAATCGCTCTAAATGTATTTCATCCGTTTTCCCTGAGATACATATATCATCGATAAAAACTGAAATACCCTCTATACCTTTTAAAATTTGTTCTATAGTTCTCTGCCATATTGCTGGAGAACTGGCAATTCCGTATGGTAATCGCGTAAATTGAAATAAGCCTTTAGGAGTGTTAATAGTAAGTAATTCTTGTGAATTTTCCTCTACCGGTAAATGCAAGTATGCTTGATTTAAATCAATTCTTGTAAAAGGTAATCCACCCCCTAAAGTTGCTAATATATCCTCAATTTTCGGTAGCGGGTATTTGTCAACCTTTAAAAATTTATTTACTGTGACTTTAAAATCGCCGCATAAACGAATTTTTCCGTTAGGTTTTACTACTGGAACAATAGGTGTTGCCCATTTACTAGTACTAACAGCTTTTATTATCCCCTCATTTTCTAATCTTTCTAATTCTTCATTTACTGCATTCCTTAATGCATACGTAACTGTTCGCGATTTACAAAATATTGGTGATGAGTCTTTCTCTAAATCTAATTCAGCTTTAACATTTTTAATTTCACCTACGTTATTTGTGAATAAATCCGGAAATTCATTCAGTAAATTATTTAAATTTTCCGAGATTTGTACTTTGTTTACCGGAACAGTTTGTAAATTGTTTGGGAATATATTAAATGTAGTTATCCAATCCCTACCTATCAATAAAAGAAAATTGTCTTTTTTAACTAAATATAACTTAACATTCCTAGTTTTGTTTTCGTAAGTTACATTTACTCTAACAAATCCCTCAGGCTGGAAAATTTCTCCAGTAGCTGTTTTTAATTGTACATCAGCAGGAAACATTTTATGTTCTGGAAATAATCTCCGAAAACGATTTATCGGTACAGCGGAAATCGCCGATCCTGTAGCAAGCTCCATTTCTGCTTTAGCACTATTTTCTATCAAAACCCAAATTTTTATAAGTTTAGTGCTTTCAGGGTGTAATGACAAAATGTCTACAGTATCAAGCACATTTACATTTTTCTTTTGAGTAACATTGTTTTGTGCGTTCCGACACACCTTACTCAAATGACCGCGTTTTTTACAAAAATTGCAAACTGCATTAATAAATTTACAAACATTTTCTAAATGAGAGCTATTTCCACAACGATAACAATGAGTTTTACTTTTATTTGCACTCGCAGTTTTGTTCCCGTTTTGTTTACTTACGTTATTTTGAGAATAATTTTGTTTCGGTTTCCTAGGACTAACAGAAACTTTATTCAAATTCAAATTTTTATTTTGTAATTCGATCATGTCATTTTCAGTACTTTGCATAGTTACGGCTTGTTCTACTGCTTTTTCAAATGTTAAATCTTCAACCTGAGACATTAATTTACTTTGGATTGTTTCATTTTTTAATCCGCGTAAAAATTGTTCTAACAAATTTTCTGACAGCGAATCGCCCGTAAACGCGCAATGTGTTGTAAATTTCCTTAAACGAACACTAAAATCCTGCACAGATTCAGAATCTCCTTGAAAACATTTTCTAAATTTAATGCGTTCTGTAATTTTGTTAGGAATCTTACATAGATGTTTTGTTAAGACATCTACTAATTCAGTGTAAGTTTTTGATTCAGGAAGATCTGGGAACAATAAATTTGTAAGTAAATTATATAATTTCGGTCCAATAAACGTAATTAAAGCACTAAGTTTTTTTTTCATCTTTTATATCAAACAATATAAAATTCTGTTCCAATCTCCTGACATAAGTGTCAAAAGACTCAACAGAATCATTGAATTCTTTAAAATTTTGAAACATTTTTAATGAAAATATGCTACCTCTAATAATAAAAACATGCAATCAAATAATAGAACAGAAAGAAAAAAATAAAATAAATGTGTAAATACCTTTTTCCCTCTCTTTCTCGAAAAAATAAAAAATCGCAGACTATTAAAGATGAGTAATCATAGATGGCGCCTATCCATTTCCGCCCCGACAGTAGACAGAAAACTCACAGCTGCTGCCTCCGATTTGCTTTGAATAAACTATGTAGAAGATATTCCGTTCTTTTTTATGAACTGCAGATTGTATTTCTAATTATTTTTAAATAGATATTCGTAAATGTATAAGAGCAAAACTTTTTTGCTTTTTCCTTTATTCCATTATAATATGTATAGATAAATTTTTGACATCCTAATCATAATCGATTCTGTCTTCTGCTTGATACAGATGCATACATAGTAATTTGTATTTAAAAAGTTAAATTTTTACAGGAAACTAAAACTGTAAGCTGGGAATATTAACAAAAATTAAATATATATTTATTAAATAGAATATAGAAATTTATTCATCAACTAAATTTATTCATCATGGTTGATGAATAAATTTCTAAATTAAATTAAAATTTTGTGGTCTGTTGGAGTTGTGCCATGAATATTAATGTCACATGATATAGCTGTGTTTACAGACTCGGTGACTTTGCCAACGTATGTTACGTGAGAAATGCCTAGCTGGTAATCAGCCAGGTTAGCTCAATGGTTTGAGCAACCGCACGTAAAGTGGAAGGCCTGGGTTCGATTCCCGGCTCTGGTATCTTACACATAGTTAGTATAAAAAATCAGCCTTCACTCCAAAATTTTCTGAAATAGAATATAGAAATGTTTGCTAAAATTGAAGAATTTATAAGATTTTTTTTATTAGACAAAAAGGAGGCTTTATCAGTATCAACTGCTGTCAATATATAATTATTAATTATTAAAATGCATTGTATGGAAACATTTTGTTATATTTCTTAACCTGAAATGGCATCTCATTTCTTCTTTTTTTTTTTTTTTTTTTTTTAGGTTCTCTATCTTTTTCCCATGGACTGATTGACTTTTTTTATCATGGCATCTAGTGAAGAAACGCAAGATAAAAAAGTTATAACTTTAAACCAAGTTGAAACAGAAAACATTAGTAAAGTGCAGTTAATACTGAAGAATTTATATGACATATGGAATAATGTAGGTGTAGATGAAGAGCAGAAGATAAACAGAGCTCATGAGGTTTGGGGTCACGTGTTTCATTTGTTGAAAGAAATTTCTGAAGAAGAAACTGAACATTATGAAGACATAAAAGAACGTATCAAATACTATGAAATGAAAATAACAGAATTGGCCTTTGAGTTACAGCTTCCAAAAGATGAAGAAATTAGTGGCACTCTTATAGTGAAAGATAAAACTCTTCGGCAAATGCTTCATAAACTATCTAAAATAAAACATAAGCGGATGAAAGAATTCCAAGAACTTCATTCTCAAGAAATAAAATTATGTAAAGTTTTAGGCATGCCACCTATAAATCTTTCCTCTACAACTGGAGTTCCAACTGAGAAAGATATATATGAATTGAAACAACATGTGAAGATGCTGTATGATGAAAAAGAAAACAGACAACAAAAATTTTGCATGCTAAAAAAAGAATTGACGACAATTTTAGAAATAACAGAATTAACCCCCGAAACTCCTTTTGAAAAAGAAATTTTGACCCATAATGAAGATACCTTATCTCTTTCTACTGAAACTTTCAAATTATTAGAGCAGAATGTGACTAAAACAAAATGTAAGAGAGCTAATTTAGAGAATGAAAAGGCAGCATTGATGGACAAGCTTACTGTATTGTGGGATGTCCTAAAAGTAGATAAGGAAGAGAGGGAGAAATTTTTATCTAAACATACAGATTGTCGTATTTCAAATTTAAATGCTATAAGGGAAGAAATATCGAAGTATGAAGAACTTAAGAAACAAAACCTTTCAAAATATGTTGATTCTGTGAAAGAAGAACTGTGTTCTCTTTGGAAGAAGTGCTTTGTGTCACAATCATTTAATATGTTGCCCCGTATTGAAGATGATGAGATCAATCAAACTCTTTTAGATACTTATGATAATGAAGTTGCAAAGTGGCGAAAATACTATAAAGATACCGAGCACATTATTCAAAAAATTGAAAAGCATCAAGAATTATGGGATCAGATGATACTTCTTGAAAATAAAGCAGCTGACCCTAATAGATTTAAAAACAGAGGAGGAAATTTGCTACAAGAAGAGCGCCAACGAAAATTATTACAAAAAATGCTACCCGAGTCGGAAGAAAAAATATTGGTTGATATACTTGAATATGAAAAAAAAACAGGAAAGCAGTTTCTGTATTTTGGTGAAAAGTTTGCAAATTACTTGAAAAGACAGTGGGAAGAAAGACTTAACCAGAAAGAAAATGAAAAACTTACAAGACAGAAGCTCCGTTCAAATCAAATTGTAAATAAACCTTGGTTCATCTTCTAAAAGACCATTTGCAGCTATGACCCCGAAATCTGCTCATAGGAAAACTTTTTAGTCTTCTGTTGGAGTACCTATTTATAGAACTCCAAATGTTTCATCAGCTTTAAGAAAAATTCCAAGTACTATTGCTCGTTTGAAAAATAATAAGCAACAAATTAGTGCTACTAAAAGAATTTTGAGAAATACTCTTTAAGAAAATAAACATGATGCGTCTGAATGCCTTGATTCTACAACTTATACAGAATTTGCAGAAAAGTTAAATAGGTCATCTAGAATTACTCATCGAAGCTCAGTATTGACTTCAAGCCATTTTTGATAAAAAAAAAAAAAAAAAAAAAAAAATTCTTCTGTCCTGTAGAGTTTAACTTCTACAATGCAAATTATTTTTTATTAGAACTGAAAAATTTTATATATCTCAATTTTGTTTAGATGCTTAAAATTATTTTTAATACTTTCATGTATAAAGCTTTAGTGATTTTTTAATAAAAACTATTTTTAATGAAATATTGTGATGATCATTTTTGTATTATGGTCATATGTAATTTTATTTTTAAAAAAATAATGCATTCTGGACTTTCCCCATGATTTTTTCGGTGTATCAGGAGTGAAACTTTTCAGGGGCTACCCCTGATTTCTGTTTCTGAATTTTATGCTAAATTATTTTGTTTTCATAGAATTTTCTCATTTTAAATGTTTAATTTGCCTTGCAATGTGTTACAAACTCTCAAAATATTACTTTTTGTAGGTACACATATATGATACATCATTAACAACTCTCCCCTATCTGCCTGCAAGCAGCAGTTTTCAGGGGTTTTGTTTGTTAGATAGTTTCACACCTGGTGTATGTGATAAGAATTCTATTTGACAAAGTCCCAAATGCATGAAACGAAATATAATCGTGAAGAAATCAAGGACCTATGGAGCAAAAAATATATTAGTGAAATTAAATGATAATTAACTTATTGTGGTGAAACTTGTTGAAAAAGAGGAATATATCTTAGAATAGCTTTTGCAAAGCAGATGTTTTTTTATCTTCATTACCCACTGTTCAAAATAGTAAATTAAAAGTATAAAAATGTCTTTTATGAAATGAAAATTATGTAACTCATATATAAAAGAAACTAGTATGTTGTGGCCACCACGAGACTTTCTTCTATATTTTCCTATACAAATTCAAAGTTTGTCAAAACACGGAAACCGTGGGACTTTGATAAAATTGGGGGGAAAATGCAAAAATTTGTTTAAGTTTGTCAGAACACGGAAACCGTGGGAGTTTGATAGAATTAAGGGGAGAGAGAGAGAGAGAAAAAAAAAAAAAGTGGGACTTTGACAAAATTTTGGGTAAAATGTGAAAATTTGTTAAAGTTTGTCAAGACACGGAAACCGTAGGACTTTGACAAAATTAGGGGAAAAAAGCAAAAATTAGTTTAAGTTTGTCAGAACACGGAAACCGTGGGAGTTTGATAAAATTAAGGGGAGAGAAAAAAAAAAAATTTTTTTTCTAAGTTTTTTTTCGTAAAAAGTAAAAAAAAAATCGATAACTTTGTTTTAAATTATCACAGATTTATAGTTCAACCATTCGTTTTAAAGGTACTGACGAGACCTTTCGAAAGATACCCATCTTGAAAATGTTTGCCCTATATCACCCTGTTAAAAATTTAGAAAAAACGGGATGGCAACGCAACCTGTAAGACGATTTTTACCAAAAGTTGATAGGCACTAATTTATGTCAAGGTGCAACTACATACCAATTTGTATGAAATTCTGTGCAGTAGTTCCAGAGATACAGTTGCCACAAAATTTTGTCACACACACACACAAACAGACAGACAGACAGACACTTTCTAAAAATGGTAAAATCGTGTTCTACAGCTCTCAAAACTTGTAAATCCATCAAAAACCCGAAATCGAAAATTTTTACGAATCCAATACTTTCTTCTATTGAAGATAGAAGAAAGTAAAAATTAAAGTGGATAGAGAGTTAGAGTAGAAGTTTTATAAAAAATAATTGAACTAATGAAAATAAATATATCTCCTAAATATGAAAGTTTCTCTTGCTTTGGAATGCTAAATGAAAGTTAACTTTATTTTTTCAAGAGAAAGATTTTATTTATGAAATAATTTTTAAATAATTCAAAAAATGCAACGGAAGATTTTTAATAATTTTTGCTCACAAATGTTCAAAACTAAGATTATTGCATTATGAGTCTGAATTTTTAATCTTCCTTTAGAAAAGAAAAAAAAAAAACTCAGTCTTAATTTTTACAGTCACGTTTGCAGGTATGGTTTAAAGAAAACCTGGAATACTCAGGATTAGGATTTAAGTCATTCCATGCCAAATCATCAGTCACCCAACTTGATCATTTCAGATTTCAATGAAACTCAGGATTCAATTCTCCTTAATCATATAAATGAGAATATGCTTTTAGATTTTTTTTTTTTTTTTAATTTTGAAAAATCATCATTTTTTAGCTTACATAAACACTTTCAATCTCAAATTTCTCAAGTTCTATAAGGGATAGAGAAGTTGTTGACTTCTCACTTTAAGAATTTTATAATGCTTAATTTAATGTGCAGCATGACTATGTAAAATTAAAAAAAAAAAAAAAAAATTCTAAAGTTTTTTTTTTTTTTTTTTTTTTAATTTTGGAAATAAAAAAATTTATTAGTCTTTTATAATACCAAGAGCAATATAACCTGAAAACATTTTAGAGTGGGATCAAGAGTTGTAACAAAAACTTAAAATTACTTTACTGTACATGTAAAAATGTATAATTATTATCATTAAAATTATATTTTGATTTAATTCAAACCTAGACAGTAATTATAAGGCATGCCTTTAATTTTTTAAGTTCACATTAATTTCAAAATGAATTATTTAATTCCTAAATAAGTTATTGTACAGTTATAATCAAATAAAGGCTAACTTAGCATGTGTAACAAACTAAATAGGAATCTATTTTAAAACTCAAACGTACCTATTATTATTTTATTTCATTTTATTTTTCTAATTTCGGAAAAAGATAAAAAAAAAAAAAAAAACCTTTTTCTTTAACTGAATATAATATTAACATTTCCAAACAAATTTAAAAATACCAACTATGGAAACTAACAAGAAATTTTCTAACAATTATCACTAATCTAAATTATATAAGGTTTCAAAATTTCTCAAAACTCTAACATACATAAATAGAAATAAATAAGATGACTTGTGATACAAGGTCATGATATCGAGTCCCCACAAGGGCATTTCGTATTTTCATTTTTTATTTTAACTGAAATATTTATTTTTTTTTTTAAATTTTCAATTAAATTACTATTTTAAAAGAAAATATTAATTATATTAAAAAAAGGTTTTTTTTCAGCACGGACAATTTAATAATTTTTAGTTTTTAACCAATTTATTTATTAAATTGAAAGAAATCAATAGTTTAACGGAATTAATTAATAATAACGAAATACTTTTATATTACATTTAGATAAAATTTTGTTAATGATTTGTGTTAGTGTTTTATGTTAAATTTAATTAGTATTTTTTATCGACATGATTAATAGTAAGAGTTAATCGTCTGCTCTCAATTGTATTACTTTTCATGCAATTTTTTGCATGAAAAATCCTGAATGAAGAACAGATGTTGCTTAACTGTTCATCGCATTTAACTTTTATTAAAAATATTTCATTAAACAACTGTCAAATTCGGTGGTGTCTGAAGAACTGACAGTAAAATTGAACACAAGGACAAATTTTCTCAAAATGGTTTTACTAATTTATAATTAGTTTACATCTAAAAAAATTCAAAATCTGTGTGAATATGAATTTTACAAATCTAGTAATCTCGACGAAAAGCCAAATATTTAACAAAATGTCGTGATGAACAATAATTGACAGTGAACAAAATTGTAATTCAAGTAATTATTAATAATCTTCTTATTTCTTGTTCGCATTGTGAAAAATACTTATGGTTTCATGATTTTTATATTTTAATTATAATTGTTATAAGTGAAAAAAATATTCGTAGCTTTAAACACATGATTTTCTTTTTTATAAATAAATATATTTTTTAAATTTGTGGTCAATACTTAAAAGAAAAAAATCTTCTTAATATAATAAATATTTTCTCTTAAATTAATAATTTAATTTAATTAAAAATGTAAAAAAAAATTAAATTAAAAATGCCCTTGCGAGGACTCTATTTTAAGACCTCCATATCACAAGTCAAGCACGCTACCATTGCACCACCTGGTCTTACAAGGGTGTGTGTTTTGTTGGTTTTTATAGAAATAACTAAAGCTGTTAGGGGGTCATACGCCCCCATGTGTATTGTTGCAGCAAATTTGCACTCTACCCTATGTTTTTGACCATGCTCTTTAATTTAAGTTTGGTTTGGTTTCAATAGCAATTTTACTGATTCATACTTCCCTTTTCCGAATAAAAAATTGCAGAATTGTTGCAATTTTGTATCAATATTCACATCGAAAGTAAAGTTAACTTAAATATGTAAAGAACTTTGCTAATTCTGGTGCAGATTAAAAAATCCTACTTAAAAGCTCACAGTTTACTGGAGTATGATTGTGGTCACGAAATTTCATTTTCAGTTTAATTAATATATATATAATATGAAAATATTCTTGAAAAACATTTCTTAAAAAATTTTACTGAAACAAAATAAATAATAATGAAGAATTTACAAAGGGAATTTTTTTCAAATATATAAACTTATACAGTCGGTAACAAAAGTCTCCGAACACTAGCAAAAATTCCTATGTAAAAAAAGTATACTTAATACAGTTATGTAAAATAAATCCTTATCGAATTCTCTTCTTAGTCAGTCTAAAAACAGGATTCGACAAGGATTTATTTAACAAAACTGTATAAAGAGTACTTTTTTTACATAGGAATTTTTGCTAGTGTTTGGAGACTTTTGTTACCGACTGTACATTTGGCAGCCAAAGTAAGCACTAGCCAGTAATTCCGAAATCGAAAAAGTAAACTTAATGGTGTTTTGTTAAATAAATCCTTGTTGAATCATGGTCTTAGACTGAATAAGAACGTAACTCGACAAGGATTTATTTAACAAAGCAGTATTAAGTGTACTTTTTTTAGTCAGGGATTATTGCTAGTGCTTGGATACTTTTGCTGCCGACTGTATGCTTATATAAAGTATTTTAATGCATTAAAAAAAAAAAAAACTATCTGTATTAGATAGGGGTTCAGAAATTGCATTGTGCCTGGGCCCTGGGCCTACTTTTGGCTTAATCAGTTTCTGATAATTTATGTGATCATACATGAAATTCTGATGCCCAGGTCCTTGGACTAGATATCCTAAGTTCTCATAATCTTCTAAATTTCTGTTACATACCAACATACCATAAGAGAGTCTGCCTTGGATCAAATGTCTCAGGGCTCAGTTGGATCGGTCGAAGTGTTCCAGAGGCTGGACTCACCCAAGGGATGGCTCTCCCACTTGTGTGACCCCCAGAGGTTTAATTTTGATAGTAACAGGGAGGACATTGCGGTCACGACAGATTTTACGTGCCCCAGCCACCATTAGTGTACAGTCGGCAGCAAAAGTATCCGAGCGCTAGCCAATAATTCCGATATCAATAAAGTACACTTAATACTGTTTTGAGAAATAAATCCTTGTCGGATCATGTTCTTAGACTAACTAAGAACATGACTCGACAAGGATTTATTTAACAAAACTGAATTAAGTGTACTTTTTTTTAGAAAGGGATTACTGCTACTGATCGGATACTTTTGCTGCCGACATCTTTGGCTGGCTCGAGTACAGGACTCGCAATCTTTCAATTACGAGTCCAGTCGATAAATAAGAATGACGTCATTAAATGTTTACTTAAAAAAAAAAAAAAAAAAAAAAATCATGCAATCCATTTATTTATTGAGAATGTGAAAAATCAGAAAGTGCTAGCGGCAACAGTGAAATCTTATTTCTCTGTCAGACGATTTTATTTGATAATTTTAATCGTAATTTATTTCCGGTCGTCATGGTTACTCAAAATTTTAACGAAAAATGAAAAAATAAATAAATAAATAAATAAATAAAAAAATAAGCAAGTTAATTAATTCTTGTAAAATAGATTTAAAAATATGTCCTCAAGTTTTGTATTGAATGTAATTTTGCAGAATTTAATTAGGTGAGTGATTTCTTTTTTAAATAAATTACATGGAATAATTGAAGAAACTATATTGATATAATCTGTTATGCATTTTTGTGTAATTGGAATTTTAAGATTATTTCAGTAAACTGTAAATATAATTAGATGCTTATTTTTTTCTTATCATTTTTCCCACAAAAGAATTGTTGATTTTTTCTTAAAGATACTGATTGTCGCAATCTATTACGATCAATTAGCTTTTTGTAAACGTTTCGACAAATCACATGAAAGTTGTTGTTAAATACGCATTTGATACATTCACATTTTTAATTACTGATGCATTTTTGAAAGGTGTATACCTATGGATTATATTTATGAATCATATATTGAAAATATGAAGCTACAATTATTGGAATTAAATCTCTTTTTCTAACATGGGAAAAAAAAAAAAAAAATCAATAGATTATTTTTATTGTTTCATTTTTCTGAAAAAGAAAAAAAATTCAAAATGTGAGGAAACCAGGGATTGTTAAATGAATAATTTTCAACAATTTTGACACAACTTTAAAATATTTGGGTTATCTTGCGGTAAATCCATTAACACCATGCCCTTTTTTTTTTTTTTTTTTTTTTTTTTTTTTGGTTAATCATATGCACATACTTTAGTAACGATGCTTGAATTGCAACACCGTTAATCCGTAGAAATGATTATGCTATTTTTAATAATATATTGTCTGTATTTTTATGAATCAAATTCAATTCCTATAATAACCGTCAATATTAAAGGTGTGTGTGTGGGGGGGGGGGGGGGGAGGGGTTGCGTACGTTATTTTGCAGAATATAATACCGCAATTGTTAATAAATAAATATTTATATATATAAACTATTCCAGAATTCGAAAAAAAATTGTGGTTAAGTGTCCAAAAAATAAAAATGCTCACATTAATTAAAATATAAATTTATATGATAATATGTATACCAGCATATCTTTGTAATTTCACCATTAACTTAGATTTATTATTTTATTTATTTATTTATGATTTATTTTTAATAGTATTGAACAACATATCTATCATCCAAAAGAAATTTTTAAAAATTAACAAAAAAAAAAAAAAAAAAAAAAAAAAAAGATATTAATTTCACGTTGATTCACAAAGCTAAACATGAAAAAGGAATAGACATTATCGCGAACGGAAAACAACTTCTTACTTCCATTAACCTACTTCCGTAGGTAATGGTGTGTGTGTATGTGTATGTATGTGGGGGAATCTTCTGGCTATCATAAACTACGAAACTTCAGAATTGAGACAGGTCTGGTGTACAGATAAATTTTCCAAATTTTGAAGGAAATTAGTAAACCGAATGTGGGACATCAGAAACCAGAAGTGGAACCGTAAGTCCGTATCTCAAAAACGGCTGTAACAATTTTTTTCGAAGTTGCTATATAAACACTCTATTAGATGTCCTTTCGAATGATGTAGTTGGTCAGTTCAGGAAAATTGATAGGTAACTGGTATAAATAGCTCCATTTCAGGTGTCGCAAGTGCGTTAATTTATAAACGGCTGTACGGATTTTTTTTAAACTCGCCCTATTAACTTCCTTTTAAATATCGTTTTGTATGTAATTATTGTTTTCCTGTCAATAATTGAATATGCCAAGTTTTGGTAAAAATTGGTACCTCAAAAACAGTTCTAACGGTTTTCTTGAAAATTGTTACATAAATCCATTTTAGATATCCTTTCTCATGTATTGTGTGGTTGTTACAGGAAAATTAACAGTCATCTTGCTTAGGTAGATCATTTTAGATCTCGGAAATTGGTGTTTCAAGAAATAACTCTACCGATTTTTTAACTCACTATGTAAACTTTATTTTATATGTCTTTACACGTATATCAAGTTTCTTTTATTGGAAAGATTTTAGGTTTTTACTTCATTAGGTCAATTTGATGTCTTCTAATAACATTAACTTTAAAAAATGCATATAATATGTGCAATAGTGGGTAATGGAAGTCGTGTGGTTGTTTAAAACAAGATACATATATTTTTTTCTTTAATGCCATGTCTCCTTATATTACACATTTATTTTGTTGCCAGAAGTGGTTTAAAAAAAGAAAAGAAAAAGAAAACTATGTTTAAAATTCAATACTTTAAAGTAAGCAAAGTTTAAATAAAATAAATAAGATATTAAAAGACATTTATAGGCCAAAATATTCAAAGTATAAAAATCATGTAATAAATATAAAATAAATTCTTCTCTCAACAGTTTATTAAGGAGACAGGTGAGAAAATGCAAGTATCAAAACGTATGTTCGGTATGTTGCCAGGAACAGGAATTATCGTAGATAACTTTAAATTTCGTTCGTTTCGCAAGAATATACATTGATTGATGTTAATTCTAATATAACAGATTTTGAAATTGAAAATAATTTTCGTTTTAGGAAGAATATATTTATGACTAACGGTCAAACAAACAGCCATTGGGAACACTCTGTAAAAGAAAATATAAAAGTTAAATATTTTCACGATAATTAAATTAAAATGAAATAATCTGGTGTGTCACTCACACGACATTCTCTTACCCTGAAATTTAATATTATAAATACAGGTTGCAGATTAAGAGGTAAGATAACGAGTACTGTTATATGTAAACCTGTGTTAAAACAATTCAAATTAGGCTTCTGAAGAGTTTTATATGATAATTAGTTCTGTGAGCCCCCCCTCATCCCAACTGCGATCTAAATATTTTCTAGATGTACTTTCGCATATAATTGTTAGTTTTCCGTGAATAGATCAGTTTGCCAAGTTTTGGTAAAAAATGAAAACGAGACAGAAAAATCAGTATCTCTAAAATAGCTCTAATGATTTTCTTCAAAACTACTACATAAATTCTTTTTTAAAAGTCGCTTAGCATGTATTACTTGGCTACTATGGGAAAACTGAAATCTGTGTCGATTATGCAGGTCAGTTTTTAAATCTTCTTATTCAAAAAATCTATCAGATTTCAATCTTTAAAATTAATTTAACTGTTTTATATGTTGCGAACCCATGGCAACTATTTATAGCAATATATATATTTACTGTCAAAATCGGTCTAAATAGTGATCTATATATATCTGTCTACTTTTTTAAGCCTTTTTTTTTTTTTTTTTTTTCTAGTCCTAAAATCGCTTGACTTCATTAACATAAGGTAGAATCAATAGCTTCCAAATTTTAAAACATCATTTTAAAATAGCTTTAAAAACAATCCCATTTTAATTAATTAAAAAAAAAAAAAAAAAAATCTTTCAAACAGATTTCCATCAAATATTAGTAAGAACGATCTCGCTTAAATTAGTATTCTAAAACAAATCAAATCAAATCAATAAATAATAAAATATAAAATAAAGTAAACCGCATTGAAATTGAACCGTTCATTTGGAAGTTTTACAGCGAAAAGTATTGCTTACTTATAACCCCCTTCGACTACATAGAATTCATCAAAAACCATTTCCTGAAAAATAGATAATAAATAATAATATTAATAATAATAATCGTAATAATAAGATTTTTTTAATTTCAGTAATTTTCACTTTTTTTTATTATGAGTAATAATTAAAAATGTTTGTTTCAAATAGATTATGGTATATTAAAAGGTTGACGATAGATTTTTAAAACCGAGTAAAAACTACAACGTCTAGAACGCCAAAGAGAAAAACTCGGGAAGCTTACAGTAGCACTCAGCCTACCGTTTTCAGTGCAGCAAAATTAATTAATTAAACATTACACTGAAACGTTCGAACTAATTCAGTTCCGGATTTCAAATTTCGAAAGGGCTTCTGTACTTAAGCTGGTACATTTCTTAAGCACAATATTCCTTAATTTTATTTAAATTATGTATATATTTATTTATTTATTTTTATTTTATTTTATTTTATTTTATTGACATAAAAAGAAATATATTCATTTTATTGTCTGTTTATTTTTAGTTTCAATTTGTTTTTGTCGGCATCAATTTATTTTTTCGCTATTAAAAAGCGTACCAATTTTTGATGAAATCTAATAATCCGGACAGATACAATGACAAACGTTCAGCTTTATATATTTTAATTAAAAACAAAAATGTTTGCACGTTCATTCAAGGTGTAATAAATGTGGTGACAAAGCAAAATCCCTATCTGAAAAAAATATTCCTGTCGTACTAAAATAAATAAAAATAATATAATAATAATAATAATAAAAACTTACACTGACACATACATTTATAAAATGACGGGGGGGGGGGAGTGGCGAGGCTCCTACACATAGAAAAGAATTTTCCCAGTTGACTATCTTGTAAATTTCATAATGATTACTAAAAAACAATTCTCTTTATGCACATTTATACAACATTTTGTCCTATGTCACAATGTTAAAAATTTAGAAAAAGTGAGATGACAACGCAACCTGTAAAACAATTTTTACCAAAAGTTGATAGGCACTCATTTATGTCAAAGTGCAACTACATACCCATTTGTATGAAATTCTGTGAAGTAGTTCCTGAGATACAGTTGCCACAAAATTTTGTCACACACACACACAGACAGACAGACATTTTCTAAAAATGGTCCAATCGTGTTCTACAGCTCTCAGAACGTGTAAATCCATCAAAAACCCGAGGTCGAAAATTTTTACGAATCCAATAGTTTCTTCTATTGAATATAGAAGAAAGTAATAACTCTCATTATGTACATTTATACAAAATTTTGTCCTATACTGCCATGTTAAAAATTTAGAAAAAAATGTGATCATAGCACCATCTGTTGAGCAATTGTTTCACAAATCTAATCAGCACCAGTTTATGTCAGGGTCCAACTAAATACCAAGTTTGGTTAAATTTCGTTTATTGGTTCTTGAGATACAGCGTCCACAAAATTTGTGATACACAGACACACACACAGACAGGCTGACAGACATCTTCTAAAAACAGTCAAATCATGTTCAGAACATGTAATCCATTACGTGTAAACCCTTCGAAAATTTTCACGAATCCAGTACTTTATATATAGAAGAAAGTAAAAAAAGATCAGAATTCTTTTTACAATAACCTGAAAAACTAGTATGATGTAGCCACCACATGAATTTCTTCTACATAATTTTACACAAAATTTATTCAACACAAATTATTTGTTAAATTATCAAATAATTTTCCATTATAAATGCAGACGATTTTTATCTGACAGTATTATATTATCACTAAATGCCGAAAGATTTCAATTTTTTGCAAATCAGAAGAAATAAGATTTTTTCCGTTTTTAAGTATTGGATTCGTAAAAATTTTCGACCGCAGGTTTTTGATGGATTTACACGTTTTGAGAACTGTAGAACACGATTTGACCATTTTTAGAAAATGTCTGTCTGTCCGTTTGTCTGTCTGTGTGTGTGTGTGAGACAAAATTTTGTGGCAACTGTATCTCAGGAACTACAGCACAGAATTTCATACAAATTGGTATGTAGTTGCACTTTGACATAAACTAGTGCCTGTCAACTTTTGGTAAAAATTGTCTTACAGGTTGCGTTGCCATCCCGCTTTTTCTAAATTTTTAACATAGTGATATAGGACAAAATTTTGCATAAATGAGCATAAAGAGAATTATTTTTTAGTAATCATTATGAAATTTACAAGAATTATTTATAATAGAGATAGTCAACTGGGAAATTTTTTTTGTATGTATAGGAGCGTCGCCACCCCCCACCCCCCCGGGGGAGGGATTTTCAAGATGGGTATCTTTCAAAAGATCTCGTCAATACCTTTAAAACGAATGGTTGAACAAAAATATGTGATAATTTAAAACAAAGTTATCGATTTTTTTAAACGAAATTTAAACAAACTTGGTATTTCGTTGGCCCCTGACATAAATTGGTGCTGATTAGATTTGGGAATCAATCGCTCAACAGGTGGCGCTGTGATCGTATTTTTTCTAAATTTTTAACATGGCAGTATAGGACAAAATTTCGTATAAATGTACATAATGAGAGTTATTCTTAACCTGTGATTGTAAAATTAATATGAATTATTGATAATAGTAGTAGTTAATTAGGAGAAAAAAATTCTGCATGTGAGGGCATCGCTTCCCCACCCTGTGTGTGGGGGGGGGGATTTTCAAGATGGGTATCTTTTAAAAGATCTCGTCAATACCTTTAAAACGAATGGTTGAACTATAAATCTGTGATAATTTAAAACAAAGTTATCAATTTTTTTTTTTTTACTTTTAACAAAAAAAAAAACTTTGGGAAAAAAATCGCCTTTTTTTTTTTTTTTTTTTTTTTTTTTTTTTTTAATATATATATGTATAATATTGTCACTGAGTGAATTTGTATAGGAAAAAAAAAAAAAGAAAGTCTTGTGGTGGCCGCAACATACTAGTTTTTCTTTGTTAAAAGATAATAAAAAAAAATCCATAGCTTTGTTTTAAATTATCACAGATCTATAGTTCAGCGATTCGTTTTAAAGGTATTGACGAGATCTTTCGAATGATACCCATATTGAAAATTTATTCTCCCCTGAGGAGTACGTCCCTCTACCCCTCCCCCCTTACCCCCCAGAGGGAAAGCCATGCATCCACATGCACATTTTTTTCCATTAGTTAACTACTACTATTATCAATAGTGGTTATTAATTTTATAATCACACGTTTAAAATAACTCTCATTATGTACATTTATGCGAAATTTTGTCCTATACTGCCATGTTAAAAATTTATAAAAAAAAAAAAGTTCGATCACAGCTCCACCTGTTCAGCAATTGTTCCACAAATCTAATTAGCACCAGTTTATGTTAAGGTCTCATTAAATACCAAGTTTGGTTAAATTTCGTTCATTGGTTCGTGAGATACAGCGTCCAAAAAATTTGTGATACACACACACACACAGACAGACAGACATTTTCTAAAAAGAGTCAAATCCTTTTCAGGACATCCCAAAACGTGTAAATCCATCGAAAACTTGAGTCCGAAAATTTTCACGAATCCAATACTTTCTGTTTAGACACATACAGAAAAAAGTAATATTACTTAAGTAATATTACTCGATGGATTTACACGTTTTGGGTGGCTTGAACACGATTTGGCTGTTTTTAGAAAATGTCTGTCTGCCTGTGTGTGTGTATCGCAAATTTTGTGGTCGCTGTATCTCACGAACCAATGAACGGAATTTAACCAAACTTAGTATTTAGTTGAACCCTGACACATAAACTGGTGCTGATTAGATTTGGGGATTAATCGCTCAACATATGGCGCTGTCATCGCATTTTTTCTAAATTTTTAACATGGCAGTATAGGACAAAATTTCGTATAAATGTACATAATGAGAGTTATTTTAATGGTGTGATTGTAAAGTTAATATGAAATATTGATAATAGTAGTAGTTAACTAGGGAAAAAAATTGTGCATGTGGGGGCATCTCTTTCCACCCGAGGAGACTGTTTTTAGAAAATGTCTGTCTGTCTGTGTGTGTGTATCGCAAATTTTGTGGTCGCTGTATCTCACGAACCAATGAACGAAATTTAACCAAACTTGGTATTTAGTTGGATCCTGACATAAACTGGTGCTGATTACATTTGTGGGACTTAATAGGTGGCGCAGTGATCGCATTTTTTCTAAATTTTTAACGTGGCAGTACAGGACAAAATTTCGTATAAATGTACATAATGAGTTATTTTAATCGTGTGATTGTAAAATTAATATGAATTATTGATAATAGTAGTAGTTAACTAGGAAAAAACAAATTGTGCATGTGGGAGCATCGCTTCGCCCCCTGGGGGGGGTGGTGGAAGAAGTACCCCTCCCCCCAGGGGTAGTAAATTTTCAATATGGGTATCTTCCGAAAGATCTCGTCAATATCTTTAAAACGAATTGTTGAACTATAGATCTGTGATAATTTAAAACAAAGTTATGGATTTTTTTTTTTTTTTTTACTTTTAACGGGGAAAAAAAAAAAAAAAAAAAAAAAAAAATCGCATTTCTTCTGATAATTGCAAAAAAATGACTTTCTTTCGCCATTTAGTGATATAATTCTGTCAGATAAAAATCGTCTGCATTTATAATGAAAAATAATTTGATAATTTAATAAACAATTTGTAATCAATAAATTTTGTGTAAAATTATATAGAAGAAAGTAATGTGGTGGAAAAAACCTTACAAGTTTTTAAAACTTGTATAGGTTAAGTATTGTACCGAATGACATATGTAATATGTAAAATCTTTATTGGGAGAAGCAGCATGTGTTGTTTTAATTTTTATGCGTGTCAAGCTGCAGATGCCTTTGTTATATAGAATAATATACGTGGGCGAATTAGAAAGTCTTTGCCCCTATTTTTTATTAGCTAAAATAAGTTGCATTAGACGAGAAAATCCTAATATCTATATTAGGATTTTCTGGTGAATTCGGCACGTGTTAATATTTTACTAGAGAGCTGATATTTTGCTAATAAATGTTATATTTTGCTAATAAATGTTTAGGTTAAAAAAAAAAAAAAAAAAAAAAAAAAAAATAGGGGATATGCGTATCGGATTTTAAAAAAAATAACTAAATTTTTTCCTCATTTAAAGGAAACCCTAATGTACAAAATACACATGAACATAAAAGTATTTAACCAGCTTTGAAACTAATGTTTCACTATGGCATAATCAAGTTCACTATAGCGTATTCTGTAGGGAGGATGGGGGAAAATATCGGTTTGTATGCTTACAAAATATTTCCAATGCATTACCGACTATGCAATATATTTTTTAAATTACTTGATATATTTATGCAACACTCAGGATAACGAAATTAACATCAATTTTCAAGACATGCAAAATCCTTTTACATGCAGAATAAGATATGAGTAAAGCTTCCTTTAAACTCTGGCAACATACAGAGCTTCAAAAGTCATAAATTATCCATTGTCCGAAAATGACCCTTGAAATTTTGCACACATTTACAATGAAGGACATTACTTTTTATTGCTCCTTTACAAAAGAGACCCCCTTCTCATGCAATTATCGCACTAGGAGGTTTGTGAGCTTCGATTCCAACGAGCGTCGATCTCCTAAACCACATCAAAGAAATATCAATAGAGCCGCACATGCAGCTTTCTAAGTTGCCAGAGTTTGAAGGAAGAGACTGATTTACAGTGATGCGTAAAGTTTCTTCATTACATTACCATATGTGAAAGATAATTGCTCAATAAAAATTATCAGATCAGTGTTACAAGTTTTTCATTTCTTTTTTTTTTTTTTTTTTTTTTTTTTTTAAGTATATTATACATTAGTTTTTAGTAATAATGCAATTTTTCGGTGACATATTGGGCTACACGAAAGGAATTTCTTTAATGCTTTCCCTTTAGAAAATAGAAATAAATCTATAAAGATGCTTTTACGAGATTCCTTCTTTCACAACTAAGATAAAAAAAAAAAAAAAGTTTCTTTTTCGTTCTCAGATAATATTTTGATCAAAAAATGTAAAAATATTATTATTTTTGTATAAAACGTAAAATTATAAAAATAATTTTGGAGTTTTTTTTTTTTTTTTTCCCAAAGAGGAGAATACTTATAACCACGGAGTAAGAAAGTTATTTCCACGGACTTGGTGTACGTCCATGGTTATTTCTTACTCCGTATTAGAAAATGTGTGGTGGCGCCATCTCCTATGATATTTTGAAGATTTTCCCGAATAATGATATTTTCCATTTCAATAGAGAAGATAAAATACACTCGGTGATTCTGTTACATATCTTCCCAAACTAACGATAAAAAATGATATAGCAATCATTTTAAAACAGAAGGAAGATGCTGTAGATCCTCGTTCAACAGGGATAAAATTATTAGGTACGTAGAAAAGAAAAGAGTTACAGAACTAAATACCAGTTTCTACATACCGATAAACACAATCTCATATCTCAGAAAAAATTAATTTGCAGCAATGATTAATTTTTGTAGCAAAACACACCAGTTTTAAAAATTATGGTAAAAAAATCGATGACAGATCAGAGTTATAAATATCTAGAAGGAAAAAAAAAGAAAAGAAAATACACTTGCATGGTGCTGTCATCTGTGATCAAGAAGATATAATAAAAGTAAGATTTAAGGTAGAATATTACAATGTGTTACTGTCACCTATTTTATCATATAGTGGTGCTGCAGAGTATAAAGACGATTGTTTACTACCAAATTCTGGGTGGGATGCCTTCCGTGAAAGTCTTTCTAACGGGTCCTATTCAGTATTCTGGCAACATTCAGAGAAAAAATTTAATAAACTTCTAACAGAAAAGGATGCTGGCGCCACTAGGGTTTGAATCAGGCACCTACCGTTTACCTACTGTGTAAGTAGACCCTCTTTGATATAATAATAAATGAAAACTTTCAGGATAGAACTACTCGGGGGGAGAGGGCAGTACATAGCTTCTGTTGATCAGCTGTCACAATGTAGATGGTTTTTGTACAGAATATTATTGTATATTGTCAGTAAATTATTATTAATATATATTATTTATGATAATATTTTGTTATTGATAATTTACATTGTATATACAGTTGGATTCTTGTTTCCAAGGAAGCATTTCAATTTTCTATTTAAACATATACATGCATACATGCATGTATATCTATGTATGTATGCATGTATCTATATATATTTAAATAGCATTAATGTTTTATGTATGAGAACACACTAATAAATTCTAATACATCCCAGTCTACGCTCTCCCTTTATATTTTGTGCAATAATGCGCGACAGAAACTGAGATATAGTCTTCCAATAAATGAAGGAAATTGCAGCATGCGCAACTTATTAAGCGATATGCACCAAACTTTGATAAATGTGAGTTTTTCAAAGTATAACTAAAAATAAAATGTCATGAAATTCGGTGTGTTAGTTCTTGATTTATAGTTCCTACAAAATTTTTGTGGCGCATACTCAGAATCTCATCATTTCGAAAACGGTTTTTGTCTTAGAACGTTTTTTTTTTTTTTTTTTTTTTTAAACAGGAAAGCGAAAAATTTTCGAAATCGCTATATTTTTCATGAATATAAAAGAAAGTAATATCCAAAAATAACTGTTAAAATACAGTTTATGTCTTTATGTCTATAACGTCTGTTAAATTGTGTTAGCATCTAGTCTTATTTTATACTAGTGCAGATAATAGATGTTTGGTGCTGCCATCTATGATTTAATTGAGCTACGATAGCAAAATTGTCTAACGATATTTAAAAGTTATAAGGTGTCCAAATGACGAAACGTGAGATGTTTGCAGATTATGATAGATATAGTCTAGACAAGTATTTTTACACCTATCATGTAGGGTATTGGAATGTAGCATAACCTAAAAGATTTATTAAGAAAAAATATTTTTTCCCCCTTCTAAAATGTGATTTATTTTATTTGTAATATTAGTTGTAATACCAGAAAAATTTAAAAAGTTTTGTAATATATCTAATACTCTCGCACTGAGAAAAATTAAGTATATCTGAAAAGTTTTATAAATATTTTGTTGCTAAGATAGATTTCACATTCGAACAATCGCAAATATTTCAGTTACACAGTTTGAAAAATTAGTTTCAACACCGGATTTTTTTTTTTTTTTTTTTTTTTTTACTGAATTTTCTTTATTGTGGATTGTACGTTTTAATAGCTTACTAAACATTTTAAAAACTCTAGTCTCAAATAACTTCATGTAGTTGAGATATTTAACTCTGATGCTGTAATAATCAGAAACCCCTTATGAAAGGTTATTAAATTCGCATCTCAGTGACCTCTTTATGAATCTGTTGGTATCTCACGCCACGTACCTAGTGGGACATCCTGCTTAAAAGGCAAGGCTGCACATTAGTCAAATTCACTATTACTCCCTTCCTATGTAATGCTATGGGATTTTTGTTGCTTCGTATTATACGAATATCACCTTCAAAAATAAAGTGTTTCAGATACTGTTTTTTTTTTTTTTTTTTTTTTTTTTTTTTTTTAACTGAATTTTTTGAAGATGTCGCCTTTTATCTTAGTGGGCAATTAAAAATAATATATTTTTTAATTGTTCATTAAGCTAAATGGCGACATTTATTTATGAATGAAATATCTTTTCAAAACGAAGCAACAAAACCCCCATACGATTACACGGAAAAAAAAATCTAGCAGATATGCAATCTCAATTATATTAATTTACT
The DNA here is from genome assembly GCA_963930645.1 of Salticus scenicus. Classification (NCBI taxonomy): domain Eukaryota; kingdom Metazoa; phylum Arthropoda; class Arachnida; order Araneae; family Salticidae; genus Salticus; species Salticus scenicus. Next base: position 399,017,153 of record OZ005649.1, on the reverse strand, counting down.
TCATATCAACATTCTAATATCAACATTCTAATTAACATTTTCCAACAAGTTTGAAAAGTGTTAATGAATTCGATTTGTCTCTCTGTCCGTGCTCTAGCTTCCATAAATATTCATGGAATTTTTTGAAACTGATAGATGTTATTCATGTTCACTATCGGATGTTCCCTGTTGAAAGTGGAGTGAATACCAATATTGGTTTGTGTACAGGGACATTCGAAAGTATTCCAAAGTATTACGCTCTATGAGAGAGATTTATATAAACCATATTTTAATAATAATACTTTGCATAAATCTTAATGAAATTGAAATATGTTATTCGTATATGCGCAAAAGAATGCTTACTATATAATATTCTATAATTATTATTAAAATTTACAGGGCCACACAAGAATATTCAGTTACATTAAGGTTTACTTTTGGAAAGCTGCTCTATTGCATTTTCGTGAATGTTAAGCGTTTTCAACAAATTCTAACAGTTTTTTAAGTGTGAATATAATTTAAATCAGTGTATTTGTCTGTCTGACTGTCCGCTTCCAGCGTCCGTAAATACTTTCATAATTTCTTAAAAATGATATGCGTTGTTCAACTTCACTATGGAGTGTTCCCTGTCTAGAATGGCATTAATAGGTCCTGTACAACTGGTTCGTGTTCAGGGACACCCAAAAAAAATGTCAATGTATTGCATTTCAGACGAGATATTTTTATACTAAATCATACTTCTCAATAGCTTTATATTCCAAAAACATAAAGAAATTGAAAAACATGATTCGATAAGGATTTATTTAACAAAACCGTATGAAGTGTACTTTTTTTACATAAGAATTTTTGCTAGTGTTCGGACACTTTTGTTACCGACTGTACTTACAGACATCAATCAAATGGTGTTTGTTGCTGGTATAATGATGGTATTTGGTGTTGGATTAATTCTGAATGTCAAGTTGAAGGAATGAATGGGATATTCACCTTGTGGGGGGGGGGAGAAGGGGGTTCCTAACCTATATTGACGTAACTTTTAGAGAAAACCACAGGAATCTAGATCAACGAGTGAGACATGAGTTTGTACACGGCATCTTCCGGGATCGAACCCAAGTAGCGCTCATCGACGACACGGTGAAAGCTTATAAAATTGTGTATATCTCTAAAAAAAAAAGAGGGGGGGGGTTATGTAGCAACGATATATTGAATCGTACTGTGTTAATTGTACAATTAAAGGTAATACTAACGTAATGTTAAAATGAAAAGTAAATGTTAAAATTGTTTATATGTTCCGTACAAGATATTTCTTTTTTTTTTTTTCCATATTTTACATTTTCTAGCCACATGATGAACGTTTTTTGGACTAATTATTTAAGGAACTAATTATAATCACCCTGATATTTTGAGCGATCACACTACTTCCTTTATAGGAATAATAAATATACGTACCTTTACGGGAATTAATAAATATATGTACCTTTAGACATGTCTAAACACACACACACACACACATATATATACAAGGTGATCAGTTTAAAAGAGTACTCGTTGGTGTTTCTTATTACCCTTCAATCTGACGGATGTGGCAACTATTCTAACACTGAAGTATAATTGTTTGAACCTTGTTTAAGTGTGGTGTGGGAGACAATTTCCAACACTGTTGGACTGTTGCAACTGTATTTGTGAGGTAAAGCCGAAATGGAGACGCACAGTGTTACTTAATCCGGAGATAATTTTATTTTTGAAAAACATAATTTAATTCAAATTTTTTACATTATCATTCCTTACAGAAAATGTTGAAAATGTTCACCATCATTTTGAATGCAAACATGAACACGTCGAACCAAGTTTTTTGACACACTTCGCAGCATTGTTGGTGTTATTGACGAGATATCTTCAGTTATGATATGTTTTAATTCATCGATGTTTGTAGGACTTCTCTGAAAAACCCTATGAAATGGTAATGATAATGTAAAGAATTTTAATTAAATTTTGTTTTTCATGAATAAAATTATCGCAGGATTAAGTAACACTGTGCGTCTCCATTTCTGTTTCACCTCACAAATAAAGTTGTAACAGTCCAACAGTGTTAGAAATTGTCTCTCACACTTAAACAAGGTTCAAACAATTATATTTCAGTGTTAGAATAGTTGCCACATCCGTCGTATTTAAGGGTAATAAGAAAAACCAGCGGGTACACTTTTAAACTGATCACCCTGTAATATGTATATACTTACAGCTATCAATTTAATAAAAGATTGGGACAAAAGAAAAAAATTCTTACACTGCAAAATAAATTCATTTTCACCAGTGCAGATGGCATTTTTGACAGGAGATTTGAATTGACCGCTTCGACATCCCAAATGAAATCTTATTTTATAAAAGGAAATTTCGAAAAAACGATGAAGATTTAATATTTAAAGAAGGTTTGTCCCCAATTTGCAATGACCTTCCGATGCAGCAAAAATCCATTTACGACCCGTGTCCTAAATCTTTGCGCTTCGGATTCATTTTTTATTCTGCAGAAAGTGGTTTATATTAATGGAATTTCAGCGTGATTGAATGGAAATGGATGAATAGTTGGGTGATCGAAAAGAGTGATAAAGTTTTATGTGTTTTCACTGGTCGAACATCTACTAGAGGAAAATGTTATAATGACGAAATTTTAAGATTTTGGTGTATCTATACGATTTACGTTTGATACATATCTTAAGATCTATTGACTGAAACTATTGAAAATGCGTTTTCATATAGTAAAAAACTTGGAAATATAACAAATCTTATAGATTATTGTCCAATCTGTACAGATTGGACAATAAGGGTTGAGATAACGAGTACTGTTTTGTAAACCTATATTAAAACAATTCAAATTAGGCTTCAGAATAGTTTTATTTGACAGATAATTCTATGTGAGGGGAGCCACCGACCCCTCAACCCCCCCCCCCCCCCATTTCATTATTGTCTCTACATTTATATAGAATTCAAATCTGTTATTAAGTTCAAAAGTTTATTTAAAATTATTCAGACAACTTTCACAAACATCATTCCTTAAAACTTATCAATCTTGAACAAACATTTCTAGTAACAAACGTATTCACTTCAAAATACATTATTTGGATCGCCAGAAATTATTTGTTTTAAATTTACTCTGACAGACACAGACACAGTCAAAGATCAAACTATAAAACCTGACATCGGTATTTGCATATAAATATAATCCTATATTTTAATAACACACGGCACAACCTAAAGTACACTTCCATCCATTTTCAAGCATTGTCGCATTATAATCTATTTCTTTTGTGTAGCCCTGTAAATGAACAGTGAATGATTTCTATACCATATTCTACATGAAACAGGTTTTTACCATATCAAAAATATATTCGTTTTATCTGGTTTAGTGCAGTCAACAGATGTTAAACTCTCTTTACTAGAAATTTCTCCCATAGAAGTAATGTATATGAATTCTCTTGGGTGTCCCTCTTTGCTTGATCTCAACGAAAAGTTTAGTGTAGCATCCTTATATGATACACATTTAGAATACCAAGTTTGAACTTTCTTCTATTACTTGTTCTTGAGATATGCTGATAACAGACAGACACACAGACCAACCGCTAAAAACAGGATATTTGGATTCAGGGGACCTCAAACCGTATAAATAAAACAAAAACTCAGTTTCGAAAATTTGACCCAATAGCAATACTTTCTCTACCTTATGGGTAAGAGGAAGTAAAAAGAGTAAAAAAAGTTATCAATTGACGGCCTTTATTTTCACAACAGTCGAAAGAAGTTGGATTGAATTTGGGTCTCGCTTTACGACCAGTTTTCACATTAACACTCATTAGATGAGGGTGTATGGCTTAAAAGTAGATTCCGAACCACTGTGAACATTTATGCTTGAATAGGAATTCGAATCCGGCATATAGCAACTGAAAGGCAGAGCATTAACCCGTGAACGCCCGAATTAATTTTGCAAAATGTTATTAGCTGATTATTTCACTTCTAAATTAATATACACAACTGACAGTAAAATATATTAACTTAAACAATTCTGCTGATAGTTTTAAATTTAAAGTGTATCCTCATTTATTGACATTTAGTGTTCTAGCGAGAAAACAAATATAACAGATTAATTTCCTATTATATGCTGACAAAGATCTCGAAGGTAAAGCATTACAATATATATATCATTATTCAACTTGATTTAAGTTAGTATACCTTCGCAAAAAGCAAATATAGGTGCGACGAATGAAAAATCATGAAATGATTATCCAAATTATGAAATAATAATTAATAGTAGGCACATAAAACTTTCAGGAATCATTTAGAGTGACGCTATAAACTGTCGCTAAAAAGCAGAAATCATTCCAAGAAACCACAAAAAATATACGGGCCATTTTATGAGCTGTCCTCAAATGAGGACACTGGGCGCTAACGGGTTAAGAGAGGACAATATCTAATCTTGCTGACCGCCGTGGCCCATATTATTCTATGGGAAAATTTGTTTCCATAATTATTCATTGCCAAATGTATTTTATTTTTAATACCGTTTTCACATTCAGAAAATTCATAATCGTTAAATTAATACTCACTTTCCAAAAAATTATTTATTAAATTTTTAGTGTATTTTATTTTGGGGTTTAAAAAATGAGAAATAATGCACTATGTGAAAATTTGTATTTTTGAACTCAAAAATAAAATACAAAAATTGTAAACAATCAATTTTTCGTAAATATTAATTTAACGGTTGTGAATTTTCTGAAAATATAAATGGAATAAAAAAAAAATACGTTAGGTAATGAGTCATTGTGACAACACATTTTCCCAAAGAATAACACTGGTCTTGGATGTCCGGGATTAGGTTTTGCCCCCTCTTAACTGCTCAGCAACCAATTCATCAAAAGAACGCACTTCGCAATTGCAAAAACGTTTTCAACGACGTAATTAACAATTTCATAACACTGAAAAAAATCCATAAAATATTATTTTCTTTTTTACGTTAAGAAAAAAAAAAAAATTGATAGAATTCCCAGGTTTGTCTATATAATAAAATATTCTTGATGCTCTGATATATATAAAAATGCATCCACATATTATTAAAACTGACTGAGTCCAATTGTATTTGTTCTGACTTTTTTGAGACTACATACACTGAGAAAAAAAAATATACCGCTTTCCTCTAAAATGAATAAGTGGCCATTTTCTAAATCCCTTAACTAGAAATACAGATTTCCGAACTATGCGCATAAGGCACGCCAATAAACTGAATAGACGAAATGGTCAAGAATTTCTTGTTTACACATTTCTAGATGGTGAAACAATAATCTAATCTGAATATTCCGAATATTCTGAATCTTTTGTATTGCGAGAAATTCTCGCTTGATTTTCTAGAATTGGGTCATACACCAAGATTATAGTTGCTGAAACCCGCCTCTTGTAGTCTCATTTATTTGCAGAGATTTTTAAATAACTTTGCCCTCGAGAATATAGACAAACGCTCTACAATTCTAATAGGGGTTTCTAGAACTCGCTTTTCAAGGGGACTAGAATTTATAAGGATGACATAGAACTATTTTTTCTAGAGCCACAATTTAGATTCTAGATGTCAGTTACAGAATTTTTTCTTACTGTACAAAGCCGAGCTTTAAATATTGAAATTGGACACAAAAATTTGGAGTGGCGCCACTGGACTTTTCGAGCAGTTAGTAAATATGAGGCATTTAAACAATTTTGAATCAGTGAACAGTTAAGCTAATAAACATAAATGAAATGTGTAAGAGAGTATATCGCCCCAAGTTTGTTATTTCTACACGATTTGAATTCTGATGTGAGTCTCCTTAAAAGAACTACAAATGGTAAATACGCAATTTACAGTTACAATTTTTTGTACCAAAACTTTAAAACATATTATTCCCAATAAAAATTAATGTATGAACACTGTATATGATTAGTGTTAAAAGGACTTGATTAACGCTTAGATACTTTGATATTTACTTGTAAAAGAATTATATGTACATTATTTTCCATAAGGAATATACATTAGCAAAGTAATGGAGCATATAGATTTTTTTTTCTTTCCAATTTGAAACAATTTAACATTACTAAAACCAATTTCAAATAATTTGATCCCATGGATCGTAATGTACAGTTCTTCTTTTTATCCTTGGAAAAGAGTTCTAAGTCCTACACTCATATAAATCCATCTATCTCTTCCGAGGATGACCTATATTTATAATATGTCTTCCCAAATTTACCTCAATGGAATGTTAGACTTTAACATTCTTCCAATAATTTGATTCCATAGGCCATATTGATAAAGCATTCTTCTTTGTGTCCCTGTGAAAGAACTTTAAGTACTAGATTCACCTAAATCTATACGTTCGTGTGACGATAACCTATACATAGCTACAGGTCTTTTTTCTTTTTCTTTTTGGCTCGATCAAATAAAGAGTTTAGACGCGATCGTGTTGACTTACACGTATACGTACACAGACACATATCACCGCAAAGTAGCAATAATGAATTCAGGAAACTTCCAAACTTATAGATACATCAAAATCTCGTATTCATGGCTACAATACTTTTCTTGCATAATATGACAGAAAAGTAAAAATAAGTAAAAATTAAAAATTTTGTCGAAGACAAAATTTAGTTTGAAACGGAGAACTATTAATTTCAGTCTATAAAATTTTTATTTTTTAATTTTAATTTTAATTTTTTTTTTTTTTTTTTTTTTTTTTTTGTCATTTTTTGACCGTAAAACTGGGCCACGTACTTTTTAAATTGACTGAGATGAATTAAAATGAAGTGTTGCCACCTACATTTCATACTTTAGTTTATTTTAAAAAATCTAATTGTCGTGTCGAAAAACTATTTGCATCCCTGGATTCAGAAACATCGCCCCTTCATTTGGTACCGAATTTATAACGATAAGTTAATATAGGATCTATTACTTACAAAACTTTGAATAAACGTCATAAAATGCATTTTATGGTGTTTATTCAAAGTTTTGTACGTAATATTTTAAAACGCCAGTTTTGTGGTGCTTTCTTATTAATATAGAAACTAATTTATTTTGGTGTTACACAAAACTGGTCTACAAAAACTCCAGATTGAAACTAATAGTCCTCCGTGCTAATAACTGAATAAAAAAATACTTTTAACGGACTTTTTATCTGTAGTAAAGAATGTTTTATAAATCGCAAATTTTAAAATGAAATAGCTGGGTTAATTTTCTTTTTCTCTTTTTTAGTGTATCCAGATTCTTATACCAAATGCAGCTATAAATATCTGGTGTCTATAAAAATTTAAATTTTTTGGATTTTTCCTGCGTCATGACATCGTTACTCCATTAAATATATTTTTACTTTCTTCTGTATTGATAGAGGAAAGTATTGCGCTTGTAAAAAATTTCGGCTGCTCCTTTTCTTTGGAGTTACACGTTTAGAGGTAACACGTTTTGACTACTTTTGGAAAATGTCTGTCTGTCTTTGTGTGTGCATGACAAAATTTTGTAGCAGCTGTTAATCAAGAACTAGTACAGAATTTCATAAAAATTTGTATTTAGATGCACCTTAAAATAAATTGGTGTCTATCAACGTTTGGTTGATATTGCAGAACAGGTGGCCCTGCTATCCTGCGATTTTCTCCCATTCACGGAAAGGCTATTTTTCAGCTTCTATAATGTATAACTGCATAAAAGTAGACATACAAGAGTGTTGATTATATTTGTGTGCATGTGTATATTTGTAAATATGTGTTGTTGCATAACGGACGACTGATGGTATTTTAGAAAGTTGTTTAAATAAGCTTCTTTTCTTTTCTTCACCTTCTGACATGTTTGTGAATTTTTATGACAGAGTACTGAAATTTTGTACATTACTTTATTATTGTTAAGAATACATTCCTCGCATTAGACATTTTTTTTTTTTTTTATATCGGGGCCGTATAAAAATTTTAATTTAATAATTATTCATTCCCTAAAACTCTTAATTGAATTTATAAAATTCGGCACCTTTTTTATGCTGCAATATAATTTACAGCATGAAGATCAATATTTAAGGAACAGTCAGGGTTTTTTTTAAACAAAAGGGTATTTTGATGATAGTGTCTTTATTTATAAACCCTGGATCTTGGACTAGAGAGAGAATGCAGTCTAAAAAATTTTCTTGAATATCCATTTGAATTCCAAGCTTGTCTCGCCGCGTTAAAGCATCAGTCGCCAGATGGATGGATCGCGACTTCAGACGAAACACCCCGACTTATTTTGACGGATGGAGTCCAGAGAGATGAATGTGAAAAAAAAAGTACCTTAGCGCTTTTTTTTTGCTAAATTGAGTCTATTTTGAGTGATGGCTCAAAAAGTTAAGAGAGCTTGAAACGTGTGGCTTTGCAAGATAATATCAGGCTTTTTTTTTTTTTTTTTTTTTTTTCTACCCTTCTTGTTAAGTTTCCAGGATCTATTCAGTAGGATGAAATAGAGACCTGTCAGTTCTTATTTTTACTTTCTACTCCCCCTATATGGGCGAAAAAATTTTGTTTTGGGATTGAATTTAAACTTTTGAAATTGAGATTTCGCTATAATTGTATATTTTTGACGGTTCTCTCAATATGAACAGTTTTACAGTAGAAGGGACTTTCTGAGTACGTGTGCTTGTTACTTTCTTCTATATGTATTAGGTCTTTGCATAAATTCGTGCGGTTTTTTATTGCTTCATTTCATAAAATTACATCAAATCAAATGACAATTTTTAATCAAAATACTCTCCATTACTTTCTACAACCTTTCCCCATTTTTCGGGTAACAAATGTATACCACGGCGATAGAAGCTCTCGTCTTTGGAGGCAGTAAAATGATCCGAGTCCGCACGAACTTTTGCAACGACCTACTATATAGAGAGAGAGTATTGGATTCGTGAAAATTTTCGAACTCCAGTTTCCGATGGATTTCCACGTTTTGGGATGTACTGAACATGATTTCATTGTTTTTAGAAAATGTCTGTCTGTTTCTCTGTATGTGTATCGCAAACTTTGTGGACGCTGTATCTCCCGAACCAATGAACGAAATTGAACCAAACTTGGTATTTAGTTGGACCCTGACATAAACTGGGGTCGATAAGATTTGTGGAACCATTTCTCAACAGGTGGCGCTGTGATCGCATTTTTTCTAAATTTTTAACGTGGCAGTATAGGACAAAATTTCGTATAAATGTACATAATGAGAGTTATTTTAATCGTGTGATTGTAAAATTAATATGAATTATTTATAATAGTAGTAGTTAACTAGGAAAAAAATTTTGTGCATGTGGGAGCATCTCTTCGCCCCCTCGGGGGGAAGTACCCCCCAGGGGTAGTAAATTTTCAATATGGGTATCTTTCGAAAGATCTCGTCAATTCCTTTAAAACGAATGGTTGAACTATAGATCTGTGATAATTTAAAACAAAGTTATCGATTTTTTTGTTTGCTTTTAAGGAAAAAAGCTTGGGAAAAAATTCATTTCTTTTGATTTGCAAAAATTTGACATCTTTCGGCATTTAGTGACAATATAATTCTGCCAGCTATAAACCGTCTGCATTTACAATGGAAAATGATTTGATAATTTAATAAATAATTTGTATTGAATAAATTTTGTGTAAAATTATATAGAAGACAGTCATGTGGTAGTCACATCATACTAGTGTGTGTGTGTGTGTGTGTAATCAGCATAACTCAAAAATACATAAAAAATAGAAAGTCCAAATTTTATATTCTAAATCTGCATTGTTAAAAATGAAGTGTTGAAAAATGAGTCAATGGGTATATTCATTTTGAAATGAGTCATTTTGTTTTAAAAAGGAAAACATGTTTGTCTCATTTACGAAAAAACGCATGTTTTCCGATTGATACCTATTCAGTTCATACTTTATTATAAATATTCTCAACTAAAAGAACTTCTTCTTTAAAATTTCTACAAATCTAAGCAGAAAGAGTTCAAAAATAAATTGTATTCTCTTCTATATTTAAACAGAATTATATTTCGAGGTGGTTTTATACTGGTCTGAGGAAGAATACATTAGTGAGAACCTATATTTAGGATATTGAGATTCACAGTAGTTGGCGCCATTTTGTTGAAAAATGTACTGGGTGTTTATAATTAAAGATACGATTTCAAAACGCTATAATTTTAAAACTACTCATCAGAACAATTTGATATTTTACTAGAGCAATCGTGAGGCAATGAAATTTTGTTTGATAAAAGAAAAAATACATAGTTCCAAAATGTGCCGTTCATTATCCGTAAAGTATTTGTTTCATGAAGATCCTCTTTTTCTCTTTTCACTATGACTGTCTCCGCTGTAAACACGTATTCTTGTCTTTTTGCTAAACAAATTGTGGTAAACCCTTGAAGTCTACTTTTTCCTGCTATTCCATTGTGTTGCTAACAACATTCCTGTGTTTAAGAGCGGACAATACCTAATCTCGCCGGCAGCTTTCGCCCATGTTATTCTACGGGAAAATTTGTTTACATAATTACTCATTACCTAATTAATATTTTTCAATTCTGTTTTCACATTTAGAAAATTCATAAGCGTTCAATGAGTACTTGTTTCCCAAAAATTGATTTTTTAAAATTTTAGTATTTCATTTTGCGATTAGAAAATGAGAAAAATGCATTTTGTGAAAAATCGCATTTTTGAACTCAAAATTAAAGTGTAAAAATTTAAAAAAAAATGAATTTTTCGAAAATGAGTACTCATTTAACGGTTATGAATTTTCTGACTGCGAAAACAGAATTTAAAAATATTCATAAGGTAATGTGTAATTGTCGCAACAAAATTTCCCATAGAATAACATGGGCAAAGGCTGCCGGCGAGATTAGGTATTGTCCCCTCTTAATGAGTCCATTTAGGCGTTTCCCCTGACATTCCCCTGACAGCGTCCTCTATAGGAACATGTTGAAACTACTTTTTTCCTCCCCCAAACAGAATTTCATTGCCTCACGATTGCTCTGGTAAAATATCAAATCGCTCTGATGGGCAGTTTTAAAATTATAGCGTTTTGAAATCGTAGCTTTAATTGTAATCACCCTGTACATGGGATTTTCAATTTTGAGTACATTTGTTTCGGAGCTAATTTGAGTATGTGACACATTCATTGTTTTAGAAAACTTTTGTCTTTCAGTGTATTGATTTGTTGAAAAATCATGAGCAAAAGAAGAAAAGTAGAAAACAGATTATTGCTTTAATTTTGCCCGCTAGTGTAAAGTACATTCACTAAGCTTTTTCACTGTAACAAAATATTTCAATTATTTCAATTACTAAAACAATGACAATCGAATCATTCAATTTTTACTTTCATTCTTTTCAAAATTGAACAGTAGGATTGAAGTAGAAAATAATCTTACCAAATTGCATGAAGTGTTGGTGAATTAAAATTTTGAAAGTAAATCCCATACGACATGTTTGGTTCCAAATATTGTTCTACATGTAAGTAAACTTACTTTGTGCCGTGAATAGCATACACTCCTTCTCATATTTATAAGGACACTTTATGTTTTGAAATAACTAATGTAAAAATAATTGTGAACAAGATTATACTAAGTGCACTTAATATATCTAGTATTCTAAAAACCAAAACTGCTATAATTTTTTTAATATGAAACAGAATTAATAAAAAATAATGCAAAGTATTTTTTTCTCCACGTTTTTAGACGTTCATAATTATAGGGACAATCAAGATTTTTTCGTTTTATTTAACTTACTAGCGGATAAATTACAGTTGACATGTGAATTTGTTAACTACTGCGCTAGATTAATTCATATATAAGCCTTCAATTTTTCTTGGACGGACATTACTGATAATTCCTCGAAAAAAATAACGTTCATGTAGTGAAGTGTGATAAAGGTGTTTTTTAATAAGAAGGATAATTTCAATCCGCCGAATTTCTAATGAAATTCGAAGATCTAAATTTGCTGAAGGAAATGTGATCAAACGTTGAACTGCTGGTTCGATAGGAGAGAGATCTGATGCAAAATAAGAGTTGTTTTACAGAGATCGACTACTCATAATTCCTCTTACTGTTCTACTCATAATGACTGCTGCTGAATTTGCTCGTAATTTTTAACGAAAGGTTGGGGTCCACATTTATGCATGCTTAAAATAATTAATAATATGTTAAAATGAATAAAAAACGTGTAATAATCAATAAGCATTTAATGGGGGAAAGAACGTCTGTGTTAAATTGGAATAAAGACAATATTAAATGGTAAAATGTTGCATTTTCGGATGAAAAACATTTTATTCTTTATTAATCAAATGGTTTTAACAGTTACTGGCATGATCTGAAGATAGCGAAAGACAGAGCAGATTTTTTAAAGGCAGATATGAATCAGGCATTTTAAAGGTGGATCTATGGTGCTCTGGGGAGCTGTTTTTACTAAAGGCAGAATGAATTTAGAAATTTTTTCTATTATTATGAACAATATGAGAATATCCGCAAATGTTAAACGTGGAATACTCAGATTTTTGTTAGATTTTTTTTTTTTTTTTTTTTTTTTTTTTTTAAGAGGGGGGGGGGGGGTAATAATATTTTTTTCAACAAGACTTACATTTTTGCTCTACTTCTAGAGCAATAGGAAATAGTTTGAAGAAAGAAACTTCTGTATTATTGCCTTTCACGTGGCCTAAAAGTTGAAAAACCTTAACTTATGATATTAGAAAAGTGCATGCAAGTGGAAAGCAATTTTAAATAGTTTAAATGTATTATGAATATCATATATGCTGTATGAAATTGTATTTAAACTGAATTAAAAAAAAAAAAAAAGTATATATAAATATATATATATATACCAGCGAGAATGCCTTACTGCTTCATCCTAAATAAAGACCTCATAAAATATTAATTTAAAGAATAACTGAAAAAAAAATTACTAAAATTTGAGCTGTCCGTATAATTTGTGAGCACCTGAAAAGCCTGTTTTTGGCCGTATTTAAAGTTTTTTAAGATAGAAAAACGATAAAACTTTTTAAATATAATCTATTAATGAAATTCAAAGAAATAAAAATTATATTTGTTTAAATAATAGTGTTCAGTGTTTAGTTAATATAGAAAAACGGGTGTCCTTATAATTATGAGAACCAGTGTAGGAGCGAACTTATACGCTTTTTAGCTACCTGAAAAAATTAATAAAAATTTTTACTTTATTTAATCAGTGAAAACTGTTGCAGATATATATAAAAAAATTCTATTAAATTTTTTCAGTAGGCAAAAATAGTAATAGTTAGCTTTTATAAATTCTGCGTATGCAGTCAAATTGAATTGTCAAAAATACGTCCCCGAGATAGTGGTATTAGGGTGCCTATATTACTATCTTATCGAGGTATTACTATCTTATCGGCGACTTATATTATCGAGGCACCCTAAAGTCCATTTCCCCATCAGAGGCGCTTCAAGGACACGGAATGCGGAGAGGTAGATCACGTGACTGATATCACGTGCTCAATTCGATCCAGTGAGATGTCGTTGTTTCTTCAGTAACCTAGCAACGGACGGGGAAAGTGAAATCACAGTTCATCTGAGCGTGGCCTTGAGGCGACTGCGTAAAGGAAATAGAGTATAGTGGTACTAGTGCACCGTCCCACGGACATTTCCACATAACATCCCTGAGTTGCTATACAGAGCCGTGGGGGTATGTCTGGGATTTTATCAATGTCATTGCACCGCGATGTGTGTTCAACATTGTATGGATGACAATTGAATGACAATCGAATTGTCATTCAATTAAATGTGCGTATGGGTTTTTAAATTTACGGTTTTAAATCTATGATTTTTAAATTTATTATTATAACTTAGATTAAGTAATAAAGATTTTATTCAGTACCTGTTTCTAATAATTCAAGCAAGATGTGGCTGATTTTGTAAGTTCTCAAGAAATGTCAGAATATTTTCCTCTGCATCTTACAGTTAAGATTTGTGATGATTTATTAGCATCAATACTCCTTCATCTTTTTTTTTTTTTCAATCGTAAATTAAAATTATTGGGAGAATTTAAATATCTTTCATTCTCTTATAAGCTGCAAAAAAATTATGTCTTTATTCAGAAGGATTTATTGAAATATGACTTATCTACAACTAGAATCTATCTATAGCAGAAATTAAACAGGTTCTACTGTATTACTATAAGTTACACTGCACATCGACATCATCTTAAAACATCTAAATGACTTTTTATAATTCTAACTTATCCTTTATTCGATAACAAGAAAATGTAAATACTCACCTGTAAATAAAAAAGTAAAGAAAGTATTAGCCTTTAAAAAAATTCACAAATCATACATAAATTAACCAATGAACGCATATTATTCGAGACGTCATTCCTCGAGCAAAATGTATACATATATATACGGTAGTACCTCCGAATAAAGGACATCCAAGGGACCGGACATTTTGTCTCTTAAATAGAGGTGCCCCTTATTCAGAGGTATGAATATTAGTATACATGGTATATAATAAGTGCATAACTTTGAATACACGCCATTTTATGAAAGTTTTGTACTATTACTTCCAAAAACCAGTTTTGTGGTACTTTTTTATAACATAGTGTATAAGTCACTGTCCTTAAAAAAAAAAAAAATCAAATAGAAATGCAGGTAACACCAAACTTTAAAGACTCAGAATGTAGTGTAACATAGAACCCATTTTAAATTTGGATTTTTAAATTTTTCATACAGAATACATACATCTGTCACTTAATGAAATAATTAAATTAGGAAAGAAAATGAGAAAGAATTTATTTTAAATAACCCGTAACATTTTATTTATTTATATTATTTATTTACAAGAATGTACTTTAAAAAGCATTTTTTCTGAAATAGATATTAAACACACTTATCATTTTAAGGCATTCAGCATTTTTGAAAAGTATTCGTGGAAATAGAGAGTTTAATAAATTTCACTCTTTTATGTTTTCTTTATCCTAAAATCTTCTTCCACTTCTAAAATCTCAAAATTTTTATTTTGGAATGTTTGGGTGTCCTTAATTAGAGTGTCTCTTAGCCAGAGGTAATCACATTAAGGTTCCTATTCAAAGGGACTCGGACCAGAGAAATCGTACCTTAAATAGAGGTGTCCCTTCTTCGGAGGTGTCCCTTACGGGAGGTTTCACTGTATATTCCCCCAAACCTCAGAACTATAATTCGTGGTGGTTTTATATTATTTACTGAAGAATTCTCCAGTGATAATCTATGTATGGGTTAATTGGCATTCACGATAGTCATTGCACGTTTTTGAGCATGTCAACCTATTCAACAATGAATACGTGGGCAGAGCTGCCAACCTAACCCGGCAAATTGGTAGTACCGCCCATTTTTCTACACCACTTAATTTTCAGAGTATTTGTTTACTTAATTCATCGTAATTATATTTGAAGAGATTTTCTCTAAATATTAAGTGGTGTCGAAAAATGGGCGGTACTAACAATTTGCCGGATTAGGTTGGCAGCTCTGCGTTGGATTTTCAAATTTGAGTATATTTGTTTCAAGTTATTTTGAGTATGTGACATACTCAAAATTGACACAATTCTGCTCATATTTGAGAAACCATTTTTTTTTTTTTTTTTTTTTTTTTTTTTTTTTTTTAGTGCATATCGACTTGAAAATTTTAAGTGATATCAAACAAATGATTTATGTACAGGGACACGAAATAAATTCAAATATATTACGCATAGGGTGAAATTGCTGTTAGTTCCTTTTAAAATCATCAGACTGCCCTAAACATAATATTAATATAAATTTTTCATGGGCATAAAAGTATATTTTATATGAAATATGAAATGCAGTCGCTACTGGTTTAGAAGACCACACAAATACAGAAATTGCATGAAATAAACAAGAACGACAATTAAATGCCGAAGAGTTGAATGGTATTTTTCATTTTCCGATAAATAAACCTCATCTTAAAAGATGAATTTACTAATAGCGATTTTTCGCTTATTATCGTTTTCCGAAAATCAACAGCAACCAAATTTGATTTTTCTGAATTTTAATAACTGCCAATTTCACGATCTATCTGCGAAGGAAAATGACGTCATTTTTTAATTCGGAAAGCATGCCAGTTCCTTTAAGGTTGATAACTTTAAACAAATGTAAGTACCATACATTATATTCAAAGGTCTGAATTAATTTTGAACTGAGCAAAGTAGGAGCAGGGCAGGAATTGAATCTGGCATAATAAGCCTGTACTATACAAAGTGAGCTACCTATTTGACTGAATCTATTTCCTCTTTTGAAAATTGGTGATAATCATCTGTTTTGCGAAAACGAATTTCGCATTATTATTTATATTTTAAATACCACAATTGGCAGAAAACAATTAACGTATAAGATTGATATTGTTGGATTAAATGCCGAATTAATTTTGAAAAGAGCGAAATGCATCTAAACCAAGATTCGAACCCGAGTCTTTTGCATAACGTTCCAACGCGCTTACTCAGTTGGCTGAGCGTTGGCAAGGTTACGCCAAAAGACCCAGGTTCGAGAAATGGCCTGCTCACGTTTAGGTATTGTCAAAATTAATTCGGGCTTTCCATCTAACGTATTAACAAAGTTTTCTGTTTGAGCGAACTAACTATAAATTTTTATTCTTGGCAATAGCAAAATTTTATGTTAAACTTTGAAAAATATTTAATATCTTTACACGTAATGCTGTTATTTAAAATCCATTTTCGTCATGTAGAAGTACATTTATTTATTTATTTATTTTTTAATTTAAACCCCAATCTCGACTTTTAAAACTTGTTCTATGAAGCATTTTTTTTTTTTTTTTTTTTTTTTTTTTTTAATGCAAAAACATCAACTGTTAAATTTTACTGGAATAACATTTTTAATCTTTTTATGAATACTTACATTTAAAAGAAAAATCCAATTTTGAAAAAAATAAAAGTTTTTCAATGGGAATTTTTAATAGGCCTCTTTTCATTTTATAGCCTGTTTTCAATTCATTCAACGTAAGCTCTTCATTCATATACTAGTTAAAACTCCATTCTTTTAATATTTTTTAATTCGATTATTAAGCACTGAATTATATTTCAAATTTTCTTCTACTTGTTTTGAGACTACTCTTTCGAAACTTATTAAAAATTAAAAAAATAAAATAAAATAAGACTATAGATAGACAGAATGTAGCGCTAATAGAATATTCCGAAGTCTAGACTACATATTGATTAAGATTTTTGCTCTGGAGAAACAAATCTAATAAAACGCGAGCCACTTTGACAGATGAGAAGAGACTGGAAGCAGCGGTCAGACATCTCAGCACGACAATGGATTCCTGGAATGCTCCATGAAAACGATCTCTTCGGTTACACTTGTGCCAAAAAGAAAAAAAAAAAAAAAAAAAGGCTGAAGGATAAAACAATTTCGGACGGAGGAAATTTAATTTAAAAAATCTGAGAAAGGCGAGGCTGACATTCATATTAAGTGCCTCTCACGTGTCTCTCCGATTCCAGTTGCATTCTTGAGTAGAAAGATATCCTTAAATGAAATTAAAAAAAAGAAGAAAGGAAAAATTGGGTTATCCGCATAAGTTATGAAACATTTTCCAACAGTGTGAGTTAAAAAGAAACTAGTATGTTGTGGCCACCACAAGACTTTCGTCTATATTTTCCTATGCATATTTACTCAGTAACAATATTAAAAAAAAAAAAAAAAAAAAAAAAATACGATTTTTTTCGAAGTTTTTTTTGTTAAAAGTAAAACAAAATCGATAACTTTGCTTTAAATTACTATCACAGATTTATAGTTCAACCATTCGTTTTAAAGGTATTGACGAGATCTTTCGAAAGATACCCATCTTCAAAATTTACACCCTCCCCGGGGGGTACTTCCCCCCTCCAGGGGGGGAAGTGATGCCCACATGCACAAAATTTTTCCCCAGTTAACTACTACTATTATCAATAATTCATATTAATTTTGCAATCACAAGTTAAAAATAACTCTGATTATGTACATTTATACTAAATTTTGTCCTATACTGCCATGTTAAAAATTTAGAAAAAGTGCGATCACAGCGCCACCTGTTGAGTGATTGATCCCCAAATGTAATCAGCACCAGATGTCAGGGTGCAACTAAATACCAAGTTTGGTTAAATTTCATTCATTGGTTCATGAGATACAGCGTCCACAAAAAAGTGATACAGACAGACATTTTCTAAAAACTATGAATTCGTGTTCAGGACATCCCAAAACGTGTAAATCCATCAAAAAACGGAGGTCGAAAATTTTCAGGAATCCAATACTTTCTCTATATTACACATAGAAGAAAGTAAAAAAGTAGACATTTAAATTGTTTTTCATGTGACTCTCAGATTTTCGCTGTTCTTTTAAGTGAAGAATGTACCTGAACGAAAATAAAATAAAATGCTCTTCTGTACAAAATATAATTTAAGACGAGAAATCTCTTTTTAAAGTGTGCGAATCAATGTATGGTAGGAAATGTATAATATCATTGTCGATGAATTTATTTTGTTATTTTCTCACATGGTGTAATTAAATTCGGCATAGAGTGCACCAGTGATTGACACTTTTAGAGCAATCTCTGATGTTTTTAATGTTCTAGTTATCAGGAAATATTAGTTAGTACATGGCATGAAAGACATTCAGAACCACATATATGTTAAAATATATACATTTGATAACTATTATTAATTTTTTTTTTATGAATTTTTATTGGACAACCACTCAGTGTTCCAGTCATTGACACTGCCAGTTTTTCATTTTATTGGTAATTGGCCTCCTATGTTCCAGTGTTTGACACTGCTAGTTACTCATTTTACCAGTTATTAGCAGCCTATGCTCCAGTGTTTGACATAAAATGTTAAAATTCTTATATGTAAAATATATGATTTTATGATTTTTCTTATTTATTAATTATTTCAGAATAGATGTCAATTACTAGAGCATGCCAATCACTGGAGCACTTATTTCTTTTATTATATTTTTCTTTTCTTTTTTTCTCTCATGATGTATTCGGTGTTATTTTTTTCTTCGTAGTGGTCTATTACAAACTGCTGACGATGCCCTTTTTTTCTGTCTGAAAGAAAAATATCTTTTTGTAATTTGTATATTAATATGTGTAATATTAAATACTGCTTAAATATAATATATCAATTATCATAATAATAATACTAATTATATTTTCGACAGATGTAAACATAGTACAGTCGAATCTCGTTAACGTGAACACTGTTAACGTGAATTACTTTTGATATGAACTGTTTCCACAATCTCTGTCAAAATGAAGATTAGCTACTGATAGCATGAACTACTGATAACATGAACAAATGTTTTATTCCCCTGGGGGTTCACGTTAACGAGGTTCGACTGTATATAAATTTAGTTCTAAATTGAAATTTGATTTATATATCGAATATTTAAATCCTCATGAATAATATATATTATTTCATAGAAGAAGAGGACGATTTTTTTAAATAATTATCAATGCACTTACATTAGTCATTGATAATTTTTAACATTCTAATCAATATTATTTTTCATTTAAAATTATTAAAATGGGATCTTATAATAAATTATTATTTATTTTAACAAATTATAAAATATTTATCAAAGCAATAGTCAGAAATATTATTTTAAACTTATCATATCATTTTAAAATTGTTATCATCCACCCATTTTTATTTATCAATTAACATACAATGATCTCAATTAGCACACAATATATTAATACACGATGATCATGATCACTGTATTAAATTATTAACCAACTCGACTCTTACACTCTTCATGTACAAGGTACATTCACGTGCCATAGGATGTTGTTTCTTAATTTACATGTGTGTCGGCAAGGTGGGGCACTTGCTCCTTCCTGGAAAACTCTAATCAATCTATATATATATATTACATTTTTATATAAAACTTTATCACTATAGTCTTGATGATTACCTTAACTGACAAATAAAATTTATATCACAGAGCCAGTCAGAGCCAAACCGACCTCTGTCGTGAATCGGGTTGGCTCAAACTATAATCTGTGACTGACAAGGAAACATTCAAAAGGTGTCATCTTCAAAAAGTATTGAAAAAAATATATTTGATTCTACTCTTCATAAAATACAAGAAAATGAAAAAATTATCGGTTGAAATGAATTACAGCGACCACAAAAAATTACCAAAATGAAGCATATTTGGCGATTTCACACAGCTAGGCGATTGATTTTGAGTACTTGGCGGAAAAGCAAAACACGGTTCTGTTCGTACACGGCAATCTCGGGGCGAGCAAACGTATCGCCTAACACAGCTAAATCGCCAAATATGCTTAATTTTGATCATTTTTTGTGGTCGCTGTAATTCATGTCAGCCAATATTTTTTTCATTTTCTGGTGTTTTATGAAGAGTAGAATCACATATATTTTTTTCAATACTTTTTGAAAATGACACCTTTTGAATGTTTCCTTGTGAGTAGAGGTTGATTCGACTAAGTTTTTGCATTAGGGTTTGTTTTGGAACAAGCTGATTAATTAGCTCTAAATAAAATTTCTTTGTTTTTATTTGCATACAAATACATATAAATGCATAAAAATTGTATAGGAATTTGTTGTAACAGATGCTTATACATCATATTAACTGGTGGTTGGAGCTGTTATATAGAACGATGTAGAAGAAAGTTTTGTAATGGGCTCAACAAAATAGTTTAATTACAGCTTTCATAATTATCTGAATAACCAACCCTGTGGCTTTAACAAAATTTCTAAAATATTCAAAAATCTTTTTAAGTTTTGATTCTATTTTTCACTTTTTACTTGCATTTAATTCATTGTTGATAAATTTAAAAATTGCTTGTTATGGATAGTGATTTTACATGATTTTATCTATCGCTATCTCAGAAACAATTCACTATTTTACAATGCTGCTATAAACATCTTTGATAAAAAAAAATAACAGGCTTTTGGGAAATTACAAAGTTATTTTTCTTCATTTATTAACTTTTTTTTTCTTTTTTTTTTTTTTTTTAATCATTTCTTATTTAATGCTTTTTACGATATGTAAAATTTTATTTATACCATTAAATTTTACATTAAAAAATTAATCTATTACAGACATGCAAAAATATACTGCATATATGCAAAAAGGATTGAAAAAATTTATTTCGGCTACGAAATTAAATTCTGTTTAAATAAATATATATATATATAGTTATCTTTTATTTAAAAAGATAAAATATTGAAAAGTGAATATATTATCTATAGTAAATAATGTCGCTTAGTATCTAATACTGTAATCTAAAGCTTGCATGTATATATTTTGTGTTGTCTGTAATTAAAAAATAATATTTATCAGTAAATAAATAATAATAATAATAATAATGATGATATTTATTAGAAAATAATGAATATTAGTAAATTTAATTTTTAATTAATTGATTTATTTAATTACTTTATTTCATTTTTTGAAATTTTCTAAGATATTTAATATAGCACACACTGAGGAAAATTAAATATATAAGAAAACTTTAAAAAAAGGGTCTGGCGTTGTAATTAATTTTATAATTTACAATTACATAAGTTGCAGAAATAACTTTAAAACCAGAACTTTTTAGAAGTTTCCATTATCATATAGTTTTTCTCAATGTGAGATTGTAAATTTAATATCTTAATAAATAAATAAATAAATAAATAAATAAATAAAAACTTCTGGTGTTAGAAACATCAGAATATTTTAGAAAAAAAAAATGTTTTCCTAAATAATTCTCTTAAGTTATGATGTTATATTCTGAGACGTAACACGATGGATAATGTCTATCAGAGTCAGCAAAAATCTCCCGGTATTTGCGTAATCTGGGTACCCTGTATTAGTTTTCAGTGCGGGAGCATATTTACATCAAATTAAGAAAAACTGCTCCATTTTGACACGGTTATAGGGTAAATAATTTTATGACTATCCATTTTACGTCAATTTGGATGTTTGCAAAAATAATCCTCTAAGATTTCTCTCTTGTCTTTTGGAAGCGTTTATTACCTAACATTGAACAATTATTTAAACAAATTTTATAAACATAAGGCAATAATCTACTTTCTTTGTGTTATTTTGTACATTTCCTGTACTTTGATGAAAACTGAATGAAAGTTTTCTAACAATGTTATCACTTTTAAATTTTCTTTCTTCCTTTCTCTCACACCCTCCGCCACTTTTTTTTGTTTTTTTTTTTTTTTTTTTTTTATAGGAGTATTTCTTCCAAATATCAAAAATGCATTGTCACACTTTTACAGTAAAGAACTAAAAAAAAAAAAAAAAAAAAAAAAAAATTAAATTAAATAAAATAATAAAAAAAAAAAAAAAAAAAAAACATTAAAAGAACTATGCCCAATTTAAATACACCACGAAAGAAAAAGATAATATATGAATGATATAATAATAAAATGGACAGTAAAACTGTGCATTTGTTATAATACGTTCACATTACAGATATTTTAAATAGGAATCCCGTTCTATGTTTGAGATAGAACTAATAATAAAAAATAATTTTAGCTTCTGTTCCTATTTTTTAAATTCCTACTATTAGGCCACACTCTCCCTATATATATCTTATACAAATCTTGCAATCGATTTTTAACTAAATTCCCGACTAGCTAGAAATTTGAAACTTTCAGGATTGCTCAGAACACGGTGATAACACAATACTTCGAAATCCGATTTTCGAATTTTTTATTAGTTTTCTTATTATTAATTAAAATATGAAAATAATATCATCCTAATAGCGTTAAAATAGCCATTAAAATATTAGCTATAATTATCGTTAAAAAAAAAAAAAATGACGAGTTCATTTTCTTTCGGCATAAAAATAAATACATTTAATTAAACGTGAACGTTAAAAAATTATAAAAAGTTAAATGATGCATCTCACAAAAATGAACGTCATTGTCACTTTAAAAATTTTATGCACATTGATAAGAGCTCTATGATTCATCAGAAAATTTAAAACATGGTATATAAAAAGTTTTTTTTTTTTAAATCTTATAATTACTTTTATTTCATTCGCGCGTTTTTTATTTCCTAATTCAAAATCATTAAAAAAATTTCGATAGTGTTTGTAAGTAGGAATTGACTTTAAAAATTTTTCTTTTATATTACTTAAGTTCTTTTTACTTTAAATATATTTTTAAATGATGTGCTAGGCGTAAGAAAAAGAAATCAAAATCCTAAAATTTTTGACCTTGTGAAAATGATGTCATTTTTTTGGATTGATTATCCTCTCGAGCAGAAAATATATATTAAAATGAAAATTGGGTATTAATTTTTCATTGTAATTTAATGACAAATGAGGAGAAAGAAAAATTATTCTACAGTATCGCTAAAATTAGAGACGACAGTTGAGGGAAGTAAGCCCGTGGCAGTAAAGGGGAAAACAAATCTGTAAATTGTTGTTATGGTAATGAATAAAATACTTAACGTTACTGCTTTCATGCTGCACTCTTAACTAAATTTTTCGCCTGATGAAGGTTTGCGTTATTATTTCAACCCGCAATAAACACTACGAGCTTTTTTCTTTTGAATTTATGGTGTTTCTTTACATTTCTTTTTATCTATTACTTTTTAACATCAATTTTTAGGTGCCAGATTTACACCCCCCCCCTTTAATTTGTCTTTAGTCCTTTTAAATTTTTCTTTTATTATCATACATTTTTAGAATTAGATTTTACTTTTTTGCCATTTTTTTTTCTTTTTCAACTGACTCGGGAAAAAAAAAAAAAAAAAAAAAAAAAAGTGTTAATTGTGAACATGATATAAATTGAATTAAAACGGTGTCGCGCTTTCCTATAGATACATCCTCGTTACCTGAACGTCCCCTTTATCATAATCAATGCTTGCCTTTGGGAGGGTGGGGGGGGGGGGGACCAATTTATTCGTTTGTTAACTCGATGAAATCACATTCGCGCTTTTTTACCGTGCTGATGATCGAATCTTTTGCCTCCGAGGGGTGAAAAGAAGGGAAGAGAGAAATGAAATATACATAAAAAATAAATAAAAATAAAAAAAAAATGAAGAGGGAAGCATTTTTCCTATCTCCCCCTCGCTCTCTCTACTTGGTGTTGAGTTCAGTTCTCTCGACTCAGAGATGCAAAGGAATTTTATCAACAGTTGGCGAAATAAATAGGTCGCCATAAGGCGATAGAGGAACGGATAATTTTTACTCTCTTGGATATTTGTTTTCTTGTAGTAAAATTGTGTAGAGAAACTAGTTCAAAATGACCAGCAGAAACCTACGCTTTTTTTTTTTAAGAGTAAGATACGGAGAGGGGGGGGGGGGGAATCTGGTTTTTAACCTAGACTCTGAAAAAAGTCTGTACAAGAATGTATTTTACAAAACTACTAAGCAATGTAAATAATCTTCTGTGGTACTCTTACCATTAGTACCTCTTACCATTTTGTACTCTTACCACCTTTTATAATTATATAAAAACAGTTTTCTTTAGTGTATCTTTCTGGGTGAGGGGCGGTGAGGTCAATCCGCCCCGTCAACCTTCCGATTGAACATTGTACCTTGTACGTACAGGTTGTTACTGTACATAAAAATTATTTCATATTATTCAGAGAACTTTTACCCATACCAGTAGTATAAGTGCTAGTGTTCGGAAATGCTTCCTTTTACTCCCATAAAATCAAAAAGATTGCACGATACTATCTGGACTCCATGGTCTCTTCAAAATTACTGAAAAAATCATTTTTTGGCAACCAGTGATAATGTTTTTAGAATGGAGAGAGTTTAGGTTCTGATTTGATAGTAATTTAGATATAGTAATTTATATAGATCTAGTATCCCCATGTTAAAGAGCAAAGATTTTTGATGCCTAAAAAGTTTTTTAGCATCAGCCATTAGAGAGCTAAAACTTGAAAATAATAATAGAATAGAATGGTAATGAATTTTGAAAATGTCGAAATATTGCGCGGCTTTTAAGTGTTCTAATAAATATACGAAAAGAAATGGGATAAGTTTTCATAAATAAATTATATTCAAGTAATTTATGTAAAATATAATTTTTATAATCAGTTGCTTTGTTATTATTATGATATAATTACTGTCTTCATATTTAATAGAATACTTTTTTAAATTTTTAATATTTTTTAAATATTTTATGTTAGTAAGTAATATGAAATTTTCAAAAATTGTTTTAATGTAGTTAGCAGCCACGGAAGATTTAATATATAACTAGTATGTGTTTGCCACCACAAGACTCTCTTCTATATTACTTACAAACTTTGAATAAACACCATAAAATGCAATGAACTCGCAACAATTGTTTCGGGTCGAAAAAACACACGACCCTTCATCAGGCGAATAAAGTAAGCACGAGTGCTGCAGGCAAAGCGGCAACGCTCTTCTATATATAATCCTATACAAATTTACGCAGTACAAATTATTTATTAAATTATAATTTATTAAAATTATTTTCCATGATGAATGCAGACGATTTTTATCTCAATGAAGTATAATAATAAATGCCAAAATAAAGTTAGTTTCGTGCGGATATGAGTAAATTAGAGTAAAGTAAAAAAGAAGAAAAAAGAAAAGAAAGGAAGAAAGAAAAATGGGTATATGGAGTTGTTCATTCTCTCTTAGTACATAAATTATTCACAAATTGTATTTACTAAATTATCTGTGTGTATTCCCGTGTATATTCACTCAGGAAAAAACATTCATAAGAGAGTAAAATGGCCGTCTTTTCCCAAACGAAAATGCATCACTTTTCCCCCGTCAATGATCAATCTATGTCTTATTACTATATCTATGATTTGAACATGCTAGAGTTTTCTTTCGTTTTAAGAGTAATTAAAAATACAGAGAAAGAATGGAAATACGAGAATTTTTATGAGTATAAATCCTTTTAGAGTTATCCCGCTGTTATAAAAACGAATAATTACAACTGTGTTATTTTCATCACAATCTGGCGGATTGCATCTGTAAAAGAATAGCCGATGCTGTGTGATTACTGTTCCAGCTTTTGTATATAGGTCCTGTAAATAAACTATATGTGTTTTTTGATACGAAGTTGATGTCTTATATGGGTTTATCGTAGTTTTTTTTCGAACCCAGGTCAGCTCGTCTGCCTAGGCGTTCAGAGTTTTCCCACTTTTTTCTTTCTTTCTTATTATTATTTTTTTTTTTCTGAAACACGTTTGAATAATAATTTTTCTGCCGTATGAGTAAGAAAAATTATCATTTCTAAAAAGTTATTCTTGCTATTGTACAATTTGCAAATGATTTTTCACCCATTACATCCAATACAAAAGAATGTTTAATTTTAAGCAGCCCTGTTTCTTTTCTTTTTCTTTCTTTCTTTCTTTCTTTCTTTCTTTTTTTTTTTTTTAATATACTTACCGCATAGTGCACTTAAAACACACTAAAGTAAACGCCTAATGCCACAGAAATCCATTACAAGCTACGTCTAGATGCAACCAGAATAAATCCGAATTATTTTGTGTGACCCTGTAAACGGATGGTTCATGCTTTCTTATACCATATTCCATACGAAACATGATTTTTCGCTTATGAGAAATTTATTTTATTCAGTTACATATTGGACAAGCGCCTGTTTGTGATAGATTTTGAGGAAGATGAGAATATGAATAAAATCAGGCCCGAAGTTCATCGAGGACATAGGTACTAAGATTGTTTTATTCGAAACAGGTTGAACATAAGTTAACCCATGGGTGGCCAACCTGCCGCCCTCCGGTCTCATGTGGCCCGCCGTAACATAAGAAAAAATAAAAATCTGGTGTGAAACAACCACACGACTTCCATTACGTTCTATTTATTACACGTATTATATGTATTTTTTGGATATGTTATATGCATTGTTTTGGAATCTTCCCGTAAGAGGAACTTGAAACACGTATAAAGACATATAAAACAGAGTTTATACAGCGTGTTAAAAAATAAGGGGAAAAAAACGTAGAGTTATTTTTTTTAAACACCAATTTCCGAGATCTAAAGCTGAACTATCTAACCAGAATGATCGTTAACATTCCTGTAATAACCACGTAATGCATGAGAAAGGGTATGTAAAATGGATTAATGAAACAATTTTCAAGAAAATCGTTAGAGCCGTTTTTGAGATACCAACTTTTACCAAAACTTGGCATACTCAATTATTGACCGGAAAACAATAATTACACACAAAAGAATATTTTAAAGAGGGTTAATAGGGGGAGGTTGAAAAAAAACCATACAGTCGTTTTTAAAGGAACGCACTTGCGAGGCATGGAATTTAAGCTATTTATACAGGACGCCTATTAATTTTCCTGAACTAGCCAACTATATCATTCGAAAGGGCATCTGATAGAGTATATAGCTACTTTGAAGAAAATTGGTTGAGCTGTTTTTGAGATACGGACTTACGGTCCCATTTCCGGTTTCCGATGACCCACTTCCGGTTTTCCAATTTTCACCAAAATGTGGAAAATTTATCTGTGCATCAGACCTGTCTCAATTCTGAAGTTTTGTAGTTCTATTTTTATTAGTTTCGGAGATATGATAGCCAGAAGGTTCCACACACACATACATACATACATACACACACACTGACCTATTGCCAAAAACTACCTTTTTGGACTCAGAGGTCTTAAAACGTATAAATCAGGTGAAAACTCGATATCGAATTTTTGGACAAAATACAATACTTCCATTACCTACTGAAGTAGGGTAATGGAAGTAAAAATTCGTTGAAAAATTACAGAAATAAATAAAATGAAGTTAAAAATACATATTCTATCTACGATTTAAAAATTTAAATGATTTAAAAAAAAAAAAAAATTAATCTACTTAATATTGTTTCATTTCAATGCACATGTGTCCGAAACTTAATGTGATAATAATAATAATAATAATAATAAAAAAGCTATATAGTGTCCGTCCACTGACCTCTTACGCATAACTTTCTAAGTAATGTATATTGAAGCGTATAAAATGTATATGTAGACTTCTGCTTTTTTTTTATGATAAATTGTGTAAGTTTTATTCTTATGTTGAAGTCATATAAAATACGTTTATTTTTTAATCTTTTATTTCTTAATATGTATATATATTTCAAAAATTGATAAAACATATTTATTAGAAAATTAGTTGTCTTTCGCCCTCTATCGGTCAATATTAATTAAACTTTTTTTTCAAATTTATTATTACTTTTTACCTGATGTTTATTTTTCACGGCAGTTTAAATTACTTAACATCAAATTTTTAAAAATAATATTTTTTTTTTTTTAACATTATAACATTTACATCATATTTCAAAGTGCAGAAGTTTCCGAGAAATTAAAAATAACATTCTATTCAACTATAATAACATACAACAGAATTGGTTAAATAAGTTTTGAGTTTGTTTAACAAAATTGTGAATAATAAAAATAAAATAAAGCGATTTCAGAAAGTGTAGACAAATTCATTAAAAAAAAAAAAGTATAATAAATCTGAAGTCTTGCAAATAATTGAAAACTAATTTTATATAGAAAAAGAAATCTGTACTTTTGTAAGTTAACTGCTCCTACGATAAATGTCAAAGATTAATTTTCACCGTTGCCAAACAAGAGGCAAATATACAGTCGGTAACAAAAGTGTCCGAACACTAGCAAAAATTCCTATGTAAAAAAATTATACTTCAGACGGTTTTGTTAAATAAATCCTTGCCAAATCCTGTTCTTAGACTGACTAAGAACAGGATTCGACAAGGATTTATTTAACAAAATCGTATGAAGTGTACTTTTTTTAAATAGGAATTTTTGCTAGTGTTCGGACACTTTTGTTACCGACTGTACATAAAAATATATAAAATCCCACATTTTAACGTATAACCATTTAACATTATAAGCCATTTTAATATATGGACATGCTTAGGCGTATTTTAAGAGGTAACACGTACAGTACTATTTTATTTTAAATGTTTGAAAAACAAAAATAAAACAAAAATCTTAAATTATCTTAGTTGAAAACTAAATTATGTAACAACAACAACAATAAAAATATAATACAAAACTGAAATCTTATCCAAAATTACAAACATAAAGCATTGAAGTGAAATCATAACATGACGATATGTTTACTTTAAATAGTATCGTATTTCTTTTCCTTTAAATTATCTTTTCTGATAATTTTATTATTTCAAACCAGGAATAAAGTTTTTTTTCCCCCCACAAAGATTGTTTCAGCTGTAATCTATATCTATATCTATATCTATATCTATATCATTATATAAAGCGCAAAAAATTGTATGTTTGTGGAGGGTAATCTCTGAAACTACTGAACCGATTAAAAAAATTCTTTCACTGATCAAAAGCTACATTATCCCTGATTGTTATAGGCTATATTAAATTTTGATAAAATAAATTTTAGTTTAAAATCTGAGCATTTTAATTAAAATCCCCATAAAAGCCATAATAGAAATGGAAATAATGAAATATTAAAAAAATTAGCTGTTGCCAACATAAAAGGAACATTTACATTTTGTTTTTAAAATATCTTGACATGAAAAGAAAAGAAATATATTTGCACGTGAATTAAATTGAAATTCATATAAAGCTTTGCAAAATGTTAAACTTACACGTTAAATCTGACGTCATTATAAATTTAAAGTATTTATTTTTCTAATAATATAATTTAATATGATATGATATAATGTAATGATCTAAGCGTTACTTCTAAACTTTTATTAAATTATTTATTTTATAATTGTTGCCCAAAAAATTTACGGGTTAATTCATTTTTCGACACATAATAAAATATATTTTCTCGCGAATAATAATATAAAAAGTGAAATAAAAAAATATCGTTTGCATTTCATTATGCATTTGTTAAAAGAATAATTGAGAAGTTTAAATTTATTTGACGACTATTTTTAGCAACTAACAGTTATGACAAGTAGCTCAATATACATAGCGCATACAACCATTACTGCAATGCAAATAGCATTTAATTATTTGAGTTACATTATGTTGATTAGAAACCTATTTAATCTATCTATGCTCTATACTAATATATAAAGAGGAAAGGTTTATATGTATATGTAGAGAACGATCGCTAGAACTAAAAAGCCGATTTCTATTTCTTTCTTTTTTTATACTAATCAAAAGTTACACTGTCTCTAAGTGCTAGAGGCTATAATACATTTTGGTAAAATACATATTTAATTGAAATTTTCAATATTTTAATTGAAACCAAAGCATAGATTTGATATCGGTCGTCCTTGGCGATTTTTGTATTTCGAGATCGAAAACGTAATACGAAAATCTGTATATTTTCGTATTAAATACGAGATCTATGTTTTTACTTCAATTACCGTACTACCGTAGGTAGTGGAAGTATTGTATTCGGTCCAAAAATTTGATATAGAGTTTCACCTGATTTATATGTTTTAAGGCCTCCTGAGTCCAAAAAAGTAGTTTTTGGCAATTGGTCAGTGTGTGTGTGTGTGTGTACGAATGTGTGAAATTTTCCGGGTGTCATATCTCCAAAATTAATAAAGATAGAACTACAAATCTTCACAATTGATTCAGGTCTGATGTACAGATGAATTTTCCAAACAGCCCTAACGATTTTCTTCAAACTTGCTATATAAACAATCTATTATATGTCCTTTCGAATGATGTAATTGGTTAGTTCAGGAAAATTGATAGGCGTCCTCTATAAACAGCTCAATTTCAGATCTCATAAGTGCCTTCCTTTAAAAACGGCTGTACGAATTTTTTTCAAACTCGCATTGTTAACTTAATACTAAATATCCTTTTGTATGTAATTATTGTTTTCCGGTCAATAATTGAGTATGCCAAGTTTTGGTAAAAGATGGTATCTCAAAAACGGCTCTAACGATTTTCTTGAAAATTGTTTCATTAATTCAATTTAGATAACCTTTCTCAAGTATTACGTGCATATTACAGGAATACTAACGGTCATCCTGATTAGGAAGTTCAGTTTTAGATCTCGGTAATTCGTGTTTAAAAAAATAACTATCTATCTTTTCCCCTTATTTTTTAACTCACTATGTAAACTTTGTTGTAGGTGTCTTTATACGTGTATCAAGTTTCTCTTACTGGAAAATCTAAAAAAAAAAAAAATGCATGTACTTAATATCTCCAAGAAATGTATATAATACGTTTAATAGTGGGTAATGGAAGTCGTGTGGTTGTTTCACACCAGATTTTGTAATAGTATATATTATACGAATATTGTTTCATATTATTGATTTTTCCTTTAATATACCTTATTAAAAACCATCAGTTATGGAAAAAATTAAATATATTTGCGAGATAACTTGGCAATCATTTTTTTTTTTTTTTTTTTTTTTTTTTTTCCGCCAAGGATGATTGATATAAAATCTTTTCCGAAAGCAAGTAGAGTAATATACAGCCGCTAGGGAATTGCAAATGACATTTGATTATGCAAGTTTCATTATGTTGATTGGAAACACGGTTCATTTAAAATAAATTAAATGTGCATTCGCGTTAGAAATCTACTTTTGTATAGGGCTTCTTTGGCGATATTTAAAATTTGGCAACGCAATAGCTAGGACGTTTCACTCGAAGGACTTTACGTATTTGCGATAACCTTTTTAATTCACCGCCAAAATCACAAAATATATTAACGATCACTAATGGAGAACCATTACTAAAACAATAACCAGATTACTTTGCGGACGTTAAATTTAAGAAAATTAAAAACACATAAGCTCTGTGTTTAATAGAAATTAATATTATAAGAACAAATCAATAATAATTAAAGCAATTATGACGTCAACTTTATCAAACACATATTCATGTTATAGGTTTATTTTTCAATATTTTTTATTCATGAGTAAAGACATGCTTCTTTTTATGAAGTAAATAAATAAATAACATAAAGTGAAAATTACCAACATTTAACAACTGATTGAAAAAAATAATTGTAAATTTATATTTTGACTTTTCAGTTGATTATATTGCCTATATAACATATAAACTGATATTTTTTTTATTTTTTGCATATCAATTCATCGTTAACTAAAATTTGTTCATCCGTGCGAAGTAGGACGGGTCAGCTAGTCATTATATAAAGCGCAAAAAATTGTTTGTTTGTGGAGGGTAATCTCTGAAACTACTGAACCGATTTAAAAACTTCTTTCACTGACCGAAAGCTACAGTATGCCATATTGTTATAGGCTATATTTAATTTTGATAAAATAAATTTTAGTTTAAAATCTGAGCATTTTAATTAAAATCCCCATAGAAGCCGTAATAGAAATGGAAATAATGAAATATTAAAAAAGTTAGCTGCTGCCAACATAAAAGAAACATTTACATATTCATTTCGTTTTTAAAATATCTTGACGTGAAAAGAAAAGAAATATATTTGCACGTGCATTAAATTGAAATTCATATAAAGCTTTTTTAATTGTTAAACTTACACGTTAAATCTGACGTCATTATAGAATTAAAAGTGTTTATTTTTCTAATAACTTAATTTGATATGATATGATATGATATCTAAGCATCAATGTTTAAACCACGGAGTCTTTATTACTCCGTGGTTTAAACTGATGTGGGCAAACGAAATTGGAATTTAAAAATAAATAAATAAATAAATAAAATAAAATAAAATAAGAAATTCTATTTTATAATATTATTTATTTTAATTTATAATTGTTTCCAAAAAGATTTACGAATTAATTTATTTTTAGACATATAATAAAATATATTTTCACGCGAACAATTATATAAAAAGTGAACTGGATTTTTTGTAAAAAAATAATAAAGATCGAGGAAAATTATTTCCCCATTTTAATCCCCATATTTGGATATAGATATGTATTAGTTATCATGTGCATCCGTTAGATTAAATTGTTTTTGTTGTAAAATTGATAAAATTGGAATTTTAAATTTCAAAACTCTAGAAAAAAAAAATGGCAAATTTCCATATTCGATTGAAAACATAAACATTTCATTTCGAAGGATGATACTTACACAATAAACATCCAACTAATAAACTAATTAAAAGGGAAAGGATAAATATTCTATCATAATTTGAAGTCAAATTTGTTTTCAAATGTCTAAATAAAGTATCTGATATAATATACTAATATGTTGCAGCGGAATAGATTTGATATCCGTCATCCTTGGCAGAAAAAAAAAAAAAAAATATCGCCAAATTATCTGGCGAATATTTTAATTCCTTTCAAAAATCATGGTTATTTTAAAAACTTACATTAAGAGTGTAACGAATAATATGAAACAATATTTCGTACAATACATATTACGAAAATATACATCTGGCATGTATATTTTCGTATTACGTTTTTGATCGCCAAATACAAAAAACGCCAAGGGTGACAGTTTTGAAATTTAAAATTAAAATTTTGTCAATTTGACAGCAAAATAACTCAATCTAACGCATGCATACAATAACTAATACATATCTATACCCAAATATGAGGATTAAAATCGGGAAATAATTCTTCTAGAATTTCAATAAAAAAAGAAAAATAAAAATAAAAAATAAAAAATCCAATGAGCGATTAACATGGAAAATCTTTTTCTTGCATCCACGGGCGGTCAGTGATGTCATACTTTGCTTGCGTATTGAGATGTTTAAATTTATTTGGCGACTATTTTTAGCAACTAACAGTTATGGCAAGTAGCTCAATATACATAGCGCATACAGCCATTACTGAAATGTAAATAGCATTTAATTATTTGAGTTACATTATGTTGACTGGAAACCTATTTAATATACCTATGCTCTATAGCTATACTAATATAAAAAAAAGAAAGGTTTATATGCATATGTAGAGAACGATCGCTAGAACTAAAAAGCCGATTGCTTTTTTTTTTTTTTTTCTTTCAATAATCAAAAGTTACACTGTCTCTCTCTAAGTGCTAGAAGCTATAATAAATTTTGGTAAAATAAATTTTTAATTAAAATATTCAATATTTTAATTGAAAACAAAGCATAGATTTGATATCTATCGCCATTGGCGATTTTTGT
The DNA here is from genome assembly GCA_963930645.1 of Salticus scenicus. Taxonomy (NCBI): domain Eukaryota; kingdom Metazoa; phylum Arthropoda; class Arachnida; order Araneae; family Salticidae; genus Salticus; species Salticus scenicus. Next base: position 398,983,182 of record OZ005649.1, on the reverse strand, counting down.
ATTTGGAGATCGAAAACGTAATACGAAAATCTGTATATTATCGTAGTAAATACGAGATGTATGTGTTTACTTCAATTACCCTACTACCGTAGGTAGTGGAAGTATTGTATAGGTTTTGGCAATTGGTCAGTGTGTGTATATGTGCACGTGTGTATGTAATCTTCTGGCTGTCATATCTCCAAAACTAATAAAAATAGAACTACTAAACTTCACAAGTGATTCAGGTCTGGTGTACAGATAAATTTTCCAAATTTTCGTGAAAATTGAAAAACCGGAATTGGGTCATCGAAAACCAGAAATGGGACCCTAAGCCCATATTCAAAAACACCTCTAATGATTTTCTTCAAAGTTGCTATATAAATAATATATTAGATGCCCTTTCGATTGAAAAGTTGCTTAGTTCAGGAAAATTGATAGGCGTCCTCTATAAACAGCTCAATTTCAGACTTCGCAAGTGCGTTCCTTTGAAAACGCCTGTACGGATTTTTTTCAAACTCGCCATGTTAACTTCCTATTAAATATCCTTTTGTATGTAATTATTGTTTTTAGGTCAATAATTGAGTATGTTGAGTTTTGGTAAAAGTTGGTATCGCAAAAACGGCTCTAACGTATTCTTGAAAATTTTTTCTTTAATCTAATTTAGATAACCTTTCTCAAGTATTACGTGCTTATTACAGGAATATTAACGGTCATCCTGATTAGGTAGTTCAGTTTTAGATCTCGGAAATTCGTGTTTAAAAAAATAACTATCTATTTTTTTCCCCTTATTTTTTAACTCTCTATGCAAACTCTGTTGTATGTGTCTTTATACGTGTATCAAGTTTCTCTTACTCGAAAATCTCAAAAAATGCAAGTAATATCTCCAAAAAATTGTATATATTACGTGTAATAGTGGGTAATGGAAGTCGTGTGGTTGTTTCACAACAGATTCTGTAATAGTATATATTGTACGAATATTGTTTCATATTATTGATTTCTCATTTAATATACATTATTAAAATAATAATCAATTATGGAAAAAATTAAATATATTTGCGAAATGAAAAAATAAATAATAATTAAAGTTATTATGACGTCAATTTTATCAAAAACATTTTCATGTCATAGGTTTATTTTTCAATATTTTTTATTCATGAGTAAAGAAATGTTTCTTTTTATGAAATAAATAAATAAATAAATAAATAAATAGCATTAAGTAAAAATTACCAACATTTAACAACTGATTGAAAAAAATAATCGTAAAATTATATTTTGACTTTTCAGTTGATAATACTGCCTGACTATAACATATAAACTGATATATTTTTTTTTTTTTTGCATATCAATTCATCGTTAACTAAAATTTGTTCATCCGTGCGAAGTAGGACGGGTCAGCTAGTATCTATATATAGTAATAAGACATAGATTGATCATTGAGAGGGGAAAAGTGATACCTTTTTTAATCGGGAAAAGATGGCCATTTTACTCTCTATGTATTTCCCCGAGTAAATATACACGGGAATACACATAGGTAATTTGACAAATAAAATTTATGCACTAAAAGAGAATGAAAACTCCAGATACCCCTTTTTCTTTCTTTTCGTTTTCCTTTCCTTATTTTTTTATTTTATTTTTTATTTTTTTTTTACTATACTCTAGTATACTCATGTCTGCACAAAACTGTCTTTCTTTCGGCGTTTATTATTATTATACTTCTTTCAGATAAAAATCGTCTGCATTCATCATGAAAAATAATTTTAATAAATTATAATTTAATAAGTTATTTGTATTGCGTAAATTTGTATAGGATTATATAGGGAAGAAAGTCTTGTGGTGGCTACAACATACTAGTTATACATTAAAACTTTCGCGCCTGCTAGCTACATTTAAAAGAATTTTGAGAATTCCATATTACTTACTAATATAAAATATTAAAATTTTAAAAAAAGTATTCCATTAAATATGTAAACAGTAATTATCTCATAATAATAACAAAGTTTACATATAAAACAAAGTTTACATGACAAGTTAGAAAATAACAGAAAAAATGGTCGAGTTATCTTTTCGAACACCCATTTCCGAGATCTAAAAACAACCTACCACCTACCGAAGCAGGGTGACTGTTGATTTTCCTGTAATAACCATGTAATACATGAGAAAGGATATCTAAAATGGATTTATGTAACAATTTTCAAGAAAATCGTTAGAGCCGTTTTTGAGATACAGGCTTTCACCAAAACTAGACAAACTCAATTGTTGACCACAAAACAGTTTTCCCGTCCTCCTGAAAAATAACCCATCTAAACTTAATTAAAAAGAAAAAAAAAGCAAGAAGTTTTTAATCACACGTCTCTTTATTTATAGAATCGGTTAAAGCAGGCCTGTCCAACCGAAAACACTTAGTGGGCCGCATTGGAAATCTATTTTATTCATTCGGGCCGCACTGTATGTACAATCATAAAAAGAAATACTCCCCCCCCCCTTCCTTTCCCGACTAATTTCGCCGTAAATTAGTGTAGAGACTTACGGCTGGTGCCAATCAATTAGTAATAAGGCCTAGTTTGGAACGGTTTAGTTAGATTTTGCTTAAGGGGTGTCTACATATTAAAACTGACATCAACTTCATTTTTTTCAAAGGCGCCCCCTCCGCCCCAATTTCGACAAGCTTATCTTCCCAAAAAATTAATAGATTAAAATTTTTTTTTTTTTTTTTTTTTTAACGTTATTATGAATTAATCCAAATATATTCCATGCATATTTTTGATTAAAAAACATTTTTTGAATTATGAAAATAATTAATAAAATCGTATTTTAAAAAATTATGAGTTACGACCTGCATTAATTTTTGCACGAATAAAATGGGCATCATTAAAAATATGGGTTACAGCTCATTCCTACCATTATTTTTCGAATTATAGTGATATTTCAATTTTTATTGCTCTTAGCGGGCTGTCACTTGTTATCTTTTGTGTCATATATTACTTTGTTTGCGCGTGATTAAAATAGTTATTGAAGTATGTTTCGACGTACACATCATTTCTTAATTAGCATTACTTTACATTATTTCATATTTAAAATTGTTATATTTATTTTCCGATTATTATCTGAATGACTATAATACTTTTCTGTGTGATATCTGAATTTTAATTTTTTAAATATAGAGATTTACCCCTGATAAATTTTTACTTGTCGCTCGATGAAGACTTGATATAAAGAATATAAAATATACCTTTTTCCGAATCGCCTTGACCTCAGAAATTCGAATACGTAGTCAAAAATGGGTGTTACAATTCGGGAAATTAAAAAAAAAAAAAAAAAAAAGAAGAAGAAGAAGAAGTTTGTACAAGTTTTAATATATGCATGATACCCTAAACAAAATTTAGCAATTAAATTAAAAACTAGATGTTATTACCAATCGTTAGGCATCAGCTGTTGGTTTCTACGTTAATTTACGGCAAAATTAGACGGAGAAGGAAATTATCATTATTATTTTAAGACTGTACATATTCATATGTGCATCTATGTTTGTGAGTATATGATTCATATATGTATATACTTTTTTCGAGGTAAGGTGAAAATTCGAAGCAGAATACATTAATTTAAATTATTTTCACTCATAAATTAACAATAGAACCGTTGAAAATTTATGACTGTATATTAAAACTATAATAAAAAGAATGAATAATGGATCTAGTAATATTTCATTACAACAGTTCTTTAGTTAGCATAATCGTTGAAAGGTATTTTTATTTTGAAAATTTAGTACGTATTTATTAATTTGATCCGTTAACCAAAGTTGTCAAACTTTAAATATCGTTAGTCTCCTCGCGGGCCGCAAGAAACTACGCGGTGGGCCGCATGCGGCCCGCGGGCCGCGGGTTGGCCACCCCTGGGTTAAAGGATACCTTTAGGAAAACATAGTACTTAAAATTTATTTTTTGTCTGAGAAATTGTCCTTTTCTTTGTGTATAAGTCAAGCTCGTCGGGATCGTCGTACAAAGTTTTCCGTGATTTTCTCTGAAATTTATGAAAATACGTCTAGAATTCCTTTTAAAGATCCCCATAGAGGGCATTCCTCTCAGGCCTTGATTAAAAATATATACAGGCCTTGATTGAAAAAAAAAAAAAAAAAAAAAAAAAAAAAAACAGGGAATAGCCAATCGGTCACTGACCCCACAGAACCAACTAAAACGGCTATGTGTGTGTCCCTGCCTCAAACTTGAAACAAATTTTGTTTTTAAAATTCTGATTTGAAATAACATATTTATGATAAGTTATTAAAATCTGTCATAAAAACTTCGAAAAATAACAAATGATTAAGTAATATAATTCATTAAATGGGGGGCGGGATTGATTTTATTATTCCCCTGTCATTAAAATATAACAATTGTATCACCAGGAAAAAATATATATATATCTTGAATTGTTTTGTTAGCATAAACAAGCATGGATTTATTAGGATTTTCGATTCCCTGTTATATTTTGTTGATTATATTTATTCACTGTCACATTTTTTTGGTCTTGATCTTGTAGCAAAATCTCAATATCATGACTATATATTTTTTAATTGAGTTTTCTAAACTGACTTTAAAAGTAAAATTGAAGGGCATAGGTTCATTATAATGTGTATTTAATGTTGACTGTTTCACAAAAAAATAAAATAAATCTTACATTTTTTGTGTATCTAAAAATTTCATACATAAAATTTAGTCTTTCTTTATAAGTTTTGATATTTCTTAATGAACAAAAAGCAAGTTACATAGTCGATTTTTAGTATTATTTTATACTCTTTTCAAAATGTTTTCCACTTTTGCTTGCTTTCTTCATATCGGACTAACGGCTCGTCTTATTCACACTTCAATATTTTCTCCCCCCCCCCCCTCAAAAGCTTCTCCCTTTTCAATTTTTTTTTTCTTTCTTTCTTTATAAATCAGAAATTCCCTTGCACACCAAATCGAATTTCACCATCATTTTGGCGTAAACTGTTGGCGCAATTTTTCCACCGGCGAAATCCCCGGCAAACCCAAAACTTCGCGCGCTCGCGATCCGTTCGTTCAGTATGGCGTCTGCCGTACGTTTGGATCGGACTTAGTGCCGTGTCCAACACTTTCAGTGGTCGTTCATGTTTGTTTTGTGGTGTGTGTGCGCTCTAATCGGAGAATGATCGTGTTTATGGTTACCTGACAAGTCCGTTCTTTTTCCCCTGTGGATTTATATAATTCCGACAGCAATAATCACGCTCCAAAACATGGCGGATATGACAGAAGACCCCAAACGGATAATCGAAGAGAAGGATAAGTTAATCAAGCGCCAATTCATCCGAATTGAGGAATTAGAAGGGGAGCTCGCCGCTCTCAGAGAAGAGCGCGATGCTCTACTCTGTGACGTGAATAAGCTCAGATTTGAACTCGAGATGAGCGAGCTCAAAAGACTCAAAGATATCAGGTGAGATTTTTCACATATGCCATTCACCTCTTACAGAGAAACATAAATAAACAAACAAACAGTCTCTGACCATCATTCGGTCAGACGTGGGCGGGAGAGTGAGTGGGGCGGCCGAAGCGAGAGTCTGGGTGTTCAGACCGACCTGTCTTTTTCAAACTTTTCCGTACGTACCCCCTCCCTCAGCGAGAGGAACTTCGATTGTCAAAGTTGACCTACATATGAGAGCTAAAGTGATCTGTTTGTAAAACTAACTATATACAAGTATATAATACTTATTTACACACACACACACATATATATATACATATGTAAATAATTTAATTTGTTTTATGAGGCATAAAATTTTTTTTTTTTTAGTTTAAATAAATAATAATGATAAAAAACTTTTAAGAAATATGTTAATTATACATAACAAGAGCAAAGGTAGGGATCGATTCAGAAAATTCCACTTCATAAAAAAAGATCCCTTTATCAAATTAATAAATAATCTGGTGGTACATTCACACAACTTTCTCATAAATACTATAAATACAGAAAACAGATTAAGGGGGATGATAAAAAGCAGTGGATCAGTTCAAAACAGTTTCATTTGATACGTATTTCTGTGTAGCTACTGCCCTCCTGAACCCCTCCTATTTAAATTCTAAATTATTCAGTCAACTTTCACACTATTACACCATTCTTTGAAACTTGCCAATCCTAGTGAAACTTTTTAAGTGACAATCTTACTTGATCTTCAAAATACCAAATTTGAATTTTCTGCTGTTATTTGTTTTTTAAGTTCCTCTGTTTAAAAGTCTTACATACATATGAACTGTTAAAAACATAATTTTCTTATGCAGACGACCTCAAAAGTGTAATTATTAAAAAAAAAAAAAAAAAAAAAAAAAAAAAAAAAAATCAACTTTGAAAACTGGACTTCAAACAATACTTTATCAATTATATGCGTATGAAGTAATTATCATTCCTAACCAAGTTTTCTACATTTACTAAAACTTAGTAAAGCACTTCCATCAATTACATTAATTAAAGGGAATATTCTCGCTAAATTTTGAGTAACCCAGTATATTATCTATAAATTATATTCACACTACAAAGTTACTTACATTTAGCACAGCGCATAAAACATATAACACGACTTGAAATGCCTTTTTCAGCCATGTCCTGGTATAGCCTTAATATATACTATGTAATTCTCTTGTGTGGCTCTGTAAATGAATGATGAATGATTGTCGTCCCATATTCTATACGAAACAGAGATATTAGAAAAGTGATGCTCGTTTTAATTTGTTGAATACTGTGAAAGGATGTTAAACTGGGCCTACCAGTAATATCTCCTTTAGTTGTAATGTATTTAAATTCTCTCGGATGTCACTGTACACGAATTATGTTAGATTTTAACACAAAGTTTGAAGTAGCATCTCTATATGACACTATAAATACATATTCAGAATACTTAGTTTGGTATTCCTTTAATATATATATATATATATATATATATATATATATTTTATTTATAGTGGAAACTCAGACCAAACCTCATTTTAGGATTTAGGGGACTGTAAGTATATAAAAATATCAACTTCTGTTGGTTGATTGGTTATAGGGTTTAAAGCCGATTGAGCACGCTAGCATATTAGGCCTATAGGAGAATGCCTTCCGTGGGGGGTCTTTGCCCGTATTTACGCGAGTTTCGGAGAAAACCACCCAACCATCTACGGAAATTAGACTGAAAATAATACTTTCTCTACCACACATAGGTAAGAGTAAGTATAAACCGCCCTAACACAAGTTTATCCTTTATAAAGAGGATTTTTTTTTTTTTTTTTTAATATTTTCCTTGACTTAAACTCTATTTCAGTATTATTTCCAATGACTGCATGTACATGGTCTAAATGATGAAATATTATTAGCTTGATATAAACACAAAATAAGATAATAGCTGAAATTGAATGTTTGCGTGATAATTTCCCCCCTATAAAAATAAGCAGAAACTTTGCATTGTTAAAAAAAAGAAAAAGAAAAGCCCCCCTCAAATAAATTAATGAATAAATAAAAATAAATAAAATATAAATAAATAAATGAATAAAATCCTGGATAGACCCCCTGCTCAGGCGGAAAGATTAAGAAGTTGACTTTACAGTTTGAACAGAATTCTTTTGATCTAAGAATATTCCTCTTGCAGAAGAAAGGAAGAAGTTTTTATAGACCGGGTTGTGTCATTTCAAATAAAAAATAAATTATCTTTAATTTGCTTCTTTTGGGAATCGCAAAAATACAACTTGAGGCTAACAGATAGAAATACACTGAAAATAAATAGCAAAATTTTAAAATAAATTCACCCTAAAAATAAATGGAGAGTAGGGGAAGCTGTAGAAAGAGAAAATATGTTATGTAGTTACAGGTAATAATGCAGTTTTATGTTAAAATGAAAAATGACTTCATTTAATATCGTATCGTTCTATGTCAGTTTTTGATTCATGTCAGTCGAAAATGATTTCTATTTTACAAATCGATTTGAACTAGAATCATAATTTTCAAAATAAATAAGCTAAATTAGGATTTAGCAATAGAAAGCGTTTTTAGAAGTGAATAATAAAAATAAGAAGTAATCTTGCAGTTCACCCCATTATAAAAAATTTGTAAATTAATTTTATTTTTAAACAGCATATTATACTTGCTATTTTAATTTTGTTAAAAATGTTGTATAAATTACCTATACCATTTGCATTTGCACTCATCCGTACAATAAATGTAGATTACATTAATTTTTTTTAATTTTGCTCGTGTAGATAAATATAAATAAGTATAATCTATATATGAATTAGTATAATCTTTATATAAATCTGTATATAAATTAGTATATAATCTTTACGTACATTATATACCGGGTCACAAAAAGTCTGCCAATTAGCTTTAAACTATAAATACTGTAATTATCGATATTATAAGCCGCAGGTCAGAGGAATCTATTTGACATCATAAATTATATTGAATAAAATGTAATTCCTTGTAAGTACCTTCGTAAAGATATAATTATATTTGTTAAAAATATAATTTCTGTTTTAGAAGGATTTGTCTGACCTACAGGCGTATACATCGATAGTTACGGTAGTCAATATTACCTCTTTAAAAAACAATAAAAAAAATAATTCGCTATTTACGCGTAGTGGTAAATTCTGTATAGAAGAATTACAATTAATGTGTAAGAATTTTTATTTTGTAGATATGCCAGGGTTCTCATCAGAGGTAAAAATTTGGTGAGAATTTTTTACTTTTACCCAGAAACAAAGTAAAATTTCGGAAAAGGATGTGAATAGAAAAAAATACTTAAAAAAAAATAATAATAATAAATAAATAAAATAAAATCTGGAGTGACTCCACTCGACTTTCCGAACATTGAGTCATTAACAATTTTGTAGATAAAGTAAAGAAACAGGAGTTGCTAAACAAACAAAAGAGAAAAAACGCATAATAGTGTTTGAGTACTTTTCTTTCTATAGTACACGATATTTTATTGAACGCTACTGAACTTTGAGCCCATAGATCCTAATGATAAAGAATTTTTCTTTGTGCCCCCGTAAAAACCTATAAATGCTAGATTCACCAAAATGCTCATAGTTAGTGCAACAGTGATTTATAATATTCATATACATTTTCAGCTCAATTAAATAAGGCGTTTATACGCTATCACACTTTTGAAAATTGGGCCCCATAGGCCATAATGATAAAGAATTTTTCTTTGTGTCCCTGTAAAAAAACTGTAAGTGCTAAATTCACCAAAATCTATACAGTTCGTGCAACTGTGACCTATAACATGTGTACAAATGTTTTGCTCCGATTAATAAAGCGTTTAGACGCTATCGCACTTTTAAAAATTTGGCTCCATAGGCCATAATGATAAAGAATTTTTCCTGGTGTCCCTGTAAAAAAAACTATAAGTGCTAGATTCACCAAAATCAATAGGGTTCGTACTAGGGTGACTTACAATGTACGTACCAACTTTCAGCTTATTCGAACAAAGGGTTTAGATGCTAGCGTGTTCACTCACATACATACACAGACACACATACATACATCATCGTAAAAATAGTGGAAACGGACTCAGGGCACCTCGAAACGTATAGAAACATCAAAATCTCGAATTCGGATTTTTGACATGATTACAATACTTTCTTCACTATAGTGTTCAAAAAGTAAAAAGGATAATCAGTATCCTAAAAAAAAAAAAAAAAAAAAAAGCATGCATTAAAACAATACTTCATAAAAGGCAGCGATTGATATGCAAATAACAGGTGAATTTCTGTAATCTGTAAGCCTAAAACTAAAACTATTACAGATATCACTGCCCAATTCACCCAAACCATTCGAAACCAATGAAACATGAAAGCGAGATAAATTTAATACAGAAAATTAGGTGGAAGGTAAAATGAGAGTAGATAGATACTTACTAAAGTACATGACAAAAATAAATCATCTAAAATCAGAAAAACTGTTTTTGAAGAACGTTAAAATAAGATGTTTAAATTGCTTCGTATTTGAAAGCAAAAGTTGTGTAAGTGTTCGTAATAAAATAAAATAAAACTTTTAATGAAAACTGAAATATATGTATATTTATATATAAATGTCGTTCAAAAATTGTTAAACTAAACATATATTCTAAATTGTCTATTTCTTATACACAGGGCCAGATTATGACACGCGGCACTGGCCCAGGCCTCCAAATTTAGGGGGCCTCATTTCCAAAAATTGAGAAGTAATAGTAAAAAATTTTTCATTTATGTCTTTTAAAAACAATAATTGATTAAATTTTTCTTTCTATATTTTATTAGAAAGCTAAACAATTATTAAATTTTGTGACTAATTTCCTAAACATTGTCTGATCAATGTGCTTTTCATTTGTCTTGAACATAAAACTAATGATTTTGTTATAGATTGCTAAAAAAATGGGGAAATAGAAGGTATAATTGAAGGAATTTTTTTTTAAATGCAGTATTTTTATTTGTTTATTTTTGTTTTTGAGGATAGGTCCTTTTGGCGAACTCTTTGGAGCAGGTTAAGGGGACCTCCAAATAGCATCAGTGCCCCGGGTCTTAAAAAAGCATAGTCCTGCTTTTACAGCAAACGATAAAATATTATCTAGCGTTTTTCTGGAATCTGTGAATTCTATATAAAGACCAGTTCTTAGTTAGGATTTTCTAAAAAAAAAAAAAAAAAAAAAAATCATATATATGTTTTCTATGTTATTTACTTTTAAAATAGTCCAAGGTCTTGCATTTTCCATTGTTATTTATCTGTTTTTTTTTTTTTTTTTTTTTTTTTTTTCCCGAAGGATATTTAATTCAACTCATTATTATTATTATTATTGAAAAGTTATATAAACGAATGAAAACCATCTGTACCTTAAACAATAGGCAATAAAATAGTTTTTCAAATAAATTTCATGTAATCATGTAAAAATACCTTAATGTTTCTATTTTAAATCTTTTTCTTTCTTTCTGCCTTTTTCCTTTACGAGAAATAATAATTAAAATAATATTAATAATAATGATGAAATCTAGAATTTGCCTCGTGCCATTAACGTCACTTGAAACCTTGAAAATAAAATTTTTAATTCTCTATGAAATGCATTATTAGTTTTCAATGTTATTAAATCTTAATTGATATTTTTTAAGTAAAGCTAGTCTTTGCAGAGTACAAAATTTTCAAATATTATTACAATATTAAAATAAATCTGTTTATTAAATAAATTTTAAAAAATTATAATTTAGTGTGACATTCACTATTTTTTTCCTATTTTGCATTACTGTAGCCATATTTTTACGGTTTAAGGTGTCAGATAAAATGTACTATGTTCAGGGTTGGGGGGGGGGGGGGGGGGGGACGGATGTTTTCAATTTTTTTTTTTTTTTTTTTTTTTTTTTAAGGGTTTTTCGAGATTTTGGGGAATATTTTCTTTATTTTTCTCTATATTTATTTTTATTTTTTTTTAACATAATTAACGCAATAGAACTATTAATAAGATGATTTTAAAAATCAAATGATAATTATTCATTAAAATAATAATAATAATAATAATAATTTTAATTATATATATATATAATATTAAGTTACAAGGAAATTAAAAATAAATAGATAATTGTACTTTAAATATTCTAAAATTATATTCATCTGTCCTTTGCAACAAAAGAATTGATTTAAATAATTATTTAGTGTTGCTTTGTTAAATTTTTCGTATTTTCATCAAATGTTTTGTATTATTGTCCTCCTGTTAATTAGAGAAACACGTGTATTTTAAAATAAACTTAATATGCATTCACATTAGATTGCAAACAATAAAATCAAGATTAAATATATATATATATTTGATTAACTGAAAATTATATTTATATCGATAAAATAAATCAAAGTAACTTTTTTTTTTTTTTTTTTTTTTTTTACGTTATTATGAGGTCAGTTTTATCTGAATTTTTTTTATGATACAAGTTTAACTTTTTATTTATTTATTTTTTTAATTCACGTACAAAGAAATGTTTATTTTTGTGTTAAAAAAATAAATAAATAAATAAATAGAAAAATAAATAAAAAGTTGTAAGTATTTTATTTTATTGGTATGAGCTTGATATTAGAACTTAAAGAAAAATGCCAAGAGAAAAAGAAACTCACTTCTTTATCTAAAAATATTTTTTTTTTCTTTTTTGGAACTGTATATCATACAGACAGAGAAACACTTTTTTTTTTTTTTTTTTTGTATAGATGATTACAAAATGAAATCAGAAGTGCCTTAAATAACTTCTAACAATTTGCATTTTTACGCAATAGAACTTTTCTCTTTGGCATGAAATTAAAATAAACCATTTATAATTTATTTATAAAAGAAAAAAATATGCAATGTAAATGTATATATAAATTTTCCATATACATTATACATTTCATGACTCGCTATTTTTTTTTTAAATATTTCAATATTTATTTTATGCATAAATTACGATATTTACAGCAAATTAGTGAAAATCTTACGTTATTTTGACAAATCAGAGAGAAATTTCTATGTTTTTAATTTCAGCATGAGAATATAATTACTTCAAATCTGTGAAAATCGCTTTAAAGGAGAGAAAAATTGAATTTGATAAATGGAAAAAAAAAAAAAATAAATAAAAATAAATAAATAAATAAATGAATAAATAAATAATGTGCCGTTTACAAAAAAAAATAGGCATTTGTCAACTTTTTTTTTTTTTTTTTTTTTTTTTTCTCCTTAAAGCTTTTTCGAAATATTTCGAAGAATATAAAATTTTAGTATCAATTGAAAATTGATGAAGTGTCAATTTTTAACCATTTAGTATTTGAGAAGTTCACAAACATAGTAGACCGGAGGTTTCGAGTTCGAATTCTATGGCCTTCCCTTTCAGAGTTTTCCGTAGCTTTCTCCAAAACATGCGTGAATATGGGTTTAGGACTTTTTTTGAAAAACTTCCACATAGCACTATCTCCATATTGAGAGCGTTCTTGACCAACATCATCTACTTCCCTCAACAAATAAAACAAATAAACGTGTCTGTGTCTCCCTATTATAATATTTTATTGTTATAATTCTTGTATCTCGATTACAATTATAATCCCAAAATTACTGGTGTCAAAATTACACTGGTGTCAAAATTAAAGCAACAACCTGTTTTCTTCTTTTGAGCATAAATTAAAAAACAAATAAACATAGGAACATAAAATTTAGGTGGCCTGTTCGTTACCATACCATTAATGGAATTTTATATAATTTTAGCATGAGTAATAATTTTTAAACTAATAATTATTAATTTTTTTCAAAAGTATGCTTTGGAAAAAATGAAAAATTTCAATAATTTCAGAAAAGAAAACTTAATGAAAAGTAGTGTTAAGAATGCATTACAGATAGATAAAGACGCACATGCCTTGAAATGTTACTCTCAATCTCAATTTTTCTTTTACTTTTATAATAAACTTAAAAAAAAAAAAAAAATTATAATTTGTAAACTAAGAGCATCACCAGAATAATAAAAATGTCGATTTTTATAATGAACATTTTATCCAATTTTCATGTTTGTATGTGTATTTTTTAAAAAGTTATTCACATGCGAAAAAAAGAAGAAACAGAAAAGTGAATACAGGTAAAAAGATCTGGTTTTAATCTAACACACGGATGCATGTTAGAGGTGAGTTCGGGCTCTATTTTGGCAATCCGAGCCCGCCCGGGCCCGAAACATTTTTGAACTGAGCTCGCCCGAGCCCGAAATATTTTGTGGGATCAGAGTCCGAGCCCGATATTGAAAGTGGTACGCTATGCAACGCATACACAATAGTAAAATTAAATACCGTTTTCATTTTCAAATTAATTTTCTTATTATCAATCCTCAATTTAAATAACCATAAATGTTATTATAACAATTTATAATGTATGTGTCTCTGTATACATGTATATACTTATATAATACATATTTATAGTTCAGCCCATTGTTTATAACGCGCCTATCGGGGGACAAAAAATTTATCGGAATGAGTGATATAATGAAGTCCATTATAACGAAGGAGGAAGGATTACTGTATAACACTATGACATAATATGCATCGCGTTGAAAAAAAGTTCTATTTAGAAAATGGAAAGTCAAAGCTACTAACGTTTGCAAGATTATTTTGTGATTTATAACCTATCATGACTATTATGACATTACTAAAAGTGCTCTCAAAATGATTTTTTTTTTTTTTTTTTTTTTTTTTTTTACAGTTAGTGAAGAATAAAATAAACGGAACTTTTAGCTTGAATTCGAGCCCGCCCGGAGCCCGAAGACTTGCGTAACATTTGAGCCCGCTCGGGCTCGGGCTTACCGACTCGGGCTGAGCCCGTCTCATCTCTAATGCATGTGCTTTTTCACCTATATGTAATGCAACCTTATGACCATTTTTCATTCAGTTTTGTTTTCTAAAATTACTGAAATTTTTTATTTTTTCCAAAGCTTAATTTTGTGAAAAAATGAAGATTTATGAGCTTAAAAATTATTACTTATGCTGAAGTCATATAAAATTCAGTTAATGATATGATAACGAACATGCCATCCAAATTTTATATTCATATGTTTATTTGTTTAAAAGTGATGTGCAAAAGAAGAGAACGAGAAAGCAGGTTGCTGCTTTAATTATTAAACACCAGTGTATTATTATAAATCCAGTTTTTGTAAGCTATCATGATTACGCGATTACTACCGGTCCGGTGAAAGTGAAAGTAAAGTAATCGTTTGGTCATGTTTGACGAGTCGTCTTTCAACATATTGTTTGTCGTATTCAGTCCGAGCTCTGTTTATTGACTTACAGACATATTGAAATGATTCAGGAAAAGGCACGGGATTCAGTACGCGTTTCCGAAATATAGTTTGTTTATTTAACGGCGGCTGAAAATCCAATAACTACAGCGAACTGTTTCAGCAGCAGTGACGGGGGTGAAGCAATCCCACTCGATACGAAGTGAGTGTTCAGTTCAGTTGTAGATAGAGAAGAGGATTTCCCGATTGCGTTGGTTATAGTAATTTCAAATTTACTAAAGGTAAAGGTATAACATAACATGGGGGAATATTGAAAAGACGTGTTGTACACAAAACGAATCAATCGCTATTGCTCAGTCAGTGGTTGTTGATGTCACCAACGATCTCTAATAATGTATTTAGTGAATGAAGCAGAAATATAGAAAATCGGTTTACACGTCCTTAAGGATTTTAATGTTATGTAAACTGTTAAACTCTACTTACCTGCAATTTTCCCCATAGACGTAATGTATTTGAATTCTCTTGGATGTCCCTGTACACGAACCATTTGCTTCATCTCAACGAAAAGTTTAGTGTAGCATCGTTATAGGATAAACATTGAGAATACCAAGTTTGGACTTTCTGCTATAATTTGTTTTTGAGATATGATGATATCAGACACACACTCACACCAACCGACCGCTAAAAACACGATTCTCGGATTCAGGGGATGCCTCAAAACGTGTAAATATGACAAAAACTCACTTTCGGAAATTTGATCCGAAAACAATACTTTCTCTACCCTATGGGTAAGAGAAAGTAAAAATATACATTAAGTTCCTTCTCTGATTTGAAAAAATTTTAAGTGAAATCATTTTAAAAATTTTCCAAAAAAAAAAAAAAATAATAATAATAATGATTGAATTTTATTTAAAAAAATAAAATCGTTTTCCAAAAGTTTTAATAAATATTTAATGTTACACTAAAGCACCGTTTATACGTCTTTCAATGGACTCACGTAAAAGGACGTATAAATGAAAAGACGTATAATCGAAATTTTAATAATAACATTTTTATTCCTACAAATTTAATGACACTTAAGCAACATTTGTATGAAAATACTAATTAATAAAGTTTCTTAAGTTAGTAGAATGTATATTAATTTTTTAAGACAATGGTTAATTAAAAAAAAAAAAATAGATTTATTATAAAAAGTGAGAAAATCATACTATTAATGCATGACTGGTACTAATTACATATATCTTATATTACATTTCTTAAGAACTATATGAACACATTTTGAATATTAATTTATATATATTGCGTATCTTTAATAATAAGCATACGATTTATGTCCGTACAGATACTTATTTAAGAACATTAAAAATCTTTACTATTCGTCTAATTTGCTGCTTGTCTATGAGTATTAAAAATTCTACTGTGAATTGAATTGATTCTTGGATCAGTATTCTTCGATCTTTCCTGTATTCCTTCATTTAAGATAGGAAAAATCCGTCCTTTTTAAAATGGAAAATAATGACAGGTTGAGAAATGTTCCGCATTTTAGTAAAGTGGAAAAGACGTATAACCGATATGAGCGGCGTATAATCGAAGAATTTTTGCATTAAAATGAATAGGAATAAATCGGGACTTCACTAAAAGGGCATATAAATGTAAAAGACGTATAAACGGTGCTTTACTGTATTATATTTCAATTCATATGTATGCAAATTTTCTTAATTCTAGGATAATAATGTATAAAAGAATTATAATGTCCACCATGCCCGTTGAAATTCTAGCTCTAAAAGAACTCCGTTCAGTGGCATGAGTACGTAAGGTGTCTGCGACCGTCTCTTCTCCCTCCCTCGTGTGCTTTTAACCTCCGACCTCACTCCCAACCGGTTATCCACCTTCGGAGCCTCTTGCGTGAGAATTCAAAACCCCGATTACGTTTTGCTTTTTAATATGCTTTTTTTTATGTATTTCATCATTTTTGAATGAAGACCTGAATTCTTTAAGTTTCCCCACCGCATTACTGTTGAAAATGTTTTATCAAGATAATCAAAATATTTGACTTTAAAAATATTGTGCAGTGTTCTGTAATTTAAATACTTAAATCACTAGTGTTATTCATACCATTTTCACACTGTTGTGAACCTGAATAACATACATTTTAATCCACATTGTAAAATAAATGTATTTCAAATATGTGTTTTTACCCTAACAACACACTTGGCCACAGTACATTCTGAAGATGTCCATAGACGTCCCTTTCATCCACAGGACATCCTGAGGATGTCATTTGGAGAAGATGTGCTGTTAGGGTAGACATTCAAGAGCAAATATTAGTGATATAAGTTACAAAAAAAATTCTTATCACGTTATCCTAGTAATTAATGAGGATTCATTATTAATGTCATGCCGTGTATAAACATTTTTGATAGAATGGAGTGGAAGGCTGATATTTTTACTAACTATGTGAAAAATACCAGAGCCGGGAATCGAATCCGGGCCATTCCGCTTAACGTGCGGATGCTGTGACCACTGAGCTACCCTGGCTGATAACCAGCTCGGCACTTCTCACATAATTTACGTTGGCAAGGTCACCGCGTCTGCATTAGAGCAGCTATATCAAGTGACAAATTTTGAACATGGCACAATTCCAATAGGCCACGAAATTTCAATTTAGAAATTTTTTTAACAACCTTGAAAATTCATGTTTGATAGAATGGAGTAGAAGGCTGATTTTTTACCAACTATGTGAAAAATACCAGAGCCGGTAATCGAACCCGGGCCATTCCGGCTTAACGCGCCGATGTTCTACACATATTTATCATTTTTTGCTCTACACATCTCTACATGTATTTTTCACACAATTGGTAAAAAATCAGCCTTCTACTCCATTCTATCAAAAAGTGTATAAACATGTTTAGATACGCTTAAAAGTAATGATAGGAGATTCTTTTCCTTTGTCCGTGTACACGAGCAGGGACTGATTTACAGAAGTGAAAGCCCAGGGGAAATAATTTTAATTGGAGCCCCATTCTGTCCCTCAGTGCACAAAGAGAATTTTGCATATATGTAAAATAGTTTTAATTTCAAAAGGCAGCTGATTTGTGGCCTTCTTGTAAAACATTGACCCGGGCTAACCCGAGCTCTAAACTGTGATGCGTTCATGCCCCATTTGTCTTGTGGAAAATGAGGCCCTACCCCTGTATACATGAGTGACAAACACAATATACACTAAAAGCTACGCAGCTGATTTTACGAAACTCAAAAATATTATACCCAATTTCAAATCTATTATATGATTTTTGTGGTCGATATGGCGTAACAGATAGACAGATGACAAATTTGTGAGTCACTGACGTTTCGGCAATTGAATCCATTAGTAAGTAAAATCGAAATCATTTTTCTTCGCCTCAATGGTTATTTTTTTTTTCCGTACAAATACAGGAAAGTGTCTTGTAAATTCGAGTGATGTTTAACTTTATTGCGTGTATGCAGGCATTACAATATTATTTCATAATATGGGATATTGTTTCACTCTTATTTTTCTTAGGTTGCAGGCGACAACACTTTTATCGCAGATTGAAAGCAGTAGCTTTTCGGGGCTTTAAGGAAAAAAAAAAAAAACTTTTTTTAAATTTGACTTTTTTATTATTTTTATTATATTTTGTTTTATGTTTGCAATTTTAAAATTCTCAATGAACAAATGTTAATTTTCAAAAAATACTGTTTAAAAAAAAAAAAAAAAAAAAACTGTTAGAAAAAAATTCTGTCATTGTCTTTACTTTATTTCCATTTTAAGTGCTGAGGACCTTTTTTTTTTTTTTTTTTTTCAATCAGCTATAGAACTTTAGTCGCCCATTTGTTGGCCATAAATCTGTATGTACTCCAACATGAGTATTTTAGATTTTCGCCCGTAATTCTATAAAACTTTTAAAGTTTATGACTCTAATTTAAAATTTGTCGATGACAGATGTCTTGTATATATTATGTATTTATCCATTTAGAACACTAACCTCTCGAAAAAAAATCTAGAGAAATGTATGTTTGACTTGCGAAAAGAAAGGTCCATTTCAAGTACAATTAATTGAAACAAAAGAGAGGAAAGGGCAAATCTGTGTACTCGCTTAAACACTCATCGTGACAGAGAATCCGCCTTTTTGCACAGTTCAGCGACTCTGCCAGCTGCCACTGTTAGTCACATTAGCCAACCCCCTTTCTACGAAAAAATTCTCTTCGGGCAAAATAAATCTCATGTCATGACAATAGAATTTCACAAGTGCTATGAAAACATATTGGTGCAGAAACCGTAACCGTAAATCATAAGGGAAAAAAAAAAAAAAAAGCTGTACCAGTATCAAATAAAAAGTAAAAAGTGTTAACCAACACCATAGATAGTAAGAATTCGGTTAATTCAAGTTGTATCGAGTCGAAAAAATGAAGCAGGAACATTATCAAGCTGGAAAAAAAAGTAGGCACAAGTGCAATAACATACTAAAGCGCACTGTTGCTGCTTTTATGCTGCACTCCTTCCTACTTTATTCTCACCTGATGAAGAGTCGTTCAATGCTAAATCATTTCGATCCATAAAAGTGGTTGCGTGTTTATGCAATTTAGGGTGTTTGTTTACGAAATTACTATTCATCATTATAAAGGAGACTACCGAGATTGTCTGTAAAATGAAAATGGGGAGAGAGTTCACCAAGGACATCAACTAAGATTTGTACTCCATTATCAGATTGTGCAAATACTTAGTCTGTACTTTCACGTTCCTTCTGTCTCTGCGATAGCGTACGTTGCATGTTCTCGAACCCTGGATCACATACCAGTGACATTTGAGTTCCTGATCCATCGTTTCTTGGACTGTTTGCCACTTTGCGAGTCCGATGATGGCGAGCAAAAATAAACTTACTGCCTTGCAAACTTTAAATGTGGAATACACATGAGGTGGTTATAAAATTGCAACGTGTGTGGAAATAGATGCAACTTATGTATATTTTACCTCCCATTTGGATGGCAACTAAACATCTCCCCTCATATTCTTTATGCCCCTTTAAATATTTATTACATTATGCTAAAACTTAAACTCATTAAAATTTTTAATTTTGTGAGAAATTGTTTTCAAATGCTATAAATTGTTAATAACTGTATAGTGAAACAATTTTAAACAAAAATAAATGATATTATTCTTCGACCATATTTCTTGATACCATGGAAGTCTCTGCGCAAGCGCCGACTTAACGAATCCAGTGTTAAAATAGGGGAGATAGTCATCTGATTGAGAGAAAATAAGCGATAAGAGAGAGCGCCGAATTACTGGACGTTTTCCAAATCTCAAGCTGTCGGTCAATTTGGCACCCCTCCAAGGTTTTGGACTGTTCCCCACTTCTAGTTTTAGGAAACGTGGTTACACTATACATTTATAGCTCATGTTTCAGTCTTATTTACATGTATTTTCTAATTTTATTCCGCAACGTTAAATATTATTCTTCAGTAGTTATCTTCTCCTTTTTATTTCTATAAACATATTCCAACTTTAATTCAAATCACATTGGTATTTTTAAACAACTTCTATTATTTTATTTTGCCACTTACATCACAAATTTTGTGTAGTGCTGCTTTCAGGTTGCACTCGCGCCTATTTCTTTTCGTATACAATTAAATTCAATATATATATACATACATATATAAAGCTAGCTTTACATTTGTTATTTCGCAAAATGCTAAAATATGATTTTCGAATGAATATATATATATATATATATATATATTGTGGTTTGATATAAACTCGATTTACTTTTGTAGTCATTTCAGTTAACCTGCAACGCATGCATTAAATTTCCAACAAACACTTATCATTAATAAATAAATAAAAATAGCAATAAATAACTTTTTTCTTTTACAATAAACGAAAAATATTAGTATATATAAAAAAAAGTGAGATTGTTTGAAAAAGAAAGATTTTGTAGTGTTTTTACTGATTTTATTCTCTTTGAAAGTGAATTTTTAAGTTATACTGATAACAGATATACATACAGATCAAGTACTAAAAATTTGACTTTCATATTCAGGGTATCTCGAAACGTGATATTATACGAAAACAGAGTTAGAAATAAATCTTCGAAAAATAGTTTCTTTGCAGTATTGGTATGAAAAATTCATTTCCCTTTCTGATCAGTGTTCATCGACATAATGAAATGTGGCAACACACTTTCATTAATTGCATTCAATAAAAAATAACGCTTAGCTTAATTTTGGGTAGCCCTGTATAATGTCTTTAAAATAAAAATGTATGCACACCACATCGTGTACTTAATATTTAAAACACCTGATAAAAAATGAAATACACTTCGAGCAATATCCAAGTGTAGCCCCATTATATCCAAATACTTTGGGTAACCCTGTAAACGAATGATGATTTCTACACTACAATCTATACAGAACATACATATTAAAAAAAACATGTTCATTCCATTTTGTTTAAGACAGTCTACAGATGCCACACTGAACTTATTTAGAAATTTCGCCCATAGACTTAATGTATTTGAATTCTCTTGGATGTCCCTGTACACGAACCGTTTGCTTGATCTCAAGGAAAAGTTTAGTGTAGCATCACTATAGGATACACGTTTGGAATACCGATTTTGGACTTCCTGTTACTGTTTGTGCTAGAGATATTCTGATAACAAATGCACGCACACAGACAAATAAACAGACACACAGGCAGACATGCAGATACACATACAAACCAAACGCTAAAAATATGATTTTCGGATTCAGCGAAACTCAAAACGTGTAAATACAACAATAATTCAATTTCGTAAAATTGTCTCAAAAACATTACTTTTTCTACCACATACGTGTGCAAGTGAAAGTAACAATAACCTTCTCCTCCTGAACACTGTTATAGCTGAAAAAGTAGTTCTACAGGTGCAATACTGTAGAACAGCGGTCGCCAACTTTTTCGTCTGCAGTGACCACAATATTCATAACGAGAAAAAAAATCTCGCAGACCACTAAATTCATAATTTAAAATTCTGAGGATAACTAACATTGTTTATTATACAAATATACAGAATGATCAGAGAATATCCATTTTATAAATAGGAAATAATATAATATAGCGTCTAAACTCTACATTCTATTAATAAGTAAATATAATGAAATGTAAATGACATTTAATTATTTGAAGAAACATGTAATAAATAAAATAAAAACAAAGCTATTATGACGTTAGTTTTATCAGAAACTTTTGATGGTACAAATTTAATTTTTCATTTGTTATTATTATCATTATTATTCACGTGTAAAAGAAAAAAAGTTTCTTTTTATGTTGAAAAAATGAAGCAAAAGTTGCAAGTATTTAATTTCATTAGCAGCAGATTCAAAACTACAAAATAAATAAACAAATGTCTGGGGGGGAAAAAAGCAAAAAATTGCATAAGACAATTATTTTTAAAAATCTCATAAGAATATCGAAAATCTAAAGATAGATTACAAATTTTCACGAATTTCTTTATCTAGATTTTTTTTTTCTTTTCAGAACTGTACGTACCATAATTTTTTCACCATACGTCGCGCACAAACAGATAAGCTCTTCTTTTGTTAATATAGATAAATTATTACGGATGCATTTTTTTAATAAAAAAATTGTAACTAATCACAAAAAAGACGTTTAATGTTTGGTTGATTGTAATAAAATGAGCTTAATTATTACAAAAAACATTTTATGCTTATTTAAATATTAGATAGTGTGATGATTGTTTTAGCTTCCTGATAATCAGATGTTACTTCAAGATGGAAAGCGGATTTTATTTTGAGCAGAAGATGATATAATATACTTCTGATTATTCGCGAAATTGGGTGGCACGAGATTCGCGGATAATATAAATCTCGAATAAACCACGAAAAGGTTTAAAATGAATGTCAAACGAGATAAAAAATAAAATATTCTAGGTTATAAACTTGATTGTATTGTATATGAAACACAATACAAACAATGGAAATATTCACAAAATTGTAATAATATTTGTATTTTATGTACTAAATATTTAAAAACAATTTTATAAAATGTGTATTTACGATGAAACCAAGGTACAATCTATAAGCCAATTTATGTTCTAAATTAAATAGTATTATTTTATTAAAAAAAAGCAATCCTTTGTTTTTGCATCTTTTCGCTCGCGGATAATCGGAAGTAAACTGTATTCTGTTTCAATTGCTAATGCCTTTTCGAATAGTATAAGATTGAAAACATTTTTATTGATTTTTCATTCAGTAAAAGATATCCACTTTTTATTATAGAGATATAAAAATGAGATGTTAATATATACTTGAATTTAGATTTAAGAGTGCTGTAGAATTATAAATTCGCTTATAATTTGATCTATTTTCAGTTAATATTTATGAATTTATCATATGTGATGTTGCGAAAATAAATTGTATTGATTTCTTTTTTTTTTTTTTTTTTAAATAGTTTCATAATGAAAACTGATATACAAGAAAAAGTGATTCAGAAAATTTTGAAGTTGAGTTACATAAACAAAAAGTGTAATTTCTAATGACGTTTACAAAAAGGAAATATTGACCAGATATTTTTCTGCAGACCACCAAACTTTCCTCGGGAAGTGACGTTTGGCGACTTCTGCTGTAGACGAACGAAATATTTTAACAAAAACTGCAGACAGATCGTTACAAAGAGAAAGAAAGAGAGAAAGGCTAATATTTTATTTAAATATAGTTTATCCAATATTTCAGTTTAGCCTAAAATGTAATCCTTTCTAACCCAAAAGGCATGATCTAAATCAGGGGTGGCCAACTCGCCGCCCTCGGGCCGCGAGTAAATTAACGATATTTATAATTTGAGAACTTTGCTTAAATTAATTAAATTCTTTCTGATGTTTTGAAGTAAAAATACCTATAAACGATTACTAAATAAAGAAATAACACACTTTTGTATGAAAATATTATTAAATCTATTATTCATTCTTTTTTTTATTACGGTTATTAATTTACAATAATAAATTTTTGTTGGGTCTATTGTTAATTCATAAATTAAAATTTAATATCAATGTATTTTTTCTCTAAATCTTCACCCTCTCTTCTCCCGAAAAAAGTACATACACACATGATTCATACACCCACAAACATATATAAACACATACATACGTTCACACAGTGCAGCCCGCCTGAATAAAATAAATTTCCAGTGCGGCCCACCTGAATAAAATAAATTTCCAGTGTGGCCCACTTGAATAAAATAAATTTCCAGTGCGGCCCGCCTGAATAAAATAAATTTCAAATGCGGCTCGCCAAATGCTTCGGGTTGAACAGGCCTGATCTAAATAGAGGCGTCCCTACAAACTTTAACCGTAAACAAATATAACGTCTTTATTTTATTTATTTATTTATTTTACGTAAAATTCACTTTCTCCTTCTGAACACTATTGTGGCTGTAAAAGTAGTTCTAAAGGCGCAATTCACCTTACTTAAAAAAATTCTACATCTTTCCTAAAAACTGTTCAGTGTTCGATTATTATTATTACTATTCACGTGAAAGTGAAATTTAATCTCCCCCCCCCCCCCCCAGAAAAAAAAAAAAAAAAAACTAGGATCCCTACACAACGAATTGAATATTCAAAGGGACGATTTTAGACGAAGAAATATCTCCCAAGAGAAAAGGAGAACACAGGAGTGATTATTTCTTACGTCAAATATAAATCTTTTTGGTATTCATGCAAAGGGAGAAAAAAATTAGCATGTAATGGCTATCACAAAATTTTTTTCTGTATTCTATAAAACTTCATTCTGTATAACAGCGCAACCTATCGGTTAACATGCACGAAAACTTAATCAAAGCTTATCACAATAGATTTTACGTGTGCAATTTTAACCAATATATATTATGATATAGTCACACTTAAAATAACAGAAATAAATAATAGCAGTCTGTCGTCAGTTGACGACCGATATACACCCAAATTAATCCTATATTTTTTTTCATAATGGTCATATTACATATAGAGTTTGCTGTATTTATACGCTATAGAAGGTAGGAAAACAGCCTTTCCTGAAATAGGAGAAATTGAAGCTGAGTAGTGTCACCTATTGAGTGGTATTCACCAATAGTTGATAGACACCAATTTACATATAAATTTTTATGAAGTTTCGTGCATCAATTCATAAGAGCTCTCCCGAAATTTTAGTTATACAGATGGATAAAAAATGGCCATTTCGTGTTCAGGACATTTCAAAATGTGTAAATTCATCGAAAATTTTTAGAAATGAAGTTCTTCAACTAAAATTGATGGAAACTTTTTCGCAGTTAAAATAAGCTTTTATTAAATATGCCTATTTATTACAAAAGTTTTACACACCCTTTGGGAGTAATGTTTAAAAAAATTTAGTCTTTTTTTTTTTTTTTTTTTGCTGCTGGAAGCTGGACTTTTGGCGATTTGCTGCATAATACTATGCCATAAAAAAAAAAAAAAAAAAAAAAAAAAATTAAGAAATTTACAAATTTTTGCGCTTTTATTTATTTATTTATTTTGTATTTAACTACCGCCGGTTCCGGTTACAGCGGTGATTCAGTTAAACAGAAGCCGGTTAAGAGGTAATCTATTGTAATTTAAAGAAAAGCGCGTGTCACTGAAATCTTCTTGCATTTGTTTCATTTTCATCGAAGTTTGTGTGTTATTTTTGAGGTGGACAACAAAACCGTTGTTTAGGGAAACTGACCCAGATACCAGTTTCGTTTTATTTTAAATTATTTAACAATACTAAAATGCATTTCCTGTAATTCGAATCCATAAACCGTAATGTATACGAATTGTACATATATAACAGTAAAAGAGCTACAAATACTTACTCGTGAAAAAATTATATTGTTTGTATAACGATGTTCCATAACCTGACTACCCTATTTGAACTTAGTATAATGTAGGCGATGTCGTATTCAGAATAGTTAAAATGAATTGAAGATTTCTCCAAGCGTATAGATGTATACCAAAAATGCAAAATTCAAGTTTTTATTATTAAAATACTTTTGTAATAAAAATAACTTTACCTAAAAAGCACAGTGTCGCCACTATTAAGAGGAAAACATATATATATATATATATATATATATATATATATTAATTAGACATAGAATTTTGGTAACGGCCACTGAATGTTTAGAATCTTCGAACTCTCGCTATGGGAGACAATTTGATTTTAGAGCTTCGTTCCTAAGAATTTTTTGTTGTTGTTATTTGTGCAGAATTACAAATAAATATGTACAAAGAATTTTTGAATATTAAATAAAAAATAAAATAAAAAGGAATTTTGATTGTGAATTTTTGAATATTAAATATAAAAAATGGCATCGTTTCGATTCTCTATTTGGGTATTTTTTGGTAATTTCGATTTATGAACCAGTGAACCGCGAAAATTTTCACTATACAGTGTGTGTATTTTGTTCGTCAAGGGAAAAATCAATTTAGAATGTATAGATACATAATATGAAATATACAACGGCCCTGTCTGCTGTTTTGAAGCTTATCTATAAAAAGTATTACTAGGCCAAAAATAAATAAATAAATAAAAATAATAAATAAATAAGATTGGGGAGCATGGGAAATTCCCTACTGCGCACGGCTCATATAATTCCTGGAGAAATTTGTCCGTGGAAGGGCCATAACAGTAAATTAAATCCTCTTCCTACGCGGCGAGATCGACATTTGGTAATAAACGTATATCATGCCCACTTTATGACTGGATTGCGGAGTCCATAAACAGGGTTCTGTTAATGCTTCGGATCTGTTTAACCTCGTTTTTTAGCAATCACCCGCTTCTTCAGATTTGCCCCCTCCTTCCTCCAAAAATTGCATTCAGAGATTTTGTAACAAGAGTCTGAATAAGTTCAGGGTACACTGTTACCACTATTTTTACTTTCTTCTATATGTAATATAGAGAAAGTATTGGATTCGTGAAAATTTTCGACCTCCGTTTTTTGATGGATTTACACGTTTTAGGGTGTCTGTCTGTCTGTATCACGTGTTTTGTGGACGCTGTATCTCACGAACCAATGAATGAAATTTAACCAAACTTGGTATTGAGTTGCACCCTGACATAAACTAGTGCTGATTACATTTGGGGATCAATCGCTCAACAGGTGGCGCTGTGATTGCATTTTTCGTAAACTTCTAACATGGCTGTATAGGACAAAATGTCGTATAAATGTGCATAATGAGAGTTATTTTAAACTTGTGATTGTAAAATTAATATGAATTTTTGATAATAGTAGTAGTTAACTTAACTAGGAAAAATATTCTGTGCATGTGGGGGCATGGCTTCCCCCCTGGGAGTTAAATTTTCAAGATGGGTATCTTTCGAAAGATCTCGTCAATACCTTTAAAACGAATGGTTGAACTATAAATTTGTGATAATTTAAAAGAAAGTTATCGATTTTTTTTTTTTTATATTGTTACTAAGTGAATATGTATTGGAAAATATAAAAGAAAGTCTTGTGGCCACAACATACTAGTTTAATTATTATTTTTGACTTAGAATTGACAAGAGATCATCTTTAAATGAAGATATATATTATATAATAGTGTTTAGCTTTGCGTAAACTAGATTTTTAAACTCCACTATTTTCTAATAATAAATAATTCGTAATTACTGCACAGGATTTCTACCATAACTTTGTAAGTCAAATTTTTGTTAAAAAATAGTGATAGTAGTGTGCTTCTTAGACTTAATCAGTCTTTGTCAATGACTGGAAATTCGGGGTTTGATCCCAGGTTGTGCTCCTCGCATTAATCGTTCGGAGTTTTCTGTGGTTTTCTTCCAAATTCGCGTAAATGAGGCTAGGACCACCAAGAGTCGGGAAAAACCAGAGTTTTTTTTCAAAAAAAAAAAAAAAAAAAAAAAAAAAAGTAATTTTTCAGGTTTTATCAGCGTTTTTGGGTTTTATCAAGATTTTTTGGAATTTTTTTTCAGGGTTTTGAGGAGAATTTTCTTTATTTTTTATTTTTTCTCTTTCTTTTTTTTAAATATGAAGTATGTTATTAATAAGACAATTAAATAATATTAATAATAAATGTGGAATTAAAAAAAATTAATTAAAAAAATAATGATAATTTATTAAAATCAAAATTTAGAATATTTAATTTTAAAATTTCTAAACCCTTTCTATAATTAATTTATAATAAATGTTTTTTAAAAATTAAATAATTGTGCTTTAAATATTCTTAAAATTCAGTTTTACCTGTCCTTTTTAACAATAGACTAGATTTAAATAATTATAATGTTGCTTTATTAATTTTTACTTTCCGAACACTATAGTGAGGAAAGCATTGTATTCATGTCAAAAATCCGAATTTGAGATTTTGATGTTTCTATATGCTTCGAGGTCCCCTGAGTCCGTTTTCCCTATTTTTACGATGATGTAT
The DNA here is from genome assembly GCA_963930645.1 of Salticus scenicus. Classification (NCBI taxonomy): domain Eukaryota; kingdom Metazoa; phylum Arthropoda; class Arachnida; order Araneae; family Salticidae; genus Salticus; species Salticus scenicus. The sequence continues at coordinate 398,955,044 of OZ005649.1, read as the reverse complement.
GTATGCATGTGTGTCTGTGAGTGAACACGCTAGCGTCTAAACGCTTTAATCGAATAAGCTGAAAGTTGGTCGTATATTGTAAGTCCCCATAGTACGAACCCTATTCATTTTGGTGAATCTAGCACTTATAGTTTTTTTACAGGGACACCAGGAAAAATTCTTTATCATTATGGCCTATGGGGCCAAATTTTTAAAAGTGTGATAGCGTCTAAAGGTCTAAACGCCTTATTAATCTGAGCAAAAAATGTGTACACATGTTATAGGTCACAGTTGCACCAACTGTATAGGTTTTGGTGAATTGAGCACTTACAGTTTTTTTACAGGGACACAAAGAAAAATTCTTTATCATTATGGCCTATGGGACCCAATTTTTAAAAGTGCGATAGCATCTAAACGCCTTATTCAATTGAGCTGAAAATTTGTATGAATATTTTAAATCACTGTTGCACTAACTGTAAGCATTTTGGTGAATCTAGCATTTATAGGTTTCTACAGGGACACAACTAAAAATTCTTTATCATTATGATCTATGGGCTCAAAGTTCAGTAGCGTTAAATAAAACATTGTATACTATAGGGAGAAAAATACTCTAACACTCTATTATGGTTTTCTCTCTTTTGTTTGTTTAACAACTCCTCTTTCTTTACTTTATCTACAAAACTGTTAATGACTCAATGTTCGGAAAGTCGAGTGGAGTCACTGCAGATTTTTTTTTTTTTGTATTGAATAGAGTTTCATAAAGAGTTTTGAATTATTATTATTCCTCGAATAATTATTAGTATTTCAGTGCTAAAGTTTTCAGATATTTTTTTTAAATTTTATTTAAATTTTATTATTTTTTTTTTTAATTTTACATTTCTTGAGTTCTACAGTTTTCTTTATATTGACAAAGGACTCTGATTGTTTTTCATGGTGATTTTTTCGAAGATTTTGCTAATTTGAGCACTTAATTGAGCACAATAATTTTGAAAATTCTTTGTCCATGCTGTATATTATATTTGTTTTATATTTATATGTTTATTTATTATAAGTTAAATAAAACTACAGTTTTAAATAATGCATTTGAAAAAACCCACTTGGATTTTATCTTGGGTTTTTTGAAGTAAGTTTTATTGAAAAAACACATCCAGGTTTTTTCGTGTTGGACAAAATCAAACCAAGCTTGGGACCATTTAGGAAGACCCCTACGGAGGCATTCGATCCATGCCTTAGAAACGTAACATAGTCAATCAGTCTTAACCCACACAACCACAAGTACATTCTTTCTACATTAAACTAATTAATAAAATAAATAATTTTTTTTTTAAATCTCTTCGCCCTTTTTAAAACGTCATTCTAAGACGTTTTTATCATAAGATTATTCTAAAACTTAAAATTTAAAACTCACTATTTTCTGACCTGTATATATATATTACTGCGCATGCATTAAATTTTCATTATAAGAAAGAAACTAGTATGATGTGGCCATCACAAGACTTTCTTCTATATACTTTTACACAAAATTCATTCAATACAAATTATTTATTAAATTATTTTCTATTGTAAATGCAGATGATTTTTATCTGACAGAATTATGTCACTAAATGCCGAAAGAAAGTCAATTTTTTGCAATTAGCAGAAGAAATACGATTTTTTTCCTAAGTTTTTTTTCGTTCAAAAAAAAAAAAAAAAAAAAACGATAACTTTGTTTTAAATTATCACAAATCTACAGTTCTACCATTCGTTTTAAAAGTATTGACGAGATCTTTCGAAAGATACCCATATTGAAAATTTTCTCCCCCAGGGGAAGTACTTCACCCCCAGGGGGGAAGGTAAAGGGCAAAACTGGGAAAATTCATTAGTGGCCAGTGGCCGGTACTGTCAGTTTCATTAGTAGCCACTTTTTTAAGTTAGTGGCCACTTTTCACATGATAAGACTATTTCTCTCAGTCTGCAAAAAGCATTGTTACCATTTTGCGGTATAATCACCACAAGAAAAATATGAAAACAAAAAATACATATAATAATAAAATTAACACAGGGACACTGAAATTGTAATTTGTAATTACGCTCTTTTTAAAAATCCTAAATTTCACATCCTAAATTAAAATCTGCTTAGGGTTGTAATAATAATAGCAAAAGTTTTCATCTTTCAGATAATTCAATAATACTTTTTTTTTTCAATTTATTTAAGTGAAATAAGCCATTATCATTCACAGTTCATATTGATATTTACTAGTAAATGAATCAGCTGATTCATCATCATCACAACCTTTTACATGGTCATGTGTATATACAGTTAGCAGTTTTATTATTGTTTCTTAATTCTAAAAACACACTTTTTTAAATGATTTTATTTCAATAGAGTTAAAATATTTCCTCTTAAAAAGTATAGATATGGAAACTTAGCTGCTTCATTAAAAATAATTTACTTAGCTGCCAAATTTGTAGCTTTAAAAATAGGGATATTTCTACTTTAAAATGGGAAGGAAAAAGGAAGATTTCTACTCAAAAGAAAGCAAATAGTACAAATTTTTTTGAAAAATACACATTTAAGCCAAATCAAATTTTGATACACACATTTGTCAAATATGGGTTAAATATACACTGAATACTATGGAGAAAATAATGGGAAAAGATTGTGCTTTGCAGGGCATTTGATCATTAACTGCTAGTGGAAATGGAGTGCACATGTGTGTGTGTGTGTGGGGGGGGGGGGGTGATACATCTATATACTTCTTTATAGGTTCTAGAATCTAATCAAGAAAGTTTAAAATGAATATTTACATCTATGTTATGGATGGAGAAAGATTGTAAATCACAAGGCTTCAGTGGAGCCTGTGATTGCCAATCGTTGGAGGGGGGGGGGGAGATTACAAGAATTATGAGTAAGAGATATTAAACAATTCTACTTCTTTACAGATTCTAGAATCTAATAAAGTAAGTGTAAAAAAGATATTTATATTTTTGCAGCAAATGGAGAATGATTAGAAATTATAAAGCTTTCTAAAAGCTGTGTGATCACAGATCGTTAGGGGAAGGGAAAGGGGGGTGGGTCCACAAAATTATATGAGAGATATATTAAACAATTCTGCTTCTTTATAGGTTGTAGAATATAACAAAGCAAGTTTAAAACGAACATTGACATTTATGCCATGGATGGAAAAAGATTGAAAATCACAAGGCTTCGATTGCCTATCGTCGCTCGATTTTTAGAATCTTTTAATGATCACAAAAAGTGGCGACTTTGGTGGCGATCGATGCATAATTTTTAATCGCCATCTTTTTTTATTTAGTCGCCACGTGGCCGGTGGCGACCGTTAATTTTGCCCTTTAGGGGAAGGGATACTCCCACATGCACAGAATTTTTTTCCTAGTTAACTACTATAATTATCAATAATTTATATTAATTTTACAAACTCTGGCAACGATACAGAGCTTCAAAAGTCATAAATTATCCATTGTCCGAAAGTGACCCTTGAAATTTTGCACACATTTACAATGAAGGACATTACTTTTTATTATTACTTACAAACTTTGAATAAACACCATAAAATGCAATAAACTCGCAACAATTGTTTCGGGTCGAAAAAACACACGACCCTTCATCAGGCGAACAAAGTAAGCACGAGTGCTGCAGTCAAAGCGGCAAAGCGGCAACTTTGTTCGCCTGATGAAGGGTCGTGTGTTTTTTCGACCCGAAACAATTGTTGCGAGTTTATTGCATTTTATGGTGTTTATTCAAAGTTTGTAAGTAATAATTTTCACAACGCCAGTTTTGTGATGCTTCTTTATTACTTTTTATTGCTCTTTTACAAAAGCGACCCCGTTCTCATGCAATTATCGCACTAGGAGGTTTGTGAGCTTGGACTCCCGCAAGCGTCGACTCTCCTAAACCACATCAAAGAAATATCAATAGAGCCGCACTTGCAGCTTTGTGAGTTGCCAGAGTTTGAAGGCAGCTTTAATCTCACACCGCACCACATTACACCATACAAAAGATGTTGTGCAATGTTTGAAATGTGTTTTAGAAGGAAAACTAATTTTATTAGCAAATGTAGTTTCCGATTGAACTACAATCAATGGGGGGGGGGGGGGGGGCTATTTTCGAGCTTTTTAGAAGTTAAGTCAGGCCGACAGAGGGGGTAATCCTTCCTTGTTCCCTTGGACCAGTACAGGTTTCATTATAGTGTCAATTTTCAAAACCTGAATACCGTGCTTGTCTGAAAACAGATGCACACCCGTGAAGAAACAAAGAAGCTAACAAATAATGAAAAATAAGATGAAAGTCTTTAATTGTTGGATTGTTATCTGCGAAAGTTCAAGGTCGGGAATTGCCTTTCGGCGATGACACTCTCTTGATGAGTACAATGTTTCCTGTGACGTCACTGTCCATTGACTGCAAGTGGAACCGCCTTCTCTTAACAAATGAGACACGCTATAAACAATGTTTCTATAAGAAACTTGAACCTCATCTACTTTTTGCTTGATGCGTTTAAAGCAGGAAAAATAATAATAGCGGGACGACATCTAAAAATTTATATACTTTAATATCGTAGAACTTCGCTGGAAAGTAAACAAATTTTTCATTAAGTGGTACCACATTACCGGGATCCGGACATAATATCGCGGGACAAAATATCGCCGGACAAAATATCGCGTCAAAAAAAAATAGTATGATCTATTTGAAAATTTAATTTTGTGTCACGTGTGATCTCTGGCGGGCCTTATAAATGTTAATTAATTAATTAAAATAAATAATTAAATAAATCATAGAGTTGAATTTCATTATTTTATCTATGTTTATTTTTATTTTTAAGTTATTTTATCTTTTGCTTTTAACTATTCAAAGTGCATTTTAAAAATCGTGTACATAAGTGCTGACATTAAAGCTGAACACTGTTCGCACACTTGAATTAAAAATTTTAAAATTAATAAGCACGATTGAATTCATTATGACTAATTTTGACAAAAGTTAAGAAATATAGTTTTTAAACTATTTTAAGTAAAATTTATAAATAAATTTGTTGTAGGTTTGTCAGAACGTCAGTGCTCTGACTAAGGTATGTGTTGTCATGAAATTTTTTATACAACATTAACTAATAATTACCAACTCATTTTTGCTTTGTATTCATTTACGTCAGCGAGATTTTGCCCCCAACCCCACATTACCATGTTTTTATTTCATTTTTTAGTTAAGTTCGGATCTGAGAATAATTTGATCCAGAATGTTTTCTCTAACACTGAGGGTCTTTCTAGAGATAATAGCGCGGGTTCACGCGAGTTTTGAAGAAAACCACGGAAAGTCCGAACGAGTAAGCAGACAAACGCGAACTGGTTTTAAACATAGACGACGTCCCGTCTACTAGATTTCCGAACAGAATTCACAGCCACGGGTGAGCCTTTGTCCAGGAAGAAATAATTATATGGGATTTTTAAAGCAGTATTATAATTCCTGTCTTGGTTAATCGTATTATAATGCATGGCATTGTTTCAAAATAGGCTTATGTTTTACTTTTGTGCTAAAAGATGTGTACTAAGGGGTCGATTGATCCAGGTAAAAGTTTGGGCGTTTTAAGAGCAATAAAAACTTGACCCCTCCACAAAATTCAAACACACATCAATTTCCTCCCATACGTAATTTGATGAAGTATTTTTATTAACTTGATATTAAACGTAAAATAGCAACTACTGAAATTAAATGGTATTGCACATTTTTACTTTCTTCTATATGTAATATCGAGAAAGTATTGGATTCGTGAAAATTTTCGAAATCCGGTTTTCGATGGATTTACACGCTTTGGGATGTCCTGAACACGATTTGATAGTTTTTAGAAAATGTCTGCCTGTGTGTATCACGAATTTTGTGGTCCTACGAACCAATGAACGAAATTGAACCAAACTTGGTATTTAGTTGGACCCTGACATAAACTGGTGCCGATTAGATTTGAGGATTATTCGTTCAACACGTGGCGCTGTAATCGCATTTTTTTCTAAATTTTTAACATGACAGTATAGGACAAAATTTCGTATAAATGTTCATTATGAGAGTTGTTTTTAACTTGTGATTGTAAAATTAATATGAATTATTGATAATAGTATTAGTAACTGGAAAAAAAATTTTGTTCATGTGGGAGCATCGCTTCTTTCCCTGGGGGGTGGGGGGTGGTAAATTTTCAAGATGGGTATCTTTCGAAAGGTGTTGTCAATATAGAACGGTTGTACTATAGATCTATGGTAATTTAAAACAAAGTTATCGATTTTTTTTACTTTTAACAAAAAAAAAAAAAAAAAAAAAAAAAAACTTAGAGTCATGCGGTGGCAACAAAACATACTAATTTTTTCTTCTCATAAAAAAGAAAAAAAAGTTTTCTTTTTTACGATAATGGGTACCAATCATGAATCGACCGTTGGTACCTGAAAAAGCAATATAATATCCTTTGTGAAAATATCCTATAGCTCGTACATAAATAATAGAAAATATGCTATAGACCTTAAATCCTATAGTTTTATGTGTGAGAGCAGAGCATGACCAATGCATTAAATTTTAGATGCGACGAGGAAGGGCGTTTAAAGGGGTGCCCATTGATATCCGGCTCTTTTTTTTTTTCTCCAGTTCTCCTTCGAGTATACGCTTTAAAGTCCTTAAAATCCAGCAGAGTACTTCTTCAAGCGAGGGAGTGTTATAACTTTTTAACAAAAGAAAACTCTCCCGAGCGGAAACTCCGTCTTGGGAGAGGAAATCCTTCCATCTGACCAAGATCGTTACGGCTTCGAAAACTTCTTTTTGTGCACCCTGTCTGAGTTGAGGTGTTCGGATGCTGCTGTACTCTAGGAATTCAAAATCTAGTTCTTTAAAAGAGGGTGTCTGTCCTTTGTGCTTTTTATTATTGTTATTTATTTCTCGGTTATGTTAGTAGGAAAAAGGCGGTAGGTCCTAGAGGTCATGATTACGTTTTGAATGGGGCTGTTTCAATATTTATTTTATTTTCTGTGTATAAAGATGCCGTCTTCAGGTGAGATTTATAATGGCAGAAAGTAGAAAGCGGCATGATGTCCACAATAGGAGTTCGTAAATAAAATGAACAATCTTAGATGGATGGTGGAAGGAGTCGAAGAGTTTTAATACGACTATTTATTTATTTTTATTACTTTCTTCTATATGTAATATAGAAAAAGTATTGGATTCGCGAAAATTTTCGACCTCCAGTTTTTGATGGATTTACACGTTTTGGGATGTCCTGAACACGAATTGATAGTTTTTAGAAAATGTCTGTCTGTCTGTATCACGTTTTTTGTGGACGCTGTAGCTCACGAACCAATGAATGAAATTTAACCAAACTTGGTATTGAGTTGCACCCTGACATAAACCGGTGCCGATTAGATTTGGGGATCAATCACTCAACAGGTGGCGTTGTGATCGCAATTTTTCTAAATTTTTAACATGGTAGTATAGGACAAAATTTCGTATAAATGTACACAATGAAAGTTATTTTAATCGTGTGATTGTAAAATTAATATGAATTATTGATAATTGTAGTAGTTAACTAGAAAAAAAAATTGTGCATGTGGGGGCTTCGGTTCCCCTCCGGGGGGGGGGGGTAAAGTTTCAAGTGGGTATCTTTCGAAAGGTCTCGTCAATACCTTTAAAACGAATGGTTGAACTATAAATCTGTAATAATTTAAAACAAAGTTATGGATTTTTTTTTTTTTTTTTTTTTTACTTTTAACAAGGGGGAAAAAAAACTTTTTTTTTTTTCATTTTGTTATTGAGTGAATTTGTATAGGAAAATATGGAAGAAAGTCTTGTGGTGGCCACAACATACTAGTTTTATTTTTTTCAAAATAACATCATTGTTTTCACAGAAAAATAAAGCTATCTTTTCCAAAGGTAACGCGGATCAGTATCTGTTCGTCTTGAATAAATATTTTTGTCTGCTGACTGGAGAATGGTTTGAGGTTTATGCGAATTCTTTTTCAGTAGTACTTGTTTTTAAGGATTAAGGTGAACTTTGAAGCCGATTTGGCTTGTGATACAGTCGGCAGAAAAATTACTGAAGCAATAATTCGTATTTAAAAGATGTGCACCTAATACTGTTTTGTTTAGTAAATATTTGTCGAGTCGTGATCGATCATGTCCATCGAGTTATGTCGAGTCTTTATGCTGTTTATAAAAAAGTAAGTTGATAAAAATTAAGAGACTAAAAAAAAAAAATTGTTAATGTTGTGCTTCAATAATTTTGTTGCCGACTGTAAACAAACGGTTGAATGGTATTGCAGTCTGTCCATGGGCGAAATTTCTTATTCGTATTGATACATTTAAAATCTTCAGACGGCACTAAATAAAATATCTTAGAAGCACAAAAGCATATTTCATATAGAATGTGGCATGAAAAGAATTGATTATTTGTTTACAGTGCCACACGAAAGAATTCGAATTTATTACGGACTATACATGGAAATTCCGCGCAGTATATTTCAGGTAGTGTTATGTGTTTTTAAAGAGATTTAAAGAGAAAGTAGTATGAGAGTATAAACCATTTTATTTATACTACTTATTAAATTGTTTTATTAGTTGCGTGGCATTGCTAATATATTTTATGATTTATCCTTCTGAATGCCGCTGACGAAATATATCCGTCTATTGAACTATTGTTTTTCCCCTCATGTAGTTATAATTCAAAGTTACATATTTACAGGAGTGTTTGTGTTCTGGGATTACTCCTGATTTCAGGAGTTTTTGTTTTTTCTTATTTACTACAAAGTTATTCTTTGTTTTTATTGGTTATTCAGGTGATATGTGAATGAATTGTATACTTCTACCTACAAAATACAAAAAGATTAAGGGAGGACTTCTAGTACTAATAATTTGAGTCTTATTTAACACTGACTTTTTTTTTTGACTCTTAACTTCCAGGATTTATAACTTTAACACGTTCACGCCGGCATGACCCACCGGTGGGTCACAGCGAGGGCCCGACTATGCTTTTTGAAGACCCGGGGCACTGATGCTATTTGGAGGCTCCTTTACTCTGCTTTAAAGAGCTCACCAAAAGGACCCATTCTTAAAAACAAAAATAAATAAATAAAAACAATGAATTTTTTAAATTTTTTCCTTCAGTTATATCTTCTGTTTCCTCTTTTTTTTTTTCTAAGCAACCTATAACCCGACTGTAGCTGTGACTCACAGCTACAGTCGGCAGCAAAGTATCCGAGCACTAGCAATTATCCCTGTCCTAAAAAAGTACACTTAATACTGCTTTGTTACATAAATCCTTGCCGAGTCATGATCTTAGTCAGTCTAAGAAAATGATTCGACAAGGATTTATTGAACAAAACAGTTTTAAGCGTACTGTTTTGATATCGGAATTATTGGCTAGTGCTCGGATACTTTTGAGAAGAATATGTAAATAAAATGCGCCGGCGTGAACGTGTGAAGCCACAATCGTCTCTGCATTTTATTTATTTATTTATTTATTTTTCTTATTTTTAAAATATGAAGTTAAAATGTAATATTCATAAGATTTATCTTCAAATGAATAGTTTCATTTTTAATCTCCAGGTGAAATAAAACGCGTCTCAAAACGATAGTGCTCAGATATTCCAGTTTCTGCAAAAAAGAAGGCCATAATTGAGGAACTGCAGATATACAATTAATACTGGATAGATGTTACAGTATTACGCGTAAAAAATGTACGATAAGTCAGCACATAAAAAATAATACAATTTTTTTTTCGATATTTTGTAGCATTGTAGCTAAAAAAAAGCGTCTCAAAATGATAGAGCCACGTGTATAAAATTACTTAAACGTGCTTTTAGCGACACATAAATCCATCATTTTTGGAAGTGATATCAAATACATGGTTAGGCCAGGGGTCGATCCAGGTAAAAATTGGGACCCATTTGCTGCCTCTTCACAAAATTCGAATCTCTAAAATGGGCCCCTTCACAAAATTCAAATCCATAAAATGGGTCCCTTCACAAAATTCAGATTCATAACAACAGACCTTTCACAAGGTTTATTTAAAAAAAAAAATGATATTGTAAAAATTTTCCACGTCAACAGTATTATTTTTAATGAGTGTCTATACTTGGTTCAATAATATGCTGTTAACTTGATATTAAACATTAGACAGAGTAACTGCTAAAGTGAAAGATTTCGTGCGCTAATTCTTTTTATCGCAAAACGAAATAAATTTTCACAAAATTATTTTGTTTTTCACAAAAATAATTTGCTTTTCACAAAAATGGGCCCCAAAAATTAAAACCTGGATCAACCCTTGTAGGCATTGAATCGGATTGCTTTTGGCACAGAGATCTGGTACTGAATGGCATTGCCGACCCTGTTCATAAACCTTGCATGCAACTGCTGCCCACATGTTTCCCAGCGGATTAAAGTCTGGAGAACAAGAAGACCAATCCGTCACAGGAATTTCATTGGCTAAAAACCATTTCCAGGTTGACTTTGCATTTCGAAGGAAGCGTTATTTTGTTGAAATTGTGCAGATGAGACATTTTTGTAATTTAAAAGAAGGTAACAGGCAATCCTTTAACAGTTCCCGATACTTTCAAATATTTAAACGACCTGTTATAAAGACTATTGGCATTATGCTATCTGCATTAAATTCCTCCAGTCGGTTATTTTTCCACCTCCCCGTTGTCGCTTAGAGGAACTTATTTTATCTCTTATAAGGTCATACGATATATATATATATATATATTTAAACCATCTGGCCCTTCAAGATTTTTTTTTCGATCACTCCATATAATTGTATACCGATTGCATATAATTGTATACCATTTGCGATACCATGGCATGTGATACTTTGCTCAATTAACTCTCTAATGGCCGTATTCACCATTAACTTCAACTCCCGGTTCAACAGAAAAACTTGAAAAGCGTCTAAAGGCAAGGTACAACTTTCCAGCAAAATTTGGCAAGCTGTTTCTGCCATCTAGAGACGAGGATTTCATATTATCTTTGATTGGTTATTTTCACCTAAAAAATCTGAAAATTACTATACTGCTAGATGGCAGAAACAACGCTGCAAAATTTGCAGCCCGCCTTTATATGCTTTTCATATTTTCATGTTCAACCAGGAGTTGAAGTTATTGGTGAATAACAGCCTTAGACGTATGCGGTAATATCAATTCTGGTTGTCTTTGCATGTTCCGATAGCAGAGATGTTTACATATTTTTAGTACGCGATGCATTGTATCCATTTGAAACGTTTATATCAGGAGAAGAATCTTCTTGTCTGATACTTGTGTTGGAGCTGTTTATCAGGTGAATAACAAAGCGTTTCTGTCTTGACGTTTGCGCTGAATGTCTTTTGCGCACAATGAAATAGGCATTTTGGTTTTGTGTGTCCCACACGAATTTAAATAATTTTCCACCACATGATGAGAACGTTTAATTGCTCTTGCAATGGCACTAATAGACAGTTTATTACTATATTATTCGTCAATATTCGTTTATCTTGTTAACTCAGACAATAATTTAGCACGCCCCATAACCACATCAACGCTAAATTTGAGAGAGAGAGAGGGGGAAAAAATGCAAAGTTATGTTGTTAGATAATTAAATCAGATGGAATTCTCATTATAATTGTGGTTTCAGTGCAGCTTAACAGCGCAAGCATGATAAAATTTGCATATCCACTAACTTCATACACGCGCCAATATCATTTGGAGACACTTTTTGAGCTACAAATATCGAAAACTACTTGTATTATTTTTTTATGTACCGACTTAAGGCAAATTTTTTAAGCGTAATAGTGTAAATAATATCCAATATTAATTGTATATCATCAGTTCCTCATTTACGTTATGAACCTCAGTTTCCAGGCTGATGTGAAGTACAGCTGTGGGGTTCGGGTCGGGTTTCAAGTTACTCCTTTCGTTGTCAGGTTCGGGTTGATTCCAAAGTCAGTTGTAGGGGTCAGTTCGTGTTTTGTGTTAAGTTTAAATTCAGCTTTCAAGTGTAGAATCAGTTTGACATCAAATTCTACTGTAGTGAGTCGTTATATTCGACTGTTATAGGACTCCAGACAGAGAATCCGTTAGTAATTACGTTATTTTATATTATTATGTATATTATTATTATGTATATTATTATTATGTATTATAGTGTATTATTATGATGTATATTTTATATAAAGTTATAAAATGTATATAATAATACTAGAATTGTGAACCTCAGCGAAAGGAGACACCTATAGTTGCAAATCGCCAATCTGGTGATGAGCTGGCTTCTTCAGGACTTAAAAACTTATATCTATTATCCGTCTTTAAGAAAATAAAGTAAAACTTGAATTGTTTACATATGTTTATTTAAGCAACATGCTCTGTTCAGTTTCAAATACCCCCCCCCCCCCCCACACTCCTTCATCTCAATTTCCAAAATTAAACGGCTTTCTAGAAGTGTAAAGTGCCCCAAGAAACTCCGTGACTTTTTAAAGTTTTCTACCTCAATGATTACACTTATATCTCGACACCTTCACACAATTTTCTACCAACAAGGAGGTGAGGGCAAGAGATTCATCATTCTTCAGTCATCGTCTGCAAATCTGCATGTTTCTAACTGCCTTATATTTATAACTCCAGGGCACTTTGTGAAATGGATTGAAAGTTTAAAACTAGTTTACTCTGCGAATTTCTGTGGGAAAAAAGTATTTCCTCAACTTTTAAACAAAAATGAAATTTAGAAAAAAAAAAAAAAAAAAACGTAAAATGTATTTATTAAATAGGCCATATTATAATCAACAATACTATGTTTTTCAAAATATTTTTATCCAAAATAGCTGTTCTTTTGCATTTCCCAACACACTAAAATGGTGTTGTCTGTGTGTCTGTTTTTCAACGAGTGTACTCCTTTTCGTAAATTTTAGTATAGCATGCTTCCGATTGAAAATGATTTAAACAGGGTTGGTGCTTAGGACGTCCGAAACTGGTTTTGGACAGGACAGGTGGTTTTTACTGTCCAAAACTGTCTTAAAGTGCCTTAAACTGTCTATAACCTAAAATTATGAGAAATTCTGTTTAATATAACCATAACCCCTTCATTCTTAGCACAATTATAATTAGTAATTAAAGGCATTTTACGCTAAAAAATTATTATTATTTTTTTTTATGTGAAAAGAAACTTAAAATTTAACAATAGTTAAAAAGAATAAAAATTTCAATACCCTTAAAATTTTTCTTACAATAAAAAAATATCCAGTCAGCTAATTTATTTTTATTTATATTCTTTATTTATGTCTATTATTTTACAGAAATTCTATTTAAAAAAATGTTTTATTAAAATAAGTTATTCCCTAAAAGAAATATAGATTAAAAGTTACCGAAAATAAACATGAATTTAAAATATAAAATTTTAATCAGACAATGAAGTCTATCTATGCATTTTAATGATGGTAGATATGTTTAAAAAAATAAATAAATAAAATATATATTTAATAAATTTAAATTCTGAGTATATATTTTTTTCTTCAATGGGGGGGGGGGGGGCGGAATCACTTATATACTTTTTTAAAATATTTATTTCAAGATCATTTTTAAACATATTATCTCAAAGAAAATCTAATAATAGGTATTTTAAAGTAAATACAATATTTATTCATATTCCTTGCATGTATGTGTATGCATATATAAAATATTACAAATATCTATATTTGAGGCACAGTTATTCACCTTTTTTCACCAAAGCTATTGTATTTTTTTTCTTTTCTTTCTTTCTTTCTTTCTTTTTTTTTACTTTTGTATATTATAATTATCAAAATTAAAACGATTGCAAATACTTGAAAAAAAGTTACAAAATAAGAATTAATAATTATATATGTAAACACAGATTTATATTATTTTATAAATTCTTTGAATATTTGCATAATTTTTAATAAAATATAATTCTATAAAACACTACAGTTTTAGACTGTTTAGGACACTGGGGTTTTGGACAGGACGGTAAAAACCATGGTTTATACCGTGGTTCTGACCATAGTGTCCGAAACCTTGCCAACCCTGGATTTTAATAGCCCTACCAGTTTTTGTATGGCGACTCCTTAAATAATTCAGATTCCTTCAGGTCTGAGAGGTGTGTTACTTTAAAAGCATATATGATTATATTTATGCTGAACAAAACTTACTAAATATATATTAGTCAGGTACACAAAAGTTTATATTACTTACAAACTTTGAATAAACACCATAAAATGCAATAAACTCGCAACAATTGTTTCGGGTCGAAAAAACACACGACCCTTCATCAGGCGAATAAAGTAAGCACGAGTGCTGCTGTCAAAGCGGCAACGCACAAATACGTTTAAAATGAAAAGAAAAACTTTATAAGGTAGAAAGTAAACATGACAACTGGTGTGAGTAGAATTGTACAAGAAAACAAGAAAATAAATAAATGAGATTAACCATATAACAAACTAAAGATATAAAAATTAAACGAAAATCTAAGTTACGTGAGTAATTTCCAAGCATCAGAGAAGAATGGAGTGGAAGAAATATCATTAACAAGATTCTTCGAATTTTTAAATATGTAAAATGCTTCATGAATATCCAAATGGGAGGAACAGACAGGAGATGAAGTTATGTTAGTTTTGGAAAAATCAAAATGATGACCTTAAAACCAGCAGTGGGAAGCAATAGAAGATTTGGTAATCTCTTCATTACGAACATTCCGACGGTGCCCATTTATTCTGTATTTCAAACGCCTCCTAGTTCGACCAATATAACCAAAGTTGCAGGACGAACAGGGAATTAAATAAATTCCAGAACGGTTTTCGGTGGGAATGGGATCCTTAAGAGATATGCGGAATTTTATACTACTTATATATACTAAATACAAGAGGCAACATATCTTCAGATAACGTTCACATTCATAACCGTTCGTCAAAAAACATAATTCCAGTTTTAATGAAATATGTAGTGATGTTATTATTTCTTTCATTGAAAATCTCATTAATTATTTCTGCAGAAAAATCGACAAAATCACTTTCCAAAATTAACTGAGACTGAGTGTAAAAATTTTTTTATACCTTTTAATATATCCAGCCAAAAAAAAAAAAAAAAAAAAAAAACTTATTTCAAAAAAGGTCTTAGGGTAGGTGCTCCAGTAATTGACATCTATCCCGAAATAATTAATAAATAAGAAAATCCAATATTTTACATATAAGAATTTTAACATTTTAAGTAAAACACTGGAGCATAGGGTGCTAATAACTGGTAAAATGAATAACTAGCTGTGTCAAACACTTGAATATAGGGGGCCAATTACTAATAAAAGGAAAATCTGGCAGTGTCAATTACTAGAACATTGAGTAGGTGTCAAAAAAAAAAAAAAAAAAAAAAAAAGTCAAATGTATATATTTTAACATACATATGGTTCTGGATGTCTTTCATGACATACGTATTAACTTAAGATTTCTAAAAATATTTTCTCATTACTAGAACATTAAAAACATTAGAGATCGCTCTAAAAGTGTACTATTAATACATTTATCATATATAGTTTTGAAAAACTTTAACCTGTGCATTGTGTGGACGAGGGTCAATTGCACCCCTCTCTTAACCTGTCAATCAAATGACGGGCGAATTGCACCCGACCTCCTTCTTTTGCTCTTTTAATCTCGGGCGAGTTGTACCGCTTGGGATTTTTCGGACGAGGGTCAATTGCATCCCTCTCTTTACCTGTCAATCAAACGACGGGCGAATTGTAACGATTTACTGATAAGTCATTAGGGGAAAAGGTTTCTAGTCGGGAGTAGGTTAGTTGCACCCGGATAATACCTAAACGGGCGAGTTGCACCGCTTACTCTCTGAACCAAGAGGTGAGTTGCACCGGTTACCACCTCGAACGAAGGGGTGAGTTGCACCGCTTAGCCATTTTTACAAAGGGGCGAGGTGCACCCTCCAAGATATTATTACATAATTTTTTTTATACATAATCGCATAATTTTCCCTTCACACTTTTCACAGGCTTAGGACTGTCATGGGCTAAAAACCCGTGGCGTGTTTAAAAAATTTGCGAATAATTTTTCTTTGTCTCATAGTGGTAATAAGTTTACCTTGTCTAATAGCCGAGCATATGCCCATTGTCTTTGAGAAAGATGATCATCTGTCGTCTTATTTTATGCAGAGGCTTTAATTTGTTTCCTTTAAATCTTTCTTTGAACTGTAGTAGGAAATAGCCTTTAAAAATTCAAATCTTGTAAGTTCTTTACTCGTATATTTTTGCTTCATTTTTTCCATGTTTTTCATTCTTTTTTCCAGAAATTTATTTGGTTGTTTTGTGATATTTATGCTATTTTTCAAAGCATTTACATCAACCTGTGTTTGCTTAATTACTTCAATAAAAGCATAAATATTTGGACTAGGTGCACTGAAATTGGCATTGAATTTTGCGTGAAACGATTCACAAGCGTTAGTTGTTCTCTCTCCGTCAATTGTATCCGAAGCCCACATAATTGGTGGAAATTTCGCATCTTCTGAAATATATGTATCAACCAAATAATCCATGTATTTTTCCAATTTTTCATTCTGAGGAATTTCCGACATGAATTCATCTACAAAACAATCAGCAACTTCCTCATGATTGAAATAAAGCAGTCCGAATGACCAACGTAGCCACTTTCCAATGTCAGAATTCTTGTCTTTATATTCTTTTGATAAACCAAGTTCTTGAATTTTTCTCCACCATGATTGAGATGCATAGAAACGACATCCTCTGATATTGCTTGTAGGCCATATTCTTTTAATTGCCGAATGAATTCCGATTTCAAAATCAGCGACAATATTCTTGGGCTCGAATTTCAATTCTAATTTTTCACAACACTCTGTCAGCAATACAAACATATCTTCATAAGTATATGTACTTTTGTTAGGCAAGAGAAAGTGAGCAAGTGGCATGTAGTGGCCATTTTCATTGATGTGCAACGAAAACATCTGATAAAAAAACTTTGGACAATGTTTGAATGTTCCATCGATGAATATCGTATCACTTTTACACAAAAATTGCAGATTAGAGGCGCTTGAAAAGCAAACGATACCTTTTTCTTCATTGTTAACTTGAAGCATTTCTTCCCAATGAAGCTACAGCAGAATGCACTTCTTTTGCGTTTTTGGGAAGGGGTGGTAATACTGCACGCCGTGCTCTACTCAAATTTTTTCTTATATATTCCATATCTTTTACATTGAATTCTTCTGTAAAACTTGAAGGTGCACCACTTATTTCTCTTCTAATTAATTTTTGTGGGCGTTCGTTTACTTCGTCTAAAGCTTTCCTTTTGACACTATTCGAGATGGCTTGTCTTTTCAAGTTTTTATCAAGGTCATGATTATGGTTCGCATCAGATTTTATAATAACTGTAACATTTCCATCCGTATAAATCTTTGCTAAACAGTTTCTTTTGACGCATCTCCATTTAACTCCTTCTCCGGTTTCATGCTGCTTGTAAAATTTGTAGTTACCGTAAACCATAAGCCTACGTCCTTTTTCGCTCAACATGAATTCCATTATTACTAACGAACTTAAACGCTCCTTGCGACTTAACGACAGCACACTACGTGAACTCATGACTATGTGGACGCGCGCAGCACATGCAAAACCCTGTCAGGCAACCCTCGGGCCTTTATTGGCTGATGGAAAGGGAAGAAAGGAACCTTTCCCCTAATGACTAGAAACCTTTTTCCCTAATGACTTATCAGTAAATCGTAACAATTCGCCCATCGTTTGATTGACAGGTAAAGAGAGGGGTGCAATTGACCCTCGTCCGAAAAATACCAAGCGGTGCAACTCGCCCGAGATTAGAAGAACAAAGGAAGGAGGTCGGGTGCAATTCGCCCGTCATTTGATTGACAGGTTAAGAGAGGTGTGCAATTAATCCTCGTCCTTCTAGTCATTTTTTTTCATTCCAAATTAGTAAATTTTCTACTTATTTGGTGTCTTAAAAAGCAGTATTTTGGGGTATATACTTTTAACTGCACAGAAGCGCATTTTTCTTAATTTTTTTCTTTTCTTATTTTTCTTTTCTTATTTTTTTTTTAAATTCCGGGGCAGATCATTGAAACAGGTAATTATTACCATTAATAGACAAAATTTGGAATTTTCCTAAAGCTTGTTCTGAAATATGTGATTATTTAGCCACAAATCAGTTAGGTACTTGCTCTTATTTTAGTATCTGGTTTGCTGAAATATGCTTTATATGTTTGCTACTGATTGCTGAAATATGCAAAGTTTTTCTTTTAAGAAACTTTTTAAAATCCTTCAACTTTTATTAAGTTAACTTTAAAATGCACATTTCGAACGCACATTTCTTGTTTTGTAACAATGTTACAAAAATCATTGTTTTATTTGAAAGCATAATTAAAAGGCTTACTCTTTCTCAAGATTAAAAAAAAAACAAAAAAAAAAATCTTGTTTCTTGTTTTTTTTTTTTTTTTTTTTTTTTTTAACAGAAGGAAAAAAAAAAAAAAAAAAAAAAAAACTGTAAATTTAACTAGCAAACAAACAAAATGCCTCTACAAAACTAAACTTAAAGTATCCATCATTAACAAAAGTGCTTTTCTGTTTTTGGTTTTATTTACTGTTTCAAATTTTGTTTCCTTCTGTTTCTCTTGACATGTTTTCACTTAGCGCGTAATGGCAGCACTTTCTCTCTGGTCACGTGATGGCATTTTCTGTGTTAGAAGGAATTTTTCACGTTGGCTTGTCCCCGCCCCCTCCCCCCTTTTGCTCAATGTTTCTCTGCAAGCCCAGTAACAAATGGAGATCTTTTGTTTTTAAGCCTTGACGAATTTCTTTACTTTTAGGATAAAGGGGGAGGTTCAAGGGTGTTCTGTTGTGCCCTATTCTTCCTAGAATTGTTAAATGAGTCATGAAGACTAAATTTCGTTTCCCCTGTATAGACGTAGTTTATTTTCTTTTGACCTAATCCCTTGCAGGCTATTATTATTATTATTGTTTTTTCTCTTGTCTTAATATGAACTGGAGAAAGTTTTTTTAAAGGGTACTTTGGATAAATAGCCCTCTTTTCGGACACCCGGAAGTAATTTGAGAGAATACCCAGTTGTTTCAAAAGAAACTGGAAGCTTAAACATTTATTATAAGGGGGGGGGGGAAGAGAGATTTGGAAAGTGTATTAAAAAAAATCTTAATTGATAATATATTATTACGTTATAGTTAGTTGCATTTTATCGTCTATGTTGACTTTAACATTTTCTTAAAGAAAATGAGTGTGTATGAATTCGGTTCGCCTTCTGCTTGCCCATTTATCTAGGCACCCCATCTTCTGCATATACAGAGACAGATCATAAATAAATATGCAGCCTAATATTTGTACTAGTACCGACTTGATACATAAACCATATATATTAGTTAAAATTTAGTTGATTCACCAACAGTTTTCTTTGAAACCTTGACACAATTGGGTATCATATCAATAAATTCCATGATCTTGACCTGGGAACTTTTTGCCTGCCATTCATGTAAACATTCCAACAGTTAACGGTAGAAGATGGTTTTAAGAACTTCCATTGCATGGTACGTTCAAGAATGGCTCATACATAGTCTAAGGAATTCATGTGAAGCGATTGACTGATCCATTTTTCATATGCCAATGCCAAGTATGATTGTTTTTTACAAGTTGTCACGGAACTTGATACTCCATAAAAACAACGAAAATTTTCTTAAGTAACAGATTCTACTATAATATGGCAATGTATTTTGCGCTGCTAATAGTGCCCGCGCATTCCTCTAATTCAGATCATACAGTGCTCCAAATGGTACTTCATCCATGCATTATGGGAAAACCACCCTGTTTGATAGTTGACTTTATACGGATATATGCTATTTAGGTATACTATGGCATGTTTACAAATAGAAATGGTATAAATTGCATTACAGTTTTGCTTCAGTGCCTCACAAAAGAATTTTGGTTCAAAACGATCTATGATAGTTTTGATAGATGAAAAGCCTTAGCTGAGGATTCCTACACACCAGTCCAACTCCATCACATTTACATAAAAAGAAAAAAAAAGTGGAAAAAATGCAGAAAAAAAAAAAAAAAAAAAAAAAAAAACATAAGAAAAGAAAAAGAAAAACCACACACACACACTTCGCAATCACAAGTGGAAGAAAAATTGCAGGTTTGCCACAGGCTACTAAAAGGCAACTATTTGCAACTATTTTCAGCCTGAGAAGACTATGGCAACTTTTTTGACCCAAAAAGCTTGAAAAAGCAACTATTTTTACAAAAAGGCAATTATTGGGAGACTATTTTTCACCTTTTTCAAAATTCTTCCAGAAATATCAGGAAAATCTTTCAGAAAGAAATATTTTTTATTCATTTTATAAACAATCCCATATCTTAACCATTTAAGCTAGTATTTTGGTCACTAGGCTATTATTTAGGCAACTATTTTAATGCTTCTAGGCTACTAAAGCAACTATTTTTGTTCTATTTCTTTTGTGGCAACCCTAAAATTGACACACACATGTAATAAAATGGAAGAAAATTATTAAAATCGAGTGAAGTTAAGGCGGTCTGAAGTCTCGTTATTGTCAGGGCATTCGGTTTCTTATGTATTGTAATAACTTTAACAATTTATACTACATTTTTTTTTTCGAATTGATTGGCCAGATTAAGTTTTAACAAGAGTAAAATGTAAGCAAGACAAGATTCTACTCTGGCTCACGTCTGTCAATTGAGCTAATCTCGGTCGATATTTACATTCACAAAACAAATGAAATAGAAATGAAAATTCCCGGCGTTCTTATAAACAAATTGTGCAGTCTGACAACAATTAAGATAATTCAGTTAGTAGAGTGTTGGATGTTAAACCAAACGGCTGATGTTCGAATCCTAGGCTGGTGTCTTTTCGTTCTTCTAAACATATAAATCGTCCAATCCATCAAAAGTAAAAAAAAATTACTGTGAAAGATATTTCTTTAACCCTTAAATGCCTGATTATTTTTTAAATCAATTTGAAAATGTTTTATTCTTACCTCTATTAAATAAATCACGGGAAAAATACTTAAGAAAAAAAAAAAAAATCATACTTTATCTTAACTATGGTTTACAGCTAAAAATCAATTTGTTGTCAATCCGCAAACCGGAGGCATTAGAGCTTCAACATTATTCTAATGCTACTTCAGAAGACAAAATTGGGTATACTGCCGAAAGGCAACACTCAGCATTTAAGGGTTAAAGTCTAATTTTAAAAAATTTATGCTTCTCCAAAACTAAAGAAATTAACATACATTCTTCAGGTGCACAAAGATATTTTTCTTATAGAGGTTATCCTTAATAATGTGTTTACAATACCGCACAAAAATATTCAGATACTAGCAAAATTAAGTAAAAAATTTACGCTTAGAAAGAGGGAGTTTACAAAACTTTCAACATTTTATTGTGAATTTTGGTGACAAACTAGCACTACATGAGACAAAGTGCATTAGAAGGGATTAAATAACCACATTTATTGAGGAATACTGAGTGGATGTTCGTATAGATCATATTACTTTTAGAAATTCTTTGCCGAATAAGTGGTATTATACAAAAATAACAGTCTGTCGAATGGTTTGTAGATTCGCTTCAAATCGTGGACACTGCAAAGGGACTTTACTACCATTAATTCAATTCAATTACAAAATTTACTTACAGACTTTTTCCAAACAGTGTGATGTGTCCAAGATTTATTTTGATATCCGATTTGACCACTCAAACAATGAATGTGTAGCATTTCAATGAGTAGCGATATAGTTTGTCTCTGAGTAGATAGTTACTTCCCCACAAGCATAGCAAAAATTGTCAGGCCCCGATCATGACTGTTTGGGGCCCTGGGCAAGGCAAAATTAGGGGCACCCTCGAAACTGTTGCAACATCATTTATGTCCGATAGATGATCAGTCGTATGAACAATGCATAAACAATATTTTCGAGGCTAGATATTTAAATATGTTAATGTTTTTTACATTTTCAGTTACTATTTATGTTAGCTACAAACAGTTGAATATGGAATGGATTTGTTCTGCTGATCCCTTCATGATATCCTAACCGACAGGCGACAATAAAAAAGCACTCTGTAGTATGTTTAACTTACACTAAACAAGAACTGTAGAACTGATATATAAATTTAGTAGTCATAGATTTGCCAGCTTTGGATTATCGCTCTACTGCCATTGTTTACACACTAGGATTAATTACAGCGGGATTTACTGATTAAAATGAATTTCGAACCATTTCAAACTCTCTGCCTGAACGAACCCGGCATATGTTGATTCAAGGCCCCACGATTTAAGGAATTAGATGAGCCAGCAGATGTAGAAAAAGCAAAATATATCAAGAATGAAAATTCTGTTTCAGCGAACATTTGATATTTTTTAAAGATAAATTTCATATATGTAAATATATATAAAGATTTGAATTTTTACTGAAATAAAAGGGAATATTTTGTAATTTAATATTAAAGATTTTTGTGGCCTCTCAATGTCCGGGGCCCTCTGGGCAAAGTCCCGGCATGCCCGTGCGATAATATGGGCCTGAAAATTGTCAGGGCTGTTTAGGGAAACTCGAGGCATTCTAAAACAGCAAATAAATATCCCCAAACTTTAAACGGTAACGAGAAATTAAATGAAACCCTAGAACATATATTTGACTAGACAGCGGATACTTCACCGAAGAATGTAACCAATATGAAAATTCTCTCTGTGACAGAATTTAATTTAGTACGACAGGACTATTTATGGGCGTGGCCGTGGTACACTGTGACATGTCTCGAAACTTTACCATAATCGGTAAATCAATGAAAAATTTTTAAAGTCCGAAATGAAAGTGGGCGTGGCCAAGCTATTCTATAAAATACGTTGTAATATCTCTAATATTGAGAAAAAGACGAAAATTTTCCAAGTATAGGTGGGCGTGGTCTAGATGGGCATGACAAAAGTGGCCGTGGCTTATAAGCCCTATAGTATTATTTGGGAGGCTTATAGGCTATGCCCCCTCAGATCCCCCATGGTGGTTAATCAAATGGTAAAATTGGATATTGCATGCATTTTGGCATTTTCGAAGTGGAACACTATAAATTGGTAACGAAGCAAAAATAGTCCTGTACTAAAAAATCACATGACGAGTGCTTTTCAAGTATTCACCAATGAAGCGTCACTTGTCACGCCCTTCAACGAACTTTCGGACAAGGGGTGTCATAGATTTTTCGCTGTGTCATCCAATTACGGACGGATCTGGCCATTTCACTGGTCATGTGATCGATGAAAATCATCGCTACTCTTTGAATAGGAACTTCAGTATTGAATGCGCTCTCTAGTCATATATATGCTCAAGGAATGAAACATTTACAGTCGAACCTCGTTAACGTGTCACGTCTCAAGGGGGATAAAAAATTTGTTCATGTTATCAGTAGTTCATGCTATCAGTAGCTAATTTTCATATAATTAAATTAAGCTTCATTTTGACGGGATTATGGAAACAGTTCATGTTAAAAGTAATTCACTTTAACACTTTCGCGACCGCTGACGTAGATTCACGTCATTTGAAAATCTGTAACTCCGCCACTGGGCATTTCTTTCACAAGTTATACCTTATTCCCTTCTCAGAAATATACCCCATAGTCATATTTCTACAATCAGCATACTAGGTTACAAACAATTTGATTAGAAATAATATAATGTATATCTATATATAAATGTGAATACAGAAAATTTTGTTCTGAAATACTGTAACTAGGAGAATGACGCCCACAGGCAGACCGTACTGTCATAAAGACAAAAGCATGCAGTCGTGAAAGTGTTAACAGTGTTCACGTTAACGAGGTTCGACTCTATTTTTATAAAATCGAATCGAGTAACAGTTGTAATCTCTTTTATATTATATTAGATTTTTTTTTTTCTATTAGCGTTTGCACATGTTAATTTTTTACTACCCAACATTTACTGCATTACAATTCTCTACAATAAATGCTTGTAAAAAAAGAAAGCTAGAGCTAACTTTTTACTTTGATGATCATTTTTGTTTCCAGTTGCATCGAATTCGGAAATTCCGCTACTTTTATTTAATTTACAATTTTGTTGTTGGACAATGTAATTCGCAAAGAAAAAGCTTATCAGAATCTCTTGTAGAGATAGATGTGTTATTGGCAAAGTATTAAACCAGTGATGCCAGATGGTCGAAAATTATTTCCCCAAACAGGTCTTCAAATTTCCCCAAATCAGGGTTTTTTTTTCGAAAAAATCCCCAACTTGATTTCTACTAAAAAGGGAAAATAATAAATTTTTCAAAAAGAAATATCAAGCAGATTTTTCTATGATTTAAGCTCAGATTTTTCCCCAAATGAAGGCAATTTTTGAAGGAAATCCCCAAATAACAATAAAGCTATTGAAAGTTTCTACTCGTAGGGATAAATCATTACGTTGCCAACATTGACAGAAAGTTGAAGAACTCCCCAGATTTGTCCCCAAAAATTTTAGAATTCCCCAAAAAAGTCCCCACAAACATTTGGACCCCAAATTTGTCCCCAGAAGCCTCAAAAATCCCCCAAAATGGGGACAAAATCCCCAATCTGGCATCACTGTATTAAACGCTCATTTTAATTCCTCAGAATTGGAATGTCTATAACTTTAATGCATGAGTGGCTGAAAATGTCTTCGTGAATATTCGAGAAAAGTTTTAACCAATGCTCTTTAACCATTACTTGCAAACTAGAATAATTGCACTTCATTCAGCGATATTTCTCGTTATCTTGGAGCGATTTGAAAGCTGCGGGGAGAAATCCAGCAAATTATCCCAGCTCTGTTCAGACAGGAAAGTTTACTGGCGAGTTGGATTCTCTTAGATTAAATTCTATATTGGTTCGTCCTACAGCTGGGAATTTATATTCAAATTTTGAAGTATTTATCGGGAAATCGAATGGATTGATTAGTTCGATTAACGAAAACGAATATTCAGTCGATGAAATTTTTGTTCCAGAATTCGGTTTTTCTGGGACTGCAGCCAGAGACAAATTCTATTGATTTAACATTGATATCACTTCCAATGGGAGAAATTTCCATTTAAATAGGAAAATTATGTTTATGTTAACAAAATAATTTTAACGATTTCTTTCTTTCTTTTTCTTTTTTTTTCTTTTTATAATTTTAAATGAAATAAATTATCTTACTGAAAAATGTGTTGTTAACAAAAATGTGCCAAAAGTAATAGTTAAAGTTGACGAAAATTATAGCATGTTCCGACCTTAAAATTTTTTTCCTTTATATCATTCTATTCTATACAACACCGTCATCTAACGGTTTACATGTATACATAAAGATTTAATTGACATAGCTTCTCCCGAAATAGAGCCTTAATTTAAACTGAAAAACTTGAAGCGTAGCTGCGCAACCTGTCAGCCGATATGCATCTAAATTGAACAAGCATAGTTTTTCATAATGACCCTCTCACTTAGCATATTTGGTGCATTTATATTCTCAAATTTATATGCACTTTAACGTAAATGAGTGCCTATCAATTTTTGATCCAAATCGCCCAACAGGTAGCGTTGCCATCCTGTTTCTTCATAATTTTTAAAATGTCAGTTTAAGACAAAATTTCGTACAAACATGCATAATGAGAAATGCTCTTAACCCTTCATAGTGAAATAATAAAAGTATTTATAATATTTATAATCACCAAGGGAAAAAAAAATTGTATATGTAAGACCATCTTTTCTCACCATCTACGGGCGTGAATTTTCAATATGGATTATCATTCAAAAGACCTCATTAAAACAAATGGTTGAATCACGTATATGTGATAATTTAAAACGAAGTTATTTATTTATTTATTAAAAAAAATGAATTTTCTCCGATGTCATTTGTAGGGCACAAAATTTCACTTTCTACCTACATTCAGTGTAATACTTCTCTGAGATTAAAATCATCTGCATTCATCATGGAATAAATAATAATCGTGGTGAATAATTTGCACTGCGTTGAATTTGTACAGGAAAATGTAGAAAAATGTTTTAGGATGGCCACAGTGTATCATAGATATAGTAGTATATATAGATCTATCATCCCCATGTTATCGTAAAAAAATTTTTGATGCCGAAAAAAAAAAAAAAAAAAAAAAAAAAAAAAGCTTTGGAATCAGCCATTAAGTGGTATTGAGAAAAAGAAAAAAGAATTTGAAACTGCATCTGGAGTTTTTTATTCGCCTTTAGTAAATAAATTATTCATAAATTTTATTTGCTGAAATATTCTTGTGTATTCCCGTGTGTATTCACTCGGGGAAAGACGGCCATATTTTGGTAAAATCGCCGTCTTTTCCTAAGTGAAAAGGAATCACTTTTTTCTCCCCAATGATCAATCTATATATTATTACTATATCTATGCAATGTGTATGTTTTGTCGTTGCAATCAACTTGTTTTTCACTCTTAACGAAAATTTTGCTTAAAACGATCAAAATGTAGCCTTGAGAAAACACGTTTTATAGTTTTAATGAAATATTTTCTTTAGTGAATTTGAAAAAAAAAAAAAGTTTTAGTGAAATTTTTATTTTTGTGGGATTTTCATGCAAAAATTCGATTTTAGCATTCACCTTATTTTTTTCTTTAATTTCAAGCTAATAATGTTTCATGGCTATATTTTTAAAGGGCTTCTTTCACGACGTAGAATTTTGGAATGGTCAATCAAATAGCTCCGATTGTCTATTGGCAAAAATTTGGATACTTTAGTTTAGTGCTAGTAATTCATATAGTTAGTATCATAGATATAATAATTTATATAGATCTATCATTCCATTGTTATCATACAAAAATTTTTGATGCCGAAAATTTTTTTTGGCATCAACCATACAGTGGTATTGAAACTTGGCAATTTTAATAGAATAGAATGTTGAAGAATTTTCAAAATGTCGAAATATTGCGTCTTTTAGTTCTTCTAATAAATTTATGAAAAGAAATGGATAAGTTATCATAAAAGTAAATTATATTTCACTAAATTATGAAAAATATAATTTTTATAATCAGTTGCTTTGTTATTATTATGAAATAAAAACTGGTTTGATTTTTCATGGAATATGTTTTTTAAAATTTGTTATTTTTTAAAATTTTATATTGGTAAGTAATGTAGATAATTAGTAAGTAATATAGAATTTTCAAAATTCTTTTAAATATAGTTAGCAGCGGCGTAGGTAAAGAACGTTAGTTTTAGTATATAAAAAGAGTTTAACTTTTAAATATTAACTAAATTAATAAATATATAAAATAAAAAAATATAAATGAATCTGAAATTGTATCTGCAGTTTTTCATTCACATTTAGTACATAAATTATTCATAAATTTTATTTTGTAAATTATCTGTGTGTATATTCACTCGGAGAAAGACGACCATATTGTGGACTTTTCTCCGAGGAAAAAAGAATCAATTTTTTCCCCCAATGATCAAACTATGTCTTATTACTATATCTATGGCCAATGTGAGATAGTTAATGTCCGCGAACTTTATATCAAATTTAATTCATGAAGTGTGTGGGAGATTTATTTATTTTCTCCATGGTCTTCTTTTCTGTTTGTATCTAAGCAATCCAAGTAAAAATGCAAACGATAATTAATCTTACTGTAACTGTTTTCCCCTTAAATAGAAGAAAAATGAATGTTGTTTTTTCTTTCATAGCGTTGTAGTATCTATGGAGTTTTGTTTTCGCGAAAACTGTATGATAAACTTATAAATAACCTTTTAGAAAAATTTTATATTGTGACGTAAAATAGTGATTGACTTGTATATTTGAAAATTCTTCCTTTGCAAGTAACTTTTTTGACGCAAAATTATTATTGAAGTATTAGTGCAATACAAAACCAAAAAGATATAAGTATTAAGGTGACAATCAGGCTTAATTTTATCCTTCATTAACGAGAAATGCAAAAGTAAGAATATCAGAAATAATTCAAATTCTTTTCTTTTATAAATAACTTATATACATAGCACCTTGTACCATTTTTTCACGTAGGTAATATTAAATAAACAAGAGAGAAAAATACGAAGAGGACATTGTAAAAACGTACGAATAAATAATTATTAATAAAAAAAAATTGACGTCCTTATATTATTTTACTACCTGTGCATAATTGGATTTTGGTTCGCTTTGGCACTCTACAGTTTTTATTTTTCTACACTAAGGCTACACTATTTAAAATGTATTGTGAACCACGAAGAATACATGTGCTTGTATCAGGTTTTGAAAGGAGGTGGGCAATGTATAACTCTGAAATTAAAAATTAAATAGGAAAAAAAAAGTTTACTGCATTTAATTTTCTTTAGTTTAATTCTGTTAAATGATTATAATATTGAATCGTTATTAAGCATGTATCGATATACTGGGCTAGATTAATAAATTGCTGGGGCTATGCTAATTGTTTGATTTAAGATCCGATCACGCGTATTCTATGAATCGGATAATTCATGGATGAACTCCTTTTTTCCCGGACATTTCGATCTATTTCAGCGATACATTCAATGGGATGGAAGGGGGAGCGAAAAAATGGAAATGTGATCCCAATAACTGCATTTCTGCGATACTTCGGGATCAATAGAGTTCGTTCCGTTGCTCACAGAAAAATAGTGTGTGAGAGAGGGGAGCATCGTGAAAATGTTTATATATTCATACAATTTCCGAAATCATGTCTGGGAGGTTCTGATTTTTGGGGCCCATTTTTATGAGAAACAAAATATATTTGAGATATGGTGGAAAAAAAAAAAAAAAAATCTGGGATGACTCCACTTGACTTTCCGAACTTTGAGAGTAATTAACAGTTTTGTAGATAAAGTAAAGAAAGAGGAGTTGTTAAACAAACAAAAGAGAGAAAACCATAATAGAGTGTTTGTGTATTTTTCTTCATATATTACACGATGTTTTATTTAACGCTACTGAACTTTGAGCCCATAAGATCATAATGATAGAGAATTTTTCGTTGTGTCCCTGTAAAATCTATAAATGCTAGGTTCACCAAAATGCTTATATTTAGTGCAACAGGGATTTATAATAAATTTTCAGCTCAATTGAATAAGGCGTTTAGATGCTATCGTACTTTTAAAAATTCGGTCCCATAGGCCATAATGATAAAGAATTTTTCCTAGTGTCCCTGTAAAAAAATCTATGAGTGCTAGATTCACCAAAATCTATAGGGTTCCTACTATGGTGACTTACAATATACGTACTAACTTTCAGCTTAATACACACATACACACAGACATACATACATCATCGTAAAAATAGTGGAAACGGACTCAAGGGACCTCGAAACGTATAGAAACATCAAAATCTCAAATTAGGATTTTTGACATGATTACAATACTTTCCTCAATGTAGTGTTCGGAAAGTAAAAATTATCATACTAATAATAGTCAGCTAAAAGACCTTATTATAATACAGTGAAATCTGTAAAGAAATCTACAATTTGAGAATTTCTCCATCTTATGAAATTTTTCTTCGAAGTAAGAATACCTAAAGAATTTCTCAGTGAAATAATTTCGAAATAGCGAAGCGCATTCGCTAGTTAACATTTTTTGATTTGTGAACAAAAATATTTTTTATTTTATTTTTCAGAAACATTTTTTCGTATAGGTTGATTAATAGAAACAGGGCGAATGAGACTATACGATGCAGATAAAAATTCAAACGACCATGAAGCTGATATCAACAAACCTTCACATGCTGATGGTTTAAATTTTGATGTATAGTTCGACTAAGAATACAGTTAAACGAAAACATCCCTGAAGAAGTTGCTAGACTAGTAAAAATAATCTGGTGTGTCACTCACACGACTTTCTCTTACCCTGAAATTTAATACTATAAATACTGGTTGCAGATTAAGAGGTAAGATAACGAGTACTGTTATGTAAACCTGTGTTAAATAATTCAAATTAGGCTTCAGAAGAGTTTTATATGATAATTAGTTCTGTGTGTGTGTGTGTGTGGGGGGCTTCCGCCCTCCTCAACCCCCCGTTTCGTTAATGCACCTACATTTATATAGAATTTAATTCGGTTATTAAAAAATAATTATGTTTTTAAAAAATAATTTATTAAAATTATTATTAAAAAAAATATCTTTTATGATAATTCAGACGATTTCCATATTAGAGAAGTAGTATAACACTATATATATAAAAAAAGTTGAATTTATTCTCAATATTACATGAAAAAAAATAAAAATAATTAAAAATGAAAAAAATCGATAACTTTATTTTAAATTATCGCAGATCGATGGTTCAACCATTCGTTTTAAAGGTATTGGCGAGCTCTTTTGAAAGATACCCATCATGAAAATTTACTTCTCTCGAGGGGGGAGGCGGGGCTACTACATACACAGTTTTTTTTTTCCCCAGTTGACTGTCTCTATTACAAAAAATATATATTCGTTTATTTGGTTTAGTGCAGTGCATTGATGTTAAACTCGACTTATCAGCACTTTCCCCCATAGATGTAATGTATGGAGGGACTTTCCCCCAGGGGGGGGAGGCGAGGCTCCTACATACACAATTTTTTTTTTCCTAGTTGACTATCTCTATTACAAAAAATATATATTCGTTTCATTTTGTTTAGTGCAGTCTAGATGTTAAACTGTACTCACCTGCAATTTCCCCTATAGACGTAATGTATTTGAATACTTTTGAGTGTCCCGGTACACGAACCATTTGCTTCATCTCAACGAAAAGCTTACTGTAGCATCCTTATAGGATACACATATAGAATACCGAGTTTGGAATTTCTGCTACTATTTGTTCTTGAGATATGCGGATAACAGACAGACACATAGACCATTGGCTAAAAACATGATTTTCGTATTCAGGTGACCTCAGAACATGTCAATGTAACAAAAACTCACGTTCGAAAATTTGACCCTAAAACAATACTTTCTCGACCCCTATGAGTAAGAGAAAGTAATTAAAGAAAAATGAAAATGTTTGAGGTCACCTTGTAAAAAGGAATGCTTGAAAACGCGTTTTGACTCTAGTGTGTGGTTATGGTTTTAATTATCTGTGTCAATTTTTATGAGCTACCGCATATATTCATAGAAATATAACGGTTTCTTTGAAATAGTTAAAAAAAAAAACCCGCTTTTTTTTAAGGGGGTCTGGGACACCAAATTTTTATTATTATTTATTGATGAATTGCAGTAATTATTTTTTCTGAAATTGAAGTTTATTTGACGATTAATTTAAGCAAGAAATAATCTTTAAAAATATTTTAAATTTTTGATAAATTTAAAATTTGTTATATCTCATGAACTAATGGTTCAATTTACAAACTTTTTTCACCTTTATATACAAAAAAGATTTATCTTCAATTTGTCCTCAGGATTTCTGATTATAATAATAAATTTTTTAAATATTAATTTTAATTTGAAAAAAAAGTACTTATTTCATGCATAACTTTTAGCTCGACGTGGTTTACCAAAAAAGTTTTGCTCCTAATTAAAAATCCCGAAGACAAATTGAAGATAAATCTTTTCTATATATAAGGATGAAAAACGTTTGTAAATTGAACCATTAGTTCATGAGGCACAACAAATTTTAAATTTATCAAAAATTTTACATTTAAAATTTTTAAAATTTTATTAAAATTTTTAAAATTTTATTTAATTTTTTTAAAAGATTATTTCTTGCTCAAATTCATCGTCAAATAAGCTTCAATTTCAGAAAAAATAATTACTGCAATTAATCAATAAATAATAATAAAAAAAATTTGGTGTCCCAGACCCAAATGCAGGGTATATGCAGGGTATTAAACCATGTGCAAAGGCGAGCATGTTTACTGAATAATTTTTTAACCACTCATGCGCAAGTTTTAAAGAAATTTCATTTGCATAATTCAATAGCCAAAAGCATTGAGCTCCTTATATGAAAATCTCAAATGAATATCATGTACATTTAAAAAGTTTTTACGCAATAGAATGATCTAATATTTAGTTCGTCTTAAAGAAAAAGAAAAAGCTAAGCTAATAGTATCATTTGCCTTCTTTGTCTTTTAAAGGATTGTAAGCACTATACACACGAGTTTTTGGGAAAAAAGACTCAGCCGACGAGTGCGACCTAAATTTGAACCCGGCACTTCTCGTTTATCAGCTCCAGAGCAGAACCTCTCGGCCACTGGTGTGGTGGGGCTTTAAATTCATTTTATAAAATTATATTTTGTAAAAGAAAAGTTGAATTGTGTTATAAGAGGCTCTTGAAGTGGAGAAATATGCCTGATTAATCGCTATTGTATGTAGTTTTCTATAATAGTTTTTGTAAAACCACATTAATAATATTTGTATATTTTATTAACAATTTGACATAAGTTAAATTGTATTAAATTATTTTATTAAACTAACAGTTCTATTGGCATTTTTATGCCTACCTCCCTTTCCTAAAAAAAATCTATCTTAATTTGCTTAATTCGTAGAAGTTGCAATTTTTAAAGTGAAGTATTTTTGACACTACCTACACCAGAATCTGTTTCTTGATCGTCTGTAAAGCAAGTTTAAAAATATATGAGATATGTATAAAATACTGGTATTGAGTTTGTACAGGAAGGTTGTATTTGATAACTTTAGTCTTCATCCACGATTATTTTGCCCATTTGAGATCTTAGAATCCGATGTCATCCCGACGTATACTGATAGTTTTGCCATTAATCGATTTTACCAATAACGGGAAAAGAGATGTTGTTAGAATTTTTCACCTTGCCATCATCTGTTTCCGATACAATTTTCTAGTCTATCTTTTTATTTTTCCCGAATTCCGTTCCACTGATGAGTAGCGGAGGGTGGGGGTTAAAAAACGAAGGTAATTTATATTGGGGTGATTCGATTTGTGTCCGATTGTTACTTTTTCTCGAATTTAGAAAGACTGCCTTTTCTATACACTGTCAGGTTTAATTAATCGAAGGTTCGGTTTTTAAAATTTAGATTTCCCATGTTGTTAAAGCAGGGCTCTTGTGTTCGTATTCTGTCAGTAAAAAAAAAAAAAAATAGCATTTTATTCCGGAAACAGATGGCAGATTTTACTGACATTGTTTGAGAGAGTAAATGCTTGGTCACTGAAGGTATTTTGCAAGTCGTTTGAGATTTTCCCTTTTGGGTGTCTTCAAGAATTTCAAAATATTTAAAACGGCCAGAAATTCATAAAAGGATTTGGAATCTTTATGGTACATAATTGTTGAAAAAAAAAAGTTTGAAATATACTGCAAATATGTGATGCAAATGACTAATTTTTACAAGAAGTAAAAAACAATTAGGATAACCAACTCT
The DNA here is from genome assembly GCA_963930645.1 of Salticus scenicus. Classification (NCBI taxonomy): domain Eukaryota; kingdom Metazoa; phylum Arthropoda; class Arachnida; order Araneae; family Salticidae; genus Salticus; species Salticus scenicus. The sequence continues at coordinate 398,921,780 of OZ005649.1, read as the reverse complement.
GTTGGCGTTAGCACGATATTCCAAAAGACCGGTTTTGAATCTTGGCCCCATTTTTGCTTTTGTCAAAACGAATTCGACCTTTCCATCAAAATTACTTGTAGTTATAGTTGTTGTTGAATATTTGTTTGCTAAACTGAATATTGATTACATGGAAATTTGTTAGGTGCGCAGCATTAATGGACTCTTCCCAGTTTCGTCTGCTCAATCATGTGATAGATGAAAACGAAAAATCGAATTCTGAGAATCGAATTCAATTAAATATTGTTCTCAAGAACAAATATGTTAATGTTTAATATAAAATAAAATAAAAGTAATATTGTGCATTTGTAAACAGTAGAATAGTTGTATTTGTAAATTTAATAATTTTTTAAAAACACTTTATGTGTTTATTTATTTTCAACTGTAAGAATCGATTTTTGTATATTCTAGTGTAATTGTTACATTAACTGATCTACCAATAAATAATAGCTCGTTCTTGTGGAATGTTTATGGATTATAATTTCAAATTTTAAAATGTTTTCATTTAATTTAATTGCATAAAGGTGTTACAACAAGTCAATTAACTTAGTTACTGGTCTAAATGGATTTGCGCAGTACGACATTGCACTGTCAATGATTTAAGTACCAAAAATCAAGAGTATTTAACATGTTCTTCATGAACATCAATAACAAATATAAACTAAATGATGATTGTAAATGTATACGGCAAACAAAAGAGGATGAATAATGATATAAAATGGATTAAAAATGATGATGTATAAAAAAAATAGCACAGATTAAATACGATTGATCAAAAATAAGAATAGAAAATATGTTAATTCAGCAATCGCTATAGATAAACAAGAGTTCGTCTGCTATTTGTTTTTCATCATTCATGTGACCTCTGACGTCAGATGGGAAGAGCCCATTTGTGCAATAAATTTCTACTGCAAAATTCGTAATGTACTCATTCGCTGCCTGCTTATCGAATTCTTTAATATTTATACCTTTACTAAACCGATAAAAATCTTGCAGTGAAACTTTGTCGTGTAAATCGGTCTACCTTTTCTTTTCCCGCTCAAAATGAAACAACGGAAGATCTTTTCCGTCCTGGGCAACTCCTCTTTCTCTCTCTCTCTCATTTGCTAAGGAAAAATTTAATTTCGTGCTATGGAGCCATTTTTATAAAAAGTGCCCTTTTCATTTAGAAGCTGGCTTTGAAATGCGTCCGTGCTACGCGGGCAATTAAGAAGAACCGGGTGCAAAGGAAGGAAAAAGTTAAATTTGAACTGCGTAAAAAAGAAGAATACTTAATTAAGGCTGTACGCATTCAAGGCCTGCCTCCTTTTATTAAGGCACGTAAAAGTGTGAATGGGCTGCTATCGAATTTATGCATTAATTTACTGCGAACGCAAACCTTACTCCTGCTACTCGCAGAGTCACGGTTGTATATATTGGCTTTTTCGGAGTTTTGTGTTATGGAAAGGCTTAGTGGTGAGATTTTGATCTCTTCCTCAGATGAGCCATTTATTCCCTTAATTTTTTTTTTTTTTATCATGTTTTTATTAACTTCGATTCTTGTTTGTGTGTTTGTCCGGTACAAATCTTGCAACCGATTTTTAGCTAACTTCCCTACTAGCTAGACATTTGAAACTTTCATAATAGCTCGGAACCTGATGATAACACAATACTTCGAAGCCCGATTTTCGAATTTTCGATTACCGTAATTTCTGGTAGATAACCCCGAGGTAAGATGTGTCATTTCTCCACCAGAAATTTTATTTAATAGAGAAATCTATACTTTTTCGAAGGAAGAGCTCGTACAAATGTAAATTTATTTAACAATTGAAATTTCTGGTGCAAAACTGAATTATATAACCTGCGGGGTATCTACCAGAAATTACGGTAGTTTTCTTTTAATTAATTAAAATATGTTAATAATAACCTCCTAATAGCTTTAAAGAATAGCCATTAAAATATCAGCTATAATTTAATCGTTGCCAAAAAAAAAAAAAAAAAAAAAAAAGAAAGAAAATACAAGTTAATTTTTTTTCGACATAAAAATAAATACATTTAATTAAACGTGAATGTTAATATATATATATATATAAAGTTAAATTATACACCTCCACAAAAATGAACGTCATTATCACTTTAAAAATCTTATACACATTGATGAAGTGCTAATGTAGTTCTATAGCTATGATTCCACAGAAAAATTAAAAACATGGTATATAAAATTTTTTTTATCTTATAATTATTTTTTTTTTTTCCAGATGCACGATTTTATGTTGTACAGATATAATGTTAAAGAAATGTTTCATTAAGAAATCAGATTTTCTATTTAAACGATAAAGAACTATTTGGTAACGATACCGGTCATTACCTGAACTAGACAACCATGCCTGTGGCAATAGAAATTACGTCTCTAACTAAACAAACAATGAACAATTAGCCAGGGAGAAATCTGACGTGTCCGTATAAAAAGCTAGAATATAACGTTTAATATAGTACAACAAAAGGCGTACCATTTTGTCATAGTTCATAATTACTAGTATTTTTATTTTCCGAAAAATACATATATAAGAAAAGTATTATAATCGTGAAAAAAATTCAAATTTGAGATTTTGGTGTATCTAATACATACTGAGGTAACATGAGTATTTTTGCTATTTTTACGGTAATGTGCGTATTTGTGTGAGTGAACACGATAGCATCTTAACGCTTCGTTCAAATGATCTGAAAGTTGGTACGTAGGTTATAGGTCGGCGTAGCACAAACTGTATAGGTTTTGCTGAATCTAGCACTCATAGGCTTTTTTACAGGAACACAACAAAAAATTCTTTATCATTATGATCTATAGACTTAAAATTATTTGAAAAGCAAAAACGTTAAGTTAAACAACATACTGTTTGCCGAAAAATATTCAAACACCCTATTATAAAATTTTCTTTTGTTTATTGAACGACTTCTTTTACTTTAATTTATTTAAAGAACCCTTAATTATATTTAATGTTCGGAAAGTCGAGTGGAGTCTCTCCAAATTTTCTCTCGTTAATACAGGGCCACACACTAAAGAAATTTGATATGTTAATGCTATGGTTGAAAGTGGCTTGAAATGCCTTTTAAATTCTGTCATGCATTTATTTTTTTTATTTTTTTTTTTTTTTCCGGTGCTAAATTAAATGCTCTGTTTGGTGTAAATGTGATTTATATATAACAATATACAGGGCTAATTAAAACGAGTCGAATAAGTCTGAAAGAATGGTATGCATGGCAATTCTCTAAATAATTTGAAATAAATTCGAAACAACTTTGAATGTTTAATGAATGTCGCTACTGTATTCAAATGATGATTGAGGGGAGGGGGGAGTTGTACAACCCTTATACGAAACTTTTCTCAAATAAAATTGTTTCTAAAACTGTTTAAAATTGTTGTTTTAAACAAACTAGAAATGTTCAGATACAATACCACATATCTTTAGACACGTGAAACTGTAGTAATTATTGCCATTGCAGAGGTTAATACAGATCGATTTTACTACCGTTTTTGGGTACCTTCACAAAAATCATACAGCTAAAATCGGTACTTTCACAAAAATCTTAGTCATCCCAGCAAAATCTGACATTTTAAATGAGCATATTTTCGAAGAAAAGTAACTTATTTGTGCATTTCTGTTGATGTGATTCACGAAGAAAGAACCATGCAGAATGTTGGTTTTTTTAATCTACGCACAAGTGTTTGCTACAGGCGAGAAACAGTGTAGCATAAGTAAACAAAACGATCCTTGAGTGTATCGATACAGACACGCTCTGGAGTTGTGGCCATAGTGTACTGCTTGCTAATTCGTCAGGTGGTTTGACGTTTTGATGATTCTATGGTGATGCGTCTATCCTCCCTCCCTGGTATAATTCATGTATAGTGCAGTGATACTAGCATGAATAAAAACAACTTACACACTCTCTCTCTTTACTTCAGATAGAAGTGAGTTTTGGCGAAATGTTTGATCTCTATATTCATTGCATTAGAAATAGTATGGAAAGAAAATTCATGTAACAAAAGACTTTTGTAACCCATTTTCTAACAGTGCTAATATTTATTTTACAACTTATGTAGGGGAGAGTGGGGATGAATGGGACATTTTTCATGTTTTTTATTAATAACGTTCACCATATGTAATTCAGAATTTTGTAACATTGCTCATAAGCACACTTCACTAATCAGTTACAAATAAACATACTAACTTTAATAAAAAGTTATTTTTAATTAATAATAATTTTCTTTTTTTTTTACATGCATATGCATTCTCCCATTCATCCCCACATGTGGAGATGAATGGGACAGGACTGAAGTTAACAAAGAAAAGAAAACAAAATGGAAAGTAAATAAATTTTTAAAGTTAAATAGGTTTATGTGATTTTATTACACACTATGAATTTACTGAAATTAACAAAAACTGATGTATTGACTGAAATTAACATCGAAAGGCAAAAGTCCTTTGGTTCGCACAGTTCCTAGTGCTCTAGGCTTTGGTAATTTAATCTAATAAGATTTAATCTAAAAATAAATAAATAAATAAGACACTAGAAAGATATAAATCATTATAATAGAGTACAAACTATCCAGATAATTTTTTTTTTCAGACTGATCGGGAAAAATAAGCATTCTAGTCTGTAGTACATTAATAATCACCAGGATTTATTTAATTAGCTTGATTGAAATTGTGATTTTAAACCAATTATTATTAGTTTTTTTTTTTTTTTTAATTATTGATATTATTGATTTAAGTTGCATTGAATATTCTAACTTATAATTTTTTTAATCATAATTATTATAAACAAAAATCGGAACAATTAATTTCAATCTATGTTTCTCTAAATCCATGCTATTTTTATGATTCCATGTAAAACTACTGAGCTACAGGTTATAAAAATATTGAAAATCTATTTACGATTTGTTTTAATATAATTCTTGTGTAGGATTTTAAATTAGCACATAGTGGGGAATGTCCCATTCATCCCCACCACCACATGATCATATAAAACAGGAAATATGTTTAATGAACTATTGTCAATATTCTTCTTGAATATCATAAACACAGTAAAAGATTATGCTTTTTCATCATATAAGAGTTATATTAACTTTAAGCAAATAGTTAATTTCTTAACTACTATCTAATTGAATCAGTAAAAGTTACTTTGGCAGTAGAAAAAGACACTTTAATTTTTTTCTGCCCTCCTATAGATAGCAAAACTCTGAAACTATACTTGATGAATGACCTCAGTACTGCCATATATCAGAAAAACTGTCAAGTTTCTGGTGCATGCAAAACATAAAAATTTTGCTACTGTCCCATTCATCCCCACTTTCCCCTATATATATACATACATACACACGCACAAACATATATATTTCAATAAATGAACATTCATTTTTTTTTTCTTTCAGATTTCTGATACATACAATTCGGGTTCTAGCTGGGTAAACCCGATACATGTAGGGCCATTATAAAAGCATCAATACATTTTATTAATAGCACATATTTTATTGTCATAATTTTATTTTCTCTTTTCCGAAATAAATAAATAAAATTATCTGGGTATCTCTTAAAGAAAGCCAATGCATCGCCAAATTACAAACGCACCAAATACTGATAGAAAAATACCTAAAGGGGGAAAAAAAAAAAGGTAAAGAGCAGAATGCTGGTATTAAGAGAGTGGAAAATAAGCATAATCAGAAGTGGCAGAAGGGGAATCGAGTGGAAACTCACTTATTTCACCATTTTTTAAGGCGTCTAAAAAAACAAGAAAGAAAACCAAATTATTATTTACCATCGACTTTGTTAGATTCCACCCTCCTTCCCTCTTCTCGCTGTATCGCTTACCCATATTATAGCCTTCCTTTTCCCAATTAAAGAGCATAATTAAGGAGTGAAGTGGTTTTAATCTCGAACCCCGTGCCTTACAGGAATGCTGGCACATCCCTCTACCCTCCCATTCCTAATTAAGGACCCTCTTAATTAAGGTGGAATGATTTGGGAATAAAATTCCTCTTCCCGAGCGAGACGGTTCATTGTGTTCTCCCCCCCCCCCCTTGCTCCGGAAGTTTGTTTCTAATGCGATTTGTGGATTCGAGTTGTTTTGTGGGTCTGTGTGTGTTCGGGGATATATTTCAATTAAGTTTGTAATTCAGATCTGTTTTGTCGCCGGCGGCAATCGCAGCGCGATGTCTCTCGAATGGGGCTGAAATTGTTTATAATATCGCCTGATGATGATTTAAGGGAACCAAAAGTGGATAATTGGATGGGCTAAGCCATCCAATTATCACTAGTCCACAAAAAAATATTTTTTGGGGGTAACGGAAATGAAATTAACTATTTTCAACTAATTTTGTAGTGCAGAATTCAAAAATAATAGTGAAAAATCTGTATCACGTACAGTTTTTTTCTTATTATTAATTTAATCTGTTACTGGAAGCAATGTACTAAAGTCTTTAGAAGACATGCATTATTACTATCAAAATTATTAATTTAGCTTGGGAATACTGTTAATATGGAGATAATATACGTATTGTAGACTAAGTAGAACATAAAAACATGGAAAATACACTAAAAGATTGAATTGTTATTATTTGTTATTTTAAACCCAAAATACAAAAAATAGGCTTTTTTACGTCTTGTGTTAAATGTCTACCTTGTGATTTTATTATGAACTAGCAGGCAACGCCCGCTTCGCTGGTCCCTATTTTTAAATGAATCGCTATAATTACTGAATTCTCAAAATTGTATTAATTTTTATCACGTGAAAAAAAAAAAAAAAAAAAAAAAACAGAAAAAAAATCTTATTAGGAAAAATGTCGCACCGGGTTCTCACTGCCTTCAGAAAAAATTCCCAAAATGCTCTAACTCTTATTTCTATTATTTTCCCCCTTCGCCCCCCCCCTCCCGTCTATCCTAATAATTTTAAAAATTCGAAAATATCCGCAATCGGTTTGTAGGTATCGAAAACCTCTATATACCAATTTTGAATGCTCTAACTCTATTCTATTTTTTTTTGCCCCTCTGCCACCCCTTCCCGGCCCTCCTAATAACTTTACACTTTCGAAAATATCCCCACTCGACTTGCTGGCCTCTAAAACCTATCTGTACCAATTTTGAACGGCCTAACTTTATTTCTGTTTGTTTTTGCCCACACCTCCCCCTTCCCGCCCCTCCTAATAATTTTACAAATTCGAAAATATCCGCAATCGATTTGTAAGTATCGAAAACCTCTATATACCAATTTTGAACGATCTAACTCTATTTTTATTTTTTTGCCCCCCCCTCTCCCCTCCCCCCTTCTCGCCCCTCCTAATAACTTTACACTTTCGAAAATATCCCCATTCGACTTGCAGGCCTTTAAAACCTATCGGTACCAATTTTGAACGGCCTAACTGTATTTCTATTTGTTTTTGCCCATAGCCCCCCCCCCCATACTGCCCCCCCCTTCCCACCCCTTCTAATAATTTTAAAAATTCGAAAATATCCGCAATCGATTTGTAACTATCGAAAACCTCTATGTACCACTTTTGAACGATCTGACACTATTTTTATTTTTTTGCCCCCCTCCCTCCCCCCTAAAAAAAATCGGAAAAAATCAAAAAATGAGTTTTTGGAAATATTTTCAAGAAGACACTTGGCGTTTTTTTTTTTTTTTTTTTTTTTTTTTTACATCTTTGAGCTATTACTTTTACTCGAAAATCCGTATTTTTCTAAATTTGCCTCCGACAATCATTTATACCCCCTTCTCCCGTTAAAATTCCAAAATCGCAGGAAACGATTTTTTCGTATTCAAGTCTAGTCTCCCCATCTGCAATTTCTTCACTGTGAAGTTATTTAGAGCCGAGTTATACTTATAAATGTGTTTTTGCCTTATGCGCCTCCGAAAATCATTTATACCCCCTTCCCCCTTTAAAAATCCAAAATTCCAAAATCGCAGAAAATGATTTTTTTTTTTTTTTTTCAAGTCTAGTTTCTCCCTCTGCAATTTCTTCACCGTGAAGCAATTTGGAGCCGAGTTGTGCTTATAGAGGTGGTTTTTGCCTTTTGCGCCTCCGAAAATCATTTTCACCCCTTTTTCCCCTTAAAAATCCAAAAAACCAAAATCGCAGAAAATGATTTTTTTGTATTCAAGTCTAGTCTTCCCATCTGCAATATCTTCCTCGTGAAGCAATTTGGAGCCGAGTTATGCTTATAAAGGTGTTTTTGTCTTCAGCAACTCCGATAATCATTTTCACCCCCTTCCCCCCAAAAAAATCAAAAATTCCAAAATCGCAGAAAATGATTTTTTTGTATTCAAGCCTAGTCTCCCCATCTGCAATTTCTTCCCTGTGAAGTAATTTGGTGCCGAGTTGTACTTATAAATGTGTTTTTGCCTTATGCGCCCCTGAAAATCCCATTTTTACCCCCTTCCCCCCTTAAAAATCCAAAATTCCAAAATCGCAGAAAATGATTTTTTTGTATTCAAGCCTAGTCTCCCCATCTGCAATTTCTTCACCGTGAAGCAATTTGGAGCCGAGATATGCTTATAAAGATGATTTTTGCCTTCTGCCCCCCCGGGGGGGAACGGGGGGGTATTTCGCAAAATCTCGTCTTAGTGAGCGTCAGGGTCCTGAAATCAACCTGCTCACTAAAAATTGTGACTCTATCTCCCATAGGATCGCCACAACCGTGTTGAGTCAGTGAATCAGTGAGTTTACTCTTTTATATATATAGATAGGTCACAAATGCAGCAAAACTTATCGGGTACGGTTTTACAAGTTCTACACTGAAAACTTGCCATTTTGAACATGAAACTTTAACTATAAAACAGCACAATCGTACTTAACAAAGAATATCTGTTGACTAGAATACCAGAAAAAAAACAAAACAAAAAAAAAAAAACAGATAAGGTACGAATACAGAGTTGCCAAACAGGGGTTGCCAGCAGAGAGGATGACCAGGAGGCAGGGTTGATAGCCCGAAAGGTTACCATGTGTGATACAGTCGGCAGCAAAAGTATCTGAGCACTAGCAATAATCCCTGTCTAAAGAGAGTACACTTAATACTGCTTTGTTAAATAAATCCTTGTCGAGTCATCTTCTTAGTCTAAGTCATCTTCATAGTCTAAGAACATGATTCGATGAAGATTTATTTAACAAAATGGTATTAAATGTACTTTTTTGATATCGGAATTATTGGTTAGTGCTCGGATATTTTTGCTGTCGACTGTATTGTAAAAATCACAAGAAAAAAATAGTGAAATTTGCCATTTTTTGATACTTTAACAAAAAAATGGAACAAACATGATTGCCAGAACTCTGAGTTGCCAGGACTCTGTGTTGCTAGCAGGAAGGGTTACCCTCCTGTGATACTGTGAAAATGATAAAAAATCGGGAAAATTGCCGTTTTCTGATACTCTAACAGAAAAATGTGACGTGGTGGGACTTTTTTACTTGCAGATATTTAAATAAAAATTGTAAATTAATAATAAAAATAATAATTTGGCCGTTGGTACCGAACCACTGTAGACCAGTGTTATAGACAAATTTGATTGAGCTGCAGAAAAATTCCTTCAAATATTGGAGTTCATAGATGATTAATAAAAATTTTTAGGTAAGCACTATAAACTGAAAAAAAAAAAAAAAAAAAAAAAAGAATCCTTGTTTTAGGTTGAAAACATGAAGCACAACACTTCATCAGGGAAAGAAGCGGTAAGCACAAGGCAGCATAGAATTAGTAACGTGCCTTTTTATTTACACGTGCTGGTGGTATATAATGATGATTGAAAACTTTACGCAATAATTGTTTCGATGCGAAATGATTGAGCATGGGTTTTCAGTACATGAAAAGATGTAGGGCAGGGACGTGTTTTTCCTGCGACACTTGTTGTTTGCTTTACAACGTTTCTTTTTCATCATTATTAGTGTTATAAAGATGTTTGTAGTGATTATCCTGCCCAAAACGAAATGATATTAGCATGCATTATTGAGATGTACAAACGCATGTTTCTTACACAATAGGATACCAGTTAGCATGAATGGGCACTTCCCACCGTCGTCTGCTCCGTCACGTGATATAGAAAAACAAAGAATCGAATTCTGAGAAGCGAATTCAGTGAAATATTTTTCTTAAGAACAAAAGTATTAATATTTAATTTAAAATAAAATAAAAGTAATATTGTGCACTTGTAAACAGTAGAATAATTGTATTTGTAAGTTTAATAATTTTTAAAAACACTTTATATGTATGTTTATTTATTTTCACAACTAAGAATCGATTTTTGTATGTTGTAGTGTAACTGTTACATTAACTGATCTAGCAATAGATAGTGGAATGTTTATGGATTATAACTTGAAATTAATTTAAAATGTTTTAAGTTAAATTTAATCGTGTAAAGGTGTTACAAAAAGTTAATTAACTTAGTTACTTTTCGAAATGGCTTTACACCGTACGATGTTGCACCGTTAATGATATAAGTACCAAACATCAACATTAATAACAAATGTAAACTAAATGATGATTGTAAATGTATACAGCAAACAAAACATGATGAATAATGATATAAAGTGGATTAAAACTGATGATGTATAAAAGAAAAATAACACAGATTAAATTGGATTGATGAAAAATAAGAATAGAAAAAGTGTTATTTTAGCAATCGCTATAGATATAGAAGACTTCGTCTGCTCTTTGTTTATCTGTGTCATGTGACCTCTGACGTCAGGTGGGAAGAGCCCATTGTTGCTTTACAAAGTCGCATTAAAATAACAATATACACTATGGGATATAAATGGAAATATCTTTTGCATGTTCAGTTACTTGCAAATTTCAAAATAGTACATTATAAGAAACTATTATGTGTTTTCTCTTTGACAGTAAAACAAAGCTAGTTTTTTTTTTTCGTGAATTTTATTTCTCCATAAAAAAAAAGAAAATAATATTTAAGGGTTAATGCTGGTTTAAACCGTCAAAAACCTACATCGTCAAAACTCACTGAGCTAGTATCTGGTTAGAAATATAAATTAGTAATATTTACCATATATAAGTTGACATTTAAATATTATGCTGTTTGTAAATTAACAGACTTTAACTTTTAGATGATAATTAATAAAAATTTAGGTAAATATATTTCAAACCTAAGAAATATATAGAAAGCATGCCTAGACATATTTTGTATATTTTTGTTTATTTATGTTAATATTTTTAAAAAATTCTAAAGTTATTTATGAATTTTAACATCATGTATCTTATACTATTAAGTGAGCAATATTTGTATATTTCACTGTTCTCGAAAACGGTAGCTCGGACAGTCACGAGATTTAACACAAAGGTGCCCCCCGAAGGGTCATTGTGCACATCGAAGTCAGATTTTCGAATTTTTGATTAGTTTTTTCTTAATTAATTAAAATGTGAAAATAATGACCTTCTAATTTCTGATAAAAAAGCCATTTAAATTTTAACATTTTATCCATAATTTAATTGTTGCCAATTTTTTTTCGACAAAATAATAATAATAAAAAAAAGTACATTTATTTAAAATGAGGAAAATAAATCAGAAAGATTAGAAAATAAATTTGAAATATCAGTCGCATCGTTACAAACACGGAGTAACAAATAAGATACCAAATGAAAGAGAAAATTTTTGTAAATCCGATGCATTAAATAGCTTATCAATCGGATTATTAGTTTTTTCTTAATTAATTAAAATGTGAAAATAATAACATTCTAATTTCTGATAAATAAGCCATTTAAATTTTAAAATTTTATCCATAATTTAATCGTCGCCAATTTTTTTTTTCGACAAAATAATAATAATTTAAAAAAGAAACGTACATTTATTTAAAATGAGGAAAATAAATCAGAAAGATTAGAAAATAAATTAGAAATATCAGTCGCATCGTTACAAATGAGATCCGCGTTTGTAATGATCGATAGACGGCGCTTTCTGAACTGCTGTTGTTAGTAAATATAATAGCCATGTGTTTTCATTATTGTTCTTTATGTTATTCTACTTAATATTCGTACTATAATTTCTCCGTCATTACATCAAGGAAAATTGATTGAATAAACTGAAATATTTTTTTCCAAAAGCAAAGTTCGATCGGAAGTAGATTTTTAACTGAAGCTGTACAAATATTAGTTTTAAATCATCTGATTAATTCTTTACTTCCATTAGGCGAAGCAACTGAAATTTTAAATTTGCCATTTGGAAATAAATGGAAGGTTAATTCTGAATTTCTTGATCCTTTGGAGTTACACTGTAGCACACAACAGTAAGTGTTATCTTTTTTACCGGATTTATTCATTTTTAATCAATAAATATATGTGAAACTAAACATCGGCTAGCAATGGCGGCTTGATGGAATTCGAATTAAAGCAAGTTTATTGTAATTTCACCTTAGCCCACCAGAGGGCGAGCATTTCATTACAATCGCGGATACCAAATGAAAGGGAAATTTTTTGTAAATCCGATGCATTAAACAGCTTATCAATCGGGCAATCAGATTTTTTAAAATTAACTAAAGTATGAATTTTAGGTGGCAACAGCAGAAGATTGTATGGAAACCGTTTGGAGAAAAAAAATGAAAAATCTGCTTCACATTAAGTCACATGATTTTTAAGTGGGAGTAAAAATTGCAGTTTTCAAATTCTTTTAAATTTTCTCTCACGAACACAAAAATATAATATACAGCCTGTACCCCACAAAACCAACTTGCATTTCAAATTTCATCAATTATTTTGGTAATAAACAAAAGTTATTATTATTTTTTTTCAAATTAAGTTTTATTCTATCTTCGAAAAGATTTATGTGATCATAGATATAATAATATATATAGATCTATCATCCCCATATTATCGTGCAAAGATTTTTGATACCGAAAAAAAAAAAAGCTTTGGAATCAGCCATTAAGTGGTATTGAAGGAAAAAAGGAAAAAAAGAAGAGTGAATTTGAAACTATATCTGGAGCTTTTCATTCACCTTTAATAAATAAATTATTCATGAATTTTATTTGCTAAAACATTCGTGCGTATTCCCGTGTGTATTCACTCGGGGAAAGACTGCCATATTTTGGTAAAATCGCCGTCTTTTCCCGAGTGAAAAGGAATCACTTTTTTCTCCCCAATGATCAATCTCTATATTATTACTAAATCTATGTATGTGATATGATACATTAATAATTTGGGTTTTAAAAGTTTTTTTAAATAGATTATTTAAACTCTATGAACCATATTTTTATTTTATCAGTTTCATTAATAGATCCTGCTGGGCGATTTTTAAATTTTGGTGTTGAAGTACACCGAACGTTTTTCGACAAGAAACTTAATATAGCAACAGCCATTTTAATCTAAGTAGCGCATCAAATATATAAAAACATAAATGATTTATCTTTACACAAAATTTACAGAACAAATGCAGTTTTAAAGATAGGAAATTTATTTTAACAAGCACTATTTTAAACCTAAAAACCATTAAAAATATAAGCAGAATATAAAGGATTCTTATGTATAAACAAAAAAGAGTCTATAAAATTATTAGCAAAATAGTCTTCCCCTTTTCATACAAAAAAAAAAAAAAAAAAAAAAAAAAAAATCCATCGCTAATATGGCGACAAAAATTCAAGGGCATAGGACAACTCCGCCGAAGCATAGGACAACTCCGCCGAAAAATTTATCAGCTGTTTCCCCCAGCAGGGCAACTCCGCCGCATTCCTTTCTGCCGTTTTCCCTCGATAGGACAATTCCGCCGAATGAGGGGGGAAGGCATTACCTTTGGCGAAATAAAAGTTGGCGAGAATGCTAAAACTTCAGGGATTCAACTTTGTTAAAAATAAATACACAAAAGAATGGTAATAATCTATATATTAATTCGCAAACATAAAATTTGTTGTACGTTTTTAACATATTAATTATGGGGGTAGAGGATTGAAAGTAGCATTGTTAGAAAATTATGGTTAATGAGAATTTGAGGGAAAAGAAAATCTCTTATTAGAATTTCAAAGAGGCATTCAAAAATACCTTTATTTTTATGCACTTTTTCATTTTGTACACGTAATGTTTTGTTGTTCAATTTGTCAATTTCTTAAAATTCAATAAAAAGCATAGGCACAGTAATTTGTATATAATTTGTATAGATGTAACTTCCCTATATTTTCAACTACAGATTTTTCATTTTATAAGGCAACAACCTTTAGAGTGTTAGAAATGCTTATTGACCATAGAATAATAATAGAGGAAGAAGGAGCACGCCAATAGTCTTAATGCTTACAAACCCCTTCTAGTGAAATGCCAGCGAAAGCTACTTTTGCTCCTCTCAATATTGAAGTTTGTTAATAAAGGCTTGTTAATAATCGCTGTTTTTTGTGGCAACACAACAGCTTATGTAGAAACCTTATGCTCCTTCTTCCTTTATTATTATTCTATGTTATTGACTAAACGAATGCAAAACCGTAATTTAATACTATTGAACATGGAGGCAAATTAAAAAAAAAAGATTTGATTTATGATTTATTAGTTTTTATTATTATTATTATTATTTATTCATTTATTTATGATGTAATTAATTTTTTTTTGGTGATTTACATCAGCTATAATTGGAAAATATTTTTTTTTTTTTATATATATATATAAAACGTAATGCATTCTAATTAACTGAAACTTGATTACTTATTTTTGAAAAGTGTATTTATTACTACATGCGGATTCATTATGAATGCATATTGGACGAAAAACGACACTGCTATATACTGCAATTTAACTCTATTTACGGAAAGACCATATCAGCTTTTATGCTATATACCGGCAACAAAGTTGCTATATAAAATAGATTTATGAAATTAAGATTAATTTTAATTAAATTTTAATTAAATTAAAGAATATAAGTAAAGAAAATTTAATTTTTTATTTATCCTTTAATAATTTTGTAAATGTAATCGGAATAATTTAAACTAAGATGTAAATTTTTTCTTAAATTAATTTTTACTTGAATTTTATGATATTCAAGTGCTACACGAAAATTAGAAATAAATTTATCAATAGCAGAATTTATTAATACGATTAAATAATTGTCAAATGAAAGAACATATAATAATAATGAAAAATAAAATTAAATGCATGTTTATAAGTAAAATTTTTTACTCATAATTTGGTTAAAATCTATTTTACTTTTACTCATCTTTCCAAAGCGAGTAGGAAGGGCTCTTATATAATGCTCGATGTGCCGCCAAAGTGCAATGCGTCGCCAAAAATGGAAATACTGCTGCAGACCCCCTCTTCTCGTCTCAGGAAAATGGCGCGGCGGAGTTGTCCTCTGTGGGAAAAGGGGGGTTAAAATTCTCGGCGGAATTGTCCTATAAGGGGAATAGGGGATTAAAATCTCGGCGGAATTGTCCTGTTCCGAAATTCAAAAGCCGCCAATGGAGCGACATAATAAAGTTGTGTAACACGATAATGTTTACCTATTTATTTATTTTTATGTATAATAATCACTATGCTAATTTATCATACAAACAAATGAGCCTCTGTGTGTTACTGCACTTGCACGCTGTCGAACAGAAATATTTGAAAAATTCAAATTAATATTTAAATAAATAAATAAAAATATGTTTAATGGGAAATATATATAACCATAAAAAGATTAGCTGTCTAAAATACGGCAGAAATAGCGCTCATAGCATATTGTTACAAGGGATTAAATCTTATTGTTACAAGGGATTAAATCTTATTGTTACAATGGATTAAGTCTAAAATGGTGACAAAAATTCAAAAGCCGCCAAAGAGCTGTACTATCAGGTTTTACAACCCATGAATTATATATAAACACAAAAAATTAATTGTCTCATGCGACAGATGTAGCCGGTCACAGCATATTGTAATATTTGGCGTGAAATTGCTGTCATTGAATGGTTGATTGGATAAACAAAATAAACATATGAAATAACGTAAAAGCAAATATTATGTTGTCTAAACCCAGTTACATTTGAGTCCAGTCCGATTTATATGTGAACAACACGTATAGTGTTGTTCACATGTAACTGAGATTCAAATATAAAAGGGAAACTCCAATTTTTTTGGATACTATCTATTTCGAAACTGTTATATAATAAGCACCTAAATGGAAGCTTATTGGTAAACTATTGTCGCAGGTAATAGGGACAAGCGCCCGAGTTGTAGTGGATGACCAAATCGCTGCCGAATGCAGCAGGGACCTGGAGCGAGCTTTTGAACAATTTCAGTAATTTATTTTATTTTATTTTTATAAAGCTATATAGAAAAGAGTTTCCTTTAAATTTAGTGGCCAGCGAAGCGGGCAAAGCCTGCTAGTAAACTTATATATATATATATAAAAGGCCAAGTGATTTTTTTTTTAAACTAAAGTAAAACATATTAGTAAGTTAAGATTAATTTGAGAATAATTATATTTATAATTTATATTTATTACGGTTATTATTTATCAATAATTATTTATATATAAATATACTTGCCTGTTTTACAGCTTGAACTAATAAATTTAAAAGAAATCTGTAGGAGTAAATATTAAATAATTTATACATGTCCAGATATATTTCTCTTGTCTCACTGGAATTATGAGAATTTGAGAAACTTAATGATAAATAAATTTTTGAATAATGTGAAAAAATTGCTGTTTTTTTTTTCCTGTTTAAATGCACGTAAAAATTAATACTTTCATAATAAATTTTTAAAAGCCTATATATATATATTTTTTCTTAATATATATATATATATATATATATTAATCAAAATGTTATAATAAAGTTTCTCAATAAACTTTAATCTGTTTACTTTTAAAACATACATTTACAAATAATATCTCATTAAAAACAACTAAATTTTTAAAGTACCAACATATTAAGCATAGTTATAAATAATTTTTTTTTACAGTAAAATATATGAAAGTACCACAGCGTATTTTGAATGAATATAACAATAATTCATAATGAAATTTTAAAAGCCTAAAGTTTTTTTTTTTATATTAATCAAAATGTTATAACAGTAATGTGTTTTTCAAAGAACATCAATTTATTTACTTTTCAAAATATAAACTATTGGAAACAAAAACCTAACAAAATATAAACCTGACCCATAAACTTAACAAAAATATTAACAAACTATTAACAAAAATAAACTATATTTTGTTAAACAAATTTTTTATATAAAAATTGAAATATAAATGCAGGTTTAGGAGGTTTTTGACGTGACGGTTTAAACTGTCACGTGTCAAAAACCTGCTAACCCTGTCTTACGGGAACAAAGTGCATTGGAGGTTAAGCGATATAATGGTAAAGTTCAATTGGAAAGCGCTTGTAATCAATGCAAACTGCATAATTTTCCTCTCTTGTTTTTAAAGCAAAATGTATTTCCGTAATAAGTGTTGAGATTTTTAGTGATTTGAGAAGAAAAATTGCGTGCTTATGTTAAATTTCTGCGAGCGTCTCTAATACCTCACGGCTAATGGATATCCTTTGACTTTCCTTCGGTAGTTAAATTTCTTTCACCGAAACTGCATGTCAGAGTCTCCCTCTCCGAGAATCCACTCGTTTCTTTTCTCTCCTGTTTTCCTGTCCGAAATATTTCCTTTTTCCTGGCGCCACATCCGTCAAGAAAAGGAAAAGAAACAGCACAGACGTCCCGGAGCTGGAGAAACCGGGGGAAAGAAAAAAATAAATGTACCTCCCCCTACCAAAAAAAAAAAAAAAAAAGTATCTCGCACATTTTGTTTTGTCGTATTCTTTTTGTTTCGTTTGTAGCAGAACTTTGGCAGGCGAAATGAAGAGTCTGGTAGAGTTTGCTGGGTTTCACTGTTGGCACCCTTTGCTGCCTCAAAAAAGAGGACGTTTTTTTTTTTTTTTTCTTTTTGACGGGGGTGGGGGGTGGGGGGGGTCGAGCATGGTATGGCATTTTTCTTCAGCACTTTATTTTAACTAACTTGAAAAGTGTTTATGAATTCGGTTAATCTGTCCTTCTGTCTATTTTGTTCTTATTTTCCTAAATACTTTTAGAATGATTCGAAACTGATATGTTATTCCGGTTCACTACGTCATGTTTCTTACTGATGATGGTATAAACAGCGCAGCCAATTTCTCTACAAGCACTTGAAAAAAAAAAAAAAGATGCATTATGGTGTATGACAATTACTTCTAACGAAAACATTTTTAAATATATTTACGCTGCACGTAACACAAAGAAACATGTTCTACATAGAGGCACAAAAGATATTTCCATGCGTACTTAGTATCTAGTACATAGTATCTACCACCGCACTTTAGGATGTAAAAATCGAGAGAAGAAAAGCTAAAAATCCATAGAAAAAGCGTGGGATGAAAACGAAAAAAAAAAAAAAAAACTCACAATGTTAAGTGCGTAATTAAATAAATAAATAAATAAATGGCTCTCACCGGAAAGAATAAAAGGACAAAATTAACTAGAAAAAGACATCGAAGAGCAGGAATGTGGGTGAGTTTATTATGTGACGTATCTAGTACGTAATATGATTAGTTTATCGGGATACACAAAAGCAGTCAGCTGAAATATGTGGGATAATTGGAAATTACTCCAAATATATTTTCAGTTAGTTATTAATGCTGACTCAACACTAATTTGTTAGGGTACGACATCAGGTGACCTTTTTTTAACACTTTTAGCACCCAACAGCCTTTTTTTTATTAATTTACTTTAGCAGCACCCGGCGGCTCTTTCCAGTCTTTTAAATGCTTGATGCCTTTAGATACTTTTCTTCCTTGTATGCAGCTTTCTGGGGATAGTTTTAGAGCATTTTTGCAAGAACAAATGCATATAGCCGACATATATACAGGAAAGAGTGATCAAATTACTTTTATCATGTATAAAGTCTGAACGAGAAGGGCAACAAAGTAGGAAAATAATGCCCTTTTTGTAAACGGGTCACCCTTTTTACTGAATTTCCACCAGCTGCCCCCCCCCCCTCCCTTTTTTTTCCTTCTAGAGTCAGCACTAGTTATGAGATTGTTATTTTTAACAATTCAAAATATTTAATACACTATAGAGTGTACTAATAATTTTACGACTATATACAAGCATGCAAAAGTGATCCCCTGTTTGATGCACACTCTTTAAAATTAAAGCTATAAAGATAATTTTTCTGTATTATCTCCGTCCATTATTAAAAACAAAACACATTTTCAGCTGCCATGACGTTATGTAAAGTACAGTAAAAATTAAATGATGAAATGCGCAAGTAGAGTTCGACGTGTTCTTTTAAATATGATATGATTTTTCTTTCCTTCTTTTCTAGAATTTGGTCTTTCGTCGAACGGAAATAAATTAGTAAATGAAATGTAACTGCAATAGAATCTAGATACTTTGAATATTACGGTCAGATATTAAAGAAAAATAATAAATAAAATAAAGGATTTTTGTTTCGCACTTAAGAGAATGGATTGCTGTGATAATTTCTTTTACGACAACAGATGATGGATTAAATCTAAATTACAGCACACAAATATTTTCGTTCATTTTCTATACAGAAAAATTGCGCGAAATATTTTTTTAGTTTCATTTTTGTGTGTGAAAACTGCTCAGGCGGCCTATTGTAATTCTAACTTTTATTGTATTGAATGAATGGGCGAATCAGGGTTTTAAAAAACCCGGGTTTTTTTTTAAAAAGCCCAGCCCGGGTGGGTTTAATTGGGCTTTTTTGGGTTTTTTATATTAAACACAAAATAACACAATTGGAATTTAAATTTTACTTCAAAAGAGAACAGTTTTAGACTAAAAGAAAACTTATTACAAAAATAATAGTAATTAAATAAAAATTAAATTAATCAAACATTCTTAATGTTTGGTTTGGTTTAAACTGAGGAAAAAAAGTGAAATGAACTCTTATTTCATTCTTTTCAGTATATATCAAAATTCTGAATTTATTTTTAAATTATTTTGTGTAAAATTAAACCTAGTAACAAAAGCAAAATATTTTAACCCTTCCATCTTCCATGTACGATTTTCATTGAAATATGTATTTCTATGGGTAAAGTTGAAAAGTACGCAAAATAATTCTTTTTTTTTAATTTTATTATAATATTGATACTGACATATTTTATTCATATTTGAAAATTATTTAACAAAGAAATATGTATCAATGCCTGCCACTTTCATGTCAGAGGTCAATCCAAGGTTTTTGGGGCGCATTTTTGTGAAAAATAAAATATTTGTGTGAAATTTTTACTTCTTCTTACAAAAGGCATAATATACATGGGGGGGGGGGGGGGGGAAGGTGAGGACGATATCACGTAATCGTCGATATCATCATAGCCTTCCATTTTATAAGTCGTTCTATACATATGTTTATTATCAAATTAATAGTGTTTCAATGAACTACGCGTAGATAAAATATTCAAAATAATTGTGGCAACACGTAAAAATTTTATAAAAAGATGATTTTTATGAAACTGATTCTTTTAAAAAAGGCTGTTTTTACGACTTTGAATTTTGAGAGGGGCATCAAAGAAACCCATTTTTCGTGAGTATCGAACCTTGTAAGTTCAATATATTATATTCGTTAGTTATAAATAATATTTGTTGTTAAACTCTTAGAATTTTAAGCAAATTATTATTATTATTATTATTATTATTATTTATGTATATCATGATTTACAAATACAAAATTTGCAAAACTTTCAACTTTGATCAATTATTCGCTTTCTATTTTTAAAACAGTCATTCGAAAGAGATATTAAAGATTGAATTAGAAAAGCTTTTCTTAAGGAATTATTGGTTGCAGTGAAAGGGATTTTTCTTAAACTGAAGGTGAAAAAATAATTACATAATATCAAATTAGTATATAATAATGTCAGTTAGAGTATAATAAATATATATATATATATATACTTTTTTTTTTTTTAAAGAGTGAAAAATTTTATTAGGTTTAAAAACCCAATAAAACCCATCTGAGAGTGGGTTTTATTGAGTTTTTTTAAGTGGGTAAACAGAAAAAAAATCCGCCCGGTTTTTTTTGGGTTTGTGGGCAGGTTCAAAATTCCTGGAGCGAATACTTTTTGCATGCGTAATTACGACTAAAGGATTAGAAACTCAGGTTGAGAAGTGGATTCGATCTAGATTATTTTATTTTCCCAATTTATTCTAATTTTATTTAATCTATTTTTAAGAAAGTACAGAATTTTTTAAAAAAATTCGATTTTCTTTTTTTTAACGGATTTGTACGCTTTAAGATGTTCTTAAATGCGTTTAAAAAATTTCTGTAATGATGTCAGCTTACGCGTGCGTGTATGTGTGTAATAAAATTCTTCTAGCAGCTCTAGATCAAAAACTCATTCACAGAATTTTATGAAACTTTACATTTACCTGCAGATTGACATAAACTGCTGTCTGTAAAATTTTGTGCATATGGCTCGACACCTGGCTCTGTCGTTCCGTCTATTCATAAATTTTATTATGGCAGCGGAGGACGAAATTTCATAAAAATGTACACCATAAGAATTAGTATTTATTTTTAATGAATAATAATAATAATAATAAAATTACTAGTTAACCAGGGTATTTTTTTTTGGGGGGGGGGGGGGGAGGGAGTGAATGTCGGTGGTAAAAGCACTGCACCCCTTTTGACATATATACAGTCGGCAGCAAAATTATTCGAACGCTAGCAATAATTCCTATATAAAAAAAGTGCGCTTAATACTGTTTTGTTAAATAAATCCTTGTCGAATTATGTTCTTAGTCAGTCTAAGAGCATGATTCCAAGAACATGATTCGATAAGGATTTATTTAACTAAACAGTACTAAGTGTACTTTTTTCTTTTATATATATATATAGGAATTATTGCTAGCGCTCGAATAATTTTGCTGCCGACTGTATTTTCAGTATGCATTTAAAAAAAAAAAAAAAAAAAAGCAATTTTTAAGATGTCACTGATAGGTCGAGAAGAGTCTATTCTGCTCGTAAAAAAAAAAAAAAAAACTAACAGTGAAAACATAGCTTCTTTTCACTGTTGTTGTGCTCTAATTGACCTCATTTTGGCTTTAAATTACGCGATTTTGTATAGAAAAGTATAGTTTTATATGAGCCATAATATGCTTCTCTTTATTTCAATTCATCAATATCATAACGCGATCTTAACACTTTTGTAATTGGTTTAAATGTTATTTTGGGAAATATTTAAATTCCCAGTGTTTAAAAAAGCAAAAATATACCATCTAACTGTATATCTTTGGTCGATTTTTGCTAACTAATTAACTAATCGCCCACTTACAGGGGTTGATCCAGGTTTTAATTTTTGGGACCCAATTTTGTGAAAAACAAATTATTTTTATGAAAAAAAAAAAAAATAATTGTCGCTAGAAACCTTTCATTTTAGTAGTTACTCTATCTGATGTTTACTATCAAATTAATAGCATTTTATTAAACAAGTATAGACACTCATTAAAAATAATACTGTAAACATGGAAAATTTTTACAAAAGTATTATTTTTATAAAATAAAATTTTGTAAAAGGGCTGTTTTTATAAATCTGAATTTTGTGAAGGGACCCATTTTCTGAACTTGAATTTTGTGAAGGGACCCATTTTAAGGATTTGAATTTTGTGAAGGGACCCACTTTAGAGATCTGAATTTTGTGAAGGGGCAGCAAAAGGGTCCCAATTTTTGCCTGGATAGACTCCTGACTTATTAACGAAATTCAACCAAAAGTGTGTTCCGTTGAGTAAAAACTTTCAAAGCAACTTTCAACTTTTATTTAAGTTCCAGTATTTTAAATGATGAACACTTTTTCATTTATTTATATTATTAATTTTTTATCGGGAAGAGAGTACAATGATCGCATTCTTGGAAACCGAATATATTTATCTTGAAATATGTTTTTAATAATTCACCCTTCTGCTTTTCTTGAAGATTCAATGTTTCTCTCGAATAAAATTCAGATGTGTTTCGCGGCCCGTTCTCGTTGCCTGTAAATCCAGTTTCACCTTGACAACGGTCTAAGAGTTCGGGTGAATTTTTTTTCACCTGTATGGGTGTTTGTTAAGGGAACTGAGGAAAAAAAGCTCTTTTTTCAGATGTTATTAAAGAGAGATCAAATCTCTTTTGTCCATTGAAAATAGTTTATAGTACCGATGAAAAAGGAAAGACCCCCACGGAGGGCATTCCCCCCCTAGGCCTAGGACACATCAGGAGTCAATCGGCCTTAAATCCTACAACCAACCGATGAAAAAGGTAGGGGAAATAAAAATAAAATGAAATGTAAATAAATAAAGAGGTTTGTAAAATTATACTATATTTAAAAGTTACGTAGTTTAAATATCAATGTATTTTAATTCACTGATGATATACTTCAAATATATATATACATATATATACTTTAATTATGGAGGAAAAAGATCTCACAAAATTTATCTTTACAGCTTCTTAACCCATTAACGTTCAGCTTCCTCATTTGAGGACTGCAAATAAAATGTATATTTTTTTGTGGTTTCGTGGAATGACTTCTGCTTTTTAATGACAGTTTATGGCGTCACTCTAAATGATCCCTCAAAGTTTTATGTGCCTGCTATTAATTATAATTACATAATTTAGATAGTTATTTTATGATTTTTCGTTCATCGCATATAATTTTTTTTTTTTTTTTCGGAGATATACCAACTTAAATCAAGTTGAGTTATATTATATATTATAATACTTTACTTTTGAAGTCTTTGTCAGCGTATAATAGGAAATTAATCTGTTATCTCGAAGTTTATCCGCTAGAACATTAAACCTCCTCAAACGAGGATAGGCTTTAAATTTAAAACTATCAAAAGAATTGTATAATTTAATATATTTTACTGTCAGTTGTCCATATTAATTTAGAAGTGAAATATTCATCAAAATATAATTTGCTAAATTAATTCGGGCGTTAACGGGTTTTAAAGAGAAAGCAACCCTTTGTGACGCAATATAATTCGGATCATTTAAATTACACTGCCACCAATATTCCCGAACAAAAATTAAATATAAGAAATTTTAAGGTAAAAAAAAAGCCTGTTCTGCTACGTTATAAACGTAAAATTTGCTAAAAAAATTTTCCTAGATGGGTTTCTGAAGCTGGAGCTTAATAATAGCGTCCTCACGGCGAGGACAGCGCGCCATAAAGGGTTAAAAGAGATTTACTTTTGTGGAGGTGTATGGAATATCTTAATAATTTGTATGCTTCGTGAAGAGTATTAAAAAATCCATATGACACCGCTGAAGACGTACTTAGGCCCATTTACCTTTCTATCATTAATGTAAGTTAATACTCCATAAAAAATTTTAGTCACGTCTTTTTTTTCCCTTCACACCAGTCTTTTTTTTAAGAGTCTTTTTCTTCTTATTTAATCACAATTATATTTGGAGAAAATTACTGTAAATATTAAATGGCGTGTCAACAGGGACGTTAATAACAATTTTACGGAATATTAACCAGGATGTTGGCATCTATGTATATATAGTCTTTTCAAACATTTCACATGAAGAAAAGAAAATTGTAATCACTTGAAAAAAATGGAAGATTTAATTAAATAACCTGGTGTGCCACTCACACGACTTTCTCTTACCCTGAAATTTAATACTATACATACAGGTTGGAGATTAAGAGGTAAGACAACGAGTACTGTTATGTAAACCTACGTTAAAACAATTCAAATTAGGCTTCGGAAGAGCTTTATAGGGTAATTAGTTCTGTGTGCGCCCCCTTCAACCCACCGTTTCATTAATGCACTTACATTTATATAGAATTTAATTCGGTTATTAAAAAATAATTCGGTTTCTAAAAAACAATTTATTAAGATTATTATTTAAAAAAATTATCTTTTACGATAATGCAGACGATTTCCATATTAGAGAAGTAGTGTGACACTAAATATCCAAAAAAACGTTGAATTTATTCTCAATATTACATTTTTGTTTGTTTGTTTGTTTGTTAGAAATGAAAAAAATCGATAACTTTATTTTAAATTATCGCAGATCGATGGTTCAACCATTCGTTTTAAAAGGTATTGCCGAGCTCTTTTGAAAGATACACACCATAAAATTTACTCCCCTCGAGGGGGGACTTTTTCCCAGGGGGATCGGCGAGGTTCCTACATACACAATTTACACTCCTACACAAACAAAAATATTTTTTCCAGTTGACTATCTCTATTACAAAAAATAAAAATTCGTTTCATTTGGTTTAATGCAGTCTATAGATGTTAAACTCTACTAACCTGCAATTTCCCCCGTAGACGTAATGTATTTGAATACTTTTGAGTGTCCCTGTACACGAACCATTTGCTTCATCTCAACGAAAAGCTTTCTGTAGCATTCCTATAGGATACACATTTAGAATACCGAGTTTGGAATTTCTGCTACTATTTGTTCTTGAGATATGCTGATAACAGACACACTAACAGACACACTGACAGACACACAGACCATTCGCTAAAAACATGATTTTTGTATTCAGGGGACCTCAGAACATGTAAACATAACAAAAAATCAGTTCGAAAATTTGATCCTAAAACAATACTTTCTCGACCCTATGGGTAAGAGAAAGTAAAAAGATTAACAAAATCCAATAATGAATGCATACATTAAAACAGTACCTCTACAAGGGCGGTGTCTGAATAAAGTATCCAAATAACAGGGGAATTTCTGTATATCTGTAAGCCTAAAGCGACAAAAAAAAGTACAGATAACACAGCCCAATTCACCTAAACGAAACGTAACCAATGAAACACGAAAGCCAGATTAATTTAATACAGAGATAAAAAGGAAGATAAAGAGAAACAAGAAAATACTTACTAGATTACTTGAAAGTGATAGTAATAATAAATGTAAATTAAATTAACATTCATAATATTAAAAAAAGCTCTTCAATTAACCCGTTAGCGCCTAGTGTCCTCATTTGAGGACAGCTAATAAAATGGCGCGTATATGTTTTGTGGTTTCTTGGAATGATTTCTGCTTTTTAGTGACAGTTTATAGCGTCACTCTAAATGATCCCTGAAAGTTTTATGTGCCTACTATTAATTATTACTCATTTCATAATTTGGATAGTCATTTTATAATTTTTCATTCGTCGCACCTATATTTGCTTTTTGCGCGGGCATACTAATTTAAATCAAGTCGAATAATAATATATATTATAATGCTTTACTTTCGA
Source organism: Salticus scenicus (assembly GCA_963930645.1). Lineage (NCBI taxonomy): Eukaryota > Metazoa > Arthropoda > Arachnida > Araneae > Salticidae > Salticus > Salticus scenicus. Next base: position 398,895,616 of record OZ005649.1, on the reverse strand, counting down.
GATTTTGTCAACATTTAATAGGAAATTAATCTGTTATCTGAATTTTTTTTTATCTGGAAGTTTTCTCTCTGGAACACTAAGCGTCAATAAATGAGGATACGCTTTAAATTTAAAATTATCAGAAAAATTGTTTAAGTTAATATATTTTACTGTCAATTGTCTATATTAATTTAGAATCGAAGTAATCAACTAATAATATTTTGCAAAATTAATTCGGGCGTTAACGGGTTAATAAAGATTTATAAAGAATTTATTATTATTTTTTTTAATAATCAGTGTAATAATAATCCAAATTAAATGTAATATACAGGGTGTTTATAAAGTCCCGGACCCATTTTGATGTTTAATAACTCATAAAATAATGAAGATATAAACAAACTTATGGCATTTGTTGATGGAATAACTCATATATTTTCTTTTCAGGTTTGAATATCTTTACTTTTGTAAATATCGTCTGCGCGTGTGGTTAATTTCAGATAATTTCATTTTCCAGTCTAAATATCTGTCCTTTCATGTTTCTGGCATTGTTAATCGCCATAATGTGCGCATATGGGGATCTGAAAACCCCCATGAATACCGTGAGGCACAAAGGGATTCCCCAAAGGTTAATGTGCGGTGTGGACTAATGCACGACCGAGTCATTGGGCCTTTCTTTTTTACAGAAAAGACTGTCTCATCAGTCGTATACTTAGACATGTTAGAAAACTTCGTATTTCCACAACTAGAAGAGTTACAGCCACATGTCTTTTTGCAACAAGATGGTGCACCACCTTATTGGGGTACCATCGTTCGTAGTTCTTTGAATGACCATTTTCCAGGAAGATGGATTGGACGAGGAGGTCCAATTCCTTGGCCACCCAGATCACCTGATATAACGCCGCTGGACTTTTTCTTTTGGGGATTTGTAAAGGACAATGTTTACAGGAGGAGAGTGTCGAACATTGATGACGTAAAAGTCAGAATTACAACTGCAATAGCGTCTGTGGATGCCGACATGCTTGCCGCTACCTGGCGTGAAATTGACTATCGACTTGATATTCTCCGTGCGACGAAGGGGGCACACGAGGAAGTTCATTGACAAGGGTCATGAAACTTTTTGAGTCTATCTAACCATTTATGTTATTAATTTTAATCTATCTTTATTATTTTATGAGTTATTAAACATCAAAATGGGTCCGGGACTTCATAAACACTCTGTATATCAGAATTGAAAATGAACTTAGGGCAATTGACAATTGTATCTAAAATGTATCGGAATATTTTTATGTGATCCTTTAAAGCAATCATCAATACATTTAAACCAATAATACCATATTATATAGAAAACATGTTTTAGAACATCTAAATAACTTTAAATTCGTTACTTTATGTGCAGCATAAGGATATTAAGAGGAATTTTACATACTTTGCTTGTTCTTGTAATGTATCTGAATTTTTCTTTCTGCACAATTTTCAATGGAAAATCTAGTCTAGTGAAACTGAATAACCAATGGTCCATCCAGGTTTTAATTTTTGGGTCCTTTTTTTGTGAAAAACAGAGTATTTTTGTGAAATTTTTATTTATTTTTGTAAAATATAAAATATTTTTTGTGAAAAAGTAAAATATTGTGTAAAATCTTCCGTTTTTAAAATCACTTTATGTAATGTTTAATATCAAGTTAATAGAGTTTCGTTGATCCAAATGAAGGCATTAATTAAAAATAATACTGAAAACGTTTAATAAAAGGATCATTTCTATAAAACAAAATCTTGTGAAGAAACTCATTTTATAAATTTGAATTTTGTGAAGGGTCCCTTTTTATTGATTTGAATTTTGTGAAGGGTCTCTTTTTATGAATTTGAATTTTGTGAAGGGGCCACGAAAGGGACCGAAAATTTGCCTGGATCGACCCCTGATAACAGATATCAGTTTCTAGATGTTCTAACAAGGAAACATTCAAAAGGTGTCATCTTCAAAAAGTATTGAAAAAAATATATGTGCTTCTACTCTTCATAAAACACCAGAAAATGAAAAAAATATCGTCTGAAATTAATTACAGCGCCCACAAAAAATTATCAAAATTAAGCATATTTGGCGATTTAGCGCTGTTAGGCGATGCGTTTGCTAGCACCGAGATTGCCGTGTACGAACAGAACCATGTTTTGCTTTTTCGCCAAGTACTCAAAATCAATCGCCTAGCAGTGTGGAATCGTCAAACATGCTTCATTTTGATAATTTTTTTGTGGTCGCTGTAATTCATTTCAGCCGATAATTTTTTCATTTTCTGGTGTTTTAGGAAGAGTAGAATCACATATTTTTTTCAATACGTTTTGAAGATGACACCTTTTAAATGTTTCGTTGTAAGTACATTTACGGAAAACGGAATACCCTTATTTCGGAATACTTTCGGTGTGATAAATTTTTCTTCTTAACTTTCTAGAAGTGTTAAGTATATATATATATATTCGAATACAATTCGATGACGTTTGCAATATTACAAATATGTAACGCTATTCCGCGCACACGTTTCCTGTAAATCCAGTTTCTCTTAGACAACGGTCTGCGCGCTGTGAAAGGCTTGGATAATTTTTTCTTCACCGACACGGGCGCTTCTCAAGCGAACTGGAAATAAAAGCATTCTTTTCGGGGGTTATTAAAAGAGATTCGATCTTTTTTTTCCATCGCTCTGAAAATAAATATTACGGCTGAGAAAAGAAAGAAAGAAATTTTATAGCTTGCATAGATTTAAAAGAAGAGAAAAATCAAACGTTTCGAAAAATGTCGTTTCTCCTCCTATATAACTAACTTCTCAGGTATCACATCTTAAAATTAGTTTCCAGTCTTGTAGAATGAAATCTCACGGCCTTAATTTTCTTCTTATATATTTATATATGTATGTATGTATAAGAAAGTAATAAAGCATCGGATTCGTGAAGATTTTCGATCTCCGTTTTTTGATGATTTTACACCGTTTGAGAACACGATTTGACTATTTTTAAAATTCATTTCTGATAGATTGGAGATTATCTAGTTTATGATCTAGTTATAATTGAATTGGAGATATTTTTAAAATGTCTGTGTATTTATGTGTGTTCACTTTTGTGTATGCTGTATCTCATGAATCAGTGAACAAAATTTAGCCGAACTTGATATTTAGTTGGACTTTGACCTAAATAGTGCTGATTATATTTTGGGATCAATCGCTCAACAGGTGGCGTTGTCACCTCCCGCTTTAATATATATATATATAATTTTCAAAATGACAATAGAAGGCAAAATGTCGCATAAATGTACATGATGAGAGTTATTTTTAATGAATGATTGCAAAATTAATTTGAATTATTGATAATAGTAGTAGTAAACTAGGAAAAATGTGTTGTGTATGTATGAGCATCGAAGCCCTCCTCCCCCCCCCCCTGATATAGCTATCATTCAAAAGAAATCGCCAATACCTTTAAAATAAATGGCTGTTAATATAAATAAATTTATGATAATTTGAATCAAAGTTATTGCAAAAAAAAGAAAAGGTGCATTTCTTCTGATGTTGGCACAAAATTGCCTTTCTTTAGGCTTTTAGTGCTGTATTTCTCTGAGATAAGTCGTTTGCAGCTGCATTCATCAGAAAAAAAAAATAATAAATAATTTGTACTATGAATTTGTATAAGATTAAAAGAAAGAAAAAAAATCTTGTGGTAGGAATAACATACTAGTTTTTAAATAGAAGTCTCGAAAAAGATTTTTTTTCGCAGCCTTGCGCATTGTTTAATGCACAAAAACTGCAAGGTTACATAAGAACGTATTTTGTTTACGATTTCAGAATGAGAAATCTCGCCAAAAAAAAAAAAAAAAAAAAAAAAAAAAGTATGTGTGAGAGAGAGAGAGAGAGAGAGAGAGAGAGGGGAATTGCCATTAGTACCTAGAAAAATACACTTGGAGCTTATTTGCACCTTTACCCTACAGAGTATTAAAAGAAAAAGAAAGAAAGAAAAAAAAAAAGGTCTGAATTCGTAATCCAAAAGGAAATATGCTTTTGGGCAATAGAATAGTATACTCGTATATTAAATTCGTCTTATTTTGTGTAGCATAAAGATGCTTAAATACTTTTTTTAAAGATATACCGGTACTAGACAATCATATATCCGAATTGTTTTGTGTATTTCTGTACGCAGTTCAGTAGCGCTCGTAACACTTTTTAAATAGCAAACTTCAACAACATATACCGGTTTCAAGGCGTTATAGAAAACTGAATATGTTTATCACGGAATATTTTCTCTCTTCTTCCTAGATTCAAGATATAGAATTTGTTAATATTTGTAAAACTACGAATGTGCAACGCCGCGCCGTTTGGCCGTTGCCTGTAAATCCAGTTTCACCTTGGCAATGGTCTTAGAACCGTGAAGCTCCGATGACTCTGCGCAGTTGCCGGTGGTTCTTGAGTAAACTGAAAAAATGCTTTTATTTATTTATTTTATTATTATTATTAATATTTGTATTTATTAAATAGATAAGACTTTTCTCCTTCCCTCTCTTCGAAAATAAATAGTATAACAGAAATGGAAAAAACATAAATTGTGTGGTTAGTATAAATTATATATAAAAAAAAAAGTTCCTTTTTTTTTAAAGCCAAATGTATGTTTTATAAGTATTTTTCAAGAATTTTTCGTTTAAATTTAATGAGAATCTTTCTTTCACTTCTCTATCAAATCCTAAACGAGTATATAATTTAGTCTACTGTTGGATTAGTTATAAATATTAAATCGAGTTTCTTTCACACTTTTCAGTCTTAATCTACCACCATTTTTCAAAAAAAATATTTCTATATACACTCTATATACATAATATTTCTATATACATTATTGAAATAGGATAATAAACAGAGACTTTTATTTAAAAGTTAAATTGCCTGGAAAGTGTTGAATGTGGTGATCAACTTTTCTGCTGAATTCTCTTTCTTTAGTACTTAAGTGCTATCCCCGAAATTGCAAAGCTGTAAAAAAAAAGTTACCTGAGATGTGATTTTTATCAGATTAAGAAATCAAGTTAGAATTTTAATAGATTAGATTAATTATTTAAAAACCATTTCAACGTACATGAATATTAATTTGTGTTTCATAAAGTCACTGGTTTCTAGACAAAATCACTCAGGCAGGGATGTCGTTTCATGACAGGTAAATTCCCTTGGTGTATTTAATCAAATGAGCCACCAATCAGCATCAAGGTGCAGTTTTAAAAGGAAATTTCCTAATACACTAGTACATCTTCTATTTGGATCAATTGAGACCAAAATGTAGCTGGAAGGCCTATTTCTAGTTATTTAAATATAAATTAATCATCAAGTTCAGTTAATTTAGTTTAACAAATTTTAAACTAAAAATGATACATAGGAAGTAAGAAATGAATATTTTCTACTTTAAGCAACAAACTCAATTTAAATATATTAATCTTCAAGTTCAGTTAATTTAAAATTATTAACAATTTTTATTTTCTCTCACCCATATATATGGTAGAGAAAGTATTGTTTTTGGGTAAAATTTTCGAAATTGAGTTTTTGTTATATTTACACGTTTTGAAATGAATCCGAAAATGAATCCACGTTTTGTTCTGAATCCGAAAAAACAGGTTTTTAGCGGTTGATCTCTCTCTCTCTGTCTGTCTGTATGTCTGTCTGTCTGTTAGCGTATCTCAAGAATAAATAACATAAGAAGTTCGAATTCGGTATTCTAAATGTGTATCATATAGGAATGGTTCACTAGACTTTTCGATCAGATCAAGCAATTAGTTCATGTACAGGGACACCCAAGAGAAATCAAATACATTATGCCTCTGGGGGAAATTGCAGGTAAGTAGAGTTTAACAGCTATAGCCTGCACTAAATCAGATGAAATCAATATATATATTATATGCATAAAATCAGGTTACATGTAGCATGTGTATGAAAATTGTTCACCGTACATTTACAGGGCTACACAAAATAACTAGACTATAGTGGGACAATACTTGAAAATGGATAGAAGTGTGTTTCAGGTTAGCTGTGTGTTATTAATATAGGATTATATTTATGTGCACCATGTGGTGTGTACATAATTTTAAGAAGATATACAGTATTGCCAATAATTGAGCGAAAACATTTATTTTTATTGAACGTATTTAGTGGAAGTGTTTTACTATAATATTTTACCATGTACAGGAAAATTTCTGAGGAATTGAAATTAATTCGTCCTACCCATACTGTAAAGTGTTACTTTATGGCTTTTTTTTTTTATATATATATAAATATATTTGCACTTTTTAAATTTTTCTGAATATGGAAATCAAGTTTTTAACGATTTATCTCTGTCTCTTATCAGAGTAACTTATATAATTTTAGGCAATTCAAATGTTGTACTTTGAAGTTTATATAAGTTTGATACTTGAAAAGTTTGTTTAAGATTACGAAGTTTCAAGAGAAACTTCTGGGTATGAAAGTTTTCTAAATAATTTTAAATGAACTTTTAAATTTAACAACAGATTTGAATTCTACATAAATGTAGGTACAATAATCAAACAGGGGATTGTGGGAGGAAGTAGCCCCTTCTCACACAGAACTTATCATATAAAACTCTTCCGAAGCCTAATTTGAATTGTTTTACCATAAGTTTGCATACCAGGTCTCGTTATCTTACCTCTTGATCTTGAACCTATAAGTAGCCCCTTCTCACACAGAATTATTTATCAAATAAAGTTGTTCCGAAGCCTAATTTGAATTCTTTTCAACCCAGGTTTATGTAACAGTGCTCATTATCTTACCGCTTAATCTTCAATCTGTATTTATAGTATTGAATTTTAGGTTAAGAGAAAGTTGTGTGAGTGCCATACCAGATTATTTACGCAAAAATCATGTTTCGTTGAAAAATGTATATGAAGAAAGCAGAAAATGCGATAGTTTTAATTAAATTATTTTTAAAAGTACTTCCTGTAATGCAAAAATTATTTTTTTAAATTGATTGAAAATTTGTTTTGGGGATTTCCAAAATTATAAAATTTCAAATTTTATAATGGAGTCCTAGTTCAGTACTTTAATACTGAAATAGGTTTAAATAAGAGATACTTCTCACTGATCTATCGGAGTCGTTTTGCGAGTCTCTATGCACAAAGGAAAAAAAAAAAAAAAAAAAAAAACTCACACTGTTTATATCATTTTTGATAGGAAACATTCTGAAGTGAATTTCAATAACACGTATCAATTTCAAGGCATTCTGCAAATACTTAAGAAAATTGAACCCATTTATTTCAGAATACTTTCTCTGCTATCAATCTTTTTTTTTTAACCTCTTACAAAAGTCAAGGTTTTCAATCCTAGAATTCGATGACGTTGCGAGACTACAAATGTGTAACGCTGTTTAGCCGCAGTTTTTTTTATCCTGTTGCGTGTAAATTCAGTTTCACTTTGATAACAGTCTTAGAGCCGTGAAGCTCCAAAGAAGCTTTCTTTGCTGGACACTTGGTCAGAAATCTCAGTAAATAACCTGAGTGTTTAATTGTGAATTAATTTCTTACTGCTTTTCTAAAATAAAGATATGGGACCAACGTTTTTCAGATTTAGTATATGTTAGTTACAATTTTTTTTTTTTTTTTTTTTAAGCATGAGACACGACTATTGTTTTAATCAAAGTAAACCAAACGGACACTTTCTTTGTCTTTTAAGAATAAGTATAAAAAATATTAAAAACTAATTTGAAAAACCCATAAAAAAATAAAATTAAACGAAAATGCGTAGAAGAAATGCTGAGAAATGAATAAAATAACCGGTTCTAAGGAATACAACTTCATATTTTAAGGTAAAGAATCATTTTTGGAACAAAAAGTATGGTTTTTAGACAGACAAAATAGACCGACTTGAAACTTTTTTTTTCTGTTCTTTCCCCCCCCCCCCCTTCAACAAATTAAAAGTGATTAAAAACAAATAATATATATATATATATATATATACTAAAAATTAAAATGAGAGAAAACGTACAAAAGAAATTTTAAGACATGAATACGGTAGTCTTTGCAAGGACTTCATATTTTAAAATAAATGATTTTTTTAAATGTTTTTTCTATATTTAGACTAACTGAAAAGAAATAAAATCCCTTTCTTTTTTTTTCTTGTCGCATCTAGTTAAAAAGATATATAAAAAAAATTTGAGAGAAAACTTGCGAAAGAAATTTTAAGAAATGAATACAGTAACCGTTGATAAAAGACGCAACACATTTACCACATGTTTTTTAAATGGAAGAAAACACTTGAAAAAAGAAAAAAGTATGTTTTACTAAATTAAATTTCGTTTTGTACAAAATTTTATATCAATTACTCAGAAAACAAAAACAAACTTCGGCTTTTTTTTTTTTTCTTGCGAAAACAATTAGGAATTCAATCATAATTTAATATTCAAAGCTTATTTTTTATTTCTGTATATACTGTAAGAAAGAAAAGAAGTTTTAATTGCCAGCTTTTAATATGGTTAGAAGTTACCATAAGAAGTTACCTAAGTGACTCAACTTCTTGTAAATGTTATGTTCGTCACCAAATGGAAGTGACCCATAAAGCTGTTGAAGGTCCGTTCTTGTTACCTGTAAATGCAGTTTCACCTTTAGAACAGTCTACACGCCGAGAAACTTGGACGCGCCCGACTTGGGCGTGGGTCAAGTGAATGGGAAAAAAATAATCTTTTCGGTTGGTACTTGGTAGTAAGGAAGAACCGATTTTTCTTTCTCCTCGCTAAGAAAATTAATAATACTTCGGAAAGGAGAGCAATTAAAATAAAGAAATAAATAAAACTAGTGGATCTGCAGATCAGGAGCCCCAACGTCTCACTTGTATTACTCATTGCTGCTCAGTTGATTTTTATTTATTTCATATTTGTATATAACAACATGATTGTGTTTACACTTATTTAATAAGATGCGATTCTGAGAGGGCCTAGCGTACCCCTAAATCTCTCATCGTATCTATCTGTTCATAGGTATGTGTATATTTCCTTGTAACTAATAATTTTGTGTCAATTCCTTGTAACTCAAATACTTGTTCTAAATTTGATGCCAAATTGTATAACGTATCGGAATTTTTTTTGTTTAACGCGGTAAAATATTTACTAATTCTGTGTCTACCGATTTGTTCAGAAAACATGCTTTTAACACGTTGAGCGCCATGTCAGTCGTTCTAGATTCTAGACATTTTGTCATGTATCTCTAAGTACTGAAGGAATCATCTTGAAACTTTAGGAGTGTGCAGAACATGTTATACTTCAAACATTTCAGTGAAAGTTTTACCCCGAAAGTAAAAGCAGTACCAATAAAAAATTAAAACGTTGAGGCGCCCTGCCAGCCATCGGTGGCTGACAGTGTCAAATAGGATATAAAGCCGCGTCAACCATCGGTGGCGGATATAAAGTAGGATATAAAACTAAAAATATTATATTTAATGATTGAAAATTTATTAAAAATTTGCTTAATTTTTATTTATCACAGGAGGAATCATTATGGAATTTTAATGGATTTTAAGAATTTGCGTGGCGCTTGGGGACTGAGACGTCTGCGACAACCGTGAAGTGGGAAATTTAAGTTGTTGCTTTTAATAGCCATATATTCTTTAATTATGCATGTATCAATAAAAATTTATGAAAATATTAACAAGAAGTTCAAGAAATATTGGATGCAAATTATTTACTCTTATGTGTTAGTTTTTTTTTTTTATATAATAGCACTGTAAACATATGTATTTTACTCATAAGGATTTTTTCACTTTGGTACACTTTTCTAAAAAAATAATGAAAATATTACCTTGAAATCATGCATGATGATAGAAAATACTTTTGTTTATGTACTGAACCTATTTTATGTTTTGTTGTTCTATTTTTAAAATTATATAAAAAAATAAAAAAAGGCAATTTTTACTAATTATAAATATGCATTTTTGAACACATAATTTCGCTCTTTTAAAAAAAATATCACAAGGTATATACATAAAAAAATAGGTTCACTATATGCAGAGACACTTATTTTATTGCCCTCTAAAATTTCAAGGAACTACTTTTAACAGATTTTTCACAAAGTGTACCAAAGTGAAAAAATCCTTAAGAGTCAAATATGCCTTGTTTTGTTTACAGTGCTATTATTAAAAAACTGTAGCAAGTAAGAGTAAATAATTTGCATCAAATATTTCTTGAACTCCTTGTTAATATTTTCATAAAAATGTTTTATTGATACATGCATAATTAAAAAATATATGGCTATTAAAACAACAACCTAAATTTCCCACCTCACGGTTGTCGCAGAAGTCTCAGCCCCCTTAACGTGTTTAACATTCTAGTAACATATGTTAATTTTATAATGCTGAATGCAGCGGAGCTATGTTAAAATACGATTAATAGTAATTCCGATATAGTCTGTAATGATACAGAATTCTTTTGTATGTCCCAGTACACGATCCATAAACATTATGTACACAGAAATGAAAACTATACAACTAATTTCATTTAACTCACAAATATTTATACTAAATTTAATTTCATTTTGTTGACGATTACCTGACGTTATTTAAATTTTTTTGTGCGGTACTGTAAGTAATTATTAACTGTATGAAAACTCTTTTCTGCAGAAACTATGCTTTTATGCATCTTTATTATGTACAGTATGTCGAATGCAGTATAACCATGTTAATATGCATTTAAATAAAATTCTTTCCATAGGTCGTAGTGATAAGAAATAATTTAATGTGCCTCTGTATACGAACCACAAACAGTGTACACACTAAATAATATAAAGCTATTTTTGTATAGCACATGAAAATGTGTACCAATTTTCAAGATGAATTGGGTGATTTTTGTAGCCTCTCTCGCGGCACGTACAAATTCTGTCGATAGGCTGTAATGATAAGAAAAAGTTTGTGTGTTCCTGTACACGAACTACAAATATAATACCGTACTTGCCAATATCCTAATTAATATTCAGTAGTGTTATTAGTCCCGCCCTTTTTTTACACCAGTAAAGTTTTAGAGTAATATTCTCCAAATGCAATTACTATTAATTAAGAAGAAAAATACTGTAAAAAGCAGCTGGTGTGAAAAAGAAGGCGGGGCTAGCAATACTATGGAATATTAATTAGTATGTTGGTAAGTATGATAATACACACCAAAAATGTACAGCTATCTCTATGTGTCGCATAAACGTTTGTACCAATTTGTAAGTCGATCGAGTAATTTTTGCGGTCGCTACACGCAGATGCACAGATACATACACGCTCAAAGACATTAAAAACATTTTTAATCTCAACTTGAATGCCTCCACTTACATTTCGGCAGTTATGCGTTAATTTATAATTTTTCTTTTTCCTCGCTACGAAAATAAATTTTACTTCTGAAGGAGGAACAATATAAATAAATAAATGTGGATTTCGTATAGATTTTAAAACATTTTACATCTGACTTTTATTGTTTAACTAATGTCCAAGTAGTTGATCTCCGTGGTGATATCTTAATGTTTATTTCGTTTTAATTATGCAGAAAAAAATCTGACAAAAACTGTCTTTTAAAGAGGTAATAAAAAAATAAATTACTTTTGAGAAACACTGTACAGTGTCTAAAAGTGACGTATGCATCATATGATGTACAAAAATTGAGTAAAAATAAATCTTCGAACTGTAATGAAAATGCATTTTGGACGATTATAATTTATATCCCGTAATGTACTAGAATATTCTTATGTGCCCCTGAAAACTCAATCATTAATGTTTAACTAAGCCAATCACATCGTATATCTTTAGTGCATCTAATTAATGTGTTATTTTCGTTATAGTTTGTGAAATATTAAAATTAGCTGTAAAAAATTATAAGATAAAAAAAAAAAACTTTTTATAAACCATGTTTTTAAATTTTCTGTTGAATAATAGCTATAGAACTACATTAGTACTTTATCAATGCGTATAAAATTTTTAAAGAGATAATAACGTCCATTTTTGTGAGATGCATCATTTAACTTTTTATAATTTTTTTAAACTTCACGTTTAATTAAATGTATTTATTTTTATCTTAAAAGAAAATGAACTCGTATTTTTTTGTGGCACAGTTAAATTATACCTAATATTTTAATGGCTAATTTTTAAGCTATTAGGAGGTTGTTATTTTCATATTTTAATTAATTAAAAGAAAACTAATCAAAAATTCGGAAATCGGGTTCCGAACTATTCTGAAAGTTTCTAATGTCAAGCTAGTAGGGAAGTTAGTTAAAAATCGATTGCAAGATTTGTACCGGACAAACAAGAATAGAAGTTCATAAAAACATAGTAAAAATACTTCTTGTTGGTTAAAATAAATCCAAATTTTTCAGTACATCATTTGCAACAGAAAATAGGAAGTAGCGAGCCCGAATACAAATTTCAAGACATTGTGAAAATATTTACGGAAAATGAAACATATTCATTTCAGAATATTTTTTTCAGTAATCAATCATTTTTCTTAACCTCTTATCCAATTCAAGGTTTTCTGTCGGAAAGAATTCTGTCTGCATATGTGTAACACTGTTCCCGCTCCGTTCTCTTTGCCTGTAAATCCAGTTTCACCTTTTGGACGGTCTTCGCGCCGCGAAGTTTGGATGGTATGTATTTCGCCGGCACGGGCACTTCTCAAGTGAACTAGAAAAAAGCGCTTTCTCCACTTATCGTCCCCAGACGCCAGAGCCAATGTTATTCTATGGAAAATTTCGCCCCATTATAATTCATTAACTAATATATTTTTTTTAAATTCCGTTTTCACATTCAGAAACTTCACAACTATTAAACAATTGATCGCTTTCTAACAATTATTTTTAAAAATTTTTAATATTTTATTTTGAGGTTGTAAAATGCGAATTTTCACAATGTGAAATTTTTCCTTTTTGAGCTTAAAAAAAAAAAAAAAAATAAAAATAAATAAATTTTTAGAAAGCGATAAATTGTTTAATAGTTGTGAAGTTTCAGAAAGTGAAAACAGAGTTGGAAAATATGTATTAATTAATGAATTATAAAAGGGCAAAATTTCCCATAGAAAAAGCATTGGCTTCGGCTTTCGGAGACGATAGGTAGAGAGATCCTTTAAGTTTTTTATTACAGGAGATTAGATTTTTCTTTCGCCGCTCCGAAAATAAATAGTACTAATGGATTTACAGATCAGATGTGTAGACGTCCCATTACCATTATTCATAAATAAATTGTTCATTTAAATTTTTCTAGACAGTTTCAGGGAAATGCTGCACACTTCTTGCCCTTTGGTTAAACAAATAGCACTTGTCCTTTAACCAAATAATTTACACCCGTATTGGCCGTTTGTATTACAAAATTTCGCACTTAATATACGCCTGATAGTTTCTTTCTGCTTTACACTCCAAACGTTATTATTTTTTATGCAATATATCTGTACTGATAAGTATAAAGGATTTAAGTCCAAAAATGTCGATTTTGAGTTAAGTACATAGTCAGACTCAGAAAAAAAAATTCTTTATCGATTGGTATAAAGGATTTAAGTTCATGTCATTGAGTCTTTGAGAAAATCCATTGGTAAAAAAAGATTCAAGTCAGAAATTTAGCAATAATCTTTATTATAAAATATTTAATTCAATTTTTTCCCTTTATTAAATGGAGATTGACAATCACTGAATGGTATAAACGGTATTAATCAACCTAATCCCTTTTTCCTAATCGATTCTTCTGATTAGTTTTTAGTTAGTTTAACTTTATTTTTCGTCTCCTGAAAAATCAAGAATATGGACTTAAATCCTTTATACCTATCAGTACAGATATATTCCTTTTATTTTAAACTTTTTACAAGCAATTTTTTTTTTGTTTGCTCATGTCTCAATCGTTTTATTATTTATATTATTAATGTTATTATTTTTTAAGCAATCTTTTATCCTTCATATGTATTCTTTTATTTTAAACTTTTTATAAGTTTTTTTTTTCTCATGTCTTATTATATTAACTATAGAACATTTTTTTTTTTTTTTTTTTTTTTTAAGTAGCAGCAACCTACCATTTTTTAAAACTGAGGAAAACTTCCTCTCTCTCTATATACCATATATAAAGTAAAGTTACATTTATGCATCTTTTATAGGTCGATTTAATAGCTTACTTAATAGTCGATAATTCATTCCTCTCTGTTTTAAAACAAAATTGTTCCGTTTATAAGACTCGATTATCTGTTGTCTTTTTTCCCTTTTTTAAAACTACCAAATTTTCTACTTCAATTCCTATTTGTCCGTTCTATTGAAGCGGTAGGTCCTGTAGTTGATTAAAAGGGAGACGCAGAATTAGTTGTGATAACAGTGTTACACCCCGCGACAAAAAAGTAGGTACAAAAGGTTTTTCTTTGATTTTTCATAAAATAACACTATCTAAATTGTGCTTATCATTTATTATATTATCATAAAATAACACTATTCCCGGACTAACTTTTGTTTTAAGACTCATTTAGAAACGTTTCATGACTAATATTTTTCTAATTTAAGACTACACTCCGAGACAAAAAGATAGGAAGAAAGGTTTTTTTTTTTAAATATTTCATAAAATAACATTATCTAAATTGTGCTTATCATTTATTATTATCATAAAATAAAACTATTCCCGGACTAACTTTTGCTTTAAGACTCATTTAGAAACGTTTCAAGACTAATATTTTTCTAATTTAAGACTACACTCCGAGACAAGAAGATAGGAAGAAAGGTTTTTTTTTTTTAAATATTTCATAAAATAACATTATCTAAATTGTGCTTATCATTTATTATTATCATAAAATAAAACTATTCCCGGACTAACTTTTGCTTTAAGACTCATTTAGAAACGTTTCAAGACTAATATTTTTCTAATTTAAGACTACACTCCGAGACAAAAAGATAGGAAGAAAGGTTTTTTTTTTTAAATATTTCATAAAATAACATTATCTAAATTGTGCTTATCATTTATTATTATCATAAAATAAAACTATTCCCGGACTAACTTTTGCTTTAAGACTCATTTAGAAACGTTTCAAGACTAATATTTTTCTAATTTAAGACTACACTCCGAGACAAAAAGATAGGAAGAAAGGTTTTTTTTTTTAAATATTTCATAAAATAACATTATCTAAATTGTGCTTATCATTTATTATTATCATAAAATAAAACTATTCACGGACTAACTTTTGCTTTAAGACTCATTTAGAAACGTTTCAAGACTAATATTTTTCTAATTTAAGACTACACTCCGAGACAAGAAGATAGGAAGAAAGGGTTTTTTTTTAAATATTTCATAAAATAACATTATCTAAATTGTGCTTATCATTTATTATTATCATAAAATAAAACTATTCCCGGACTAACTTTTGCTTTAAGACTCATTTAGAAACGTTTCAAGACTAATATTTTTCTAATTTAAGACTAAACTCCGAGACAAAAAGATAGGAAGAAAGGGTTTTTTTTTTAAATATTTCATAAAATAACATTATCTAAATTGTGCTTATCATTTATTATTATCATAAAATAAAACTATTCCCGGACTAACTTTTGCTTTAAGACTCATTTAGAAACGTTTCAAGACTAATATTTTTCTAATTTAAGACTACACTCCGAGACAAAAAGATAGGAAGAAAGGGTTTTTTTTTAAATATTTCATAAAATAACATTATCTAAATTGTGCTTATCATTTATTATTATCATAAAATAAAACTATTCCCGGACTAACTTTTGCTTTAAGACTCATTTAGAAACGTTTCAAGACTAATATTTTTCTAATTTAAGACTAAACTCCGAGACAAAAAGATAGGAAGAAAGGTTTTTTTTTTAAATATTTCATAAAATAACATTATCTAAATTGTGCTTATCATTTATTATTATCATAAAATAAAACTATTCCCGGACTAACTTTTGCTTTAAGACTCATTTAGAAACGTTTCAAGACTAATATTTTTCTAATTTAAGACTACACTCCGAGACAAAAAGATAGGAAGAAAGGTTTTTTTTTTTTAAAATATTTCATAAAATAACATTATCTAAATTGTGCTTATCATTTATTATTATCATAAAATAAAACTATTTCCGGACTAACTTTTGCTTTAAGACTCATAATCATTATTATAATAAATACTCATTATCATAACAAAATAGTATGTCAAAAACATATTAAATATTTGAATCATATTCAAAATATTCATATTCAAAAAACTCATATTAAAAAGAAAAACCCTCTGTTCCTATCTTCTTGTCGCGGTGTGTAGTCTTAAAACTTTTCTAAATGAGTCTTAAAACAAAAATGAGTCCGGGAATAGTGTTATTTTATGATAATAATAAATGATAAGCCCAATTTAGATAATGTTATTTTATGAAAAATCAAAGAAAAAACCCTTTGTACCTATCTTTTTGTCGCGGGGTGTAAATGGAAAATTTTAACGTTATATAATTAATTATCTTTGAGCTATGTGAGATACTACATATGTTTTATTCTTCATTACCACAACTCTTTAGTTCGTACAACGAAATTAAATAATCTGGCACAGCATTCCGAATACTTTCTTTTACCCTGTATTACAGTTTAAAAAGTAAGAAATGGCATATTGTATTTGGATATTTCTAGTGTACTTTAAAAAACAGTTCAAAATAGTTTTGTAAACAATGTTCTTCGACATATATTATCATATATGTCCCCCCCCCCCCCCTGAATGTTGTGTCTACATTCATAAAACATTAAAAGCTGTTATTAATTTTAAAAATTAATTTCAAGTTATTTAGAAAACTTTTATTCACACCAACCATTGAAACTTATTAGCCGTATTTTAGTTGTCCTGTATATTGTATATGCACCAAATAATGTACTTAATTTTAGCGAAGTATAAAAGTACATTTTGTAACATTTATAACAATGTAGCACGATAAATCTGAATTATTTTGCATGACCTTATAAACAAAAGATAAATATTTTCATATACCATGTGCTATGTGAAACATCCTTTTCTGAATATAAAGAAATATATGTCAATTTCATTCTGTTAAGTGCATTCCAAAAATGTTAAACTATACGAAATTTCACTCATAAATGTGTAATGTATTTGAATACTTTTGTATGTACACAAGCCATTTATCCGACTTCATAAAAAGTTTCGAGTTAATATACTAATATGATTCAGATTTAGAATACCGAGTTTGGCATTTTCGAAAATATATTATGTTCCTGAGTTATGCTAATAAATCAGGACTCTGTCTTACACATGTATGCACATATGGACCAACCGCTAAAAACCAGATTTTAAAATTTAGGGAACCTCAAAACGTGTAATTGTAGCGAAATTTCGGCGCAAAATATTTTCTCTGTCCAATATAGATAAGATATTAGAAAGCATTTTTTTTTTTCCATCAGCATGTTCTTGCTCAAATTCATTCAAACCGTTATTTCGGTCAGCCTGTCCATATCAAGATCAAAAGTTTTAATGCATGCAAATGTTTCAAAAAAAAAAATAAAAAAAAATTGTTTTAAGAGTTTCATTTTATTTATTTTCGAGGAATTGGGACTTTAGAGAATTCCTAACATTTTATTCTGTAACATTTGAATTTCATCCTCCTTTCCGAATGTTTTTAAGAAAATGTGAAAGTCGTCAATCGGGTGGATTGAGTTCACATCGTGTTATCCGATAGCTGCTAAGAATGCGTTTTTTTCATTCTATACAAGGACAAAACCGTTTAAGAGAAAGGAAGAAGAAAAAAAAAAAAAAAAAAAAAAAAAAAGTAAAAACAAAAACATACCCTTGACCAAGTAGATAAAATGCCATGTACGGAAGCCGCTCAAGTTCCCTAAATCGGCCGCATCCGAATGTTGAACACTAGAAATGGAAACCCTATCGATACAAACTTGCGTCATTCGACCATTGACTTCTTCGAGGAAGAGGGGGAGGGGGGATATCGTCTCTGGAAAATCCCGCTGAAATATCTATTAAAATTACGCACTTATTTCAATTCAAACTTATTTCAAAGTAGTTTTATTCAGGTAAGTTCGAAGACACGCATATTTTCTGTTCGGTTGCTAGCTATTATTATATATAAGAGATGGAATAAACAGTTACTTTTTAGTAATAAGTTACCTCGTTCCACACTACCTTTGATAATAAGTTCTAATAACCTATTATTTTTGTAAATTATTATTGCTTAGTTTATATATGGCTTGTAAACGTTCTTATTATCTCATGTTATACAATACATACAGGCATCGTGCATAGTTAAAAGTTAATATATTTTATGTTTTTTATCCCAATACTTTCGAGTTTATAGTAATTTTTACTATAGTAGAATTTCTGCTCTTTTAAAAGACAAAACCTCTATTATAAAACAGTGGCAGTCAAAGTTTAAAAAGTTGTACACGGACAATTATTCCAGGTATGGATATGTAAATACAAGATTTTGATAAAAACAAAATTACTTCTGTTTAAACGCGGAAACAGAATTCATTATATCGAAACACACAGGTGCTACCTTTCGTAACAAAGTTCGCGCAGTATGTAAACCACCATCCACTGTTTCTTTTCTTTCTTTCTTTTCCTTTTTTTTTTTTTTTTTTCTAAGCTATTAAAAAGGATAATAACATCCCAAATAGCGAACTGGCGAATAATTGTTTCATGTGCTTTTCGGAAGAACTTAAATATTGGAAATTAACAAGAGAATAAATATTCTTCTCAGTCATATTTGGCAAATGTGCCTTGGGATGACGACTTTGAATACCTTTTCCTAAATTAGAAACTGTGGTTTTAAAGACAAAAATGTAAAATGACTTTATTGACAAATTTGTGAATTTGTCTATAATGTTATCAAGATGCGATTTTTTCCTGATACGATCATAAATAACTAGTCTTAACCTTTTTAGTCATATTAAACCATCAAAAATAGTCCTAATAACAAAATTAATAAAAAAAAAAAAGAAAACTAAATGAACAATTTGATTATTAAAATGATCTTAAACGTGGCATAAAATAAATAAATAAATAAAATATTTGCTAACGTCACGCACGATTACGCAGTTTCAATAGAGTTCTAACAACCACGTGACTTTCTTTTAGCAATCGTACTTTGCTGAAGGACAACGCTAATTTTTCCATGCCTTTAGAAGCGTAGTAGTCGAATTTTTTTATGCTTTTGCAAATACATTTACAACACTGTGTTAAAATAAATTTGTAACACTATTCCGCATTGATAAAATGGGTCAGTGAGGTCAACTGTTCCTCAGCAAACATGCTCGTGACGTCATCTGTTAGAACTCTATTCCATTTCATCTCTATCACCTGATATCAGCAATTTCATATGAAAATATAAACATCTTCCTCGCTGTGACACTTCCTTTCTTGTGAAAGAGTACAAGAAACAATAGCAGACGATCCGCAGCGAGCGACAACTATTATCCAAACAGCCCCAAACGCAAAGCTTTAAATAATCACCTCCTCCAAGCCAATATTTTTACTCACGGTTGTATAAATAAATTAATATCCGAATGACATTTATGTATCACCCATGTTAAGATTCATTGAACATTGATGACATATAAACTAATATTCAATAATAGCCGGTTTAAAATAATACATAGAAGAAAATATCTGAATGTTTTAGGATAATAAATATATCAGAAAATATTATTTCAAAAATATAAAATCTACGAAACTATTAGATATTATGAACGCTGGTGTAATCATTTGACATATTCATTCATTTCCTATTCTTTTAGAATAGTTTGGCATACTGCCAAAGTATTATTTGAAAATATTATTTGAGTGGTCGAACCTCGTTAACGTGAATCTCAAGGGGGACAAAAAAATTGTTCATGTTATCAGTAGTTCATGCTATCAGTAACTCAGAAACTAATCTTTCTTTTGACGAGGATTTTAGAAATAGTTCCTGTTAAAAATAATTCACGTTAAGCTTGTTTATGTTAACGAGGTTCGACTGTATTATAATAACTTTGAAACTGTTAAGTATTATGATCGCTGGCAAAAGAATAGTTTGGTATAATGCCAGAGATGTGACTTTTACCGTTGCAAAGAGATAAAAAGTTAAAAACACTATTTATTTAATAGAGAATTGCCAGTAATATATTACTGTATTAATAAGTTATTTCGCAGTAATATTACTATTATTTATCCTATTATGTGATATAATGCCCATCTATATTATATATATGCATTTCCTGAGCTAAATGATTATAAAAAGAAATTTAAAACGTAGTGAAAAACCTAGTTTATTTATCTGTTTAATTTTTAATGGAAGGTCGAATTAAATTTAACAAAAGCAAAGAGTAATCAGGTTATTAGTAAAACTTGGGTCTTTGTCTGAACGCGTCAATGCTGAACTCTTCCCCAAATGAGCGAGCAGGTGGATTTCTGATCATCACTTGGGGAACCTGTGAGTGGCGTCTGCCTACCTGGCTTAATTATGTTTATGGGTTTCGGTTCCGCTTAAAAGGGCGATTATTCGCCAAGAGCCCCCCATGGTCACTCTAACATGCACGCATTTACTCACCCACTTGAAAGTTGGAAAATGCATCTGTACTCCGAATAATGAAGCACTCTTACAGATGCATTCATATTTATTTATTTCAACACGAATATTGCTGGATGAAAATGAATAATTAAGATTATATAACTTCGAGAAAATTGCAATGTTAGTGTGTAACAGTCTAAGCTCTGTTGCTGGTCGGTGTAGGTATAAATGATATGATTTTATCTATAAAAAAGTACATTTGCGTTGATGCAGGAGCAGAATGCTTTAACAGTTGTAAAACTGGGGTTGAAATTCTTACGTTTTGAAGGGTCTTTTTCCTGAAAAATAAAATACTTTGGTGAAAAAAATCTTTGAGTCCCCTTATTTCAGGTTTTTTCAATCATGTTGCATTGAACCAAAAAGGCAGACATTTGAAGTAGTATTCAAAATGAAGTTCAAACGTAAGAAAGAAAGAAAAAAAAAAAAAAAATCCTCAAAAACAGTTTAAAAAAAAAAAAAAAAAAAAAAAAAATGTTAAAGTGTACTCTTTATGAAGCAGAATTTTGCGAGGTTGCGGCTCTTTTTAAAGAGTAGAATTTTGGGAAAGACATCATGAAGCTTTTTATAAAAGAGAATTTTGTAAAAAGTTTCATACAGTGTTTTTTTTTTTTTTTTTGTTAACCCTTTATTTACTACATTGTGAAATAATAATAATAGTAAAATATATATATATATATATATATATATATATATATATATTCAGAATTTATTTTCTAGTTACTTAAGAGTAATATTTAAAGATATCTATAACAAAAATTATGCCTCATTATAGTAATTAATCAAGACTTTAAAAATATGTAAATGTATTAATTTTCTCTATTCTTTATATTTTTTCTTACATTGATAATAGATCCTTGAAAAGAAATATAAATTAATTATAATGCCCATGAAGTTCGTGAAAAATGCCCATAGAAAAAGCGACACCAGTCTATAAAATCCTTTCTTGAAAAATAAATAAATAAATAAACGGCTACATGTAGCGTCTAGTGCCATGTATTATACACTGTAAAAAAAAATTTCAGTATTTTACAACAAAAGGTGCTGGCACCGCGGCTGCCAGCACAGTTGCTGTAAAATTTACAAACTGCTGTTTTTTATGGTGCTGTAAAATTTACTGCACTTTGCTGTGAATTTTACAAGATGCTGTTTTTAGTAGTGCTGTAAAATTAACTGCATTTTGCTGTGAATTTTACAAGATGCTGTTTTAAAAAGTGTTGTAAAATTTACAACAAAGTGTAGTTAATTTTACAACACTTTTTAAAACAGCATCTTGTGAAATTCACTGCAAAGTGCAGTTAATTTTACAGCACTACTAAAAACAACATCTTGAAAAATTCACAGCAAAGTGCAGTAAATTTTACAGCACCGTAAAAGCAGCAGCTTGTAAATTTTACAGCAACTGTGTTGGCAGCCGCGGTGCCAGCAACTTTTGTTGTAAAATACTGTTTTTTTTTTTTTTTTTTTTTTTTTTTACAGTGTAGGCAGTGATGCCAGATTGGGGATTTTCGAGGCTTCTGGGGACAATTTTGGGGCCCAAACGTTTGTGGAGACTATTTTGGGGAGTTCTTCAACTTTCTGTCAATGTTGGCAACATAATGATTTATCCCTACGACTAGAGACTTTCAATAGATTTATTGTTATTTGGGGATTTTTTTCAAAAATTGCCTTCATTTGGGGAACAATCTGAGCTTAAATCATAGAAAAATCTGCTTGATTTTTTTTTTTTTTTTTTGAAGAAATTTTTATTTTTCCTTTTTAGTAGAAATCAAGTTGGGGATTTTTTCGAAAAAAAAAAAAACACCCTGATTTGGGAAAATTTGAAGACCTGTTTGGGGAAATAATTTTCGACCATCTGGCATCACTGAGTGTAGGCGGTAGAGATGGGAATAATCGAATGATGTTGATAATCGAGTGATTTGCCAATCGATTGTTGATGACGTAAGCGTAGAATAAGCGTTTTGTAATTAGTTTCGGTTTCTTCGTAGCTATCAGGTTGCTTTCTGTTTATACTTTGTCTTTTCACGCATTGCTATGAAATTTTAAGGTCTAACCTAGAGTCCTGCACACCCGACCCGAACCCGACATATGAATTTTTTATATCAACCCGAAACCCGACCCGAACCCACAGTAGAGAAACTTTTACGACCCGCACCCGACCCAAACCCGCTGTCTTTAGACCCGAACCCGACCCGAAACCCGAAAATTAAATAAAAATTACCGTAATTTCGCGTATATAACCCGCGGCGGAAGGTAATCCGCAGCATAAAAAAGTTATTTAAAAATAATTATAACCGAAAGATAACCCGCACTAGAAGATACTCCGCACTTTTAAAATCACATGATCGGCAATCGCCGTTTATAATTTCAATGCTAATTGCTATTATTTTAATAATAAGTAGGAAAAGATACAAATAATAAACAAATATACAAATAAATATAAATAATAAACAAATAAATTTACTTACCTATAACGAAAATGTAAATAATCATAACTTAGTATTAATCTTTCTCTCTATACAAATTACTATAAACTGGAGTAACTTCTAATGATTAACACCTTTATTCAATTTATAAGTAAAATTATAGATTAAAATTTATTTAGAAAATTCATTCAAATCTATAGAAATCGGATTCATCCGTATCAGAATTAAAATGGTGTAATATTGTTTGGGACAGTTCGTTTTCTTCATCATCCTTATCCTTCTCATCAAGTTCCTTTTCACTGCCCTCAATTTCATCGTCATTATACGCTAATAATCTAGACTTTTTGAATCCAAATTTTACCGTTTTGATAGTAATAGAGTCCCAAGCGTTTTTTACCCATTAAACTACTTTCACTAGAGATGCTTTTTTAAGATTTCCTGACTTAGTGTATTCTTTAAAGCCGCTAGACATCCAGTCCTCCCACTAAGCTCAAACTTTAGTCTTAAATGATCGGTTAACGAAAATGTCTAATGGTAATAATTTGGTGAAACCACCAGGGATCACTGCTAATTTTGCTGTAACATTTCGCGAGGTAAAAGCTGCCTTTGGTGCATCATCTATATGACGTTTCATGGAATCCATAATGAACAGTCCTTTAGAGTTAAAATGAGAGTTGTGTTGATTTTCTTCTTATTCGCGATAGATACGCCGCACCGGACGATAACCCGCAGGACATGCAAAGTCAGTTTTTTTTATAGATTACTCGCGGGTTATGTACGCGAAATTACGGTACTTATTCATTTAAAATCATACAAAACTTTTTTAAATTATAAAATAAGGTAAATTTTCACTGTCATACAGTTGGTAAATTATTTAAAAAATAATTTGAAATGTAATCACTAATTTTTTAGTTTAAAAATTAAAAAATCTGAAAAATAGATCAATGATAATTTTTAACGATTTATGTAAATTGTTAACTTCAAGAGTAAACTAGTATGTTGTGGCCACCACAAGACTTTCTTTTATACTTTCCTATATTTTACTAAGTGCAAATAATTTATTTATTTATTTATTTTTTATTATTATTATCTAGCAGGATGAATGCAAACGATTTGCATCTTAAGAGACAACTAACACTAAATATCCAAAGTATGCATTTTTATTGCCTATAAATGGCATCTTAAAAAGTACGTTTTTATAACCCGATAAGAATTCAAATTGGATCATCATAAAGTCTCGTAATAGCCTTTTCACATTTCAAGTTTGTTTGATTATACTCAATAGAACCTGAGATATAGCCTCCTCCTAAATCTCGAAAATTGCTGATAGCAGCGCCACCTGTTGATCGGTTGACAAAAATTGATGGGCACTAATTTAGGTCAAGGTGCCTCTACATATAAATTCATATATAATTTTGAACAGTAGTTCCGGAGATACAGTCGCCACAAAATTTTTGTCACACACACACAGGCAGACAGACATTTTCTATAAATGATAAAATCGTGTTCTAGACCTCTCAAAACGTGTAAATCCGTCGAAAACTCGAAGTCGAAAATTTTTATGAATCCAATTCTTTTATTGAATATAGAAGAAAGTAAAAAATGCACTTCAATTTAAATGTTCGTAATTTATTGTTTAATACTTATAGTCTGGGGAAAAAATTATGTATTATTCTTTATTGCTTTTTTCCAATGTGGACGTTTAACTTTACTATAATAATTTGTGTAGCATGTATGTGATTCACAGTTAAACATCTGCTATTTAAGGGTCATTGATCACTTTAAATTCCCATAATCAGCAACCTAGCTTCCACCCGTGACAGTTTTGCTTGGTGCATT
Organism: Salticus scenicus; assembly: GCA_963930645.1. NCBI lineage: Eukaryota > Metazoa > Arthropoda > Arachnida > Araneae > Salticidae > Salticus > Salticus scenicus. The sequence continues at coordinate 398,870,842 of OZ005649.1, read as the reverse complement.
ATTTATTTGTTCTAGAGAAGGCGATAAAGAATATAATCTGCCTTGATGGCATTCGCTTCCTTTATGTGTTTATTTTACATTACTTTTTTTAATTAAATTACAACAAGTATTCCCTGTATATTTTCTGCATATACAAATGTAAATGGAAGAAAATTCAAAATTTCATTAACATAAAAGCGAGGATTAAAATTCATTGAAAATAAAGATATCTTAAAAAAAAAAAAAAAAAAAAATGTAAATTAAGAAATAATTTAAATTCTCAAAACGTAAAAGCAAGATTATGTTGTATTTCTTATATGTGTATATATATATATATATATATATACATATATTAATAATAGTAAATAAAAATTTTAATACAGTACTTTAAAATTTTCATACAATTTCTATAGATGATCAGTTTTCGATTTGTTGAAGAAAAACGTATACAGATATTTTTTTGTCATGCTTACACGGATTTTTTTTTTTTTTTTTTTTTTTTTTTTTTTTTTTCAGGTGGGTATCCGCGTATAGGAAAACGGAGCTCCGACACGTGTCTAAAATCAGTTAAAGAGCTATAATTATGTCTACAAATTTATGCTTTCAATTGTAAATTTTTTTTTTGAATGATGTTCTCAAGTCGACCCGACTCGTAGAAAGCTAGTTCAAAACCAGGTCATGTCAATTCGCACAGCCGTACGGAATTTTCTGTGTTTTTTCTCCAAAACTCACAGGAAAACTGCTATTGAGTATACGCCCCTCGAACCTAGGTCCCAAGGGCAGACAAACACCTTCAATTCTCACATTATAAACGAAATGTTTAAATTAGTCCACAAATAGACACTGAATAAAATATTGGAAAATTTTATTAGGTTCATTTGGTTATTATTTATACTCAGAATTCCTTTTTTAGAAATATATATATATATATATACTAAGGCCAGGCCATTATGAAACCTGAATCCAATACTTTTTGACATGCTCGAAAAAAAAAAAAAAATAATAATAATAATAAATAAAAATCCTTTTTATTTGTAAATGCAAGAAATAGGCAAGTATTTCTTATTCATGCACTAAAATATCTCACAGCATTTTTTTTTTTTTTTTAATGTGAACTTAAAGACTAATAATTTTTTATAAAAGTGTGTAAAACTGTTTAACCCATATTTCACCCTCGTCCTAAAATAGGACACCATGCATAAGTGACGTTTATATAAATTCTTTTAAATATTTTAATTCAAATTAAAGACGATATATTATTTAAAAATCCAATAAATACATATGTGTCTTTATCGTTAGTTTAAATTAACGTTTAATATATGTTTTTTAATTTTTAAAATGACAATAAGATTTATTCATTACATTTTCAACATATTATTACTTAAAAGGTTTTACATTCAAGAATAGTGGATATACAAATTTTTTTGAAGTAATATTCTACACTTTGTACTGGTAAAACAATTATATAAGTATATATATATATATAATATATATAGATGTTAAAACCCGAATAAACTACTACGTCAGAAACGCCAATGAAAAAAAAAAAGTATTGGAAATGCATACAGCTATTTCGGTAGCCTATAGCGCACCGTCTTCAGTCCAAAAAGGATTCTGAATCAGGAGAAGTGCTCGTATACGAGCACTTCTCCTGAACGATCACTATACGAGCACTTTTCCTGATTCAGAATCCTTTTTTGCACTGAAGACGGTACGCTATAGGCTACCGAAACAGCTGTATGCATTTCCAATATTTTTCTTTGGTGTTTCTGACGTAGTAATTTATTCGGGTTTTAATATTCCAACGCCAAGTCTCCTGTTATTATTATATATATAGATGGTCTGTTTCCCTTATATTTCCAAATGTCCTAAATTATTGTCCTACTTTTAGGACAGCCCGTACCGATTAAACTAATGAAAAATTGGTAAGTTTTTTGATTTTGTGTGTATACACAGGCATTGAAAAGCATTTTTTCAATGCTTGGTAGGATATGGGTTAAACGGGAAAAAAAAGGAGGGGGGGGGAGATTTCTTTGTGTCAGCCATAATACTCTTAAAAGCGATTACAGAAATTCTAAATGATTTTGAAGGGTTGATATTTAATTGCAGTTTTATTTTTAAACGTAGCTATGACTGCTAAAAATGCCATATTGTTTATTAACTAATGCTTAGAACAAGAAAATGCTACCTTTTTTTTTTCTTTTAAAGTATATAATGTTATTATTGCGTAAAAATAAATAAATAAACAAGGGAATAAATTAAAAGAAAAAAAATGAAAAGAAAGGAAGAAATAATATTTAAAGTTGTAGCGCTTAATTCAAACTCTTACGAATATATTAAATAGCCTATCGATATTGAGCCATCTTCCCTATCATTTAAAAGAATATAGACGGCGCTGTCGCCATTCTCGGCAAAATATCTAATGATATTTTCCGATCATTAAAATGAAGTGAAAACATTTTGTTTTCAGAAGTCAGAAGTTCGTCGGCTCTCGCTGAGATATGTAGCTGTTTTCGTGTAAGAGGCCCCTGTGGCCATGGGCCGCAGGCAGCGGCCTGTAAAAATATTCGTTCTTATGTATCCTAATGTTCTGTTTACTGCGCGCGATGTATATAGTTATTGTGATTGTGCTTTATTATAATTAAAATATTAAATAATGGAATGCCAGAGCTCGTTCTTTCAATGTTCTAAGATGTCATTCCGTTAAAAAGTTCAATTTTTTTTTTTTTTTTTTTTTTTTTTTTTTTTAATCTTTAAACGTAAAAAAAATTAAAAATGTAAAAATCTCTAACACCAAGTTTATATGTGTCTCCTATTAAACATACACTAACACGCATTAAAATTAATGATAGACAGTTATAAATTTATAGTAATTCGCTTGCACTTTGAGACAGAGGAAAAAAAAAATAAAAAGCAAGCCTTTCATTCAATATCTACAGTATATAAAAGTCATAGTTGTGGTATGGTCAGTGTGTTTGATTGAAGGAAAACTGTGATGCTTAGGAGTTTTAGAGTGAATAAACTCATCGGGTTCATTTTCAACTTTCATCCAGTATTTGTTTATCTTACTCAGCGAGAATTTCTGATTTCCGTTTTGACATGCTTGGTTTATAATCTGCGTTAAAAAGATGTTAATGTTTTTTTTTTTTTTTTGAACATACATGCATATAGATACAGCATAATTGATTATCCGCAAAATTGAGAGCCATGGGTTTCGTACATAAACCGCAAAAAGGCTGAACATGAAATTGAAATGACAAAAAATGCATTCTAGCTTAAAAACTTGAATGTATCGTATATAAAACATAATACAAACAATGAAAATATTTATAAAAAGTAAAATTATTTGTACAGTCGAACCTCATTAACGTGAATCTCATGGGGGATAAAAAATTTGTTCATGTCATCAGTAGTTCATGTTATCAGTAACTAATCTTCTTTTTGACGGGGATTGTGGAAACAGTTCATGTTAAAAGTAATTCACGTCAACGAGGTTTGACTGTACTTCATATACTATAGGATGTAAAAAACATAAAGAAAAAAAGTGAACTTAAGATGAAGCCATGGTTCAATTTGTAATCTAATTTATACTCTAAATTAAATAGTACCGCAGACATGCAAACATTTAGTTTATTCCACAGAATTGTGAATAACCGCCACATTTTCACACCACTTTATTTGTAGAAAAATATTCTCCAATATTTAATTACGATTGAATATTAAAGAAAGTACCCGCCAGGAAAACTGGTGTGAAAGAAAAAAAAAGAAAAAGCGGTCACATCAATGTTTTGAAATAAATTGAAATCTTGACGTGTTTGGTAGCGTATTCTACTGGAGAACAAATAAATCAAAAACCACATAATTCTGTATATTTACTTTTTTTTAAGCTATCATTTGTATCTGTTTATTGTTGATGATAAAAAAAAAAAAAAAGCTTTCTTCTGATTTCGCCCATTTCCCGCTCCACGAATTATCCACAACGTGTGTAATCCGTTTGCGGATAATCGAGAGTTTACCGTATATATATATATACAGATTATTACGGGTAAATCGAATTGCAGTAGTCGGTCGATACAGGTTTTGGTTTTTTTTTTTTTTTTTTTTTTTTTGAGCGCATTTTGAACGCAAATTATTTTGTATGGGGTGGGGGTGGGGGGAGAAAAGTAAATCTTTTTCTTTAGCAATTTTTCTAAAAGTTAACTAATCGTGTTCAGGACATCCGAAAACGTTTAAATCCATCGAAAAACGGAGATCGAAAAGTTTTACGAATCCATATATGTATTTTTTTCTCGTTTATATCGATTTTTCAAAAAAAACGAGAAAAATAAAATAAAATCCTTATTTATTTATTTATTTATTTATTATTATTATTATTATTTCATTTGGTCAAAATATTTAAAAAGCGCAATAAATAAATCAATAAAAATAAAAATAGCACATTATTTCCCTTAAAATATGAAATTGCGTTCTTTAGCAGCAGTTACATATATATTAATGTTTTAAAATTTCTTTTATGCTATTTCTATTTAGTACCAAAGGGAAAAAGAAAAAAATTGTTTTCATTTACTCTACTTTGTCCGAAAGAAATAGATCTCTCGTTCTAATAGCTTATTTCATGACAAAAGTTCAGGGCTGGAAGTTCCCGTATTTCTTCAAGATATTTTCAAAATCTGAATGGCAATTTTTATCATAAAATAAACCAAAAAATTATCGTTACTGAATAATGGCTGGAAAATGTCCTGAAAAAAAGGAGGGTGTTTCGAATTCTACAGAAATTAAAAATTCTGGAAACAGTAAACGTAAGATTATTTTAAAAGGCAGATAAATATAATATAAAATCTAATTTCAATAGGTATATCTGTTATAGCAGATATCGATTTTGAAAATAAATAAATACATAAAATAAAATAAATTCAATAAATAAAAAAGAGAGAAAAATCTTCCGGGATTCAAAAACCCCACTATCGGATCACAGTTAATTAACAGCAGCGCTACCTGTCGGCCGATATACACATAAATTTAAACTAGCGTAGTTGTCTGGCCAAATTTGTCAAAGGTCGTTTGGATGGTGAGCAAACATCCAGGTTCAGATTATAAAATGGGCATAGAATGCAACTGGCGCCAAATTTCGGCTGATTGTCGAAATTTGCTACAGGCAGAATTTTCAAAAGTGTTTGCAGGGTGAGTGAACAGGCGGTCGTAGATTTTGAAACAGGAAAACAACGTCGAAGACGTCACCGAGCAGGAGTTTAATACGGTGAGTTTTCTGAAGGATCGCAAACCCACTGGTCGCCGAAGGCGAATTTGTAAGCTATACTGAAACAAAAGAACTTTCATCCTGATTTAGTTAAATTAATTATTTAAATTTTTTTTATAATTCTACCTCTATTTAAATTGGTATTAAAATTCTTAAAATAAAGAAAATTTTGGAATGTAAAATTAGAATTTCGTTTAAAATGACCTAATGAAATCTTCAAATTAAGCTCTAAGGATCTCTACACAAAATAAGTTTAATATGAAATTGAATATGACAAGGAACATTCAAGGTCAAAGTCATTGACCGTAAAGCGCTCCCAATTTTTGCACTGATTCGGCCCCAGAAATATACCTCTTTTAATTTTTAAAATAAACTATGTGCATCATACTGTCATGCGAACATTCTTTGCTATTAAAAAAAAAAAAAAAAAGTCAAATAATATCTTAAGGACTATGTTTTTATACTTGTTATATTATTTATCTTGAAGTCAAAGGGAATACATTTCAAGTTCAAGTTAAGAAAATCTTCTTTTAACCCTAGAACACTAGAGTGTTCATAAATGCTCTATCACTAGAGATACCTAAAATTGACGTGCTCATATAAAAGTCGTTTTATTTGCTTGTATTACATTAATATTGTTTTTAAATATGTTTAATTATTTGCTGTTTTACCCAATATTACTAATTTTTCATTATCTGAATAATTATTTCGAAGCACTCAAACTCAAACAAGTGTATCGATAGTAGGGAAAGTGCAGAAAAAACCATTAAATGAAGATCGCACGTAAAATTTACGTACCACTAGTGTTCTAGGGTTAAAAATTAATTTGTAATCATAAACATATTCAATTTGTTATGATAAATTGCTTAATAAATAATTAATATTTTTTGTTGAATTTCATGAGTGCAAGTTTATACACGTTAACATAAATCTGTTCATATAAAAAAGTGCATTTAGCACTTCCTTGGCCAGCATATAAATGCGTTTTAACGAAATTTTAATTAATCAATACAAAATATTAATATAAAAATTAAAAACTAAAAACTAACCTTTCTGATGAATGGACATTCTTCATTCCATGCTCTTCACGTTGTTCATTCCTCGTTCATGGTTCATCTGCATCTGAGTTCAGAGACGCAGATGTTATGCTTCCACAAGCAGATGTTCCTGTCTAAAGTCCACAGGAAGTCGATTTTACAGCATTTTGTGCTTGAATTTATTTCACAGCATAAATACTTGAAAATATACCGCAGAAAGTGCAGGAAAAATTACAACATTTTTTTACAGTGTAGTGAGGTTAAAGTGAGGTATATACGTTCTACTTTATAAATAAATATCTTTGACATTTCTCCCATAATTAGATTTTATATGCTTTTTAAACTAAAGATACTTTAACGTACGTCAGCAGATAAAAGTTGAAGAAGCATCTAAATAAGCAAAATTTTCATTTCATGGATCTCTGATTACTGAAAATCAGACAATACGGTATTTTTAATTCCTCATCATACCATTCCATAAGTATGGGAAACTTAATTATTTATGAAACTTTTTTATCTTGGTTTTATAGCGATTTTACATGTTTTGAGGTGTGAGCAACTCGGAAATCTTAAAATCCATGTGGTGCCATTCCATAGGCAATTTGTTAGTTAGTTTGATATTATTTCAAGAATGAATTATTATAAATAAGACGGGCCAGTTTTAAAATATCATTTAGAATACTGGCAAAAATTTGTTGAATTTGAATATTTTAATTTGAAAATTTTGTGATAATGCAAAATTTATGATTTTTCTTAACAGGGCAAAATAAAACGAAATTTCCCATTCATGTTGTAAGCATTCTTTTTGCCATGTCGGGCTAGTTTTAAACTGTCATTTATGATACTGGAATGAACATTTATTCATTTTTTTATATTAAAGATTTTCGAAATTAAATTTTTTCTTAGTGTAAACGAATAAGGCAAGATTTCTCATAAACTTGTATTAAAGCATTTTTGCTTTAAAAATAGTTGGCATTGAATGAAAACCAAAATATGAAATTGACACAAATAAACTAGGTAGCAAATTAGGACAAGTTAAATGTATCGGAGCTTAAAAAAGTTTTGTGACTGGGGCATTTTATTTTGCGGCGGTGCCAGATAATCGGCCGAGTTCATTTTTCTTGACATGAATATAATATGACCTATATTACGTATAAATTTGCGAGAACAATTACGTAATTAGGAACTGAACAATGCCCATTACTTTTTTTTATTAATACAGGATATCTTTATCTTGATGCATCGATATTTTTTCCATTACAGGTAAATATTAAGTACATATCTTTTACTATTTTATGATAATACAATCGAACTGTCATATAAATGTGGCATAAAGGCAAAAAGGATCGAAGTCCGCATACATCTCTGAGGGACACCAGGGACAAAAGTCAAAGAAACAAGCAGAGCATCGCCGGCTGATAGGGCAGACACTGAGAAATCGATAATTTGCCTCGGTCATTCTCTCTCTCTCTCTCTCCGTATGGCACGTGACAATGAAGGGTGTTCCTTCAACTTTTACAGCACAATTCAGTTGTCTTATTAATTCACGTTATTTCCATGCATAATTGAACAAATATCCAGGCATGCCTTACTGAAAGAAATGGCCACGCTTTTTCCGCTGAAGATTATCCGATCGTTATTTCACGTTTCAAAAATCGGATTAAATCTTTATATTTGTTACCCAGTGATGCCAGATGGTCGAAAATTATTTCCCCAAACAGGTCTTCAAATTTCCCCAAATCAGGGTTTTTTTTTTTTTTCGAAAAAATCCCCAACTTGATTTCTACTGAAAAGGAAAAAATAAAAATTAAAAAAAAAAAAATAAAAAAAAAAAAACAAGAAGATATTTTTATGATTTAAGCTCAGATTTTTCCCAAAATGAAGGCAATTTTTGAAAAAAATCCCGAAACAACAATAAAGCTATTGAAAGTCTCTAGTCGTAGGGATAAATCATTATGTTGCCAACATTGACAGAAAGTTGAAGAACACCCCAGATTTGTCCCCAAAAATTTTAGAATTCCCCAAAAAAGTCCCCACAAATATTTGGTCCCCAAAATTGTCCCCAGAAACCTCAAAAATCCCCAAAATGGGGACAAAATCTTAAATCTGGCATCATTGTTGTTACCTCTTTTTAAATGTGGATAGTTTAGTTTGTCTCTCCGTGGTCATTATTTTGAGCCTTAAAAGCTAACTAGCTGGAACCCGTCGAATTCGACGGTCACTTTATTGACTGTAATGTTTAAAAAATTGTTGCATCGTTATTTAAAATGTATTTCAAGTTAAAACATCTAATATAATTTACGACATTTCACTTAAAAAAAGAAATTCGGAAAAAGGCTTATAAATAGAAATGAACCTTAAATTTGTACGATTTCATATCTTTAACTCGATTTTGTTTGAATTCCTATTTTTAAATAAAAACATCGCAAAAAAAAAAAAAAAAAAAAAAAAAAAATAATAATAATAATAATAATCAGCTGTAACAAAAAACTTTCAAGATTTTCCTAATTTTACTCTAAAAATGATCAAAAGAATGATAGGAGTAATTAAAAGAAAGACAGAACGGGTATTAACAACTTACTTTTTTATAAACAGCATAAGATTAAGATAATGACTCGACAAATAATTACTTAACAAAACAGTATTAGACGCACATCGTTTAAATAGGAATTATTGCTAGCAGTTCAATAATTAAAAGAAATAATAATAACTATATAGCTCCAAAACTTACCAATTACTGCTGCCTTTGTTGAGTCTTAAGAATTGTTTAGTACTTTTTTTCTGCATCTAGAAGTAAACTCTGAAATAATCACTAAAATAACACCCCTCCTCCTTTTATACCCGGGCTTGGGGCCGGCGTTGGCGGAGTTACACTCACGCATGCAAAATTACACTCATTCATACAGGCAAACAATAAATAGACATAAATAATCTACTAAGGTAATACAAAAGGTAATCTACTAATATAAAAGTTACAGATTTATACCCCCCCCCCCAAAAAAAAAAAAAAAAAAAAAAAAAACGATTCTGTTTGGGAAAGATTTAATGTAATCCACAGATAACTTTTTTTTCAAAATAGTACCAAAAACACAACAAAATTAGTTTTTTTTTTTTTTTTTTTTTTTTTTTTAAATAAACAAATTGTATTTTTAATTAAAACATCTAAATTCTAAAACTGCAATATATACATATATATATTGGGGTGCACTGGGGGGGGGGCATTAACACCCCTTAAAATTTTATATATATATTAAAATGCAAAATCCTCAGACACAGGTATTACAAAATAGCCATAAATGTCATCACAGGAAACTAAAAAAAAACCTGAAAAAGAAAAAAATACTGCATTATTATTCAAATAAATATACACAGATTCAAAATAGGGTGGCTAATATTAGAACACTTCTAAATTTCCTGACTATTTTTACCATTTTCCCTCACTTATGCTGTTTATTTCTGCATTTTTAAAATAACTGAAAGCAACTGGCGACTTATTTTAATGCAATCTTAAACTCCTCTTATTTAACATTAATGATTTCCAAGAATATATTTAAATAAGGCTTCCCCTTAATATGGCAAGTTTTCCGAAATATAAATATAGTCAAATAGAATTGGAAATCTGCTTACCAATCATACTGCAGCAAAGTATTTTAAACATGTCGCCACTTTCTTTAGAATAAATTGATATTACAACCGGTTACTGAATCTACAAAATTTAGACTTTAGTTTCCCCTGCCTCTCCATACAGAAGAAAAAAAAATCCATTGGATGACCTTTATTCATATTTTCTTTTCCCAAATTTAGACTCACCCACTTATGCAACAGGCACACGCACTGTTTGCAAAAATATAAGTATCATCAAATGAGTATAAACAAATACAACAGGCAAACGCTCTGCTTGTGTGAATATACTTTGAAATGAACGTAAAGAAATGCAACAGGCAAATGCACTGTTTGCATAAATATATACGTGAAATAAATATAAACAAATGCAATAGGCAAACGCTCTACTTGCATGAATATACTTTGAAATGAACATACAGAAATGCAACAGGCAAACGCACTATTTGCATAAATATATGCATGAAATGAACATAAAGAAGTGCAACAGGCATACGCACTGTTTACATAAATATAATGATCAAATGAGTATAAACAAATACAACAGGCAAACGCACTGCTTGCATGAATATACTTTAAAATGAACATAAAGAAATGCAACAGGCAAATGCACTGTTTACATCAATATAAGCATCAAATGAGTATAAACAAATACAACAGGCAAACGCACTGCTTGCATGAATATACTTTGAAATGAACGTAAAGAAATGCAACAGGCAAATGCACTGTTTGCATAAATATATAAGTGAAATAAATATAAACAAATGCAACAGGCAAACGCACTACTTGCATGAATATACTTTGAAATGAATATAAACAAATGCAAACAGACAAACGCACTGTTTGCATGAATATACTCTGAAATGAACGTAAAGAAATGCAACAGGCAAATGCACTGTTTGCATAAATATATACGTGAAATAAATACAAACAAATGCAACAGGCAAACGCACTACTTGCATGAATATACTTTGAAATGAATATAAAGAAATGCAAACAGACAAACGCACGTTGGCTCATTGTAACGGCGATGATCAGACTGAGGTTCATGATAAAACCGCATGACAAAATTGATTTCCTCTCTATTTTCCTTTAAGGCTAATTCCCGTTCCTCACGTATTTTTTGGTGCATTGTTTTGTAGCACTTTACATAAGGGTTATAATTAAGTAAAACCTGATTTAGAAATTCAAGAATGTCTGTTCTTAAGGAACTATTTGCAGCATTTTCTAATCTAATCTCATTGGCTTCAGAAAAGTCTAAAATGTATAACTGGCCATAAGAAGCTTGGCACAATTTTTCTGGATACGAAGGTGAAATTTTATGGTGCACTGTACCAAGAATTTTAAAACAGTAGGGACCATGACCAACGGGTAATTTTAAATTGGCACCAAATGATACAAATGATAATGAATTATTATATTGTCGAATGTTTTCCCTGAAGTTTTTTGACTTGTCACAATTTCCCATAAATAAATTTCTAATTTCATCCAAAATACAAACTTCAGGTAATTTAAATTTTCTGTTGCAACAACATAGACTAAAATAGCCAGCTGAATTCTTTTCGGGTGAAAAATACAATGCATTACAATAAGCGTATTTATTATCTAAATCGCCTAAACTGAATGGGGGTAAATAAGAAATATCTTCGGAAATAGCACAACCATATTGAATTTTATATGGTTTGAGATTTAACTTTTTTCTTTTAGCATAATATGTTTGATTTTTTACTCGTCGTTTCTGTTTCTTGTCTTTTTTAAGCAAAACTGTATAGTGGCCCTCATATCCATCTCCTTCATACAATAAATTTACTAATATTTTCCCTCTATCATTTACACCCAACTCTGTAACACTACCATCATGGGAGTGAAAAATAGTGATAAAAATATTATAAATTCTGGTAGCTGCATTCAGTTCTACATGACTACCATGCGTTCCATCTTTGGTCATAATACTAAAATAGTCACTGGCATTAGAAATCGCTTCGCTATATGATTCATCTCCGATAATGAAATCACCATACGTAATCCAGTTGTCAACTACATGTTTGACAACTTTGTGGCGAATAACTGAATGATTATCTTCAGTGCCATAAATAAATAACAGATAGTGCTCTAAATAAGCAATTCCCGTCAGGAATGATCTCGCGAATATCGTAAGAATCTAACATCGCTATACGAACTGTACACAAAGCATAAAAAATTTATAATGCAAACGGTAAATTCAGAAAAGAAAAAGTTCTGAAAATAAAAATGAAACATTCTAAATAAACAAAATAATCTAATTAGTATGGCTATTACCATCAGGAATGATCTCGCTGATATCATGAGAATCTAACATCACTATACAATTTAACGTAAACAGAGCATAAAAAAGTCAGGAATGATCTCGCGAATATCGTAAGAATCTAACATCGCTATACGAACTGTACACAAAGCATAAAAAATTTATAATGCAAACGGTAAATTCAGAAAAGAAAAAGTTCTGAAACTAAAAATGAAACATTCTAAATAAACAAAATAATCTAATTAGTATGGCTATTACCATCAGGAATGATCTCGCTGATATCATGAGAATCTAACATCACTATACAATTTAACGTAAACAGAGCATAAAAAAGTTAGAATGCAAACGGTAAATTTAGAAGAAAAATGCTAAAATAAAAAATAGAACATTCTAAATAAACAAAATAATCTAATTAGAATACTTACAAAAGCTAATACTTACAACAGAGACGGCTACTGAAATTCAAATATGTCGGTAAACGTAAACACGCGTCTCGAGTCTCGAGAAGGCATGAGCTAAATCCGTATTCTGATTGGTTCAGTCGCTCGCTCTAGAAATCCGAAGAGACTCTCAGCGATTGGTCACCGGTTTCGTCTAAAGACAGGAACAGTCTCCGCGCATGCTCAAATCGTGCGATTTTGGTCTTACAGAATATCGCTTGTGTTTTAATATATAAGACTAGCTGGAACCCGTCGAATTCGACGGTTACTTTATTGACTGAAATGTTTAAAAAAATGTCGCATCACTATTTACGACATTTCACTTAAAAAAAGAAATTCGGAAAAATGCTTATAAATAGAAATGAACCTTAAATTTTGTATGATTTCATATCTTTAACTCGATTTTGCTTGAATTTCTATTTTTAAATAAAAGCATCGCAAAAAAAAGTAATTAACTGTAACAAAAAAAATTACCTCAAACTATACAAAACTCCGATTTGTGACCCCGAGGCCTGCGGCAGCGCATACGCCGGTCGCTAATAACATAAAAAAATTAACCTGGAACTGAACGAACCCGCTCGGTGTTACCCAGGCCCATGATACCTTAAATGAACCTTAAATTCATACGATTTTATATCTTTAACTCAATCTTGTTTGAATTTCTGTTTTTGAATGAAAGCATCACGAAAAAAATTACCTCGAACTGACTGAAACTCTGCCTTGTGACCCCGGTGCCTGCAGCAGCGCATACGCGGGCCGCTAATGTAAAAATTTTTTTAAAAATTAATCTGGAACCGAATAAACCCGCCCGGTGTTGCCCGGGCCCATGATAATAACCTTAAATTTGTAGGATTTTATATCTTTAACTAGATTTTGTTTGAATTTCTATTTTTAAATAAAAGCATCGCAAAAAAAATAATCAGCTCTAACAAAAAAATTACCTCAAACCAAACGAAACTCTACCCTGTGACAGCGCATACACGGACCGCTAATAACATGAAAAAATTCCCAAAAATTAACCTTGAACCGAACGTACGTGGCTTATGGTGATGGTGATAGGGTTATTTGTAAATATTGGGTTAGATTTTCACAATTTTCTAAAAACAGCAAGGTGTGTAGTATGCATTATTATTATTATTATTATTATTATTATTATTTTTTGTTATTATCTTCTTTCTTTTACTTAGTTAAAGTTTATACTTTGAATTCTAGAGTATTGTAATAGTACTGAAAGATTTGTTCCTTTCCTGTTAACATTTGTATACGTTTATATGAAATGCTAGTGTTAAAATTTTACCTTTCTTACTACTTTGTATGCATTTATACGAAATATTACTATTAGCATTTTTTAATGTTTTGTGTGCATATAGTATATTCAAAATGTTAGATTATTACAATTTTCGCGAAATTGCACCTGATGAAAATTGCATCGAGCTTTATCAATATTTCTGTATTGCACCGAAAATAAGTATTTTTATTTTTAGTTACTCCCATTATTTACGAAATCTTATTATAATAGTATGAATAAATTTAATCTAAAGTGATTATTTTATGTTTATATACTTGTAGCGTATGAATTTCTTATTGCATTCTTGGACGCTCTCAACACCCCTGCTTAATGTAGATTATTTTTTGAAATAATGATAATGCACAAACCAATTTCCATCAGGTACAATCTCGCGATTATTGTAAGCATATATAATTTTTGAACTAAATAAAATATAGCTGCAGTAGAAAATAAAATGTAAACAATAACATTTTAAATAAACACATAAAAAGCAGAAAAAAAAAGTAGAGTTTCCAGTGCTATATACACAATACTCTAGATCTCATACAAAGGCGTAAACTTTACACATAGAGGAATAAATAATGCATATAGGACACCTTATTGTGTTTGAAAAGAAAAACAAAAAAAAAAAAAAATAATTAAGTGGGATATTTGAAATTTCTTTTTTAGAGAATTACAATTGCAAATTAAACAATTAAAAAAAAAGTCAAATGTTAGTTTTCTTTCCCTTTTTTTGACTAAGGAGAGGTACTTCTTCAGTATTCAGGATCTAACTTTTCATAAGAAACGCAGAAGGAATTGCTCATGTTATTACTTAATCTCTTTTAAAATTTATTTTCAATTTTATTTTGAGCATTCAAAAAGTGCAGTAACTGGAATAACTTAAATTATTTAATGTATAATCATCGCAATTTATAGCCTTCACACTTCGTAGTTGTTTGTTGTTATAATACACACTTCATATATCCTCTTAACAGATATTTATAATTAAGAAGTATTTTGAAATAATTACATAATATATCCTTATATTTTTTTTCCTTTTTTAATCAAGAAATTTTATAGAAGTTTAAAAAAAAAGATCACTACAGGCTTCAAAGCAATTAATATATTACCCAACTGAACTAAAAAATTGATGAAATACTCATAGAGCAATGTGAAAAAATTAGGGCGAAATCCCCCTTATGATATATTTTTGAGTGAGACTTTCCAAAATATTCAAAGATTCTCGCAGTCACACCCTCTAATCTAATAGGAACCTTGAATTAACTGCGCTTATCTGTACATCGTTGAATGAAATACTTTGATTTAAATTAAATTCTGAAAAATAATTCAATTGAAAGTAAATCAAATGTGATAGATACTTACGTATGTTAGCATAATTTGTGAACCAAAAATGGTTCGCAGCTTAAAGAGTTAGGTACCAAACATAAATATTTTAGAGAATTTTCCAATCCTTATTATATATTCAATCCAGGTTTATGAATATTTAAAGTACAACCATAATTTTAAAAACCTAAATTTACAGAAGTCATGTCAGTGAGTACAAAAGAAAGAGCATTTGAATTATATTTTACAGAAATAAAAATATTAAACGTAAAATTAATGATAAATTTGGGATGTTGCATTATGACATAGGCTGGCGTACCATTGAGTTATTTTGAGTTGTAAATTTTTTTTTAATACTACATTTGCCTTGAAATTGCTGTCATTTTTGGTTGACCACCCTCCGCCCCTCTAAAAGTAATAAGTAAATACTTTTTACATTCACTAAAAACAGAACTTAAATTAGTACGACAGGACTATCCTTCCATATAAAGCCATGCAGTCACTGTATCTCATTCTCTAACATAGGTTACTTTATATATATATTATTAGGCAAGCATAAAATTTGTGGTACACTTTTAACATATTAATTATGGAAGTAGAGGGTTGAAAATGGTATCATTCGAAAGGTATGGTTAGCCAGATGTGCAGAATAGAAAAATTATTTATCTATTAAGAGGATATATGAAGTGTGTATTATAACAACAAACAACTACGAAGTGTGAAGGCTAAAAATTGCAATGATTATGCATTACCAGTTACTGCACTTTTTGAATGCTGAAAATAAAATTGAAAATATAAAAAAAGCACTGGAAACTCTACTTTTATTTTTTTTTTCTGCTTTTTATGTGTTTATTTAAAATGTTATTGTTTACATTTTATTTTCTACTGCATCTATATCTTATTTAGTATATTCAAAAATTATATATGCTTACAATAATCGCGAGATTTTACCTGATGGAAATTTGTTTGTGCATTATCATTATTTCAAAAAATAATCTACATTAAGCAGTGGTGTTAAGATCGTCCAAGAATGCAAAAAGAAATTCATACGCTGAAACTTATAAACATAAAATAATCACTTTAGATTAAATTTATTCATACTATTACAATACGAATTCAAAAATAAACGAAGTAAATAATGGGATTAACTAAAAATAAAAATACTTATTTTCGGTGCAATACAGAAATATTGATGAAGCTCGATGCAATTTTCATCAGGTGCAATTTCGCGAAAATTGTAATAATCTAACATTTTGAATATACTATATGCACACAAAACATTAACACATCTTTCAATACTATTACAATACTCTAGAATTCAAAGTATGAACTTTAACTAAGTAACAGAAATAAGATAATAACAAAAAAAAAAAAAAAAAAAAAAAATGCATAAATACCTTGCTGTTTTAAAAAAATCCATCACCGTAAGCAAGCCACGAAAGTTAGTCACTTCATGACGACGCCATTGAAGTAAAACACGAACAAAAACGACGGTCTTTACGCTTAAGGAAAGGAATCGACCCTGCTTCGGTTGCTTCCTATTGGTTCAAAGTAAAACGTGTATGTTTCAGCTATTGGTCTCCGATTGCGTTTAAGGAAAGGAACAGCCTTCGCGCATGCTCAAATCGGGCGATTTTGGTCTTAAGGAAATAGCTTTGTGTTTTAATATATAAGATTCTGAATCACTACGAACATCCATGCCTTAACAGGGACTCGAATCAGGCAGCTATGAAATGAAGGTAGGTCATAGTCACAATATAGAAAATTATTTATAATTTTGATATGATTTTCGTCTGACTATCTGTACACTCTCTCATATCCGTGAATAATTTTAGAGTACCTGAAACTGATATGTTATTCAGGGCCACTATGACATATCTGTTGAAAGTGGACTGCCGAATGTCAGTGATGCCAGATGGTTGAAAATTATTTCCCCAAACAGGTCTTCAAATTTCCCCAAATCAGGGTTTTTTTTTTCTAAAAAATCCCCAACTTGATTTCTACTAAAAAGGGAGAATAAAAATTTTTTCAAAAAGAAAATATCAAGCAGATTTAAGCTCAGATTTTTCCCCATATGAAGGCAATTTTTGAAAAAAAATCCCCAAATACAAAAATGCAAGTGTTGAAGTTAAAAATCGAACATTGTGAACCGAATACAACTGGTTATTATTATCAAGAACAGAAAAATTAATAAATTAATATAAAATAAACCTACATAATTTTTGTATATGTGTAAAATTGTAGAGAAATTGTAATATGTAATTTTAATATAATTTTTAATAAAACTCAAATTTTGCGATGTTCCACTCAAAGCTCGAAATGTCCCTACACTGACGATAAAAGTCCCTACTTTAGTGAATAATCATGAAAAAATTAGAATCAACAGCATAATCCACGCGTAATTCCTTGAAATTTCTTACAAAATTACCAAAAATTCCTATAAATTAAAAATTTATCCCTACATCATGAATAAAGCTATTGAAAGTCCCTAGTCGTAGGGATAAATCATTACGTTGCCAACATTGATTTGTCCCCAAAAATTTTAGAATTCCCCCAAAAAATCCCCACAAACATTTGGTACCCGAATTTGTCACCAGAAGCCTCAAAAATCCCCAATCTGGTATCACTGCCCAATGTGTAGCTATAGCTACGTATAGCTTAGACAGGGTGTTCCAGTACCACGTTAAGCTTTTCTAGGAGAAGAAGAGCGCACCTAACGCAGTGGTATCAGTAAAAAAAAAAAAAAAAAAAAAAAAAAAAAAATCAGAAATTAAAAGATATAGGGAATATTTGTTTGAATAATAAATGCATATGAACAATTGTCTGCACTAGAGTCAGTGGATAGAACTTCGAATGCTGTCTTTGAGACCCATGTTCCTTTTGTTTATGTACACTTATTATTAAATCGAATATTCAATTACTTGGCGTATTTTTCTTTCTGATGTTTTTACTTATATCAACGCGTTAGAAAAGCATTTCCAATCCTGCATTGCTATATAATTCTGAATCATCAAAATGCTCCTCCTAGAAGTTCTGAAACGTAATACTGAAACACCTTGTTTATAGCGACGGAAAAAAACTCACTCAACTCAACTCAACTCAACAAAACTGAAAATGGTATGTATTACAAAGCACTACTATTTTATGTACAGAGATTTGTAAAATAAATTTGGATAAATAACGGTCTGAAAGCTTCTTTTAAAGCATATTCTGTTATCTTTATATTGTAGAAAATGTAACTAAATTTAACATGCATTATTCGCATGCACAAAAACATGTTTTTTTTTGTGGAATAGTTCAGAGCGCCACAAATATATTCAGATATTATATGGGATATTGGGTGGAAAAGACTGCTAGTACAATTTCAGTAGTACTATTATACATTTCTAATTATTTCCCGCCACAGTTGAAAAATTGAAGGCAATACGATGCAATGTGTGTAAGTACCTACATTTTAAAAGTGCTGAAAATTGCATTTTTGGCTATTAGTTCTTTAACATATAATAACAAACAATGTATCCATGCATTCGTTATACTATTCTTTTTCGAAAACGAGTTACAGGAACCTTTATATCGTTAATGAGAAATCTTCTATCATAGGAATACCTTATATGTGTTGCTTACTTTTACAAACAGATAAAAATAGCAAAAAACAAGCAAAACCCTTTCTCGTCCTCGTATTATCCTTACAAAGAACTATTCTTTCTTGCGACAGGTCAAAAGAACTTCCCCAGGGCGCGAAAAGCCGTTCGTTAAAAGGGATATGAAGCAAGAGAAAAAGACAGAGCCTAGCCACTCGCACGAGAAAAGAAAAACGAAAATCCAACATTAGGGTCTCTCCCTGGAGAACTGAGCCTCTGAGGGAAAGAAAACAAAGGGAAAAACAGCGCCCCTTCTGGAAAAACTTTTTTCCGTTTCTTCGGAGATGCGCCCCAATACCCCAGAGTACCTCTGTCGACTGTGTTGCCACCCGAGGGAAGAGGAAACCAAATGATGCGATCGAAAGGAATAAGAACATGTGAAAACAAAATGTTCCCGTTAACGGATTCCATAATAATCAGTCATCGATTGTTTTGCAACAACTTCTTCATCTCAGAAAATTTTGGAGTGGAAGGCTGATATTTTATACCAACCAACGATGTGAAAAATACCAGAGCCGGGAATCGAACCCGGGCCTTCCGCTTTACGCGCGGATGCTCAAACCATCGAGCTACCCTGGCTGATTACGAGCTAGGCATTTCTCACATAACATTCGTTGGCAAAGTCACCGAGTCTGTAAACACAGCTGTATCAAGTGACATTAATATTCATGGTACAACTCCAATAGACCACGAAATTTTATTTTAATTTGGAAATTTATTCATCAACCATGAAAATTCATTTCAGAAAATTTTGGAGTGGAAGGCTGATATTTTATACCAACTATGTGAAAAATACCAGAGCCATGAGTATTAATGTCACTTGATACAGCTGTGTTTACAGACTCGGTGACTTTGCCAACGAATGTTATGTGAGAAATGCCTAGCTGGTAATCAGCCAGGGTAGCTCGATGGTTTGAGCATCCGCGCGTAAAGCGGAAGGCCCGGGTTCGATTCCCGGCTCTAGTATTTTTCATACCGTTGGTATAAAATATCAGCCTTCCACTCCAAAATTTTCTGAAATGAATTTTCATGGTTGATGAATAAATTTCTAAATTAAAGCTTCTTCATCTGTTTAAAACAGCAACTAATAGGGTGTGACATTCACGTTACTTTCTTTTACCTTACGTTTTAGAAGTTTTACAGCTCTACAATCTTATTTAAACTTGCTGTCTAACGCGCGTGAAATAGTTCGTATTGATAGTTCCATACACATGGCATAATTTAGTAAAGCTCTTCCTTTCGCTTTATACAGGGTTAGCAAGAAATAAGTTGCCCACTTCAGAGGGCTCTAGAATCCGCCCTATTGGTCCAAATGACGTAAAATTTTAACTACAGATAATTCAAATGTTGCGCTTGAAATTTATTAAATAAAAAAGAAAAAATAGTACAAAATTCCACCGGTAGGTGACGCTGTAATACATAGAGTCATATTTAATATGCTTTGAAAATATGCGTGGAAAATAAAGTAACATTAATAAACCTGCTCAATAGGATACCTTTCATGTTCAACAATGTGGTGTAATCTCATAATCATATTTTCAACAGCTGACCGGAGTAAGTCTGCCGGAATATCTAAATCATGGCGCCGAATGCTGTCCTTCAGATCAGGCAGAGTTGATGGTCTTGGACGGTAGATATTGTCCTTTATCCAAAGAATAATGCTGATAGGCATGCACTGAAACACAAATGCTGTTTCTGATTTTGAATATATGCAAATAAGTACCATTTGTGTTATAGCGCCATCTTTCGACGGATTTTTTTTTTTTTAAATAAATGTCAAGCGCATCATTTGAATTATCTGTAGTTAAAATTTTATCTCATTTGGACCAATAGGATGGATTCTAGAGCCCTCTGAAGGGGACAACTTATTTCTTGCTAACCCTGTATATTCCACCAGTGGCCGATAGGCTCTACCCTCGAAGCCAAGTCATGCTGGTAGGTTTAGTGGTACTGAATTTTCTATTGCTTTTTCCAGTTATGTTTTTTGAAGACCCGGGGCACTGATGCTTTTTATAGGCCCTCCTCATTTTTTTCAGAGCTCGCCAAAATGGACCCATCCTGGGGGGATGGCGAAATCGAAGTTTTTAAATTAATGTAAAATAATTTCATGTTGTGTAGTGCAATTTTTAAAAAATTTCCTTCGGTTATACCCTCGTTTTCTCAGTTTTTTTTTTTATTAAGATATCTATAATAAAATCATTAATTTTATTCGAGACAAACAACTGAGAAATTAAAGCACATTGATGAGTCAATAATATAAATGCTATCTTTATCTTAGTTTAGGAGATTAGTGAGAAAATTTAACAATTGTTTAAGTCTTTAATGTAATATAAGAATAATTTTAATCAATTTTTATTTTTATTAGATATGTCATGTGAAAATTGTATTGTTACTTTGCAGTTTTTGATGGCGAGGCCTCCTGAATTTCGAGGCCCTGGACCAGGGCCCCATATACTTGTGCCACAATCTCGCCCTGTTTTTTTTTCACTGTAACTCGCGAGAATAGGAATAGTATCCTTTAAAAAACACCCACGTAGGCTGGGGTAGAAATTAGGAAAATTATGCTACTGGACCGCAGGACCAGTAATTTTAAAATTTAACTGGTTTGTACATACTTTCACTGGTCTGTTAACCTGTTTTATTATATTTTTAAAAAATTATAAAGCAAAATAAATTTATATGACAAATACAGTAACCGCCGCTTAATAAATTCACTGGTTAATAAAATCAGCCGCTTAATCTGATCAAATCGCCAGGACCGGAATCAAATCAATACAAACTACTTTTAAAGCCGCCGGTTAATAAAATCAGCATCGCCGGTTAATAAACTCAAAAATATCTCTTCAGCAGCGAAAAATATCATTTATGCGCACTAAAAATTTTTTTTATTTATATTGTGATTTTTTTTAAATAGAAAAAGAAATGTAAGCACATCAAACTCTCCGTTATCGCTCATTGTCGAAGGTTTTACACTTGCAGCACAGTTACAAATCAAACATGCCCCTTCAGTTGTCTCAGTAACAATTTTAAAGAACGTATTCTTCAAAGCGAGGTAATGAGTTACAAATTCGATTTAATTTAATTTTTTTTTTAATTATTAAAAGACAATTTCTAATTTTTATTTTTAAATTACTAGGAAGCAAGAAGTTTAAGCGTAAAGATTTTAAATTTAAAAGAAAAACGCAAACTTTGGCAAAGTAATGAGTATTTTCCTCAGAGAAAAGCGCAGCGGAATATGGGATATGTTTAATTTGAAGGAAAAAATAATCATTTATATTTCAAAAAATAATTAATATCGTTTACTAATTCCATTATTCGTTACCTTTTAAAGTTTCTTTCCAAATTCATGGAAGTAATACCTTTTCCTTAAGTGCAAGAACATTCGCCGGATATAAAAATCAGCCGCTTAATAAAATCACTTTGGCTCAGAACGCATGTGATTTTAATAAGCGGCGGGAACTGTATAATAATTATTTTTTTGTAAATGAATTAAAAAGTGCAAATAAAGCCTTGTATTAATCAAAAATTTATGTTTTAATAAACAAGCTAAATGCCACATATTTACCATATTACATATTAAAAGTAAAAAAAAAAAAAAAAAATTACTGAAATGAAAATAAATGAAAAATCACAGAGAATACGTGATACTGACAATTATAATGAAGTGCACTTACTATTGTTATAACATACTATTCTGTGACACATTTACAAGCAAATTTAGAGAAAAGTTAAAAAAAAAAAAAAATGAAGAGCTTCATTGGTTCGATGGACCACTAGAATTTTTATTTTGCTGGTCCATTGAATATTTTTGTGGCCCGCTGGTCCAATAGACCACTATTAATTTAGAGTCCTGCGAGGTGTCTAGCGTGGACAAATGGCCCTAATCCTTACACCATTGCCTCCATTACATCCAATAGAAAAGAATGTATTTGACTCGTTTTGAGTACCCATAAAGTGTATATTCACGTGTTCTACTTATATATAGGAATATAGCATGGCAAATGAAAAAAAAAAAAAAAAAAAAATAATAATAAAAGGAATAATGTTTAACGCAATTCCAGAAGCTCTTCGAGCCATTTGCAATCGTATATGCAAATTCGCAAATTCTGTTTTGTGGGCTTTTAAACGAATGATAAATGCTTTCCATACCACATTCTGTAAAAAAAACATGTTTTTGTGTGGATAAAAATATGTGTTAATTTAATTATGTTTCAATTTCATTATGTTTCCTGTCTAAATATGTTGAATTCTACTAGTGGAAAGTTCTGCTCATAGACTGTAATGTGTTTGAATTCTTTTGTATTTGCTTGTACCCACAGAGCCTATACAGGGTGACAAGAAATAACTTGGACACAGATGATACATTTTAACTTTAATGCTAATGAAAAGAAAAAACGACCAAACTTTAATAAATATGAATACATTATTTTGTCTATTATATTTACAAATTTCCAAAGTGGCTACCTTAAACCTTAATACAGAGCTTTAAACGTGTAACAAAATTTTCAGCTATGGGCCGCAACTCACTTACTGACATTTTGTCCCATTCCTTGCATAAGAATTCCTTTAGGGATGCCAAAGTTTTATGAGGTTTAGCATACACCCTTGCCTCCAAGAGGAACCAAACAGAATAATCCATTGGGTTCAAATCTGGGGAATACGGTGGCCATTCTTGAGCTCCAATGAAGTCAGGAAAATTTGTCTTGCACCCATCTTGAATGCCTTTAGTTCTGTGTGCAGGTGCGGAATCCTATTGGAAGGTCCATCTTTTGTTTCCAAAGAACTTTTGCGACCAAGATAAGACAACATCTTCCAAAATGAGTTTGCGATAGTGGTAGTTACATATATTTGGTTTGAAACTTAGTCCAAGTTATTTCTTGTCACCCTGTATTTGATAGCCAAATGTTCAATGCTCTGACCTTTAGTTACTAAATGAAGGGTTTTAGTCTCGATTCAGGCATGAATTTTCTTAGTGGCTTAGAATGTTTTAAGCAGTAGGTCTTGGTCTAATCAGCCTCAATGTACAGTGTAATGACTGTACATGGGGGTGGTCACGGAGGATAGCTATTTTCAATTTTTTTTTCTCGAAGCGAAGTCTAGTTGTCAACCAACATGTGGAAAATATCCTTATGATATTTGATCAAAAATTGATTTTAAGTTTGCTACTATACCTTCACTCTACTATACATTGGTAAAGGTCCCTGAGTGATTTGCACTCCACAAGGCTGAGAAATAAGGTGTGGACCCATTCAAATACCTATTGGAAGTTTAAAACAAATGTAGTGGGAACAGTAAAGATTTTTAAAACTTTAATCACAAGGGACATAAAGGGCCAGCACTGTACCTGTTCTGAATGAGTTTATTGATTGATTTCTTTAAACCCAGTAGACATCTGACCGGCACCATGTATCACTCAGGGCTCGAAATTAGCAGTCGTTAGTTGTATTTTGTAACTAAATATTTTGTTATGACGACCACAATTTTATGCCTAGTCGTCACTTTGACGCCTAACATTCTTTTTGCCCCTTCAGTGTGCAGTTATAATGTGCGATGAATATAAAGGTATTAGCAACAAAATAGTAGAATTTAATTTCTAGCTTTCTTGTATAAGTATTAACACCAGCACATTTTTAAAATAAAAAACAAACAAACTAGATAAAGTATTAAAACCCGAATAAACTACTACGTCAGAAACGCCAAAGAAAAATATTGGAAATGCATACAGCTGTTTCGGTAGCCTAAAGCGTACCGTCTTCAGTGCAAAAAGGATTCTGAATCAGGAGAAGTACTCATATATATAGGAGAGGGGCCGGATTTAGTTCTTAGAAACTTTAAATTCAATTGACAGTAATATCCAATTTACATATGAAATAGAAAATAATGGCTCCCTTCCATTTCTTGATACCCTCGTCTCTCGCACTGTAAATGGATTTTCAAGCACCGTCTATCGAAAAGATTTTGCTGTCTCCCTTCCTCCCCATGCGCGTTCATGTCACCCACCTAACCAAAAAATGGCTGCTTTCTATACTTTTGTAAACCGTGCACTTAATATTTGTTCAAATCCTATTTTATTAAAATCTGAAATTAAATACCTGAAAGCCATTGCAATTGACAGAGGTTATGACCCATCCATTATAGACAAAGCTATCCAAAAATTACAACTCCCTCGTATTTCGTCTACTAAATCAGTCTCTTCTAATATCAGTATTGTCTTACCCTATTTTCCTAAATCCAGTCAAACCATAGCTAAAATTCTCAAACAATATGATTTTAAATAATACTTTCGCCTTCCAATAAACTCACCTTTTCTCAGTTAAAAGATCCCATTGATATGCATAATTCTTGGGGCATTTATAGTATTTTATTTCCTGTCAGTGTGGTTTATCATATATTGGCCAAACTAAACGCAGTCTTAAATTTCGTCTAAAAGAACATATGAATTACGTCCGCAAACAAGAAACCAATAAATCATCTGCTATTTCTAAACATTACTGGGAGGAAAATCATAATTTTAAATTTAATTCAGCTAAAATAATTTGCAGACCTAAATCCATTCATGAACTCGATTTCTTTGAAGCTTTTCATATTTATAAAAATTTTAAAAACCTTGTAAATTGTGATTTCGCTATTCCCTATTTGTCTGACTGTTGGAAATTTTATATTCAGTCCACATTTTCTTAATTTTTCTACTGTTTACACAGCTAACTTTCCTAAATTCCTATTGGCCACTCTCCTCACCTTTCCCGTAATCCTATTGGTTGAACTAAATCCGGCCCCTCTCCTATATATATGAGTACTTCTCCTGATTCAGAATCCTTTTTGCACTGAAGACGGTACGCTTTAGGCTACCGAAACAGCTGTATGCATTTCCAATATTTTTCTTTGGCGTTTCTGACGTAGTAGTTTATTCGGGTTTTAATATTCCAACGCCAAGTCTCCTGTTATTATTAGATAAAGTATTAGCATTTTAAGTAATCGCAATTTATGTGCAACGTTTACGCATGCATTTCTATGTGTAAATAACAGTTTTAAAATGGCACCTTAGTACAACATAATTGCAACTAAGAAAATATTGTTAGTTGCCATTTGGCACCCAACATGCTGATTCTGATTTCGACCCCTGGTACCTCTCTTTTGACTGTTTGTCCTCTGTTGACCCGTTAGATTACTTGTTAAAGCTAAAGTATGTTACTCTTAGGCTCTGGGTTCGATCTCTAACTTGACCACTTTTCGCCCTTAATCAATTAATTTTAATAATTTTAATCAGTTTTTATTTTTATTAGATAGTATATCATATGAAAATTGTATTATTACTTTGCAGTTTTTGATGGTGAGATGTTAAAATCAATTCTGCTTTCTCACTCAAAATGCATTAATTACGCTTATTAGGTCGAAGTTATAAAACATTCTTATTCCATTGCATTTGTTTTTATCCGTTCAAAAATATTTGAGTGGGTTCATACGAAAGTTATCAAAGAGAATGTATATTCCATTTCCATCTCCGGGAGAGAAAAAAAAAAAGACGTGGTTATACTTCTGGAACAATCAAGGAAACAGCTCCGTTACTCATGTCTAGTAGAATGAAGGTAGGATACACCATCAATGGTAAAATCAATTTCCGATCATTATTTAATATCATGATAACAGGTGAAAGTAGCTGCCCTCCGTGGCCAAAGAACAGTGATTTAAAACACACTTTCTTTCATAATATAACAATATTTTCGGTGTCACGATGGGAACATTCGAGTCAGTTGAGGTTCTCTCTTTTATTTAACACTGCAAGAAATGCTGTTCGCAACAGCCAATTTTCATAAGTAAATTACGTAGAACTAGGCTCTACGTTGCTGTACATTGTAGCTAATAATATAGACCTTATCGAATAGCCACCATTGCATAATTATTTCATGCAAAGTAGAATTAAACTGTAAAATATCTTAACTTGTATGATTTGTTAATGTCGGTGTAGGGGGAGGAGGGGGGAGATGGTGTTAGTATTTATATGCTTCTCTACTGCGTTGATTCTGCGGAGAAATTTTTGCTCGTCGTTTTGTATGCCATGATACCTCTCATTATTTTCGGACAATCTCAAAATGGATGTAGGTATGCCAGGTGTATGGCATTTAAATAAACGCACAGCGTAAGACAGACTTACAATGAACATTTCATAATTCAGCCCAATGTACGTCTTGATGAAATAATTTATAGATGAAAAAAGTGGTCTAGACAACTATCTCAAATGTCACATATTTCGATGGGTGAGTAGCGCTGACGACCGCGACAAACTATTGATTTTTTCGCTGATGTCCCTTTCTTTTTTATCTGAGGATGCTTGCTCCTGATTACCGGCACACAAACAATTGCCTCCTTTTCTGCCTGCTTTATTGTTTTCTCCAGTTCCAGGCAGTGAGACTAAAAGATAATGTTCCCATGTGGCCTCTGCGGTTGCGACGACGTTACGCAGCAACTATTTCGATTTTTGTCTAAATTAGTTCCAAGAAATTTTTCTTTTTATGTGTGTGTGTATTTCGTTTTCTCAGTAAATAATGAATGACTGAATGTTAGATAGAGATTCTGATTTGGATCTTAATTTTATCCGATTCCATCCTTTGAGGTACGATCTACAGTATTTTCGTTAGTAATGAGATTAGTGCCAAATTTATTACAGTAAAAACGACTTTTTTTTTTTTCTGTTTTAGGAAAGACTGATTGAGTGACTGTCTATTTAGGTATAACTTAGCAACAGAATTTTGCACTGCGCTATTGGCGCCGATTTGAGAGTCAGTCCTGAGAGTGGTTCGAAGACATGCCATTACAGTTTTAATCATTCATAGTTGAGATAGCTCCCCACTTTGGGTAGCGCAGGCCGAGTACTTAACGGTGGAGAATTAAATAATGAAGGCCAAGAAATTATCAGGGAGGGAAAGTGGAAATTGCATTTTTTTTTTTTTTTGTGGAAAAGAATCAACTTTGGTTTACCATTCCATATCTTAGCAGAAAATTCAAAATCTTCCGAACGGGAATTATAATGCTGTGGGTGTATAAGTAATTCGTAGAGGTATCCAGAGTAGCATTTTCTAAGTTCTTTATAGTAAGTTTGTCATTGGGCTTGTTTCGTATAGGGTTAAATTTTAGTTGAAGGATTCGCTGAGAAAGATGTACAGAGTACTAAAGAGCTACTTAGAAATAATTTATTGTACAGTTTGTCGCAGTTAAAAAAGGGGAGAAGTATAACGTACTCCCAAATTGTGGGTACACTTTTTTTTACACTTTTATTTGGGGGGGGGGGATTTTTGAATGACATAAATTCTAAATTTCTATTTATTTATTTATTTACGTGTGTCACTTTTCTTGCCGGGGTGCGATAAGGATCAAGCAGACGGACAGACACACAGAGAGACGAAACGAAGTCATGAACTCTCTTCAACTTTGTTGAAAAGTGTAAAAATGTCGAAATATTTATAACGTTATATTTATAAAAGATGCAAACATAAATAATATAACGTTCTTTTTTCATAAAAAAAAGTAAAAGATTTGTGTGTGCAAAGTTAAAAAAAAAAAAAAAAAAAAAAAAGTTCTCCGTCTCTATTTAACTCAAGTTTACAAAACATTGTAAAATCCCTGAATAGACACGGTGGCGAAAGATTTTTCTTTCTTGTACTTTTTTGGTGTTACAGTTTGTTGTGTCGAAGTAACTCGTTTTTCTACCCTGGATTTTGGACAGCTCTATCTCTATGCATTCTTACACATTTTCAAGTGTAACGGAGAAAATTTCGTCTAATCCCACCCTATACAGTGTTCTCAGTTCATCCTTTCATTCGAAATTGTGTTTCTCTGCATCAGACGTGGCTCTGCATATATTATCTTTCCACAGAGCGGCGTCTGATGACACCTATGAATCGAGTTAATGGACAGTTTGGAATTATGATGTTCTATTCGGCAACCCCTCCCTCATACGCACCTGCTCTCTAATAAATATGCTTGTTTAGAAAGGGATTTACCGATGTCTCTCTTTCAGCTATCGTCTGTGTCACTGAATTTTCCAGGGTTCAGAGTTCACGTTCGGAAGTGTATGATTAAATGGCTGTTTCGTGTTATGGAGTTGCAAATGTCAGTGCAAGGCATAGTGGGGAAAAGAGACGGAGCGAGCCATTCATGTCAACTGACCATCAACTATGTTATCTGAATAACTCGTAATCGAGTGCATACTCAATTGAATGTCGTTACCATAAAATGCACCCACGAAAACATTTCATGCTTAACAGTGCATTTAAGCTTGAAATAAATATTTTGCCCTTAGCAAATATGTTTTTTTTTTTCTTTTGATCCACCAGTTGCCTGGACATTGTATTTTCCACAGAGTAAGTATAGGAACTAGAGAGAGCAATAAAACGGTACTTGCGGGAGGAAGATTGTGTCACGTGACTTCTGGCAAAACACTTTTTCCTGAGCATCACTGTAGCACTGATTTATATGGTAGTCGCTAATGTCCTTGATGTTTTCGATAGATTTTACCCAAAAATAAAAGTCATATATGTATGAAACAATACAACATAGAATCATTTGTCAGCCTCAGTTAAAAAAGTATTCCATGCATAATTATTAAAAACGCTTAATTAATCTGCGGTTTAGAAGATTTAATGCCTATCGAATCTTGGCGATAGAGTTTGTCGCCAAGAGAAAATTTCTTCCGTTCGCTGAAATGCTCTACTTTCTTCCAAATAATCATAAAAATAACAATAAAAATATAAAATATAAAGTACTTTTCCTTATTATTTTTCTTTGATATATTGGAAAAAAAAAAAAAAAAAAAAAAAAAAAAAAAAACTTTTTTAATTTTCAATACATGTGTGTATGTGTGCGTACTAAAATTTGTATTGCTAAAATTAATTTAGAAATGTTATTACTGTATCTTATGCTAAAATGCTATTTTGCAATGCTTCATTTTAATATATATATATATATATATATATATATAATATTTTATTCATTAAAAAAAAAATCTTGTTACAATTGAATTAAAAATATGTTAAAAGAAATACGTTCGTTGAAGTTATATAACATCTATTAAATTACTTAAAAAAAAAAAAAAAAAAAAAAAAAAAAAAAGGAAAAGAAAAAGAACATTGTAGAGGTTAGCATGAAATTGAATTTATTTAAGATATTTTATTTATTCGTTTAATGAAATTTTTTAGCAATTAAGGTTTACAAGACATATTTTTCCGTCACTGATATTTAAAAAGATTGAGTATTTAAATTAATTTACCTAATTATACTTCTTCACTATTCCCCATCATAGATTTGTTATCTTTAATTTCTGTATTTATACTATAAGAAAACAATAATGCTTGTTTGTGTGAAACTTTTTTATTTTTATTTTATTTATTTATTTATTTATTTATTTATTTTTTATCAAAAATAAAAATTTAGAACAAAATAATAATAATTTAAAAATAAAAATTTAAATTTTGAATAAGTTGCAAAGTTTTTAAAATAGAAAGTTCATAGTTAGAGTTATTAAGAAACACCACAGAACTAGCGTTTTAAATTAAAAAGTACAAAACTTAAAAAAAAAAAATATATATATATAAATTGCAACAAACTGGCAACTATTGTTTCAGGTTAAAAAAAAAAAAGCACAACCCTTCGTCAGGTGAACAAAGTAGGGACGAGTGTTGCAAACAAAGCGGCAACGTTTGTTTGATGTTATTTATTTATTGATAAACTATATTAAAATATAAATAAATAAATAAAGGCAAACATATTTAAATAAAAATATAACGAGTGATAATTACATAAAATAATAGTAATTATAATTATGTTGAACATATCAGTATCAGTAAATGTTCTATTACGTATCCTTTTTAGTTCCCCATCATACTATAGGTATGGGGAACTTAGGTAATCGTGAAAATTTTCGACCTCGGTTTTTTGACTTTTCTACACGTTTTCAGGTGTGAGGAATCCTAAAATGACAAAATTTGTATGGTGTCTGTCTGTAGGGTGTCTGTTAGTCCGTTAGTTCGTTAGTTTGTTAGTCTGTGTACACGATATCTCAAGAACAAATTGTCGCAGAGAGGTCAGATCAGTTTTAAAATGTTACTTTCGACACTGGCAAGAACCCTATTCATTTGCAACATTCGATTTTAAAAATTTCGCAAGTTATTAGAAATTTACGATTTTCTTAACATGGGAGAATAGGACAAAAATTCACTTAAACGTGCATTAAATGGAAGCTTTTTACTGTAAAATTGTCAGACCAGTTTTAAAATATCAGTCTTGATGCCGGAATGAACATCAGTAACTATAAATATGCTTCTTTGAAAATTTCGCAAGTTATTATTGGAAATTTACGAATTTCTTAACATGGTGGTATAGGGCGAAATTTCACATAAACGTCAATTTTGAGAGATATTTTCATCGTAAAGATGTCAGACTACTTTTGAAATATTATTTAGGACACTGGCATGAATATTGATGACTATGAATTTTCCAATATAAAAATTTCGTAAGTTATTGGAAATTTACGAATTTCTTATCACAATATAGAATAGGGCAAAATTTTACACAAACGTCAAATCTTGAGGGATATTTTCATCGTAAAGCTGTCAAACCACTTTTGAAATATTATGTAGGATACTTACATAAATACCATAGAGTATGAATTTTCCAACTTAAAAAAATCGTAAGTTATTTGGAATTTACGATTTACTTAAAATGGCAGAATAAGGCAAAATCGAGCACAAACGTCCATTTTGAGGATCATAAATATATCAGACAATTTCAAAATAACATTTATGATACTTGAATGAACATGATTGACTACAAATATTCTAATGGGAAAATTTCGTAAGTTATTCGAAATTTAAGATTTTATCAACATAGCAAAATGTTGCGATATTTCATATAAATATGCATTTTTGGGATTGTTGCATTGGAAATATTAGCATGAAAAATAAACTACGAAATTGATCCCAAAAAAATAAATTAATAGATTAGAATAAGATAAATATGTTGAACTGAATGGTGGGTAGCCTATTAGGTGAGGATTTCGTTCTGTCATTGTGCCAAGCGTTTGGTCAAATTCATTTCTCTTACCATGAATATAATATGTCCTGTACAAGAAATTTATGAGAACATACATATGATGGGGAACTGAGCAGAGTCCACCTATGCCAACTAGTTTTTTTCTCTTTTCATCCGTTTGCCGCATAGGAGTATTACACTCACGCCAATAACTGTGATAAGGCAATGGAACTGGCGTTAACAAGCAACCCCTTCATCGCCAAATGCCTAAACTCACGTGTATCATCTTCGAGACACTTTGATTCGGACGACACAATAGGGGTGCGCTCTCTAGTTACTATATTTACTCTGTGGTATTTTCAAAGAGGGTAGACAGACGGAAGGGGCCGGTTGCCCTCGTCTGCTTTCTTTAGTTTCCTCACAAACGCTTGTGAATTAGAGGTGAGTTCGGGCTCTATTTCGGCAATCCGAGCTCGCCCGGGCCCGAAACATTTTTGAAATGAGCTCACCCGAGCCCGAAAAATTTTGTGTGATCGGAGCCCGAGTCCGATATTGAAAGTGGTACGCTATACAACGCATACACAATAGTAAAATTAAATACCGTTTTCATTTTCAAATTAATTTTCTTATTATCAATCCTCAATTTAAATAATTATAAATGTTATTATAACAATTTATAATGTCTGTGTCTCTGTATACATGTATATATTTATATAATATACTAGCAGGCTTCGCCCGCTTCGCTGGACCCTATTTTTAAATGAATCACTATAATTACTGAATTCTCAAAATTGCATTAATTTTTATCACGTGAAAAAAAAAAAAAAAAAAAAAAGCGAAGCAAAATCTGATTAGGAAAAATGTCGCACCGGGTTCTCACTGCCTTCGGAAAAAATTCCCAAAATGCTCTAACTCTTATTTCTGTTATTTTCCCCCTTCGCCTCCCCCTCCCGTCCCTCCTAATAACGTTACACTTTCGAAAATATCCCCATTCGACTTGCAGGCCTCTAAAACCAATCTGTACCAATTTTGAACGGCCTAACTGCATTTCTATTTGTTTTTGCCCATAGCCCCCCTTACCGCCCCACCCCATTACCGCCTCTCCTAATAATTTTACAAATTCAAAAATATCCGCATTCGATTTTAAGTATAGAAAACCATTTGTGTACCAATTTTGAACGATCTAACTCTATTTTTATTTTTTTGACCCCCCCCCTCCCCATCCCCTCCCCCCTTCTCGCCCCTCCTAATAACTTTACACTTTAGAAAATATCCCCATTCGACTTGCAGGCCATTAAAACCTATCTGTACCAATTTTGAATGCCCTAACTGTATTTCTATTTGTTTTTGCCCATAGCCCCTCCCCTTACCGCTCCACTCCCTTCCCGCACCTCCTAATAATTTTACAAATTCGAAAATATCCGCAATCGATTTGTAAGTATCGAAAACCTCTATATACCAAATTTGAACGATCTAACTCTATTTTTATTTTTTTTTGCCCCCCCTCTCCCCTCCCCCTTCTCTCCCCTCCTAATAACTTTACACTTTCGAAAATATCCCCATTCGACTTGCAGGCTATTGAAACCTATCTGTACCAATTTTGAAAGGCCTAACTGTATTTCTAATTGTTTTTGCCCCTGCTGCACCACCTGGGGGGGGGGCTAAATTTTTAAAATACCAGAAATTGGTTTTTAGATATTTGTATTAGCTATATAAGTAGTAAGCCGTGCCGTTTGGGGGACGGAAGTGACGTCATAGGAAAAGGGGAAAGGAGGGGGAGAAAACCGGAAGTGACGTAACGGTTGCTTGGTTGCTTAATTGTGAAAGATGACGGGGGTAGAGTTTCTTTTTATCCGTTGGCAACCTGGACTTCTTGTCAAGACATGTGACGGGGAGGGGAGAGTTTTCTTAAAGGGACAACATAGAAACCTGTTAGAACATGAAAGAGAATGACGTCATCAACCGAAAAGAGGACATTAGGATTTAGTTTTAGTTAGGTTTAGTTTAGGATTTAGTAATTAATTTTTAATGAGTAGTTCATTAATCAATTTCAATAAGTAAATTTTATTATTTTATTGATTATTAATTAATCATTTAACTGACTATTTTAATTCGCTAGATTTTTTACAAAACGATATTGCACTGTAGGGGATTTGAACCCACCATCTATAGCATGCGAGACCAACGCGCTACCGACTGAGCTACGGAGACGTTACCCTGAGCTTTCTTCTTTATGAATTTCACCTCTTACGAGATAGGGGTGGGAAGAGGTTTTCCCCACATGGCTTTTAACTTCAAAGTATAGTCCAAGGAGATTGATAAATGACGTGATTTTCTCAAAATATTCATATGATATTGGTGATTTGTTCATTTTTGTGAACATTTTTTTAAACAACTAGAAAATATTGTTCGAGATATTTCTTTCTTGAAAAAATATTAAAACAATCCCATTTTCTTAAAATTTTATTTACATTATTAATAATACGATCAGATTTTATTTTTTAAACATGCAGAAAAAGATTTTGCACATGTTCCTTATTTATTTTATTTTATTTATTTATTATTTTATTTTATTTATTTATTATTTTATTTTATTTATTTATTTTATTTATTTATTTTATTTATTTATTTATTTATTTATTTATTTTGAGAAAAAAATTGAATTCTTTTTCTGGAAAATTTATAAAACAATTCAAAAAACTTATGTTTTAGTTATTTCTTTTCTAAAAAATTTAAAACAATTTTATTTTCTTACACTTTACTTACAATAGTAAAAATACTATCATATTTAATTTTAAAACATGCGAAATTTTTTTTAACAGTTATTCATTTTTTATTTTTAAGTTTAATAATAATAATAATAATAATAATAATAAAAAAAAAAAAAAAATTAAAAATTCTTTTTTTTTTTTTTTCCCATTTTGTTAATTCTGTATTTTCTTTTTTCTATAATTTTTAAACTTTTTTTTATTTTTATTATAATGTAAATGTTTTTAGGTTTAATGAAATATTTAAAAAAAAATATTTCTCTTCTTTTTTCAGTTTGTTAATTCTATATTTTCTTTTTCTGAATTTTTTAAACTTGTTATTTTTAATTTTATTAATGTAACTGTTTTTAGATTTAATAAAATATTTTTTAAACATATCTTTTCTTTTGTTTGAGATTGTGAATTTTATATTTTCTTTTTGTGAATTTTTTTAACTTGTTATTTTTTTTCTTTTTATTCTCATTACTAATTTTTAAGTTAAAAAAAAATATTAAATAAAAAAAATTATCTTTCTTTTTTTTATTTTATAAATTCTTTTATTTTCTTTTAGTGAAAAAATATAACAAAATTACTTATTATTACTATTTAATGAAACTTAATTGTATTACTATAATTATTATTATCATTATTTAGCAATATAATGAGATTTTTTATGCAATGTTCTTTTTCAGTTTCAAAAAATTATATTTTATCTTGTGAAAAACTTTTTCGTCGATTTATTTATTTTTTTAATGTAACTGTATTTTCTTACTCGCAAATTTTCAAAAGAGTTATTATCATTTAATAATTTGGATTAAGTAAGGAATCTGTTTAATACTGTCATATTTTAAAACATATTCTAAAACAGAATTCCACTCGGCATGTGTTGAACTAAGGGATTTCCTTATTACTATTATTATTAAATAAATTGTTTTGGTATTACTATATACCCATTATGATACTTTTTTATCACACCACAATATAATTCATCATATTCACAAAACTTTCCATTATTTTCATATTACTTCTTAAATATATAAATCTACTGAAACAGACACCGAATCTTCAATAAGTTAATTAGTTTTAAAAATAGTTTATCTCTTTTTCGGAAAAAAAGTATGACATCTTGTATTATTTACACATAACTACATCAATATTCGAAAATAATTTGCGAAATTTTCTTGTACATAACAGTTTTTTATAATTCTGATAGAAATTTATAAAAATGAATTACCTTACAATGACCACCTATATCACTAAAGTCTTCAAAACACAAATCTTCATTCATACACATGAAATATTTTCATTATCTTATCACTTTGTTGACAATTCGAGTTCATGCCATCGTTTTTATTCAAAAGCATGTTAACAATTTAAGCCATGACACTTACCTATGTTTGCATAAAGTTACAATTTAAATGTCCCATAGTTTTTACAATTATTTTTTAATAGCTAAAATA
Organism: Salticus scenicus; assembly: GCA_963930645.1. NCBI lineage: Eukaryota > Metazoa > Arthropoda > Arachnida > Araneae > Salticidae > Salticus > Salticus scenicus. The sequence goes on along the minus strand of OZ005649.1, from coordinate 398,834,739 downwards.
ATAATAAAATTGTTTGAAATTATTAGCTTTATAATTATACATTTTTAAAAATAACGAAGTTTTAGTACCATTTATAAACTGGAAATATATTGTGTTAACTTTCTTATACGATAAATAGTTTAAAAATAAATATTTACATAGTTTTTATATTTACGATAGTTTTATATACAATGATTCATTTAAAAAATATATAAGTTATAACTGATACCTTTTTATTAGAGCAAGAATCTAACTAAATAACATTTACCTAATTTTTAAGCGATCAATAATAAAAAAGTGGCAGTACATTTTTTAAACAAACAGAACATTATATATGCATTCTTTAACTTATTAACTTAGACAACACATTCTGTTTATATTTGTACACATACATCATCTCATTTTGGATTTTAACTTAAACAAATAATGTTTATCACTGTGGTTTACAAAAGAAAAGAAATTCTACACATAAAAGTTCTAAATTATAAATATTTACTGATTAAAATAAATATATCTTATAATGAAAATCATCTTTCATAATGTTCATTAAAAAACTTAATAAAAATTCACAAAATTTTCTAAAAATAATTTTTTTCACATATACAAATAAAAAATATTTTACTATATTATTATCTGTTTTGACAATTTTTTATGTCTGAGTGATATTATTTTAGCATAAAGGAATTTATATCAGATATGAGATTTGTTGGAACTTTCAACATTTTTTGATAATTTTTCAGATATTTTGTTGTAGTAAAATTTATTTTATTTCTCATGCAAGCTGTCAGAAAACGCAATGCAATTTTTTATTTAATTTTTCTTATTACTTTTTCCTGTATCTGAGCATTCTACTTTCAAATATTTTCTAAGTTTATATATTGAAAATATGGTACCTTGCATACGTTTCATTTCATTTTTGGGGAAAATCATCGAGTTTATTGAGAATATTAGAAAAATCGCACTATTTTTAAAATTTATGCACGGGTTGTGAAAATTTTACTCATTTCTTAATATCTGTTATATTCCATTTAGTATGTTTTATGGAAGATCATAATAGCACACTTACAATAGAAAAAATAGATATAGAGCACAAGAACTTTAATGATTTAAAAAAACCGCTTGCCACGAATCTTTTTTTCTTTTCACTTGAATTACATTTTAATTTTTAAAATGTTTCTTTTAAAATAATTTTCTAATAATCTTAACATGAATTAAACACAATCAATTATTAATTTTTCCGGCAAATTAAATATTTTGAACAAAGTTGACTTTTATGAAAGTTTTGGCGTAACACCAAATGAAATTTCGAAATACTGTTTTTATAAAAAATACGCTAGATTACTAATAAAATCATCCAACCTATACAGAAAAACGCTATTAATTTTTTAAATTGTGAATAATATGAAAAATAATTTATTGTAAATTGTGTTTATATAACTTAGTTTGTAATGAAAATAAAACTTGAACTATGGCTTTATGCAATTTTATTATTAATATTATTAGTTATATTATTAACAATGGAAGATATTATTCTTTATTTTTTTTTTTCAGAAAAAAAATATTTCATAAATTATATGCTCGAATAATGACCAAAAGCATAATATTTTAATGTGTCTTATAATTAGCTCTTTAACGAACGATAAATGAATATTACCTTAGATTTTCAAATATGTTTTTTAAAAAGTACATTCAATCGCATTTATTTACTACACATTATTATAAATGCGAAGGGAATATATCTATCATTTATAGACAGGACATTTTTCTAAAGAATATTAACATAAACTAAAATATAATTTTTCACAAAGCCTTTTTGTCAAAAGATAAATTTACAAGTAGTAATCTAATAAAGTAAATTTTTCCATTAAAATGTCGCATAAATAATAATTATTTACAAAGCAGTTTTTATAATTTTGAATTTTAAAAATCTATATATGATATCGTGCGTAAGTGTATGACTTTCATCATTGAAATAACGAAAGTTATTTTTAAATGTTTAAATTTCCAATATGATATTTCTAATAAGTTTAAAGAGTCGCATTTCCATTCATCTATTAAAATAATAATAAGTTAAATAGAATTATAAATACTCATACCCCAATTTTTTTCTTTATCCTATGACTCTGCATTTTAATGATTGGAAATCCATTAAGTGAATGGATAATTTATCTTTCAATTGAATGAATGCTTTACACAAGTTACCATCACTATCAGTAAATAAAAAGTCTTACAGCTAAGATAACTAATAATTACAATTTCAAGTAAACAGGGGTAAGTATTTTAAAAGTATAGCACTTAGTAAATTTTTTGTTTTATATGTTTAAATGCATGTCTTTTTTTTTTTTTTTTTTTTAATAAAATATTATAAATTAGTACGTTTGAGAGATAAGGTTTTATTACATTCCTAATCAGTCACGATCACAATTAACTGACATTTTTATTTTGAGATAAAAACAATTCTTTGCATGGATAAATATTAACAAAGGATTTAAATAAGTGAACAGAAAATAGTACTTTTCATAAGTACTTAAATACAAATGTAATTTTAAAATTCAAGATATATTTTTTAAAAATCAAATAATATATTTTTCTAATTTTATTTAAAAAATAAAATAAAATATTTACTTACTTTTCGCAAGAAATTAAATTAAAAAAAAAAAAAAAAAAAAAATTATTTATCCTAAAACTTTATTCAAAAAAGTAAAAAAATCCATTTCCTCTATCCTAAGCATTTAGTTTCATAAGAGAAAAAATTCTACAAAAAACGAATATATTTAAAGTCACATCTAAATATTTATTTATTTCATAACGTTTTATTAAAATTTTTATTTATTTATTTTATTATTTTTTATATATTCAACAGCAGTTTTCCAATACATTTTTACTGCTAACATAGCTTTTACTCAAAATTAAACTTACAAAGTGTTCTCTAAAATTTCTTTTAACAAGACGTTTTGTTAATTTGAGATTTTGAATTTAACCAATTTACCAATCGATCTTTCGATAAGTGTCTTTCACTTTTTACCGTTAAGTTAAAATTTATTTAGTATAAAACAAATACTTACGATAATGAGGGTAATAGAAAAAAAGTATTTTTATAATTTTAAACTAAAAGTGAACTGCATTATATGAATGAAAACAACTTTATAAAATAAATCAACTTTCAGAGAATTATCAAATATTTTTATATAAACAAAACTAACAAAAGTTTTTGCATTATTTAAAAATTCCTTATCAAAAATATGATATCTTTTTGAAGATTAAAAAATATCTAACCAATAATTAGTTTAATTTTGCTTGAAACAACAGGAAAATCTTTCTTTTAGAATTCAAATGGTGTTGTAAATGATTACCTGTGAAGCAATTTTATAATTATTTTGTTTATATAAATGTTAATTACGTTGTATTCATCAGGAAGATTTCCATAAAAACATTGTAATTTGGTACGATTTTTTTTTTTTTTAATCGTTAGTTAGAATTTTAACATTATACGTATTCATTTTAAATATTTTGCACTCAGAAATTATAAATCAATCTTACACATAGCTAAAAGAATTAAATACTATTATTCATAGATGTATATGAAACCAAAATTCAGTGTTTTTTCTGATAAAACATTTCGACCAAATTAAAAATTAAGTGCCAGTAGACATAGATTTTTAGCTAGACATTTTTAAAACATTTTCAGAGAAGAAATACGTTATCTAAGAAAATATATATATGTGTTCTTATGTTCCCTTTATGCACACGTAAGGTGAAAATTTTTATTTGTATACTCTTTCTATGTTTTACGACATGTGTATAAATATCGTTTTTGAACTGAAAGTGAAACTTATGAAATTTGATCCAATTTAAACAGACAAAAAACAATGATTTTATTAATTTATTAATGAAATCATAATTTTTGTCCATATGTTAAAAATTGAGGTAAATTTCATAAGTTTCGCTTTCAGTTCAAGAGTGATATTTATGCATAAGCCGAAAGAAAACATAAAAAGGGTTAACAAATAAAAATTTTTACATTCCGTGTGCAAAAAGGGGACATAAGAACACATATATATTTTCTTAGATAACGTATTTCTTCTTTGAAAATGTTTTAAAAATGTCTAGCTAAAAATTTATGTCTACTGGCACTTAATTTTTAATTTGGTCGAAATGTTTTATCAGAAAAAACACTGAATTTTGGTTTCATATACATCTATGAATAATAGTATTTAATTCTTTTAGCTATGTGTAAGATTGATTTACAATTTCTGAGTGCAAAATATTTAAAATGAATACGTATAATGTTAAAATTCTAACTAACGATTAAAAAAAAAAAATCGTACCAAATTACAATGTTTTTATGGAAATCTTCCTGATGAATACAACGTAATTAACATTTATATAAACAAAATAATTATAAAATTGCTTCACAGGTAATCATTTACAACACCATTTGAATTCTAAAAGAAAGATTTTCCTGTTGTTTCAAGCAAAATTAAACTAATTATTGGTTAGATATTTTTTAATCTTCAAAAAGATATCATATTTTTGATAAGGAATTTTTAAATAATGCAAAAACTTTTGTTAGTTTTGTTTATATAAAAATATTTGATAATTCTCTGAAAGTTGATTTATTTTATAAAGTTGTTTTCATTCATATAATGCAGTTCACTTTTAGTTTAAAATGATAAAAATACTTTTTTTCTATTACCCTCATTATCGTAAGTATTTGTTTTATACTAAATAAATTTTAACTTAACGGTAAAAAGTGAAAGACACTTATCGAAAGATCGATTGGTAAATTGGTTAAATTCAAAATCTCAAATTAACAAAACGTCTTGTTAAAAGAAATTTTAGAGAACACTTTGTAAGTTTAATTTTGAGTAAAAGCTATGTTAGCAGTAAAAATGTATTGGAAAACTGCTGTTGAATATATAAAAAATAATAAAATAAATAAATAAAAATTTTAATAAAACGTTATGAAATAAATAAATATTTAGATGTGACTTTAAATATATTCGTTTTTTGTAGAATTTTTTCTCTTATGAAACTAAATGCTTAGGATAGAGGAAATGGATTTTTTTACTTTTTTGAATAAAGTTTTAGGATAAATATTTTTTTTTTTTTTTTTTTTTTTTTTTTTTTTTTTTTAATTTAATTTCTTGCGAAAAGTAAGTAAATATTTTATTTTATTTTTTAAATAAAATTAGAAAAATATATTATTTGATTTTTAAAAAATATATCTTGAATTTTAAAATTACATTTTTATTTAAGTACTTATGAAAAGTACTATTTTCTGTTCACTTATTTAAATCCTTTGTTAATATTTATCCATGCAAAGAATTGTTTTTATCTCAAAATAAAAATGTCAGTTAATTGTGATCGTGACTGATTAGGAATGTAATAAAACCTTATCTCTCAAACGTACTAATTTATAATATTTTATTAAAAAAAAAAAAAAAAAAAAAAAGACATGCATTTAAACAATTAAAACAAAAAATTTACTAAGTGCTATACTTTTAAAATACTTACCCCTGTTTACTTGAAATTGTAATTATTAGTTATCTTAGCTGTAAGACTTTTTATTTACTGATAGTGATGGTAACTTGTGTAAAGCATTCATTCAATTGAAAGATAAATTATCCATTCACTTAATGGATTTCCAATCATTAAAATGCAGAGTCATAGGATAAAGAAAAAAATTGGGGTATGAGTATTTATAATTCTATTTAACTTATTATTATTTTAATAGATGAATGGAAATGCGACTCTTTAAACTTATTAGAAATATCATATTGGAAATTTAAACATTTAAAAATAACTTTCGTTATTTCAATGATGAAAGTCATACACTTACGCACGATATCATATATAGATTTTTAAAATTCAAAATTATAAAAACTGCTTTGTAAATAATTATTATTTATGCGACATTTTAATGGAAAAATTTACTTTATTAGATTACTACTTGTAAATTTATCTTTTGACAAAAAGGCTTTGTGAAAAAATTATATTTTAGTTTATGTTAATATTCTTTAGAAAAATGTCCTGTCTATAAATGATAGATATAGTCCCTTCGCATTTATAATAATGTGTAGTAAATAAATGCGATTGAATGTACTTTTTAAAAAACATATTTGAAAATCTAAGGTAATATTCATTTATCGTTCGTTAAAGAGCTAATTATAAGACACATTAAAATATTATGCTTTTGGTCATCATTCGAGCATATAATTTATGAAATATTTTTTTTCTGAAAAAAAAAAAAAAAATAAAGAATAATATCTTCCATTGTTAATAATATAACTAATAATATTAATAATAAAATTGCATAAAGCCATAGTTCAAGTTTTATTTTCATTACAAACTAAGTTATATAAACACAATTTACAATAAATTATTTTTCATATTATTCACAATTTAAAAAATTCATAGCGTTTTTCTGTATAGGTTGGATGATTTTATTAGTAATCTAGCGTATTTTTTATAAAAACAGTATTTCGAAATTTCATTTGGTGTTACGCCAAAACTTTCATAAAAGTCAACTTTGTTCAAAATATTTAATTTGCCGGAAAAATTAATAATTGATTGTGTTTAATTCATGTTAAGATTATTAGAAAATTATTTTAAAAGAAACATTTTAAAAATTAAAATGTAATTCAAGTGAAAAGAAAAAAAGATTCGTGGCAAGCGGTTTTTTTAAGTCATTAAAGTTCTTGTGCTCTATATCTATTTTTTCTATTGTAAGTGTGCTATTATGATCTTCCATAAAACATACTAAATGGAATATAACAGATATTAAGAAATGAGTAAAAATTTCACAACCCGTGCATAAATTTTAAAAATAGTGCGATTTTTCTAATATTCTCAATAAACTCGATGATTTTCCCCAAAAGTGAAATGAAACGTATGCAAGGTACCATATTTTCAATATATAAACTTAGAAAATATTTGAAAGTAGAATGCTCAGATACAGGAAAAAGTAATAAGAAAAATTAAATAAAAAATTGCATTGCGTTTTCTGACAGCTTGCATGAGAAATAAAATAAATTTTACTACAACAAAATATCTGAAAAATTATCAAAAAATGTTGAAAGTTCCAACAAATCTCATATCTGATATAAATTCCTTTATGCTAAAATAATATCACTCAGACATAAAAAATTGTCAAAACAGATAATAACATAGTAAAATATTTTTTATTTGTATATGTGAAAAAAATTATTTTTAGAAAATTTTGTGAATTTTTATTAAGTTTTTTAATGAACATTATGAAAGATGATTTTCATTATAAGATATATTTATTTTAATCAGTAAATATTTATAATTTAGAACTTTTATGTGTAGAATTTCTTTTCTTTTGTAAACCACAGTGATAAACATTATTTGTTTAAGTTAAAATCCAAAATGAAATGATGTATGTGTACAAATATAAACAGAATGTGTTGTCTAAGTTAATAAGTTAAAGAATGCATATATAATGTTCTGTTTGTTTAAAAAATGTACTGCCACTTTTTTATTATTGATCGCTTAAAAATTAGGTAAATGTTATTTAGTTAGATTCTTGCTCTAATAAAAAGGTATCAGTTATAACTTATATATTTTTTAAATGAATCATTGTATATAAAACTATCGTAAATATAAAAACTATGTAAATATTTATTTTTAAACTATTTATCGTATAAGAAAGTTAACACAATATATTTCCAGTTTATAAATGGTACTAAAACTTCGTTATTTTTAAAAATGTATAATTATAAAGCTAATAATTTCAAACAATTTTATTATTATTTTAGCTATTAAAAAATAATTGTAAAAACTATGGGACATTTAAATTGTAACTTTATGCAAACATAGGTAAGTGTCATGGCTTAAATTGTTAACATGCTTTTGAATAAAAACGATGGCATGAACTCGAATTGTCAACAAAGTGATAAGATAATGAAAATATTTCATGTGTATGAATGAAGATTTGTCTTTTGAAGAATTTAGTGATATAGGTGGTCATTGTAAGGTAATTCATTTTTATAAATTTCTATCAGAATTATAAAAAACTGTTATGTACAAGAAAATTTCGCAAATTATTTTCGAATATTGATGTAGTTATGTGTAAATAATACAAGATGTCATACTTTTTTTCGGAAAAAGAGATAAACTATTTTTAAAACTAATTAACTTATTGAAGATTCGGTGTCTGTTTCAGTAGATTTATATATTTAAGAAGTAATATGAAAATAATGGAAAGTTTTGTGAATATGATGAATTATATTGTGGTGTGATAAAAAAGTATCATAATGGGTATATAGTAATACCAAAACAATTTATTTAATAATAATAGTAATAAGGAAATCCCTTAGTTCAACACATGCCGAGTGGAATTCTGTTTTAGATTGGACTACAATTATAATTTTAGTCACTCAATGTAATTTTTCCTGAGCAAATCTAGCAGAATGCATAAGTTAAATTTTATTTCCTTAAAATAGAACATTCAACATTTTTTCTTTAAAATATGTTTTAAAATATGACAGTATTAAACAGATTCCTTACTTAATCCAAATTATTAAATGATAATAACTCTTTTGAAAATTTGCGAGTAAGAAAATACAGTTACATTAAAAAAATAAATAAATCGACGAAAAAGTTTTTCACAAGATAAAATATAATTTTTTGAAACTGAAAAAGAACATTGCATAAAAAATCTCATTATATTGCTAAATAATGATAATAATAATTATAGTAATACAATTAAGTTTCATTAAATAGTAATAATAAGTAATTTTGTTATATTTTTTCACTAAAAGAAAATAAAAGAATTTATAAAATAAAAAAAAGAAAGATAATTTTTTTTATTTAATATTTTTTTCAACTTAAAAATTAGTAATGAGAATAAAAAGAAAAAAAATAACAAGTTAAAAAAATTCACAAAAAGAAAATATAAAATTCACAATCTCAAACAAAAGAAAAGATATGTTTAAAAAATATTTTATTAAATCTAAAAACAGTTACATTAATAAAATTAAAAATAACATGTTTAAAAAATTCAGAAAAAGAAAATATAGAATTAACAAACTGAAAAAAGAAGAGAAATATTTTTTTAAAAATATTTCATTAAACCTAAAAACATTTACATTAATAAAAATAAAAAAAGTTTAAAAATTATAGAAAAAAGAAAATACAGAATTAACAAAATGGGAAAAAAAAAAAAAAAAAAAAAAAGAATTTTTAATTTTTTTATTATTATTATTATTATTATTATTATTAAACTTAAAAATAAAAAATGAATAACTGTTAAAAAAAATTTCGCATGTTTTAAAATTAAATATGATAGTATTTTTACTATTGTAAGTAAAGTGTAAGAAAATAAAATTGTTTTAAATTTTTTAGAAAAGAAATAACTAAAACATAAGTTTTTTGAATTGTTTTATAAATTTTCCAGAAAAAGAATTCAATTTTTTTCTCAAAATAAATAAATAAATAAATAAATAAATAAAATAAATAAAAATAAAATAAAATAAAATAAATAAATAAAATAAAATAATAAATAAATAAAATAAAATAATAAATAAATAAAATAAAATAAAATAAATAAGGAACATGTGCAAAATCTTTTTTTGCATGTTTAAAAAATAAAATCTGATCGTTTTATTAATAATGTAAATAAAATTTTAAGAAAATGGGATTGTTTTAATATTTTTTCAAGAAAGAAATATCTCGAACAATATTTTCTAGTTGTTTAAAAAAATGTTCACAAAAATGAACAAATCACCAATATCATATGAATATTTTGAGAAAATCACGTCATTTATCAATCTCCTTGGACTATACTTTGAAGTTAAAAGCCATGTGGGGAAAACCTCTTCCCACCCCTATCTCGTAAGAGGTGAAAACATAAAGAAGAAAGCTCAAGGTAACGTCTCCGTAGCTCAGTCGGTAGCGCGTTGGTCTCGCATGCTGTAGATGGTGGGTTCAAATCCCCTACAGTGCAATATCGTTTTGTAAAAAATCTAGCGAATTAAAATAGTCAGTTAAATAATTAATTAATAATCAATAAAATAATAAAATTTACTTATTAAAATTGATTAATGAACTACTCATTAAAAATTAATTACTAAATGTAATACATTGTCCTCTTTTCGGTTGATGACGTCATTCTCTTTCATGTTCTAACAGGTTTCTATGTTGTCCCTTTAAGAAAACTCTCCCCTCCCCGTCACATGTCTTGACAAGAAGTCCAGGTTGGCAACGGATAAAAAGAAACTCTACCCCCGTCATCTTTCATGATTAAGCAACCAAGCAACCGTTACGTCACTTCCGGTTTTCTCCCCCTCCTTTCCCCTTTTCCTATGACGTCACTTCCGTCCCCCAAACGGCACGGCTTACTACTTATATATAGCAAAAATTTCACTTATATCTGTTTTTTCTTTTTTTTGTTTGAGATATATAGGATTATGCGAAATCACGTTTTACGCATGCGAAATCCCGTTTTGCCCCCCCCCCCCCCCCCTTGGGGACCGAATTTCGAAAATTCCAGAAATTGGTTTTTAGACATTTATATTAGCTATATTTTAAGGCAAAAATTTTACGGATATCTGTTTTTTTTGTTTGAGATATGAAGGATTTTTTTGAATTCACGTTTTTCCCCCTTCCCCCCCATCTCCCTTGGGGGGGGCGAATTTTTTCAATTTTTTTTCCTAAACCATCCCTGACCTATAAGGAAAAAAACAAAAAAAAGAATGATCGAAATCGATCAAGCCGTTTACGATTTTATAAAGGACATACAGACAAACATTCATTTATATATATATAGATATTTATAGTGCAGCCCATTGTTTATAACGCACCTATCGGGGGATAAATAATTTATCCGAATGAGTGATATAATGAGGCCCAATTTAACGAAGGGGGAAGGATTACTGAATAACACTATGACATAATATGCATCCCGTTGAAAGGAAAGTCAAAGCTACTAAGGTTTGCAAGATTATTTTGTGATTTATAACCTATCATGACTATTATGGCATTACTAAAGGTGCTCTCAAAATATAAATATATATGTATATATATATATATATAATTTTTTTTTTACATTTTCTAGTTAGTGAAGAATAAAATAAACGGAACTTTTAGCTTGAATCCGAGACCGCCCGGAGCCCGAAGACTTGCGTAAGGTTTGAGCCCGATCGAGCTCGGGCCCGAGCTCGGACTCGGACTAATGGGTTCGGGCTGAGCCCGTCTCATCTCTATTGTGAATAAGGGTTATAAAACTTAGAAAGACCCTTCACTGAGAGCGTTCTTCATACGCTTTGATCCTTCCCGTTACAATCGGGCTTAACCTTCCTTCCCCGCACATATTACTTGTGGAATCCTGTAGAAGAATTTTAAATGCGCACATTTTTCAATAATAATTGTTCTGTAAGGGGACTAAAGCAACCTTTTTACCATGTTTTTATTAACTTCGATTGTTGTTTGTTTGTTTGTTCGGTACAAATCTTGCAATCGATTTTTAACTAACTAGACATTTGAACTCTCACAATAGCTCAGAACCCGATGACAATACAATCCTTCGAAATCCGATTTTCGAATTTTTGATGAGTTTTCTTTTAATTAATTAAAATATGAAAATAATAACATCAGAATAGCTATAAAAATGGCCATTAAAATATTAGCTATATTTTAACTGTTGCCAAAAAAAATTGACGAGTTCGTTTTCTTTCGATATAAAAAGTAAATACATTTAATTTAACGTGAACGTTAAACAATTGTAAAAAGTTAAATGATGCATCTCACAAAAATGGACGTTATTGTCACTTTAAAAATTTTATACGCATTGATAAAGTTCTAATGTAGTTTCTATAGGTATGATTCAATAGAAAATTTAAAAACATGGTATATAAAAAGTCTTTTTTTTTTTTTTTTTTTTTTTTTTAAATCTTATAATTATTTTTAAAATTTCGTTTAATTTCCTGTGCAAACTGCTAAAAGTTCATTACAAAAATGTATATGAAAGTCAAAAGAAAATTCTATTCAAAGCTTAAGTATGCTCGGCTGATGTTTTAACTCTTTGCTTTCTGAATTATGTTTCATTTTTATTACCAATAGCTCCCACAACTGTGTCAAGTGTTTATTTGAAATTAACGTATTATAATTTGTCATTTTAATGTTAATAAACTTATTGTTATACCGAATTGTTATACCGACTTTGAAGCATTTTGTATGTCATGCAATCGATGTAAAATCGAATTGCGTAACACATGTAAACAAATTTATACACATCGGAAGGAGCTCTTGAAGTACTGATGGAGTGCAGTGGGTGAAAACGTCACTAGAAATACGCTGAATCAGTAAGGAAATATGTATTGGCAGATTGTTTTTCATTAGGGTCATTAAGAGTATTGTTTTCAACCTGCTGTGTTGCATGACATGCAAATTTTTAAGTAAAAAAAAAAAAAAAAAAAAAAAAAAAAAAAAAAAAATACTCCTTTTTTTAAAAAAAAAAAATTGTTTTTATAAACGATACTGATTATACCTAACACGTTGAGTGCCACGTCAGCTATCGGTGGCTTACAGTGAACTTTCCGTTTGGTTTAGGCCGCGTCAACCACCCGTGACTGGCAGTGTAGAATATGATATAAAACTAAAAAAATTACATTGTTTTATGTAATTACTGAAATTTTTTTTAAAAATTTACTTAATTTTTTATTTATGACAGGATTGTATCATTAAGACATTTTAATGGATTTTATTGAAACATGGTAAACATAAAAACTCATTGCCATATCGCTTCGCATTGCTATACCACAATACCAACGCGTGAAACTGACGGGAGAATTCGCGTGGTGCTCAACCAACACCACCTGTAATAATGCCTCCGAGCTGAGCTCTACGTCACGGAAGATCGGCCGATTTCATCCAATCCCCACGATCCAACATGTATCCATAGAATAATAATAAAGGAAGAAGGAGCGTATGTGTTTTGGTTTCGGTTTGTAAAATCTAGGAATGCCGGGTATAGGGTTGTAACAGTGCTTCCATCTGATTGGTTGGCGACTTGTTGGCGAGATTTTTGTATCGTCTCGTCTCTCTGTCAATCAGTCTGCGAGGCAGCACCCACAACAAACAGCGATAAATGCGTGGAGGATGTGTGCCCTACTTCAAAGTTGAGAGGAGCAAAAGTAGCTTTCGCTGGCATTTCACTAGAAGGGGTTTGTAAGCATTAGAGTATTGGCATGCTCCTTCTTCCTTTATTATTATTCTATGCATGTATCATAGGCAGTGTTGATTGGATAAAATCGACCGATCTTCCATGACGTAGAGCTCAGCTCGGAGGCATTATTACAGGAGGTGTTGGCTCAACGTGTTAATCAACACAATTGCCAAGCTTCTGAGTTTACTATACGGAATTGCTTTAGATATCGACGAAAATTGATTTATTCAGTGGCTTGTATACTCTTTTGGAAACAGTTTCACTAGACATCATCTCGATTAACCAGCATGATCGAGAAATAGTTAATTTAATCGTATAATCTAATTTATACAGATTTTGATGAAAAACAAATGATGCAAAATCTAAAATGTTGTGACATTTTACATTTACAATATATGCATTTAAAATAAATGTAAAATCAAGAGAATGAATGTAAATTTTAATGCTGTTTTAGGTATATATTGAATAGACACACATTTAAAAAAAGGTAATGCAATAATTTACCTTACTGTATTTGTGAAGAATGAAAAATTCATCATTAGGCGCTTTTAACAGGTGTGTTTTACTCCACGTAATTAAGTAACGCCTCGGCTTGTTTTAGTGTTTACCCAGGAATTTTCTGAATTAGGATACTGTCTTTATCGGTAATCGAATTTTTGCGTATAATATTCTAAATTATGTATCGAGGGAACGAAAGAAATCCGCATTTCGCTTTTTTGGCCGTTCCGGATAATCAACAATAAGAATCTTCTCAGATCTTTTTTCTTTCTATGCCCCCGCGGGCTATATTGGTACCTCCTTTGATGGTGAAGTTGAGGCGATACGTTTAGCCTTAAAGCAACTATTAGCTGTCCATTGCAAGTTTGAAAGGGCGGTCATTCTTTCTGACTCTCAGGCAGCCATCCAGTCAATAAGCGCTGTTGATCATCCATTAACACCGGAAGTATCCCAATGTCAAGAATCATTAAGAACTCTCACTTTAAAGGGGAAACAAATTGTTCTACAGTGGGTGCCCGGCCATTGTGGCCTTTGGGGCAATGAACAAGCGGACTTTCTTGCAAAAAGAGGTGCCACCTTACTACAACATCCCAATACAGCCATTTCTTACTGGAGGATTAAGCTGTTTTTAAAGAATTTATCTGCATCTAATGCTTTACGAGATCTTGAGAATCGTACAGCTCTAAAGAAATGGAAGAATTTAAGTCCTACTCTAATTCCTGATAAACCAAGACGTGAGGCAGTTGCGACTTTCCGCCTATCTACAGGACATGACTGCCTTGCCGCTCATTTGAAGCGCATAGGTATCTTAAACGACCCTACTTGCCCACTTTGTGATTCTGGAAAAGTAATGGACCGGGACCATCTGTCCCGTTGTAGGGCTCTTCGATGTTCTACAGAAGAGTCGAGATATTGGGAGGCAAGATCGCTCCTTAGGCAATGACTTCGGTCTTCTATGTTATATTGTCTATAATTCGATTCGTATCTTTATAGTCCTCTGTAACTTTTGCCTAGCCATTGGGGAAAAAAAAAAAAAAAAAAAACAATAAGAATAATTATATCTTTGTAAATCGAGTCATATATCCGTACTAAGTTTACCTTACTGTTTTGCGAATAATAAAAGAATAAAATTCAGTTTTTTTTTTTTTTTTTTTTTTTTTCCCGTTTGACTTTATGAGAAACTGCACTACTGCGAATTTCTACGGTATGAATTTCTGGTGAAAAGGGATTTTCTTCCGGAATTGTCTTGAAGATTTGGGTAACATTCATCCATAGCTCAGATCTCTGCTGTTTTATTTCGGGCATATATCTCACAAAAATATTCACATCTACCAGTTGTGAAATTTCTGCGTTTGTATAAACAAATACATTGTCAAGCATAAGAACAACTTTTTGAGAAAAACTGCACTATAAAAATTTGCACACTAGATTCCAGTCAATGATCGTAAAAATGAATTTATGCCCTTAAATCTGTCATGATTTTTTTTTTCTCGGAGAATGGAAGTGAAATTTTAGAAAGGATCGACACTCTGAATTTTATATCCATTTGTTACAAATACGGCTACTGGATTTTTTACTCGAAGACGGTAGTTGGTCGTAAAATTTAATTTTGCGAAAATTTCTTAGAGTGTGACAAGTTTTAAATGCTTTTGTACCGCATTCGTACCGAAACTTTACATACCATACTCGGGGCATAGCAGTTCTCCTCTGAAAGGTGGTAGACGTCAGATTTCAGTTTTGATTCCACGTCGCCTTTGCCGGCCTAGGCTTTCTCGGAGGAGACTCGCGTGGAACTCACAGGTTGATGCATCACGGAGCGCATTCCACACAGGTCTAAGTCACTTATGTCAACAATTGGTCTTTACTCGCACACCTCCCCCGAATCATACCTAATTTAGCTTTTATTTATTTTACCAAGTTTTTATAAACGTTTATTCTTGTTTGTCCGGTAAAAATCTTACAATCGATTTTTAACTAACTTCCCTACTAGCTAGACATTTGAAACTAGCTTAGAACCCGATGACAACGCAATACCTTGAAGTCCGATTTTCATATTTTTGATTAGTTTTCTTTTAATTAATTAAAATATGAAAATAATAGCTTCCTAATAGCTTTAAAAATAACATTTTAAAATATTAGCTATAATTTAATTGTTGCCAAAAAATAATTTACGAGTTCATTTTCTTTCGACATAAAAATAAATACATTTGATTAAACGTGAAGGTTAAAACATTGTAAAAAGTTAAATGATGCATCTCACAAAAATGGATGTCATGATCACTTTAAACATTTTCTACACATTGATAAAGTGCTAATGTAGTTCTATAGCTATGATTCAAAAGAAAATTTAAAAACATGGTATATAAAAGGTTTCTTATAATTATTTATTTATTTATTTTGTCACATGTTTTAGGACTTCCAGAATAATATGACCCCGGTTAATCTACTGTATTAATTTTCATGCAACATTTAAATACTTGATAGCGTCCATAGAAAGTAAACGCCTTTGGAATTTGACAAGCATTTCATTTTATCCAGCCTATTCCACCCGTTTTTTATTTTTATTTTATTTTTTAAGCTTCGTGATTAATTTCTTAGAAAATAAAAAGATCTGTGTTATTCATCTTTCGGGCACGAGCCGCGAGATAAACGACGTTCCATGTTCAAAAAACATTCGCTTTTTTTATTTTTAAGATGTCTTAAATGAGTGCTTTACTTCTTTTTGTGTGTGTCTTTACAGAGCGTAACAAGCGTTTGTTTATTGAGAAAGAACAGTTTTGACACTGAAGTTTTTGTAACTCATTTTTTTTCTTTCTTTCTAGCAATCTGTGATATTTTATAATCGGTTTTGATTTTACAGCTCCGATCAAATGTAACATTTAGTGAAAATTAACTTGGCCTTTCTAACTCAATAAAGTGATAAATAACCTCTACCTAGGTTCGAACCCTTTATATCAAAATATATGTTGTATTTGCTGGAAGTTGTGAAATCGTAAGTATTTATTGTTACCAACCACGTAGGAGTTAAATATTAAATATTCCGTAGGATTATGTTATATTCGCAGAACAGGTTTATAATTATAATTCTAACTTTTTAAATGAGAGAATAAGTGCGAGCCTGATGTAGACCCCGGAAATAAGTTAACAGAACTTTGTCGCACATGAACCAGATTCGAATCCTGAGTTAATGAATGTGTAAAAGTATTTGATTGGAATTTGTTAGTCTTATCGCCTATCCGCTCTGTAATGACGTCAGACTTTAATAATAACTTTCAGACTGATTAGAGAGGGTGGCCTGGCCCTCTACTGGGCCTGCCCTGAGAAAAGGAACTCTCGTTTTGAGGAGAGACTTTTGTTTTAGATTTAGACAGAGAGTGATGCGTCTGCGCTGATGCTGGGCTCGAGATGCTCGCTTTAAAAGAAATTTGTTTTTGGACCGGAAATTGATATCCATTTAAAAATTATGTTAATTTCTTTACGTTTATATGTGTGCGTGGTGTTTGTGTTTGTAAATGAGGATTAAATTTTCTCGGAAAAAGATCATTTTATGGTCTGCATCAACACTTAATCACAACTCTCTTATTTCCTCCAATATGTTAATATTGCCTTAAAACTAATAGAGAATATTAAGGTTCACTATAGCATCTTTTATAGGGAAAGAGATATAATATTTCCTGGGAGTATACACACACACACACACACAAAATAAATAAATAAATAAATAAATAAAAAATAAATAAATAAATAAATAAATAAAGAGTACATTACTGCTTATGACAGGCATATTTTAGTATAATATATCACGAAATATATTGCACAAAATAAGAAAAATTGTTTTGATTTTAACAATATATAGAGAATGAAATCTTATAAAGCTATCGTAAAATAGATTGCTTTTGTGTAGCCCTGTATATCATCTAAAAATTACATGCACATCATAGACTTACCTAAAAAAAAAAAAAATCGTAACGCTGAAAATGTACATTGAACAGTTTTAACTTATATCCTGTAATATATATCTGAATATTTTTGAGTGACCCATAATGCAAAAAATACTATATTCTACAGAAAGCATTTTTTTATGCATTTAAACGTTGTATATGTTAGTTTCGTTATGTTTTGTTCAGCATAAAAATATTAAAAGAGACCGTAAATGTACCCGAATTTTTTTCGAATCCCCTGTACACGAACTGGTAGTGCTATTTTTGACAATTTCAATAAGGAAACAGGAAATAGTAAATCTGAATAACATCTCTCAGCTTCAAAGCATTCATGAAAAAAAAAAAAAAATATTTAAAGAAATTAAAGCGTAAACAGTCGGACGGGCGAGTGAGCGGAATTTATAAACATTTTTCAACATTGTTGGAAAGGGATTAAAAAGGAAAATTTTTGTTATCGCAGGGGCTTCGTGAACATACTCCAAATGTACAACAAAACTTTTGATAACTTCGCAGCTGGGAAGTCTCACAGCGATAAGAAAAAACGCACTACATAATCTGAGTATGTTTTCACGGCAGCTTCCTTTCTCGATAACTTTTCACTTTAAACACAGAAAATGACATTTAACAGGAGGCATTTTACTGACATTTCTATCATATTCAATTTTTACTGTCCGAACACTATAGTGAGAAGAGTATTGTAATCATGTCAAAAATCCGAATTTGAGATTTTGATGTTCCTATTACGTTTCGAGGTTCCCTGAGTCCGTTTTCACTATTTTTGCGATGATGTATGTATGTATGTGTGTGTGTATGTGTGTATGTCTGTGAGTGAACACGCTAGCGTCTAAACGCTTTGTTCGAATAAGCTGAAAGTTGGTACGTATATTGTAAGTCACCCTAGTACGAACCCTATTGATTTTGGTGAATCTAGCACTTATAATTTTTTTACTGGGACACAAAGAAAAATTCTTTATCATGGCCTATGGGACCAAAATCTTAAAAGTGCGATAGCATCTAAACGCCTTATTCAATCGAGCAAACAATTTATACACATATTATAAGTCACAGATACTCAACGTGTATAGATTTTGGAGAATCTAGCACTTATAGCCTTTTTACAGGGACACAACGAAAAATTCTTTATAATTATGATCTACGGGCTCGAAGTTCAGTAACGTTAAATTAAACATCGTGTACTATATGGAGAAAAATACTCAAACACCCTATTGCAATTTTCTCCCTTTTGTTTGTTTAACAACTCCTCTTTCTTTACTTTATCTACAAAACTGTTAATGACTCAATGTTCGGAAAGTCGAGTGGAGTCACTCCAGATTTTTTTCCCACCCCATATCCCTCCCCCTTTTTTTCCCTACAAATTAAATAATATATAAAAGAAAAAAATCTTTTATTTTATTTATTTATTTATTTTTTTAATAATGCGCTGTATGTTTTTCATTTTAATATTTATTTTCTGTATGAGCAAATAATGGCATCTATGGGAAATATCCCATATCATAAAAAACAAAGAGCTACATTTAACCCTTTGTCAACCGACGGCACTTTGAAATACCATTAGTTTAAAAAACCTATAAAATCGAATTTTTGAAAGAAATGACAAAGATATTTATAAGATTAGGAATATAGGTACCTCACTTTAATCTCACTACATGACAATAGACCAGGGCCCGAAATTTCAACTTAGATTACACTTGCTAAAAAAAAAAAAAAAAAAAAAAAAATTACTCGCCACAAAATAAGATTAACTTACTCCATTTTTTACGTATAAGGCGAACAGAATTTTTTACTGGAAAAAGAGGAGACATTACGCAATGTTTTTTATTTTATAAGAAAATAGAAGACATTCAATTTTGAAAAAAAAAAAAATTCATTTTAGAGGATACAAAATTGAATGAAAATGAATATAAAAACCGATTCGAAAGCTATTTTACACAAGTGGTGGAAACACTTTTATCTCAAATGAGGAATTTGGATCAGTACACCTTAATTTAAATTAATAATATACGGATACGAAAGGAAAAATCCCTAATTTTTATAATTCACTGGACAATATAGATTTCTTTTTTTAATTATTAATTTTTGCTATAGATAAAAATTTCATTTTGTGGCACTTTCATGCAATTACTAAAAAAAAGTTGGTAGACATTTTTTTAAAATTAAAATCATAATCATAAAAGAAAAAATAAAATTGGCAAATAAAACAAATAAAATTAATTTTCGGCAGATGAAACGATTTGTTTTAACGAACTGTCATTCTTTATCAAAATTTTATAAAAGTTCTCACAAGTATAACCAAAATTACTCTTAGTATTTAATAAGTTTTTAAAGTAGGTATATATAAAGGGGATTTTTTTTTTTTTTTTTTTTTTTGGGTCATGTCTACACTTTGTTTATTGAAGAAAACACTAGCTGTGTGGGAGCGTTCTTGACAGGAGGACATAAAATGAATTCAACTAGCTTTTGCATATTTTTGTAAGGTGGTGGTAGTGTTATCATTAAGGCCAATTGCCTGCACTAGAGTTCTAGGCCTGAGTGGGAGAGTTCTCAGTGGGGTCTTTCTAAGAGGTCTTAGACTATATTTACGTTAGTTTCGAAGAAAACCGCGGAAAACGCCTAATGGCGAAGCCAACAAGCGCTCTATCGAACCCAGCGCCTCACGTATACCAGTTTCGACGACAGAACCTCTCGGTGACTGGTGGGCCTATTTTTATGAGGAATATTATTCATGAAAAAGTGAGAACACACGTCAACCCACCGCGTATCAACCGGAGCGCCACTTTCTTAATGATTTCATGACTTTTTTTTTTTTTTTTTGATAGCACCGTATACTGTAAGAATTCTATCTACATTTAGATCGAAATTTTACTCGCCACAGTAAAATTTCCACTCGTCAATGGCGAGCTGGCGAGTGGAAATTTCGCGCCCTGCACTAGACGACACATGTAGTCGTTTATATTTAAGAAATGACTTTATAGTTTTTGCTAGGTATTTTTCACGATCTTCACGAGCGTTTTAATTAATTCCTATGTTATCTCAAGTATCTACCACGAATCTTAGAAAAAATTATAAAGAAGATAAAAAGTAAACACATTTTTGTACTTTTTTAATGTCCTGATATTTTTTCAACCTCCATGTACCGATGGTATACTAAAATATCACCTCACCCAGTTCTCAGTAATCGTGATTTTAAATTTTCAAATGGTAGTCTAATTTCAAGTGGCCCTGCTTAGTTTAAGACATCCACCACTTTGTTAAACATGGCGGATAAAGTTCATTAATAAACTTTGTTGAAACTCTTATGGGGTCTATGTATACATAAAAATTCAAACAAATTCGGAATACACTTTTTACAACGTGAATTTGAACTTTTCAAGTGGTCACCGCTTGAAAACAAAATGGCGGAGAAACTTGGTTAACAAACTCATCAAAGATATTTATAAGATAAGTTCGCAGTCCAAATTTGGTTCGATTTGGAGTATTATTTCGGTAGTTATCGTGATGACAATATTTTCATTGTAGATAGCTAGATAGCTATATAAACGAAGTGATTGCAATAGGTCGATTTCTGAAGAAATCAACCTAAAAGTAACTATTCTGGGCATATATATATATATATATATATATATATTTTAAATAGTATTAATGAGTATTTACTTCAATTTTGACATTTCCTTTTTCTTTTGCAGGTGAGTTCAAAAGGTTTGAATATCTCTGAAAGTAAGTTTATTTATAAACAATTCTTATTTATATATATATACACACAGACACACATACACACACACATAAATATATATATATCCCACCTCTGCGAAGAAAGTGACACAACTAAAAAATGCAGCATTTGAAAACAATCAACGATAAAGAATTGACTTACATTGACATAAATAAATTGCACAACTATTAGTGGATATGTTTCTAAACAGATATAGAACGCTTTCTACGTATGTTGAGGCACTTCATGTACATCTTTCTAAGACACAAACTCAATTTTTTTTTTTTTTTTTTTTTGTCACTTTTCTTGCCGAAGGTGTGGTGTGTTTATTTTAAGTATGTATAAATGTTTAAAGTGAAAACAATATAAAGATTATTTATCAATCATTTTGAAATTTTTAACGCTCCGCATATAGATAATTTTTTAATAATTATTTTATGTAGATATTCAACCTTCTTTTAATAATTTTTTCTTCATTGTTTCTAATCAAAAATTTCAGTTTATGACCAGTGAATGGTAAGACCGAAAGTTTGAAATCAAGGCTGTATAGCAAAGGTAGTGAGAGGGGAATTAGGTGTCCAATCAATCATCTCGAAATTTTACTGATTTCTAGAAAAAATTTCGAGTTATACTCCATTTTTAACACAATTTTTTCGCAGACTTAGCCTCATTTAAGAAAATTGAAAATTGCAGTTAAAGTATAGTAGAAAGTTTTTGTGTTTTTGAAAAGGAAAGGTTTACACTCATCTGAGAGTCCTGCGTGGGTCATCCGATAGCTAAATTCGAAATCAGCCTGAAACCCGGTAAAAAGTCTTCATTGATCTGAACCCACTAAAGAAATTTTTGTTGTTCTAGATCTGGCCCGAACCAAACCTGAAATTCAAAAGAAGAAGAAAAAAAAATTATAATTCAGAAGAATCAGAAGGATTTATTCTGGAAATTGTAAGAGTGTCCGTTAAATAGAAAACTATGTGTCCGATATAAAAGTCTACTATAAAAAAATTTGGGTTTTGGGTATATTTAATTATGGTCGTAATTTGGTATGCTTATCCCTATTATTTATTCAGCTACATTTCTATCAAACAAATTTCATCTTATTTCTGTTATTTACTTATACAGGCTCTCAACTCTACCAGATTCATTAAAAACTAAATCTAAACCCCGACCCGACCACATTAATAAAAAAAAAAAAAAAAAAAAATCTGTAAATAAGGGAAAAAAAAAAAAAAAAAAAATCACTTTATCCAATTCATATTAGACTCCCAATAATAATAATAATAATAATAATAATAAAAAGCCAATTTGACCAAAACACGGTAAACATATACTGTATTAAAGTTTAATACCTCCCCTCCCCCCTCACCACCACACTCACACACACCGCCCGAACAAATTTTCTGACTACGGCATTGTCCTAAGCTATAAACTTATATATTTTAATCTCTTACTTTTCCACCACTCATTCACTACAGCAATATCCCCGATTTGAAAATGTTTTTTACGTAACTTTTGTATATACCGATGTATATGTATTTCTTTAAAGAGTATTTTAATGTTCTGGTACTTCCGAAAATATAACGAAATTAACCCTCATTGTAAAGATGCACACATGTTTTCAATAGAATGTAGTATGATTAGTACTAATGATCAGTTTACAGTGCATCACAAAGGTATTGAGATGCATTATAGGAATATAAGTAAAAAAAGCCAGGGCCTGATTAATGGCCCAGTCCGCCTGTTCGTCTTTGAGGGTATATATGGAGCATATACCCTCATTGTACTTTGGGGACCCGAAATTCCGTTTACAAGTGGAAAACATTTAATTTAAAATATACAAAAATATTCTCGGAAATAACACCTCATGAAAAGTTTGCTTCTGAAAGGAAAATTAAATGTTTTACAAAGGTAATATTTTAATCAGACATGCATTTTTCGGTAAAATAGTGGTGAAATTTAAGACTTTATTTTTTCAAAGAGTAGTAAAAATCATGGGGGAAATGGTAAAAAGCACGAACGCTCATTGGGTCCTGCGCCCACTTTTGGCTTGATTGGACTCTAAAAACGGTCTGAAGTTCATTTTTAGCTGCGTTATGAATTCCTTTAAAAATGAATTCCTTTAAAATTTCTTTAGCTGCGTTATGAATTCCGTTAAACAAACAAAATAGAGAAAACCATAATAGAGTGTTTGAGTATTTTTCTCCATATAGTACACGATGTTTTATTGAACGCTACTGAATTTTGAGCCCATACAGCCTAATGATAAAGAATTTTTCGTTGTGTCCCTGTAAAAACCTATAAATGCTAGATTCATCAAAATGCTCATAGTTAGTGCAACAGTGATTTATAATATTCATATAAATTTTCAGCTCAATTGAATAAGGCGTTTAGACGCTATGACACTTTTAAAAATTTGGCCCCATAGGCCATAATGATAAAGAATTTTTCCTGGTGTCCCTGTAAGAAAACTATAAGTGCTAGATTCACCAAAATCAATAGGGTTCGTACTAGGGTGACTTACAGTATACGTACCCACTTTCAGCTTATTCGAACAAAGCGTTTAGACGCTAGCGTGTTCACTCACAGACATACATACATACATACATCATCGTAAAAATTGTGTAAACGGACTCAGGGGACTTCGAAACGTCTCGAAACATCAAAATTTCAAATTCGGATTTTTGACATGATTACAATACTTTCTTCACTATAGTGTTCGGAAAGTAATAAAATATTTTTAAAAAGGCTTCGCGGTGTTCAAAAATCAATAAAGGGTTTAAACGACGTAACAGGTAAGCATAACTGGAAAGAATTTTATAATTTTTGAAAAAGGTTCGATTGTTCTTGGTTATTTTCATTGAGTTGCGCCCACTAGCAACCTTATTATTAATCCATATTATTAATATCGCCCACTGAGAAGTATATACAAGCCAATCACAATCCAGAATGAACACAAATAGTTTTTTCTTCTTCTTTTTTCTTTTTCTTTTTCTTTTTTTTTTAATCCTTTAAATCTCTTTCGATGCATAGAGCTTTAAAATAATCCGTCTTAACTTTTCCACAACTTTCGCATCTCATTATAAAAGGGCGCGCGCTTGATCCCTGAGAAATGGGAAAAACTTTCTCCGTCATCGTTTTCCAGTTCCGAATTTTCCAGTTTCTTTTACAAATCTTTTCGGACACTGAGAGAGAGAATCTGAATTCAATTAGGGGGGGGAAGAAAAAATAAAATAAAATAGAAGTTTTAATCAAATTGCAAAACTTTTTCGTATTTTAAGCCCGTTTAAAATCTTGTGGTAAGAGAAATGCGACGAAGTTTGAAAATTAAATTAGGAAGTTCTTTTTCTTTCATTAAATCCTCTGACCTCTAACTAACTTTCTTTAAATGAATAAAAATATAGATGCGTAGTGAAAAACTTAAGTTTTTTTCTGAAAGTTCGTAGAAAAGTGGTAATGGATTCGAACCTATAGGTCTCGTGTTCGTTTCCCTAGCCGTTTGGAGTTTATGAGAAACTCGCGTATTTACGGGTAGGAGCCCTTAGAAACTCGCGTATTTACGGGTAGGAGCCCTTAGAAAGAACCCTCCACAAACGGCATTCCACCCACACTGTTAAAAATTTCTGTAAATTTACTGTAAATATTTATCCAGAGCCTCTGTAAATTGACAGTAATTCTTAGTTAAAAGTGACTAATCGAGATTCTCAAACTTTAATCTGTATTTTTGCCTAATTTTATTATTTAATTTTTTAATTAAAATTAAAAATGACCGTTTCTGCTTTAGAAAAAGCATTCTAAGTCCGAAATATACTCTCACCAATAATTAATTAAATTAATATTAGTTATTAAAATGAATATATGAAGTAAGTTTTTTTAACATCTCCGTTTATTTTTCTCTGTAATTTTACGTAAGACTTAAGATAATACATTACACAGAGTTTTCTGTTGAAATTTTTAACAGTGCAGACCTAGGGCCGTTCTGCAGTCAATTGTCTTAACACACATTAACTCTACTAGAAGACCTTTTCTTTAAAAAGTCCTAATTTTCTGAATCTTTTTATTGAATTTTATATCGTATATTCCGTTTTCTTTATGGTTTATTGTTAGCAGATAAGATATTATTACTAATAAGTTTCTATGTGGCTTAATATTAGTCCTTAATTTCTTCAGAGTCTTCTTGCGTATTTTTACTTTCCGAACATATAGCATGTAAGATGAGTATTGTGATTCTAAAAAAGTCATCTTAGTATGACATATTAGTATATGTAAATTTTGAAAGAAATCCTGAAGTATTTTTTGCTATTTTATGGTAGGATATGTCACATTATAGTTTTTATGCCCTATATTCGATTGATCCCCAAATGAATAGGTATTCACCATCGCGTCGCACATTTTCTATAATTTCTCTGACTGTAAAACTTTTGATAGTTTTTTTTTTTTTTTTTTTTTTTTTTTTTAAGAGATATAAAAAGCATTTCTTATACATAAGTACCTATTACACGAATTCTTCAAAGTGTATTATTTTAGTTTCATTACATCATTTGAAACAGAATAAATTTGATTTAGATTATATCAAGTAACATTTGGTCAATATGGTAAATAGTGTGCGTAGCACTTATATTTATATTACAGGTAAAGAAAATAATTTATTACTCTTTATGGGACCTAAAAAGTGTTTTGAATCATTTAAAAAGAGAATGAAAGTGATGTTTGTATTTAGAATTTTACTGCAGCATAGTCATGAATAGAAGTTGCTTGCTTACAATTTATAGTTATTTTACAGGGATGCACAGAAATTTTCGGATACATCACTGTAAATTACATAAATTGTACAAACATATTAACTCAGGATGTAACGATGATTGTAGAGGGCCGTTGGTTATTAAGTTTAATTTTAAAACAGCTTTAGAAATCTTGCGATGTGAACCAACTCAGGGATGATCCAAATAAACAGGCCTTTTCTTTTTATCTTTTTTTTTTTTTTTTTGTAGATATTATGATGAATTTTATTATATATGAACTGTTGACATATTTAACACGGCGGTCGGTGGCCAGATAAGCATTTTATTTCAAAATAGATAGAATTGGGGTAATTGAATAACTTGGAGTGGGAGCCCAAAATGTCGACTCCTCAGGTCAAGTAATGATGATGAAGTGACGCTCTGATTTCTTCATCAATTTCGTTAAAGCTCTAATCGAATCCAAATTCAAAATAGTAGAGAAAAAATGGTTGTAATTGTGTTACGTATAAATACGTACAATTTTTGAAAGCTTACCACATAATTATAATTCAAACGTTCCTCACTAAAAGACAACATTCGCCATGAGAACACGGAACTTTTAAGCAAAATTAACGTGCCATGTTATAAGACAAGGAATGCACTCATGACGACAAACTGCATTTATTTGCAAGAGGAAAAGAAACCGAATTAGAAAACGTCATAACATGCTATTGTAGATCTGCATTACGTTAAAGAACGAATAATACATGGTCAAAGGTTTCGATAGAGTTGCAATTAGCAAAAGATATATATTTAGGAAGGGGGAGAATGTAAAAATTTAAAGAACATACTTCATGTGAATTTAAGTTGCAATTTAGAGGTTATAAAAATGTGTTTGTTACATTTTTTTTTTTTTTTTTAATGATAATATATTTTTTAGAATATGTGATAATCGACATCACATATTTTCTCGGTGTCGATTATCACACGGGGAATATTGTAATTTCCAATTTTGTTTACTGATTGAACGATCACTTATTCAAATTTGTTTACATGGTGTTAATTAGCATTAAATCTTTGAGAAATCGGGTAAAATCATTCCAATTTTGGTTATTTCGTTAATTTTTTTTTTTTTTTTTTTTTTTTTTTTTTTTTTTGACAAACGAATGATCCATCCTAACTTTTCTACAATTTTCACATCTCATTAAAAAGTGGGAACTTGATCTTTAAGAAATGTGCAAATTTTCTCAGTCATCGTTTTCCCGGTTTCAAATTTCACAGTTTTATTTTCTTGGACACTGCTGAGAGATGCTGAATCCATTTTGGAGAAAAGAAAAGTTTTAATCAAATTGCAAAACTTTTCCGCATTTTAAAGCCCATTTACAGTCTTGAGGTGAGAGAATTGCGACGTAGTTTGAAAATTAAATTAGGAAGTTCTTTTCCTTTCATTAAGAATTCCTTTTTTTTTTCTTTTTTTTTTCACTGACCTCCATCTTTTTTTTTTTTTTTTTTTTTTTTTTTTTTTAACGAATGAAATTATAGATGTGTAATGAAAAACCTTTTTAAGATTTTTTTTTCCCACTTTATTAAGTCATTCTTGAGTTATGACCCTGTACCTTAAAATATCTTGTTTTGCTGAGTCAATCTTTTATATTAAATCTTGTATCGTAATTTAATTATTTCTTTCTATGGGCTCTTTAATCTTTTTTTCCTTAAATTTTTTTCTTGCATATTTTAGAAAGAAATGTGTTTATGATCCTTACTAATAAGCTTGTCGGAAAAACGTTTTAAATTGTTTTATCTATTCATTACTTAATGCTTAAAAAAATGTCAAATTTTGTCTCTTGTATTTGAATAATAATTTAGAATTAAACAAAAACCATTTTTAAAAAATATACATCGACTGGGCTCGAACTTTAGACCTTTAGGTTCGTAGCCCGGAGCTTTACCTCACAGCCACAGCGTTCACGTCGGGCAAGTCTTTTTTTACAATATAGATTTTTTGTTTGCTTCCAGAGCGGTTACAAACAAACATACATACAGGTGAAGCTAATAAAAGCGTGTTAAAAAATTGTCGTATTTATCAAAATGTTTAGTATTTAAATTTTTTATTCATCAAAAATCTTTGATAAATTTTGTTTATTATAGATAGTAAGGCATGATATCATTATTCATGTGTCCGGTTTCCGGCTATCCAATACATTTATGATTTCTTTTATGACTTAAAAGAAGTCATAATTTATCAGTTATATTTAAAAGAATTGTTATATTTATCAAAATAATTTTTAAAATCTATTTCCTAATTAATTTAAAAGTTCTTTGTAAATTTAGTTTATGTGACTGTAAAGCCGCAAATCATTGGTGACATGTATTTCGAGATAGGACGCCTGAAATTGCATCAAAATACTTGATTCGCTATAATTTTTTTTTTTTTTTTTTTTTTTTTTTAAATGCTTATGAATTACCGCATATCCAGAGTATAAATGCACCAAACCAAAGACTATCCAAACTTGATATGTGACCTGTTAAATATATATATACAGAGGCTGTTCGCAAATTTTTTTAGACGATTTTGATGGAGTGTACTGAAGCAATTTCACTCATATTTCGAGTTTTATTTGTTCAGTTTGATAGCCCTTGTTCTTAACTGACATTCTACATCATAATTGCTATGATAATAATGCTTTTTATAATATCGGAAGAGGTATATTTTTCTACTCCTCTTGAACGGCTTTCCAAAGTCCACAAAGCGTTGTAGGTCGGTGTTTGGATAATGCTGATTTTAAGAGTCGAAAAACACAAAAATCCAAAAGTGATACATCAGAAGATTTAGCAGGAATGTCAGTGAAGGGTATGGTTTTAATTGCCGTTTTTTTGTTCCATTTTTTTCTAGAAAAGCAATTGCGGATTGTGATGTGTGGCTGCTTGTTTTGTCTTGATACAGTTCGACGGATTGATAGCATTCTGGATAAAGATGTGGATTTTCATTTTTAAAAATTGGAATTAAAATATGTTCTTGACAGTATTTAGAGTTGATTTTGACATTTTTGTCACATTTTTTTTGCTTTTATCTTGCGCTTGTATGAAAAACCAGTGGCAATCATAAATCTTTTAGAAAAACTTTCTTTTGATGCTTTGAGCCATGTAGCAAATTTTTTTTTCTCCACTTTTGTGATAATAAATTGACCTCTTTTTATTGCAACCACTTAAATAGACCCAAGATTCATCTGTTGTTGCAACATTTTTCCATTTTTCTCCTGATAAATGCTTTTCATAAAGATTTCACTAAAAACTATCTTGGGAAAGAGCGGAAACCTATCCTTCCATCCACTGCCATTTTAAAAGTGCATATTTGCATCTAAACAAAAATTCTAAATATCAAAAGATAAATAAAACTTCCAAAAATATAACTGTTGTGAAAATAAAATTCTCCATGCAAACGATTTTTTCTTACTGCGAAATAAAATCGTCTAAAAAATGTGCGAACAGCCTCTGTATATATATATATGCTGCCTTAATTTGGGTCTGTCGATAGGTGACGTTTTCATCTTCTGCGGTTCACATTCTGTGGCGCATACAAATTCTGCCCGTAGGCTATAATGATAAGAAAAATTTTGGTGTGTCCCTGTACACGAAAAACAAATGGAATACATACCCAAAACTATATAGCTAATTCCGTGTGGCTCATAAACATATGTACCAAATTGCAAGTCAATAGCGTGATTTTTGCGGCCGCTATCGCGGTACATACAAGTTCTTCCCATAGGCCGTAATGATAAGAAAATTTTTGGCATGTCCCTGTACACGAACTGCAAATGGAATACACACTCAAAACTATACAGCTAATTCCGTGGGGCTCATGAACATGTGTAACAAATTGCAAGTCAATAGCGTGATTTTTGCTGCATCTATCGTGAGACAGACAGACAGCCGGAACCCAAAATCTTTTTGAGTGTCCACAGGGAGGCCTGCACTGACGTTTCGGCAGTAAACTACATGACTTTTTAATAAATAAAATGTAACGTAATATTTTCCAACTTTAAAGTGAGAATTCACTGAAAATTGGAAAAGCTTCACTAGACGTTACAGTACAACCATAGTTACAACAATCCTACATACTAGATTTTAACTATATGCTGATTACTGACTATTTACTGTTTTTGGGAGGAGACCAAGGAGACCTATATCAAGGAGACCCATAAAAATCATAAAGTAACCAAAATGGGAGACGTGCAACTAAATATTATAACTGTCCCAAGCAGAAAATTTTCTATTATTAATTGATATGAATTTTCTATTTTATTTTTGTATGGGAAAAATAAATTAGAATTTAAGTCCTAAATATTGTATATATTGCATAAATATTGTATATATTGTATATTGTATATAATCTAAATATTGTATATATTGCATACAAACGTACATATTATGTAAACGACATTTTAACTTTTACTGTATTTTATGTTTCAGGAGATTTTGATTTATTTTATTGCATTTTTAAGTACTTTAATTTTTTTTTTTTTTTTTTCTTTCAAGTTGTTAAATGATTTTGTTAAATAAAATTACTTCAGGAATAAAAATAATTCTACTAATACATTTTTTTTTTTTTTTTAAACGTATCTTTCTTTACGATGTATAACTTTAGAAAGAATTATTTTTAATAAAGTTCTTTTAAGTGTCGTCTGTACTTTTTTAAGATTTTTAAAATGATAATCAGGCTGAGAAGGGGGGGGGGATGTTGATTATACATAGGGTAAAAATTCAACAGAAATTATTTTTTTTTACCTATCTATTACAAAACTAGTTGGCATAGGTGGACTCTGCTCAGTTCCCCATCATATTTATGTTCTCATAAATTTCTAGTGCGAGACATATTATACTCATGTTAAAAGAAATTAATTTGACCAAAGCTTGATACAGTGACAGAATGAAATCCCCGCCTAATAGGCTATTCACCGTTCACTTCGATATAGTTATCTTATTCTAATCTATTAATTTATTTTATCCGGGTCAATTCCGTTGTTTAGTTTTCATGCTACTATTTCCAATGCAATAATCCTCAAAATTCACATTTATGTGAAAAATTTACAATTTCGCTATGTTAATAAAATTGTAAATTACGAATAATTTACGAAATTTTCCTATTAGAATATTTGTATTCAATCATGTTCAAACAAATATCATAAATGTAATTATAAGTTGTCTAATATATTTACGATCCTCAAAATGGAAGTTTATGCTCAATTTTGCCTTATTCTGACATGTTAAGTAAATCGTAAATTCCAAGTAACTTACGAATTTTTTAAATTGGAAAAATCCTAGTCTATGATATTCATGCCAGTATCCTAAATAACATTTTGAAAATGGTTTGACATCTTTACGATGAAAATATCCCTCAAGATTGACGTTTATGTGAAATTTTGCTCTATTCTGCCATGTTAAGAAATTCGTAAATTTCCAATAACTTACGAAATTTTTATATTGGAAAAATCATAGTCATTAATATTCATGCCAGTGTCCTAAATAATATTTCAAAAGTAGTCTGACATCTTTACGATGAAAATATCTCTCAAAATTGACGTTTATGTGAAATTTTGCTCTATATACTGCCATGTTAAGAAATTCGTAAATTTCCAATAACTTGCGAAATTTTCAAAGTTACATATTTATAGTTACAGATGTTCATTCCGGCATCAAAATTGATATTTTAAAACTGGTCTGACACTTTTACAGTAAAAAGTTTCCATTGAATGCACGTTTAAGTGAATTTTTGTTCTATTCTCCCATGTTAAGAAAATCGTAAATTTCTCATAACTTACGAAGTTTTTTAATTCGAACGTTGCAAATGAATAGGGTTCTTGCCAGTATCGAAAGTAATATTTTAAAACTGATCTGATTTCTCTGCGATCATTTGTTCGTGAGATATCGTGTTAACAGACTAACAAACTAACGGACTAACACACTAACGGACTAACACACTAACGGACTAACACACTAACAGACACCCTACAGACAGACACCATACAAATTTTGTCATTTTCGGATTCCTCACACCTGAAAACGTATAAAAAAGTCTGTAGGAGCTCGATGTTTGGTTCGTCGAGGTACGTGTAGGTGTGGGGAAAAAATGTTTCCAAATCAACAGTCTTTGTTCGCTGGTAGTTGCGGACTTTAATAAACTATATACACACTTATATATACAGAGATCTATTTTAAGATTTAAACGGCTTTCTTGAACTCTTATAGTACACAAACAATCATAACAGATTAGAGCTAGAGACCGGCAGGACAACCTCCTCCGACTCTTCCAAACCAGCTCACACACATTCACTGATGCTTTTTTCAGCATCCCTCTTGACCCCTTTTAGGGTTGCAATGACATCGCTTCCCCTCCACAGGGGATACCATAAAGGTGTGGGACTCGCCGGCATTACAAAGTCAAAAAACCGAGGTCGAAATTTTGCACGATTACCAAAGTTACCCATACCTTTAGTATGATGGGGAACTAATAATAACTTTCTGATTTTATTGCAAATTCAAATTATACTTCAGTGTTAGAACAGCTGCCACATCTATCAGATTTAAGGGTTACAAGAAAAACCAACGGGTTCTCTTTTAAATTGATCACCCTGTATTTATATCAAATATGATGTTCATATAGCATTAACTTTTCTAACAGGGTTTCTAGAAATGCAAATTTCATGAAGAGATAGGTAAATATAATCAATTTTTGCATGGGTCGACCCTGTCCTAACTATCGAATAACAGATGGACACCTTTTGTCAATAAAGCAATATAAGTAAGAGATTTTCCCATTGAATCGCTTTTTTCTATCCCTTAAACAGTTGATCTAAGAAAACCCCATTCCTTGTTCGCGAGAAAGTAAATGTTTATTGCCATTTGCTCCAAAGCGTTTTATGGGCGACTCTTTTAAATTCAAGGAGCGTTCCCTCTTTTCGTCCCGGCTTCTAATCAACGCCTCCATTAAGCGTTTGTCTTCGATCAGTTATGACAAGAGCGGCGCATGTCGTGCGTAAAGCTATCATGCAAACAGTAAGAAGAGACGCAATGTTGTTAGATGTCGATCTGGTCGATTCCGGTCACTGGAGAAACTCTCTGTCGCTTGTTTAGTGGGTGTGTCGATCATTCAGTCCGGCCACTCTTCACCCGACGAGAGGGAAATGTCAATGAATGAAACGTTTGAAAAAAAAAAAAAAAAATCATTTATTTCAGCATTTTTATAAAAGATGCAATTTCTGTTTTTTTTTTTTTTTTTTTTTTTTTTTTTTTCCCCCTTTTTAAATCCGCTCTACCTGCACTAAACGTTTAACTTTCGCTGCAGGTCAGTGGTTGGTTTTGTTCATCAATCAGAAATTTAGAACATCGGTTCTCACAAACGTGCATTTTAATATTAGGACAATTCCATGTGACTCACATTACCAATGGACTCTTCCCAGTTTCGTCTGCTCAATCATGTGATAGAGGAAAACTAATAATCGAATTCTGAGAATCGAATGCAATTAAATATTGTTCTTGAGAATAAAAATGTTACTATTTAATATAAAATAAAATAAAAGTAATATTGTACATTTGTAAACAGTAGAATAGTTGTATTTATAAATTTAATAATTTTTTAAAAACATTTTATGTGTTTATTTATTTTCAACTCTAATAATCGATTTTTGTATGTTCTAGTGTAATTGTTACATTAACTGATCTAGCAATAAGTAATAGCTTGTTCTTGCGGAATGTTTATGGATTATAATTTGAAATTTTAAAATGTTTTCATTTAATTTAATTGCATAAAGGTGTTACAACAAGTTAATTAACTTAGTTACTGGTCTAAATGGATTTACGCACTACGATATTGCACTGTCAAAGATTTAAGTACCAGCAATCAGAGTACTTAGCACGTTCTTCATGAACATCAATAACAAATATAAACTAAATGATGATTGTAAATGTATACAGCAAACAAAAGATGATGAATAATGATATAAAATGGATTAAAAATGATGATGTATGAAAAAATAACACGGATTAAATACGATTGATCAAAAATAAAAATAGAAAATATGTTATTTCAGCAATCGCTATAGATAAACAAGACTTCGTCTGCTATTTGTTTTTCCTCTATCATGTGACCTCTGACGTCAGGTGGGAAGAGCCCATTGATGCATTTTCGCTTTTTCCTCCCCTTTTTATCAAATAAAATTCACATTCGATTTAAAAAAAGTCTTATATATTTAAAAAAGAACTCGTAGCATATGTGATAGGATTTTAAGATAATTCAAAGGAATGGATACAAAATTTGAATTTTTATATCAAATGCTCAAAAATTCTCTATATTTTTAAGACAGCATATTTTGATATTTTTTTACAAAAATTTTGTAAAACCTGTACTATATATATATGTTGTTGTTATAATACACTAATATTCTGCTGATTCTATTTGTTTATAAATTTTTACTCTATTGCTTCATTTTTTGAGCTGTTTTTTTTAAAAATCAACTGTCTCTATATTTATGAAACGCATCGTACAAACTGATAAGGTGATGACAAAAAGTACTGTATCATAGCATTAACAAGAGTAACGTTAGCTTTATAAAAAACACCCCGATCTTGAATTTCATTATTTTTATATGAGATCTGTAATTTTCAGTTGGAAGAACATTAATTTGCAATTTATAAAATCTTCACGGATTGTTGGCCTTGTATTTAATTAAATATTATATTCTGTGAAATTTATCATATTTTACCGAATATAGAGGTTTTCATTATCACTATTTGTTGCAAATTTTTAATTTTTGTCAAGATTTTGCAAAGTTTGAAAACTGATCCCCTGAAATTTTTAATCAATATTATACTTATTATTATACAATTTTTAATCAATTATAAGATTCTGTACTTTCTTTTATACATCTTTGTAATTTATAATATCTTAGATAAATATTTAGGGAATTAAAGCCAACGTAAATTTTTTTTGAACATTCTGTATATATAGACACGGTTACTTTTTACGGCGTACTAGTTCATATTTACGCAAATTCTTGTGAAAAAGGCGGAAAAATCTTGAGGCTAGGATTCGAATCCAGCACTTCCCATCTACCAGTTTCGAAAGAAGAACTTCTCGGTGATTGATGAGGTCAAAAAAAAAAAAAAAAAAAAAAAGATGCTGGTCGTCAATGGGTTAAGTCGTAGTACCTGGCCTAATTATTCTTAGCCGTGCAGAAAATGAACGCAAAATGATCATATCAAAAATATTTTACTGGTGGGAACATTTCAGTTAATCGTCACTTAACGACCCTCTTCACTTACCGTCGCCGGAAGCCCGAGCCAATGTTATTCTATAGGGAAATTTTCTTTACAAATAACTTGTTAACTAATACATATTTTTAAATTCTGTTTTCAAATTCAGAAAATTCCCAACTGTTAAATTGATGGACCTTTTTTAAAAATGTACTTTTTTAATTTTTAATATTTTATTTTGAAATTGAAAAATGAAAAAATTTCACATATTGAAAATTCGTATTTTGCAGCTTCAAAATAAAATATAAAAAATTAAAAAAATATTTAAAAAAAAAAAAGATCCGTCCATTTAACAGCTGGGAATTTTCAGAATGTGAAAACAGAATTTAAAAATATGTATTAGTTAATAAGTTATTTGAAAAGAAAAATTTCCCATAGAATAACATTAGCTTCGGCTTCCGGCGGCGGTGAGTGAAGCGGACCCTTAATATTACTTGACACTGATTACACCACGTGCGAGTAAAAATTACATAAGATACTTTTAACTAGATTTGACAGATCTAG
Organism: Salticus scenicus; assembly: GCA_963930645.1. Classification (NCBI taxonomy): domain Eukaryota; kingdom Metazoa; phylum Arthropoda; class Arachnida; order Araneae; family Salticidae; genus Salticus; species Salticus scenicus. The sequence continues at coordinate 398,798,874 of OZ005649.1, read as the reverse complement.
TACTGAGCATACACTTGACGATTGCATTGACCGCTTGTAAAGGGTTAACTGGACCGTGGTAAATTCATTAAATATTCATTGTTTGAGTTTTAACATAAAACTTACTATGGAAAAGTGGATTGGCCGCGATGGTGTGCTTCTAGGATCAGAATAACGACATGTATGTTTAATTATTTTTTCTTTTAATTTATTATATGTTCAATAGAAAAAAGTATTGGCTTCGTAAAAATTTTCTACTTCTGGTTTTTGATGAAGTGACACATTTTGAGATTTCAGAAACACGGTTTGACCCTTTTTAGAAAATATCTTTCCGGTGTGACAAAAATTTTGTTTCAACTATTATATCCAAAGCTACTTCTCAGAATTTTATACAAATTGCATTTAATAAGTGCCCATCAATGTTTCGTGAAAATAGTCTAACAAGTGGCGTTGCCATCTCGTATCTTCTTAATTTTTAACATGGCAGTAGATGACAGTTTCCTATAAATGTGCATAAAGAGAATTATTTTTAAGAATAATTCTGAAATTAAAAAGAATTATTTATAACATTAATAGTCATCTAGAGGGGAAAAAAATCGTATATGTAGGAGTATCGCCTCCATCCCTGGTACGGAGGGGGATGGTTGAGACTAATTGGATGTGTGATAATTTAAATTAAAAAGTTATCAATTTTCTTCGTAAAAAAAAGCCTTACCTGCATATAATTAACTTTCTTTGGATAGTTAGTGTTATATACTTCAGTGGATTGAAAATCGTCTGTATTTATCATGGAAGGAAATTTTAATAAATAATAATTTTAATAAATTATTTGTACTGAGTGAGTATGTATCGGAAAATCAAGAAGAAAGTTTTGTGAGGCCACTACATCAAAGTTTTTTTTTTTTTTTTTTTTTTTTTTTAAATGAAAATTAATTATTTCAGTGACTGAGTGTCTCGTAAGAAGAGATTTCCTTGTGACTGGCGAGGTAACTGTCGCAGTCTTCGTTAAAAAAAAAATGTTCTTACATAAACGTTTCCCACCACGAAGACTATCCTTGCTGCAGAACCAGTTTTACAGGCATGTAAAAATGAACTAGTCACCCGTCCTCTTTACACCAGAAAATTTTAGTTACTGGTCCACTCTAACTTTCTTTGTAACTTTTACGAAAACTCATTTTTCATTTAATTAACCCGTTAGCGGCCAGTGTTCTCATTTGAGGACAGCTAATAAAATGGCGCGTATTTTTTTGTGGTTTCTTGGAATGATTTCTGCTTTTTAGTGACAGTTTATAGCGTCATTCTAAATGATCCCTGAAAGTTTTATGTGCCTACTATTAATTATTATTTCATAATTTGGATAGTCATTTTATGATTTTTCATTCGTCGCACCTATCTTTGCTTTTTGCACAGGTATACTAACTTAAATCAAGTTGAATAATAATATATACTATAATACTTTACTTTCGAGATCCTTGTCAACATATAATAGGAAATTAAACTGTTACCTCAAAGTTTTTCTATCTCAAAGTTTTCTCGCTAGAACACTAAACGTCAAGAAATGAGGATAAGCTTTAAATTTAAAACTATCAGAAGAATTGTTTAAGTTAATATATTTTACTGTCAGCTGTCTATATTAATTTAGAAGTGAAATAATCAGCTAATAATATTTTGCAAAATTAATTCGAGCGTTCACGGGGCCCCAGAAGCCTCAAAAATCCTCAAAATGGGGACAAAATCCCCAATCTGGCATCACTGGCCGTGTCCTAGCAATATCTCTCTTATGAGTCATGATGATAAGATGAACAGACACAAATCAGCCATTAAAATTCTGATTTTTGGATTCAGGGGATCTCAAAACGTACAAATAGAGCAAAAACTCAATTTTGAAAATTTTACCCCAAAACAATATTTTCTCTACTATGCATGGGTGAAAGAAAGTAAAAATATCGCACTCGCTGAAAATGAAATTTTATTAAATTGAAGACCTAGTTAGGGAATAAACACTCACTCTATAAACAAAGAAAGTGAAAAATTCGACTCCTTTTGTTGAACAAACTTTGAAATCGTCTCTTTTGTAGTTAATGGGACTGTTCTAATACAAACATCGAAACAGATTTGTTCGAACACGTTTCAATTGTCAAATATTTGTTGAAAATGTAATTTGATTAAGGATGTGCCCAATTTAGTCACCCACAGAATGTAATTGCCGGAGGCTTCTGGTTACAAACCTCATAGGATCCGTTTAAACTTTGTTGACTCGTGAAACCCCTCTGGCGATTCACTTCAGAAATTCTACGCTCAGCACTTTTGTGACTTTCTGGCTTCGATTTCTCCATAATTAGGAACAGATTTCGGTTGTCGTTAGTCTTAGAAAATGTGTTTAAAATTGTGGATTTCTGTTTGTGTGTTGATTCAACATTGTATTCTTATCAAATTTCGTGTGTGCCAATTTTAGAAAAATAAATAAATAAATGAAAGTCAGCCCAACATGCGAGTCGTTTCCCGACTCGAACTTGATTCAATGATTATTATCCAGAAATAACCTAAACACAGACAGTGTTGCCAGATTGAGGATTTTGTCCTCATTTTGGGGATTTTTGGGACTTCCGGGGACAATTTTGGGGACTGAATGTTTGGTGGGGAATTTCGAGGGAATTTTTTAATCTTTTTTTTTTTTTTTTGGGGGGGGGGGGCGGAATTTTTTATCTTTTTTTCGGTTTACAGCTTGTTAACTGTAGGAATTTGTTACAACGCGTAGGAACATTTAACAGTTTTCCTTAGCATGTAGGAGATTTTGAAGGTACCCCTTCTCCCCAGGACATCCTCAGGATATCTGGAGGATGAAAATAAATCTTGCGTACATGCTCATCACTAAAGTACTTTACACAGATTAAAAATTTTCCGATAACTAGTGCGTATATAAAATTATTTTTGTATATGGGGATTTTTTTTTTTCAAAAATAAGTGTCATTTGGGGAAAAATTTGAGCTGAAATATGTTAAATATTTTAATTTTTTTTTGAAAAAATTTACTTTTTTAATAGAAATTGAGTTTGGTATTTTTTTTGGATAAAATGCCTAATTTGGGGCAAATTTGAAAGCCTGTTTGGGGAAATCGACTGTCGACCACCTGGCAACACTGCCCGTAGAAGAGATTTTCAAATTCGATTTGTTTATACCCAAAACCAACTCGTAACCGAAAAATAACTAGTAATTTATCTGAAAGTCGTGAAATTATTAGGTTGATTTCTTTAGAAATCGACCTATTGCAATCACTTCGTTTATCTATATATATATATTCATCTATCTATCTATCTATAATGAAAATTTTGTCATCACGATAACTCCCGAAATAATACTCCAAATCGAACCAAATTTGGACAGTGAGCATATTTTATAAATATCTTAGATGAGTTCGTTAACCAAAATGCTCTGACATTTTGTTTTCAAGTGGGGGCCACTTGAAAATTTCAAATCGACTTTGTAAAAAAGCGTATTTAAGGCCGGATTTTCTTGAATTTTAATGTAAATATAGACTACATAAGGTCTCAATGAAGTTTATTAATGAACTTTATCTGCCATTTTTAACAAAGTAGCGGAAATTTTAAGTTAATGGGGCCAGTTGAACTCAGGCTACCACTTGAAAACTTAAAATCACAATAACTTCCGAAATAAGGCTCAAAATAGAACCAAATTTGGACAGTAAACTTTAAATTTTGATTCATACATAGACCAAATAAGTGTTTCAATCAAATTTATTGATGAACTTTATTCGCCATATTTAACAAAGTGGCACATATCTTAAGTTAAGCAAGGCCACTCTAATTCAGGCTACCAGTTGAAAATTTAAAATCACGATAACTTCCGAAATAATACTCCAAATCGAACCAAATGTGGATAATGAACTTATAAATATTTTGGATGAGTTTGCCGATCACGTTGCTCCGTCATTTTGTTTTCAAGTGGAGACCACTTGAAATTTTCAAATTCACATTGTAAAAAGCGCATTCCGAATTTGTTTGAATTTTGATGTATACATAGACCATATAAGGGTCTCAACCAAGTTTATTAATGAACGTTAACCGCCATTTTTTGGAAATTACCGGATATCTCATACTAAGCAGGCCACTTGAAATCAGGCTCCCACTTGAAAATTTAAAATCACGATAACTTCTGAAATAATACTCCAAATCGAACGAAATTTGGACAGTGATATTATCGTGTAATTATCTTGAACGTGTTCACTGGGCAACTTGTCCCGACATCTTGTTTCTAAGTTGCAGCCTCTTGAAATCACACTGCCACTTGAAAATATGCCATCACGATAACTTTTAAAATACTAAACTAATTCAAATAAAAGATGGATAGTGTACTTATGGTTCACATATCTAATATAAGTTCACTTGGTGACTTGATCCGCAATTTTATTTCCAAGTGGCGGCTCCTTGAAAATTTGTCATTATGGTAACTTTAGTAATACTGAATCAATTCGCATCAAATTTGGATAGTAGATTTATCATTCAAATATCTCAGATAAGTTCGCTGGGCATCTCACGCCTCTTTTTTTTCCAAGTGGTGCCACCTGAAAATTTCTCATAACGATAATTTTTGAAATATTGATTTAATTTAAACTAGAACTGGACAATGAACTTAATCATACAAATAAATTGGATGATTTCGCTGGGCAAGTTGTTTCACCATTTTGTTTCCAAGTCGCAGCCACTTAAACTGCTACTTGAAAATTTATCATAATAATAACTTTGAAACACGGCACTGATTTGAACGACAGTTGGACAGTGAACCTATGCTTCAAATATCTTGGATGTGTTTGCTGGGCAACTTGTTCCACTGTATTGTTTCCAAGTGGCGGCCACTTGAAAATTTGTTATCACGGTAACTTTTGAAATACTTAATCAATTCAAATCAAAGTTAAAAAATGGATTTGTCATTCAAACAGCAAAAATTTAGAAATTTCACGTAAGTCGTGAAACAATCTAGTTATTGCGTCCATCTTTTGTATATCGATAATAAGTATTTTCTCGCCAAAAGTCGCCAAAAAAGTCGCCATGGTGATAAGTCGCCAAATTTGGCGCCAAATCCATTACCTGCCTTATATTTAATGCGTTTTTAAGGGAAAATTAGGCTATTTTATTGCTAAAACAAACTGGAAATGCGGAAAAGTAACATTTTATCAACTTTGAAAGAATTTCTACCCCAAAAAAAAAAAAAAAAAAAAAAAATCAAATTTACAACGATATCTTAAATGAGCAACTTTCTTTCTGCCATTTTGATCCAAGTGGCAGCCACTTAATTTTTCAACCCGATGACTTTTGAGATTTTGAATTTATTCAAACTATATGTGTACAGTAGACTTATCTCACAAATGCATTTGATATATTTGTCAACTTAACCCACCATTTTGTTTCCAATCACCGACTACTTGGAAATTTTAAATTCACATAGAAATGTATTTATGAACCGATTTGTTTACAACTCCATAAGTGCATAGCCTACATCAATATTTCTACCAAGTCCATTAATAATTTGTAGCCGCCATTTTGAAACAAAATGACTGCTACTCGATAAGAAAAAAGAAATCAACCTACCCTTCCGAATAAGCCGGAAGGACTTGTTTTTTGAATTGTAAAATAAATCAAATGAGCTATGTTACGCAATTGAAGCTACAAAAATTCTATTTTTACGTATATCTAATGCAGTAAAATTTCAAAGCAGCGGACGTCATCGAGAAGATATACAGTTTGATCACTATTTGGAAGAGCTGAAAAATGAAGAGGATCCACTCTGGAGATTTTAAAAAATGGTTATTTAAACGCCACATTTTGAAATTAATAAAAATGTATTTTAAATATATATTTTTAGTTACTTGAACACTTTTTAAAGTTATCAACATCAAAAATTATTTTAATCACATGATCATTACAATTAATGGTGATTTAAATGTTGAGTCATAGGTGTATCCAGTATACTTATATCAGCTCTGCAGTTATATTTATTTCAAATAGATTTTTCATTGTAAAATGTTTTTGAAAATGCTCTCAACCTGACTCATTGAAGTCCAAATATAGCATTCCAGACATGAACTAGATTATGTACCTGACCCGAAACCGCCCCACAAGAAACTTTTTAGCTAACTGGGAATCTATAAATGTATGCCGTCAAAAAACAGCTTGGCGCACTTAAAAATATCTCGTATCTCCCAAATCTCAGTCACTCTCTCTTTGTGTATTTCAGTTAATTTTGATAAAGGTGCAAAGCAATCTGATTTGGAATTATTATTACTTTTATTTTAAAAATCTATACATATCCTGTGTGCTTTGAATTGGTAAAATTCATTCAGCCAATAAAACCAGTAGAAAATTCGATTTTGCAACAATTTTGATTGCTCTTTCACAAAATTTAAAATATTAAAAACTGACCCTTTCACAAAGTTCAACTCTGTATAATTAATTATTTTTTTTTCTAAAATTTTGCCTTCCTGTTCCCCGTTTTCGTTATTATATCAAATTACTTTAGGGTAAGTGCACCAGTACCCAAACCTGTACCCAGTATTTGATACTTTTTCAATTTAAACTCTGAAAACAAGCTTTCCAGTTCTTGCATGTTTATGATAGATGTTACATTCCTCTACTATATTAATGTTTTAAATTATAAATATTTCAAGCTATCAGTTTTAAAATAATACTAGTTTAAATGAAAAAAAAAAAAAAAAAAAAGTTAGCACTTTCTGTCATTTTGCATTTTTTTCTTGTAGTTTTGAATAAGAAAAAAAATTTTTTTTTTTCTCTCTCTCTGCTTATTTTTAACTGATTCCATGTGCCATTTGCTTTCATGCGACTAAAATAAGTATGCAAAATTCATTTATGCTAATTTTTTTAATTTTAAACTATCACATGATATTTTTATGGGTGTACAATACAGGTACCACAAAATGTCATTATCACCAGGACAGGCCCTGTGAGCTACTAGTGCATTTGACTTATAAGGCAAGATCCAGCAGCAGTCCATAGCTTAGTATTAATCTAAGTTCGAAATGTGAACGAATTCAATTCACCCAAAATTAGACCGAATTATTATTCATAAAATGTTACTTTTTTACCAAATATTTAAAGAAAACGTTTGAATTTTTTGTAAATGAAATACAGAATTCCAGAAATATCTGAAATAAAAACAACCAGCCTTAGTTATTCATAACATTTTACACAAAGGGTGAATCAAATGTCAAATTTATATTCGATTTTAGAAAAAAGAATGTGTCATTGAGATGTCCGTTAAATGATTCAGAGATGATTTATTTTCAACTAGCTGTTACCCGCGACTTCGTTCACGTGAAAATTTTATGTATATGTGTGGGAACCAACCAGTGGGAACTGGCGGTTTGATCATAATATGTAATGTACTGAAACCTTATCATTGTGGTGCTGTGCAAAACAGAGTCTGACAAAGTATACTAAAAAAAATTTGTAACTCATTGAAAGCCAAAATAAATAAATAAAAAGTTATCGCCAACATGGCGATAAACATTTAAAATTCATTCATAGGGATCCTGTACTAAAACAGTACTGCGTTGCTGAAGTATAAAAACTGGGTCATCAATTATGAATTTTATTTCGAAACCTTTCTTTGTATGATTTTAGTTCACTATTGCACAATATTAATCTGGTTCTAATAATAATTTGGTGACTGGTGAATTAAAATTTTAATTATGAGGTGAAATTCATATTATATTTATGAGTTTCAAATTTTTAAGTTCTTTTTTCTTTTTTTTTTACAAAGAAATGATTTTTTCTTTTTCATCTCCCGGCGAATTGTTGAATAATATTTCAGTTCTTAAACAATTTTGGACGGCTTTGCCCGCTTCGCAGGCAAACTCTTTTCTATATAGCTTTATGAAAAAAAAAAAAAAAAAAACTGAAATTGGTCAAAAGCTCGCTTTGGGTTCCGCTGCTGTCGGCACGACTTGTTCGTCCTTGCAGTCTCCGGTGCCTCGTGCCTGTCCCTATTGCCTGCGACAATGGCTTACCCGTGGGCTTCCATTTGGGTGCTTATCATATATGACAGTTTCGATGCGGACAGTATCGAAATTTTGAAGTAGCTCTTTTATATCTGAATCCCAGTTACATATGAACAACATTATACGTGATGTACATAATACTTGCTCTCAAGTTATTTCCTTATTTATTTGATTTAATCGATCAACCGTAGAATGACAGCAATTTCAAGCCACATATAATATTACAATATGCTATGATCGGCTACTTCCATCGCATCAGACAATTATTATTATTATCATTATTATTTTGTGGTTATATATACTTTATGCTTAGTTAATAGTAGTTGGTATATAGAAAAATAAATAAATTATTTAGTATGTAAACTTGATTATGGTACAGCCTTACTGCCCTTGGCGACTTTTGAAATTTTGTTGCCGTTTTAGACCAAAATATAATTTATGCGATTATTGTTCCTATACGCAAGCGAAGTGTGACGTCACTGACCATCCGTGGATGCAAGAAAATGATTTCCTATGTTAATCGCCCATTGGATTTTTTTGTAAAAAATTATTAAAAATCGAGGAAAGTTATTTCCCGATTTTAATCCCTCTATTTGGGTTTTGGGTATATATATGTATTAGTTATCATGTGTATGTGTTAGATTGAGTTATTTTGCTGTCAAATTGACAAAATTTTAATTTTAAATTTCAAAACTCTGTCGTTCTTGTCGCTTATTGTATTTGGTGATCAAAAACGTAATACGAAAATATACATGCCAGATGTATATTTTCGTAATATGCATTGTACGAAATATTGTTTCACATTATTCATTATTCTCTTAATATAAGTTGTTAAAATAATCATGATTTTTGAAAGGAATTAAATTATGTTCGCCAAATAATTTGGCGATATATATATATATTTTTTTCTGCCAAGGATGACCGATATCAAATCTGTTCCGCTGCAACATATTAGTATCTTATATCAGATACTTTATTTAGACATTTAAAAACAAATTTGACTTCAAATTATGATAGAATATTTATCATTTTCCTTTTAATTAGTATATTAGTTGGATATTTATTGTGTAAATATCATCCTTTGAAATGAAATGTTTGTGTTTTCAATCGAATATGGAAGTTTGCCATTTTTTCCCCCTAGAGTTTTGAAATTAAAAATTCAAATTTTGTCAATTTTACAATAAAAATAACTTAATCTAACGCATGGACATGATAACTAATACATATCTATACCTAAGTATGGGGATTAAAATCGGGAAATAATTTTCCTCGATTTTTAATAATTTTTTACAAAAAATCCGACGGGCGTTTAACATAGGAAATATTTTTCTTGCATCCAGGAGCGGCCAGTGACGTCATCAATTCGCTTGCGTATTTCTTTCTATCTTTTCCTTGGCGAAAAATGTCCGATCTACTTCAGCATCAAAATAAAAAAAAAATGTCCAGAATTATCAATAAGAAAATACCTTTAATATTGCTGAATTAGCTTTTATGCCACGCGTGTTTCATCCACCGTACTAAAAAAATATATATATATATATTTGAATTTGAGGTATATAAAAAAATGCTATGAAATAAAATTCAGAAGAAATATTTTAGATTTGTAATATTACTATTTTATTTTAAAATTATAAAGTGTCATTTTCTCATCGACCAATTTAACATTTAGTAATTTTTTATTTTTCGCTTGAAAGCATATTTCATTTTATGTTGAAAACAATAAATAAATAAATAAAAATATCTCGTAAACTTTTTTTGGCAACAATTAAAAATTTAAATGGCTTATATTAAGTCAATTACCAGTTTATTATTTTCCTATTTTAATTAATTTTAAAAAATCTAATCAAATTTCCGGAAAAAAAAGTAGCCTATGTTCTATTCCAGACTATTCTCTTTCTCTGTACCAAATTTCATCCAGATCCGTTCAGCCGTTGTGGCGTGATTGAGTAACAAACATCCATCCATCCATCCAAACTTTCGCATTTATATATTAGTATAGATTTATGGTGGGAGTTTTTATTTATTTTGATTTTTTAACATAGTGAAAGAAACAGAAAATACCTTCTATTAATTAAATGTATACATGTTCAATGAATTCGTGTTTTATTTCGCCTTTTCTGAGGAAATTCAAAGGCGTCCGCTATCGGGTTTTGAAGTGTGTACTAACTACACTGGGAGGCACATTTTAAACCCTTGAAAAAATTATTTTTTGAATATAAAAACAATTTAATTTACAGTTTTCGCGGTGCAGTCATATACTCTGCTATTATCCGAAACATTATTAGCTTGTTATTGAATATACATTTTTATTTTGAACATTGTTTGATTTGGTGTGACAATTGCACTCTTATCTTGCATTTTAATACTACCAAGACATATTGTTATCATAGATTATAGTGTAATATAAGAGTTATTTATTGCATGCGAACGTACTTTAAAATAGTTTAAAACAGTCCAAGAAAAAGATTTATTTGGATTAGATTTTTATGCCGATTTCTATGTTCCTGCCTCACTATTACATAATAAAAGACAGAGTCAAATAATTTCGCAAAATATTTTCTTATAGTATAGGTCCTCTAAGCCAGTTCATTCATTAACACTGGAATTGCATGTCTGGCAGAAATCCAAAGGCTGCATGGAAAACAAATCTGGAGAAACCTTTTTTCGACTTTTGAACATTTGATATTAGGCTTTTAAAATAATTTGAGTCATCGAATAGTTCACTCAATAAACAAGAAAGGGAAAACTTTGATAGGGTGGCTGAGCATTTCCCCCCAGTTCCTGAGTTTGTACAATGAACAATAATTTGGGCATCCCTGTAAAAGAACTACAAAGAGTGAGCCCACAATTTCTATAATGGCCAAGCCGCAGAGAAATTCTAAACTAAAACATATGTATCACTTATATTCTCTTTTAAATGTTATGTTTCATTTCAGACAATAGGGTACTATAGAAGGTGAATAAAAGAACTATAAGTGCTGATAACCATTTTATATAATGAGCTAAACCTCACTTAGGCGATATAATGAATAAATATTGTTCAGTTTAAGAATAATTTAACTATACTAAAACGGATTTTAATAATTTGAGTCCATAGGCTGTAATGTATAAGAATTATTATTTTTATTCCCTGTGCAGTCATGAACATTTGTATGGTTAGTGTGATATCCTGAATCTTGTTCTATCCAAAATAATTTCGATCGAATGCGTTTACATACATCACCCAGGGAAGGGGGGTGGGGGGGGGGAAGAGAGCTGAGTAAAATGCTATAATCTTTTATAGTTGTTTTTTAACTTTTGGACAACCCTGTATGAAAGAAAACTCTAAAATGCTTAAAGATTTCTTTTACTCCTAGTGTATCTAAATTACTATTGTTATCTCCCCTGTTTTCACGATCACTTCTCCTACTCCCGTTAGGCCTCGTTTTATCACTTAGGCGGGATATCTTCCCGATCCTTTAACGTTAATTGCGCAATGGTCCCTATCTTCCAAAATCGGAGCAACTTCTCGATATCGGTTACAGTTACAGTTTCTAGCCGTGAGCGGAAATTAGAATGGTGCTTGAAAGCGCCTACAAGATTCTGTTTAATTCGGGATTGGCTAGAACCTCCTCGTTTCCGAAACTCAGGCATTTATAGACGAGCGTGGAAGGAAATCTCTGTTGTTTAAATGGCTTTCTTCTCCGTACCATTCCAATAATTTGTTTTAAGCTGTCCCACCGATTTCTGATAAGCCTTTTCCCTTAGAAACAAAGAATAATAATAGTATAATATATTCTTATCTTGGATTATCCATGTTTCCTGTATAAAATTACTGGCCTTATTTATTTTTCTTTCTTTTTTTTTACTTTCTTCTATATGTAATATAGAGAAAGTATTAGATTCGCGAAAATTTTCGAAGTCCATTTTTTGATGGATTTACATGTTTTGGGATATGGAGAACACGAATTAATAGTTTTTAAAAAATGTCTGTCTGTCTGTCTGTCTGTCTGTATGTCTGTCTGTATCATTTTTTTGTGGACGCTGTATCTCACGAACCAATGAATGAAACTTAACCAAACTTGGTATTTAGTTGCACCCTAACATAAACTGGTGCTGATTAGATTTTGGGATCAATCGCTCAATAGGTGGCGTTGTGATCGCATTTTATGCAAATTTTTAACATGGCAGCATAGGACAAAATTCCGTATAAATGGGCATAAAGAGAGTTATTTTACACTTGTGATTGTAAAATTAATATGAATTATTGATAATAGTAGTAGTTAGCTAGGAAAAAAATTTTGTGCATGGGGGGGCATCGGTTCCCCCCCCGGGGAAGTAAATTTTCAAGATGGGTATCTTTCGAAAGGTCTCGTTGATAATAGTAATAGTTAACTTGGAAAAAATTTTTGTGTATGTGGGGGCATCGGTTGCCCCCCCACCGGGGGGGGGGGGGGAAGTTCCCACCCGGGGGGGCAAAGTTTCAAGATGGGTATCTTTCGAAAGATCTCGTCAATACCTTTAAAACGAATGGTTAAACGATAAATCTGTGATAATTTAAACCAAAGTTATCGATTTTTTTAACTTTTAACAAAAAAAAACTTGGAAAAATATCGCAATTTTTTTTTTTTTTTTTTTTTTTTTTTTAACGAAATTTAACCAAATTTGGTATTTAGTTGGTCCCCGACATAAACTGGTGCTGATTATGTTTGGGGATCAATAGCTCAACAGGTGGCGCTGTGATAGCATTTTATCTAAATTTTTAACATGGCAGCATAGGACAAAAATTCGTATAAATGTGCATAATTAGAGTTGTTTTAAACTTGTGATTGTAAAATTAATATGAATTATTGATAATAGTAGTATGTAACTAGGAAAAAAATTTTCTGCATGGGGGGGCATCGCTTCCCCCCCTGGGGGGGAAGTACCCCCCCGGGGGGGATAAATTTTCAAGATGGGTATCTTTCGAAAGGTCTCGTCAATACCTTTAAAACGAATGGTTGAACTATAAATCTGTGATAATTTAAAACAAAGTTATCGATTTTTTTCACTTTTAACAAAAAAAAAAAAAAAAAAAAAAAAAAAAAAAAAAAAAAAACCCTTCTTTTTTTTTTTTTTTTTTTTTTTTTTTTTTAATATTGTTACTGATTGAATATGTATAGGTAAATATAGAAGAAAGTCTTGTGGTGGCCACAACATACTAGTTTGTTTTTTTTTTTGTTGTTGTTGTAATGAAGAAGTTATACATATAATTGATTCTAATAATAAACAATTTAAGAACAGATGCACAATTTAGAAATATAACTCAATATACGTATTCAACACTATTTTCAAAAACAACTAATATGCTGTAAACAACAAATTCACGAAGTATAAGTTAATTTATTAAAACTATGTTCCATGTTGAATACAGGCGATTTTCATCTCAGAGAAACATAACACTAAATATCCAAAGTAAGTTAGTTTTGTGCTCTAAAGGTGACATCTGACGAAATGTTTATATGTATTTAAGGAAAAAAAAATGGATAAATTTGTTTTAAATTATCACAGTTCTATGGTTCAACCATCCGTTTTAAACGTATTAACAAGTTCTTTTGAAAAATATTCATACTGAAAATTGACACCTGTTTCTCCACTGCAACGCCGGAAGGGAGGTGACAGTACTACTTCCTATCCTATATGTATAATTTTTAAAATGTTGTCCTAAGTTGTCCTATTAAAAATACAGAGAAAATAAAATTATACGTTTAAAAAAATTAAAGAACACGCTTTTATTGAAATGTGAGCTAAAAAGTACAAAATTTCTATCTTTATAGTATTAAAATGGTGTGTAAGAGAAAATCGTGTGAATGACACACCATAATATTTACATACTTTTAAATATTTAATAAATAAATAATTTAAAATTAAACAAAAACCATTTTTAAAAAATCTCCCCTGACTGGGCTCGAACATTAGACCTTTAGGTACGTAGCCCGGAGCTTAACCTCACAGCCACAGCGTTCACGTAGGGAAAGTCTTTTTTTACAATAGAGATTTTTTGTTTGCTCCCACAGCGGTTACAAACATACATACAGGTGAAGCTAATAAAAGCGTGTTAAAAAGGATGGCAACGTCATCTATTGGGCAATTTTTAGTAAAGTATAATAGACACTCATTTATATTAAGATGAAACAACATATAAATTTATATGACATTCTGTGAATTAATTCTTGAACTAGGACTGTCACAAAATTTTTATCACGGACAAACAGACATTTTATAAAAAGAGACCAACCGTGTTCTGGACATCGGTGAGGTGGTGTACTTCAGCTGTGTTTTCTTGTCCCATTCCCAAGATTTTTTTTTTTTTTTCTTTTTTTTTGATGCTACGAGTGTATTGGGCACTTTCATCTACTGGAATTATATATTATTTTGTCAATTTGTCCATATACATAATATTCAGAATTGTAAATCATTATAAAATTTAGCGTATACAAGGCATACATTATTAAGACTAAATACATTCAAAAAATTAAATAAATAAACCCTTGACTGGTAATTAAAGATGAATAAAATACTCACGCTGTTATCACTAGCCCACTCACGAATGCCAGCAAAGAATGAATTTTCCCAATGAAATAATAATAATAATAAATTATCCTTCAGATATATAAAATAGGGCTGTATAAAAAATTTTATATATATATATATATATTTTTTTTTTGAATAAATTCAAATTTAATTGATTATATAAAATTCTGCTCCCTCGTCTTTTTTTCTTTTCCGTACGCAACTTCGCAATTTTTTGTAACTATGCAAATCAATATTTAAGAAAATAAAAGTGAGATCAAGAATTTTGAAACACCCTGTTCATTCAATATATTCGACATTTGATCTATTCTTCCACCTCGCGATATATATGCCTTTTAATTCTTTAAGTATGACTAGGTGGTCCTTTTAATAATCTAGCTATAAAACTCTTAGGGAAAAAAAAAAAAAAAACCTGGGTGTGTGTGCTATTGGCTTTTCTGCGAGACACCGCGTCTTCGTTAAGAAGGGGGTGTGGTGGCGTTTCTTGTCTCCCTCTGATGAGAATAATTATTTGCAGATTATCGTCTCGACTCCGGGGTTTCCGGATAAGAGGATAGGAGAACAGATCGATGCCATTCTGGAAAACCCCCAGTCACGTGGGAGTCACCTTACAGAAACTAGGTCAGTGTATTCGAAAAGAATTGTTGTGGAACTTTTTTCTTGAGACGTTGAGACGAGACATTTCAGAGTTAAAAAGAATAACCGTTATTTGAACAAACAATTGTTACAAGTAATCGGCAATTTCACTGATTACTTATTAGAATAATCGATATCAGAACATTTATAAACAGGAATTGTATTAGGAGCTATGGGTAGCCGAGATGTTCTAATCTTGAAGATGGTAGACGTGATGTGCTCAGTTCGATCCCAGCGAGTTTTCCGTGGTTTTCTCTAAAACTTATGTTAATACGTTCCAGGGTGATCCCTTACAAGGTGACCCCCTTCCCCCACACACACACTTATTGAGGGCTAATCAATCGCCCTTATTCGCTGCATCAATATTGAAGAATATAAATATTTTTTTGTTATTGTATTTCAGTTAAAAAAAAAAAAAAAAACATACATAAAAATTTAAAAAAATCTGTTTCGATTCTTTGTAAGCAGAATTTAATTTAATACGACAGGACTTATTTTAATCTATTCTTGCTTATAAAGCATGCAGTAACTGTGAATCATCCCCTAGCATTGGTTACTGCATGCATTTCTTAAAATTTCTTTGGTGTAGCTTTAGCTTAGAAGCCCTTTGGCTGCTTTCAAATTTTTGTTGACATTTCGGCATTGAATTAAAATGGCTATCGCAACTGCGTTAGTAAAACGTGGTGAGAAATGTCCGAGCTAATTCGATGCCATATTTCAAATTTCACCAGCGGATTCTATACTGAAGCTGTTTTGTTTCTTCAGCACGATTTTCCTCAATTTTATTTTAGTTATTTGAGAAGGAAAAAAAAAAAAAAAGAGAGAGAGAGAGAGAGAGAAAACTTCATGTGTTCTTTTTTTTTTTTTTTTTTTTCTTTTGTCATAAAAAGAATTATATTCATATTGGAAAACAAAATGAATGCTTTTTTTTATGGCATAACTTGTTTTTCCTTTTAAATAACTTTAAAGTTAAAATAGGGTTTTTATTTATTATCTTTTGAACCCATATCCGATTGAGCTGAAAGATATTGCGTTAGCTAGATTTTGTCTTGATTAATAAGTGATTAATTTTCGTAGCGATTGGTTGATCGGTGTAGCTTTGTATAGGGAATTAAAGCCTGACAAATGATATCTATATGCTTGCATAGCTGTCAATCTTTCTAATTTAGAAATAAAGTTTATCACCAGCATTTCTAAAAAAAAAAAAAAAAAAAAAAAAAAAAAATCATATGTATTTCCAGCGATTAAATAAGCTGAAAATCATTATAAATAAATTACGGTAAAACCCCTGGAAAACGGGAGACTTGGTCCCTATGTGCTCAATTCAAGGTGAACTACTGCAAATTTCCACAACGCTAAAATCTCTGTCTGGAAACGATAGTCCTTTCCTAGTGATAAAGAAGAGATAATTAAAAAAAAAAAAAAAAAAAAAAAAAAAAATCCAACTATAAATAAAGATTTTTTTTTTTTTTTTTAATTTAAGGCTTAGCAAATATCAACTGGAACAAGAAAATAAAATTCATATTTTACATAGTTAGCATTTTAATACTTTCACTTTTTTACTTTCTTCTATATGTAATGTAGAGAAAGTATTGGATTCGCGAAAATTTTCGACCTCCGTTTTTTGACGGATCTACACGTTTTGGGATGTCCTGAACACGAATTGATAGTTTTTAGAAAATGTCTGTCTGTCTGTCTGTCTGTCTGTCTGTGTGTCTGTATCATTTTTTTGTGGACGCTGTATCTCACGAACCAATGAATGAAATTTAACCAAACTTGGTATTTAGTTGCACCCTGACATGAACTGGTGCCCATTAGATTTGGGGATCAATAGCTCAACAGGTGGCGCTGTAATCGCATTTTATGCAAATTTTTAACATGGCAGCATAGGACAAAATTCCGTATAAATGGGCATAATGAGAGTTATTACTTTCTTCTATATGTAATATAGAGAAAGTATTGGATTCGCGAAAATTTTCGACCTCCGTTTTTTGACGGATCGACACGTTTTGGGATGTCCTGAACACGAATTGATAGTTTTTAGAAAATGTCTGTCTGTGTGTCTGTCTGTCTGTGTGTCTGTCTGTCTGTGTGTCTGTCTGTCTGTCTGTGTGTCTGTATCATTTTTTTGTGGACGCTGTATCTCACGAACATATGAATGCAATTTAACCAAACTTGGTATTTAGTTGCACCCTGACATGAACTGGTGCCCATTAGATTTGGGGATCAATAGCTCAACAGGTGGCGCTGTAATCGCATTTTATGCAAATTTTTAACATGGCAGCATAGGACAAAATTCCGTATAAATGGGCATAATGAGAGTTATTTTAAACTTGTGATTGTAAAATTAATTTGAATTATTGATGATAGTAGTAGTTAACTAGGAAAAAAAAATTGTGCATGGGGGGGCATCGGTTCCCCCCCTGGGGGGGAAGTAACCCCCCGGGGGGGTTAAATTTTGAAGATGGGTATCATTCGAAAGATCTCGTTAATACCTTTAAAACGAATGGTTGAACCATAAATCTGTGATAATTTAAAACAAAGTTATCGATTTTTTTTACTTTTAACAAAAAAAAAAAAAAAAAAAAAAAAAACTTAGAAAAAAATTCGTTTTTTTTTTATTATTGTTAGTGATTGAATATGTATTAATTTTCACAAAAAAAAAAAAAAAAAAAAAAAAAAGAAAAAGAAAAAAAAAAAATTTTTTTTTTTTTTTTTTTTTTTTAAATATTGTTACTGATTGAATATGTATAGGAAAATATAGAAGAAAGTCTTGTGGCGGCCACAACATACTAGTTTTAAACTTGTGATTGTAAAATTAATTTGAATTATTGATGATAGTAGTAGTTAACTAGGAAAAAAAAATTGTGCATGGGGGGGGCATCGGTTCCCCCCCGGGGGGGTTAAATTTTGAAGATGGGTATCATTCGAAAGATCTCGTCAATACCTTTAAAACGAATGGTTGAACCATAAATCTGTGATAATTTAAAACAAAGTTATCGATTTTTTTTTATTATTGTTAGTGATTGAATATGTATTAATTTTCACAAAAAAAAAAAAAAAAAAAATCTTTTTTTTTTTTTTTTTTTATATTGTTACTGATTGAATATGTATAGGAAAATATATAAGAAAGTCTTGTGGTGGCCACAACATACTAGTTTTTCTTACTTTCTTTTAAATGTTAAATGGGCACAAATCGTTAAATAAACATCGACAATAGCATAAAACACATTTAACCAATAATAATGTAAGTCGGCCATCGTCTGTCTAGTGGTCGATATTTCCAAATTTAACCTATTTTATTAGTAGTAGTATTTTTCTTTTGTGAAGTCTGTAAAAATAAAAACTAAGATTTTTTTTTTTTTTCCAGCTGTTTTAAAATCTAAGACTGTTGAAAGAAAGTCACTTCGAGGAATGAATGAAAACCCTAAATAAAATAGTTCCTCACTATCTAATCTCACTCAAGATTGTTGCTAAAGCTCCCCTTCCTTCCCCCTGTTTCTTTTTCTTAAAAAATGAAAAGAAGAAAAAATCATCTCTTCCCCTTTAGAAATCGATAGTGTTTTCAGGGTGCGAAATCGAATTTTTTAGAATTAAAATAGAGGACGAAAAATAAAATGCCAACTGACGTGAAGAGGGGAGGGTGAAGAAGACAAGAAAGAATAATGGCAAAAACAGCGACCTATAGCGAACAGATTTTTATTTTATTTATTTTTATTTCTGGGAAGGGAAAAAAAAAAAATTACATCATTTTCAAATGACAAGAAAGTTTCAAGCTATGTGAAGTTTTCCCTATCATTTTCAAAGTTTTCATTTTTTCCCTCACTGTTGCCAGTGAGAGATTCTTAAAAACTCGACAAATAAACCAGATTTTTTTAAAGACTTTTTTTTTCTCTTTTAATAATAAAAATTAAAAAAAAAAAAAAAAAAAAAAAAGTTATTCGTGTGTTTATAGACAACGGATGTAAATTCCGCAAGATTTGTTCTTTACCTTTCAGCATGATTCGTCAAAAGTGTCTTCATTTTTTTCTTGCATAATTTGATTTTGAAAAGAATGGCATTGAAACGTTTGTTTAAAAAAAAAAAAAATCTGGAGTGACTCCACTCGACTTTCCGAACAGTGAGTCATTAACAGTTTTGTAGAAAATAAAGAAAGAGGAGTTATTAAACAAACAAAAGAGAGAAAACCATAATAGATTGTTTGAGTATTTTCCCCCATATATTACACGATGTTTTATTGAACGCTACTGAACTTTGAGCCCATAGATCATAATGATAAAGAATTTTTCGTCGTGTCCCTGTAAAAACCTATAAATGCTAGGTTCACCAAAATGCTTACAGTGAGTGCAACAGTGATTTATAATATTCATATAAATTTTCAGCGCAATTGAATAAGGCGTTTAGATGCTATCGCATTTTTAAAAATTTGGCCCCATAGGCCATAATGATAAAGAATTTTTCTTTGTGCCCCTGTAAAAAAAATTATAAGTGCTAGATTCTCCAAAATCTATACAGATTGAGTATCTGTGACCTGTAATATGTGTATAAATTTTTTGCTCAATTGAATGAGGCGTTTAGATGTTATCGCACTTTTAAGATTTTGGTCCCATAGGCCATAATGATAAAGAATTTTTCTTTGTGTCCCTGTAAAAAAACTATAAGTGCTAGATTCATCAAAATCAATAGGGTTCTTGCTACGGTGACTTGCAACATGCGTACCAACTTACAGCTCATTCGAGCAAAGCGTTTAGATACTAGCGTGTTCACTCACAGACATACACACACACATACATCATCGTAAAAATAGTGAAAACGGACTCAGGGCACCTCGAAACGTATAGAAACATCAAAATCTGAAATTCGGATTTTTGACATGATTACAATACTTTCCTCACTATAGTGTTCGGTAAGTAAAAAATAATAATAAATAAACCTGCTTACATTCTTTGTAAACAGAATTTAATTTAGCATGACAAGATTTAATTTTATCTATTCTTCCATATAAAAGATGCAGTAACTGTGTTTTATTCGCTAGCATTGGTTACTATATTAACTTCTTAAATTTCTTTGGTATAGCTATAGCATAGACGTCCCTTCCTTGGTGGTTTTTAAATTTTCGTTGCCATTCGGGAGATGAATTAAAAGGGCTGTCGCAAATGCGCAAGTGAACATCTTGATGAGAAACGTCTGAGCTAATTCGGTACCGAATTTCATATCTCGCAAAGGGGTTTATACTGAAGCTGTTCTATTTCTTTAACAAACACGATTTTCTCAATTTTATTTTAACTATTTTTATTTATTTATTTATTTTAACCTTTGCGCGTTCTTTTTCTTTTCTTTTCTTTTTTTTTTTTTCTTTCTTTTTTTTTTTTTTTTTTTTTTCTGACATAAAAAGAAATATATTCACTTATTTATTTTCGGTATCAATTTGTTTTTCTTCTTTAAATAATTTTAAAGTTAAAATGGAGTTTTTACTTAATTAATATATTTTAAATTAATTATCCGATTGATCTAAAAAATACAGCGTAAGCTAAACTTTGTCTTTTGTGCAAATATATATATATATATATATATATATATATACATTTTTTTTTTTTTTTTTTTTTTTTTTTTACTATAAAAGTTACAAAGGCTATTTGATAATTACTTTAAAGGGTTTTAATCTTTAAAAAATGTATGCGTGCACACATAAACAATTCTGAACATTTTGATACTTTATCTCTACGCACTTGGTTCAAAAGTTACCTGGCAAAACTGTAACTGATATTATGATTTGAACTCCATTCTATTTACAATTTATTATTTTTTCAAAAGTGCTTTTTTGCCGCAAAATTTTGAAAATTTTCTGCATTTATTGCTTTTAAATTTTGCGCATTTATATAAATTCTACCCACAAAACAAATTGTTATTTAGGGAAACTAACTTTAATAATAATAAAAAAAAGTTCGAATATTATTATTTATTTATTTATTTTTTTTTTAGTTTTATGTCCTTTTTAAAAATTGCAAATTTGTAAATCTGTTGGATACGTATAACCGACCCACACATCAAATATCGCTTTTCTACGCTAGTTTAGAGCAAAATTAAGCTTGAAAATGTGGAGGGTTCGAGGCAACACCCCTCCCAACACACACGGGGCTTTCTACACCCCCCTCCCCGAGAGGGGAGGGGGATGTAGAAAGTAAATTTTGCAAAATCTCTTTGTGATATATGTATTAAGTACGCATAACCAATCGGCACATCAAAATCGCTTCACAATCGAAATTTTACAAATTCCTTTTATAATGAGTATTGGGTACGCATAACAACCCACACATAAAAAAATTAATCTTACTGAGATAATTTGAAGCAGGGTTACCGCTTAGAAACATGTTTATTGCCCCCTGACCCTAAGGGTGAGGGAAAGGTAGGATTTCGTAAAATCCCGTTACAATAGTTGTCTGATACATATTTATATTAACAATGTACGCATCAAAATTCGTGACTGCAGCTCCCATATATTTTCTAGGACAAATTTAATGCTAAAAGGGGAATTTAAAATTAGCCTCCTTGTAACGCCTTCAAAATCGAAAATCATAAAAAAGCAAAAATGTGTTTTTGGAAGTATCCTAAAGAAGACATATGACTGTTTTCAACATCGTTGTACCATTTTTGGTGGAGTTCTATTCAATAACCAGAAATATGCGAAAATCGATTGTCTCCCTCCCCTCTTTAAAAATCAAAAATTCCAAAATAGCAGAAAATTGTCCCCCCCCCCCCCCCCCTGTATTCAGATCTAATTTTTGCAGAAAATGCTTTCTTGTATTCAAATCTGCTCTCCCCATGTGCAATTTTTTCACCGTGAAGCGATTTGGAGCCGATTTATACTTACAAATGTGTTTTTGCCTCCGGGACCCCGGGGGTATACAGGGGGAATTTTGTAATTTGTAATTTTGCACTTTGTAAAATTCTGTTAATATAAATATCGGATACATATAATCTTCGCACCAAAATTCGTAACTGCTGCTCCAATAGATTTCTCAGGGCAAATTTAGCACTAAAAGGGAAGGGGGGGGGGAATCTCGAATTTGCCACCTTGTAATGAACTCCCGGAAATAAAAAATCACAAAAAAAAAAAAAAAAAAAAGATTTTTGGAAATATCCTAAAGAAGACTCATAACTGTTTTCAACATCTTTGCACCATTTTTGGTAGAGTTCTACGGAAAAATCCGAAATTTGTTTAATTTACCCCCGAAAATCGAATTTTCCCCTCCAATTCAAAAATTCCAAAATCGCAGAAAATGGTTTCTCTTGTACTCAAGTCTAGTTTTCCCATGTGCAATTTGTTCACTTTGAAGTAATTTGGTGTAGAGTTGTGCTTACAAACGTGTTTTTACCTCTTGCCCCTCCAGGAGAGAACGAGGGGGGGGGGCGGTATCTTCTGTCTTTTAAAATGTGTGAAGCGAAAATTTTTTGATTCTGATAAATTTACAGACAAAAGTCTGATTTTTTAATATAGATAGATGTACGTGCAAAGTTTAAGAGCAGTTTCTTTTCTTTTTTCTTTCCTAAAACCTTACGGATAATGGCAAAAAAGTACTTTTGTGAAAATTTAAGTTTGGAAATGCAAATGAAGTTAAATCTTAACATAATTCCCATTTTATTCATATAATTTTCGAGCGAAATTCCGTAGATGTATATGTATAAATGAAGTGTCAAAAAGTTCAAAATAGTTCATATGTCAATATATATAGCGTGATTCAGAACTATTGTTCAAAAACTTACATGGAGGTCAGGAACACAATAACAACTAAGAATCACACTGGAACATAGGGTTGCATGTGCAACTCTTACACGCAAGTGGGCGCGAGGAAAGCTAGTCGGGATGAAGCAACGAAAAGTGTAATTTTGGTGTACGGGCACAAGGAAAGGTGAATCACAGACGGGAATAGAGAAATGGCAGATATGCACCTAATTTACAGAGCAGCTAATTGCTGTGCAACAGCTACTAAGGAAATAAAATAATCGGCCCCTACTTACTTCGACATTGCGTGGAGAGGCACAGCACCTTTCGGTCTCAAGTCCTGCTGGAATTGCAGAGCGACGTATCGCTCCATATGAACAATCGATGTGGTTCAAACATGATCGAGCTCCAGCGCCTTTTTCGTGCATTGCCAGCCAATATCTGGATGCTACATTCCCGAAACGGAAACCAGATTGCGCTGGACTCATCCCGTGGCCACCTCATACTCCAGATCTGTTCTCTCTTTATTTTTTCGTTAGGATTACATGAAAACTTTAGTGTATGAAGCCCATGTAGAATCAGAAATAGATTTTTTGTCACGAATCTTTGGTGCAAGTGGAATTATCGCCAATACACTAGACATTTTTGCGAACGATCGTCGATCGTTGTGTTGTCGTTGCGAAACTAGCATCATAACTGCAGGCCACGACTTCACACTCTTGCTTTAAACCCTTTTTTTTTTTTTTTTAATCACCAAAGTGTTCTGTAATAGTTATTTGTGACCTGTCTCGCATATTTCTGTCCTTTAGTTTCTGGGCTTCTAGGGCGTTCGAATTGTGTTTGCAACCATATATTCCTGTTTGCTTTTTATCGACATGTTCTAAACTACATGCTGATTTTTAAACAATCGTTCTGAATTACCCTGTATATATAAATATTTTTATTCGCTGTCATATGGTCTTGCAGATGATTTAAAGAAATTTGGGCATCTGGCAAACTGGTTTAACCAACTGCACTCATTTCCGTTTTTTTTTTTTTTTTTTCTTTTTCTTTTTTTAAAGCTGCTGAATTTATTTTTATGTGGTGCGTGAACTTGTATACTATTGGTGTCTCAGACACAACTCATAGTAACTTTTTCAATATCTATTGCTTTATAAGAAGCTTAACTTTCGTATGTAATTGTTTAATAATTATAAATTGTGAGTATTGTATAAATTAATTCATGCTTCTTTTAACTCTTTCTGGATATATATTTTTTGATTCGTATGGATAAATTTGCTATTTGACATTTTTTTTTCTTTCATTCTATAATTATGTTACATTATGTGTAACTCTGCGATATTATCTTTAATATATATATATATATAAGTGGTAATTGTGAAGTCAATTTGTATGACTCATTAATTAATGTGCAATGAGCCATGAATGAATACCACTAAACATAAATAATGACATTAAGCTTACGATTCATGGATCTTTTCAGTTCTAGAATACTGGAATGGAACGGCATCCTCACACTCCCCTCCCAATCGTCTTTTTCATTCCTCATTAATTAGATGCAATCCTCTCGCAGAAAGCAAGCGAACGACATTCTTGGATACCTCATCCACCCTCCTAACCTGACAACCCCCAACCAAAAAAAAAAAAAAACTTATTTATCCGGATCCGGTATTCATTTCTCCTGTTTTGGAAAAACGCTGTGTGTGCATTTCCTTCTTTTTTTACCCTCTCCGTCTTCTTTTTATATTTCGCTTATCTTTGTTATACAGAGAGAGTTATCTTTTTCTTTTTTCTTCTTTGTGTGTGTGTGTGTGTGTTTCAGGACTGCCTTATTCCCATAATGACTCTGTATTTCGAGAAGCTCATTCAGGTTTTTTGTTTTGCTTACACATCACTTAGGTAGCGTCCAAATATATTGTTCTCTTGTACACAAACAAGTTTAAAGAGTTCTTAGCTAGTAATAATAATATTGATAATAAAAGATTGTATATAAAAAAACAAAAAAACAGTGATGTAATATAGATGCGTGAAGGACTAAGCAATGTTTTTTCAATGTTAGGTTGATTTCTTCAGAAATCGACTTATTGCAATAATTTAATTTTATCTGTTTTATACACAAAGGAAAATTTATCTCAACGATAATTAAAGAAATTTCACATCCTAGACATATTTTGGATATGAATTCACCGAAATTGCATCATTTGGAAGCAAAAGGACGGACTTTTTTACTTTCCGAACATACACATGTAAGGAAAATATTGTAACTATGTCAAAAATCCGAATTTGAGATTTTGGTGTTTCTCTTCGTTTTGAGGTAACCTGAGTTCATTTTTACTATTTTTACGATGATTTATATGTGTGTGTGTGTGTATGCATGTGAGTGAATAAGATAGCGCCTAAACGCTTTGTTTAAATAAGCTGAAATTTGGTACGTATGCTATGTTGTGTGTCACCATAGCACGAACCATGTTGATTTTGGTGAATTTAGCACTTATAGTTTTTTTACGAGGACAGGAAAAAAAAAAAAAAAAAAATCCTTTATCATTATGGCCTATGGGGCCAAATTTTTTCAAAGTGCGATAGCGTCTAAATGCCTTATTCGTCTGAGCTAAAAACTTATACACATGTTATAAATCACCGTTGCGCGAAGTGTATAGAGTTTGGTGAATCTAGCATTTATAGTTTTTTTTTTTTTTTTTTTTTTTTTTACAGGGACACAAAGAAAAATTCTTTATCATTATGGTCTGTGGCCCCCAAATATTTTAAAGTGCGATAGCGTTTAAACGCCTTATTCGATTGAGCTGAAAATTTATACACTTGTTATAAATTACCGTCGCACGAATTGTATATATTTTGGTGAATCTAGTTCTTATAGATTTTTACAGGGACGCAATGAAAAATTCTATGTCATTATGATGTATGGGCTAAAATTATATGAAGTGCAATAGCGTAAAATTAAACAATGGGGAAAAATACTCAACACCCTCTGTTATATTTTTCACTTTTGCTTATTTAATTACTTGTATTGCTTTAATTGACGAAACTTCAGTGGAGGCCTCTTTGTGGAAACTCAAAAAAATTTTGGGTTCCGTCTGTGTGTCTGTGTCGCACATAATAGCGGTCGCAAAAATGACGCTATTGACTTGTAATTTGGTACAAATATTCACGAGCCACATGGAATTAACTGTATAGTTTTTGGTGTGTATTCCATTTGTAGTTCGTGTACAGGGACACGCCAAAGTTTTTCTTATCATTACGGCCTATGAGAAGAATGTGTATGTCGCGCGATAGCGGCTGCAAAAATCACGCTATTGACTTGAAGTTTGGTACACATATTTATGAGCCCAACGGAATTAGCTGTATAGTTTTAGGTGTGTATTACATTTGTAGTTTGTGTACAGGGACACGCCAAAGTTTTTCTTATCATTACGGCCATCAATTTGTATGCACTGTAAAAAAAAACTCGTGAAAAAAACGGAAAAAAATTGTCAGCCCAGGACGCCAATCATATTCCGTTTTCTTTACGGGGAAAAAATGTTTCAAATTAACACAAGAAAACCGTTATTCTTAACAGAAAAACACTGTTATTTTTAAAGAGAGTTCTGTAAAAATTTACAGAAAAATCTGTAACTTTTACGGAACAAAAATTTTTTTCTCTGTAAAATTTACAGAAATACCTGTAATTTTTACAGAACAAAAATTTTTTTCTCTGTAAAATTTACAGAATTATCTGTAATTTTTACGGAACAAAAAAATTTTTCTCTGTAAAATTTACAGAAATATCCGTAGCTTTTACAGAACAAAAATTTTTGTTCTGTGAAATTTACAGAAAAATCTGTAATTTTTTACAGAACAAAAACTTTGTTTCTTTTAAAATTACAGTGTACTTCTGTTAACATAACGATATTCTTATGTTTATATAACAAAATTTGGCTGTTCTTAAAAAAAGTTTTATCCCATCAAGAAAACAGTTTTTTACTGGCGTCCTGGCTGACAGCTTTTTTCTGTAAATTTAACTTTTTTTTTTCTCCTTTTTCAAATATAGTCACATTTTGATTGCTATTTCAATAGGAAAAATAATTTCAACAGAAGACAGAGAAATCTTTTTTCGTTTAGCAAATGAAACATTATTAATAATAAACAATACAGATTTTTTTTATTTTGAAGAATTTGTTCTGATAAATACAAAAAATTTAAAAAGAAATATTTTTCTTTAAAAGGAATTAAATAAAAAATAAATTGTATAATGGTTACTGCCAGGAAACGCAAAAGATTGAAATGTAAGAATAAATTTAAGAAAATGAGGCAGAAAATTCAATTGATAAAATTCACAATAATAATAATGCATCACTGTTACAGAATAAAAATTTTCAGGATCTACAATCATGTCAGTGCTTATGCACATTTTTTTTTTTTTTTTTTTTTTTTTTTTTTTATGGAAGGTGATGCTCCTCTAAACATTACAGGAGTGAAACTTCCCAACATGCAATAACTTTGAAAACTATTACTTGCATGAAATTATGTAAGACTCAGTAATGATATACCAAATGACTACCTATAATAAGTGATATTTACGGCAAATTAAGCATTTATAACAAGAAATTTACATAAAAACAAAATATTTTATCATGAAATTCAGAGACCAAAAATTTTCAAAATACTTGAATTTAGGGTATGCACCTGAAAAGTTTCACTCTTGATATTAAGACAACCTGAAAAATCATGTGTCATCAATTATCACTTTCATAATCTGTGGTCTTCCCAAACCCCAGCCTTAATCATATGGGAATTTTGCCTTTGTGAGTTGGGTATTTGAAATATCTAATAATATATGAAGTGTATATTAAATGTTCAATTAATTACAAAACTCTCTGGTGACGAAATATTTTTTATTAGCTCAAATTAATTCCCATCTTCTCAATTCTATATACACAAAATTTTATAATTTTCTGAACATTGTTTTGTCTGTAGACAACTTTAAAATAGAGTCATTTAATTATGGACATTATTTTTCCCTCCACTTTTATGACCTGACACAACACATGCCACTTGGACTTTTTGAACCACCCTGTATATTCCAGCAAGAAAAATCTATATATTTTTTGACTCTATTCAAAATTTTGAAGACGCATAAAACAACAGGGGTCAATCTAGATTTTCATTTTTTGGGCCTACTTTTGGGAAAAATCAAAATTTTTCTGATTTTTTAATTTATTTTTTGTGAAAAAGAAAAAATATATATACACACATATATATAACACATTTTATAAATACTGTGAAGAGGACTATTTTATGGATATGAATTTTGTAAAGGAGGCCTTATAATATGGAATTTCGTGAAGAGGTATAAAAAAAACTAATTCTTGTCTGGATTGACCCTGAGTAGGCAAATGAAATTAAAACATTTATTCGTATAAAATACATAAATAAAATATATAAAAATTAAAAATTCTTTTTTTCTTCCAAATTTATTTTGATCTTCGACTTGATTCCAAGAAAACACCTAAAAAGAAACATATTTACTTTAGCAAGTTAAAAAAAACATTTCTGTAAAATAAATGAATAAAATAGATAACAAATAAATATACATATTTTCTATGCAAATGAATAATTAAATATTGCAAATTGGAAATAATCGTATACATTCATTAACCCTCGCTTTCCTAAGATTTTGACCCCATTTTGAAGATGAAATTTAGTTTACCCCGCCTCATTCGAAAAGTGCACTAATTCGTCAGAAATAGCAAACATAATCAGTGGAGTGCTGCAACTTCTAAAAAACAATACAAAAAAGTGCAGTGTCGCATTGGTGATTTTCGGCAAACGTGCCGAGCGGCACCTGAAAGCAATTTTTCTGCAGTAATGCCTTGATCTTGGGAAAGCGAGGATTAATTCCAAAATCCTATTTTCAAAATTAATTTATTTCATACAGGGGCATATTCAGGATTTATTTCGGGGAGGGCTGAGTTAAGTTTAATAATATTTCCCAATGTACAGAATTCATGCATATTATTCTTAATCTTTATTTTTTTAAACTTTCTGCAAAATTTTGGAAGGGGCTGCAGCCCATCGGCCCCTATATGCCACTGATTTTATGTCTTAAATACTTTAAAGCATGACTAATTTGATACACACTGGGTGCAATCTAATTTGGTATCAACTTTTAGCCACATTTAAAACTTAGTTAAAACTTAACTTTATCAAAATAGATAGTAATTTAAAAATAAAAATTATATACTTTAAGTAGTGTGTGTAGACCTTCCAACTGAACCCCCAAACTTCATCATTGCTATGATGATCTTCCTCTGATTTCGTAAGCAACTTCTCTTCTGCTGTTACTTTCAGATAAACGTGGCAGCACCATTGCACATCTAAATTTTAGCTGTGTTCGACACAATCATATCTTTGTTCGTTAGCTAACATTTAGACTGTATCTTTATTGATTTAAAAACACTTAAAAACCTTGATAATTAAGAAGAAATATATTTATGCAATCACTATAGAAATGGTCAAAATTTTATTCAACAAATGTAACTAACTGTACCAAATCCAACCAAAATTTGGACATGATATGGTGCTGTGTTCTTGAACAAAAATAACAGCAGAAGCAGATTTGCCAAACCAGAGATATAGCATCAAAGTGATGATGAGAGTCAGTTGTTCCCTAACTAAAAGATATATCCACATTATTTCAAGTATGTCACTTTTCGTTATTAAAATAACAAATATTTAACTTTATATATATATATATATATATATATATATCTAACAGTTTTGCAATATTTTTCCCTTGTTTTAATCAATTTTTAATCTTTTGTTTCTAAATAAAGTGCATACATTGACTAGAACCTGCCTATTTCTTTACGAGTTACTTTCTCCATACCAGAAAGACAGTATTTTTTGTAGCAATATTAGTTTCCGCTATCTTCCCCACAGCATACCCAACTCTCCATTTAAATTTAATATTCTTCTTCCTTAAAAGAATGATTTTATGATATTAATTACTGCCTTTTGAAAATGCTTTGAAATGCAACTTGCAAAAACTTTTTTCTACATTGCACGAAATGCGCTACCTCATGTTCAAAATTTAAGCCCTTAATTCTTATTTTAGATTTCGCTTTCCCTTAGTCCACACAAAACATGTACTAAGTTTTAACAAAATACATCTAATATCACATGATATATAAAGGTCTAAAAAGGTCACTTTAATTATAATCACCGTGTATTTTTCTTAACATTTGAGCAGGCACATGAGCAAAAAGAAATTTAAAATAATTAAGTTTTAATAAATATATAAAATATCAACAATTAACTATTGGGAAATATAACATTTAGTTACACATGTGTATGTTTCATAATACAATAATCTATGAACAAAAACAAGTTGCATCACTCAAACAAAATAACATACTATCTTAAATGTACAATAAACACAAATACCAATTAACAGGTTTTAACAGCAGTTACATGTTATCATCAGTTTCAGTTCACCCTCCTTGATTAAAATATAATCCTTACATAGATACTGCTTGTGTGTTGCACATGTGTTAATATAATAAAGCTCATTCTTAGTCCTCTGATGATCAGTTGGAGTTGGAAAATATATTGCTCAAAACAATTAACCATCTGATTGTCACTAACGGATATACCCAGTCATTGAGTTGTTCTTTTCTGCCAGATACACTCATAATTCAAAATTATATATTTAAGAAATTTTAGCTTGTTTTTCAGGTTTGAGAGCCTTTTATAATAGTCATGAGGAATATTATGATGTACACAGTTACATTTTTAATCTAAAGTTGAATTAAGCGTATTTTAATACATTAAAGAAACTAAGCAGCAAAAATAACATATTTTTGCCCTTTTCAAAGGCAGTCAAAGGATTAAAGAATATTGTAAGTCTTATATTAAAAAAAAAAATTAGTGTAAAAAAAAAAAAAAAAAAAAAAAAAACATTTTTCAGAAAATAGAAGAAAAGAGTCGCAAATAGCAAATTTTTCTCATTTTCAAACTTTGGAGTATGCATATTTTTAGTTTGACATTGTTCAATATTCAGAAAGTGTGTTGTCTCAACAAAGTCATTTAATCTATTCAAAAGCTTGAAGAATTGTTGATCAGTTGTAGGGGGGGGGGAGGAAGGTCTAAACACAAACTACAGTCGCTGAAACCATTGGAGTTTCACAAAGTATGATTTCCAAGATATAAAACAGATATCTGGAGACTGAAAATGCACGCCAAAGATAAGGGTAGGTCGTAGATGTGCAACAATGCCCAATGAAGATCGGTATTCAATGCTAATGGCTCTAAGACATTGAAATATGAAGGCCACTCTTCATTAACACCTTCGTTCAGCTACTGGCACCACAGTTTTAACTCAAACTGTTCGAAACTGGCTCCATACTGTAGGTCTGTATGCTCACCTGCCAATACTGTTACATTTACAATAAGGCACTGATGTGCCACAGAGAATGGGCAACAGAGTCTCTGAAGTGGAAGAGAGATGAGTGGTGCAACATTATTTTCTCTGATGAGTTGTATTTTGCTGTTCATCATGATAATAGGCATATTTTCATCTGAAGTGAATGAGGAACTAGAAACAACCCTGCATTTGTGCATGGAAGTGTCAGATTTAGCAGTGGGGTAATGGTCTATGCTGGCATCTCCAATGATGGGCACACCGATCCCCACATAATTCAAAATGGAGTTCTTACTGTTCATCAATATAGGGATGAGATCCTAAAACTTATTACTACACTGTGGGGCTGATTTTGGACAATTTGGGTCAAAAATGTGGCTCCAGTAGCCAAGAGAAGTTGTTGATGAAGAAGATTGGCATTCATATTTCGGTGCTTAAGTGCCGTTAGCTTTAAATATCGATCTTTAATGGGCGTTGTTGCATGTCTATGACCTTGCCCTGGTCTTCGACCTCCATTTCCAGTCTCCAAAAATCAGTTCCAGATCCTGGAAATCACACTTTGTGAAACTCCAGTGGCTTCAGCTACTTCAGTTTGTGTTTGGACTCTTCTCACTCTAACCAACCAGCAATTATACTCATCTTCAAAATTATAGGAACAACCTGCTTTCCATGTTTTCTTCTTTTACTCATAACTTTTAAATGATAAATATATGAACATAAAATTTGGACGGCATGTTCATTATATCATATCATTAATTGGATTTTATACAACCTTAGCATAAGTATTAAAATTATAATTATTCATTTTTTCTCAAAAGTAAGCTTGGAAAAAATGAAAATTTAACTATTATAAGAAAATAAAACTTAATGAAAAATGGTGCTAAGGATGAATTATAGATGCGTGATGACACACACATCTCCAAATGTAAAACAAAATCCTGATTTTTCTTTCAGTATTCACTTTTATTTTACTTTTTTAATGGAATTTTGGAAAAAGTATAATTAGTAATTTGTAAATTAAGATAATCATCAGAATAATAATAATGTCGAGGAATAATTTAATAAAGAACATCTTATCCGATTTTCATGTTTGTATGTATATAGTATATATATTTTTTAAATTATTCACATGCAAAAAAAAAAAAAAAGAAAAAGAAAAAATGGAGAAACAGAAAAATGAATACAGGAAGAAAAGTACAGTTTTAAACTAACACATGTATGCACTTGTATTTTCACCTTTCTGAATTCACCTTTCTTTCTTAACACCATTTTTCATTAAGATTTCTTTTCTAAAACTATTGAAATTTTTCTTTTATCCGAAGTTTACTTTTAAAAAACTGACTAATTGTTAGTTTATACATTATCACTTACGTTAAAGTTATATGAAATACAATTAATAAATAATATGACAACAAACATTTTATCAAAATTTTATGTTTCTGTGTTTATTTGTTTAAAAATTACATGAAAAAGAAGAAAATGAGAAAACAGGTTACTGCTTTAATTTTGTACACCAGTAATATTCAAAGCTTTTGAATGTTTAAAAAAAACTACTAAATAAACCTTACTTACGGCCTGTTCTTGAATCATTTTCACTGGGGGCCTTTAGTTATCATTCAAAGGCGACCTTCTGTGGTAGCATTCCTTATTCGAAGTGAGCTTGTGCCTTTGTTGTTTGTTTCAGCTGGATGATCCTCCAATAGGTGGGTTCCGGATTTTGTCTTTTCAGCACGGGGCTCATTGCCACTGCATGATTTAGAATTACTCAAAATTTCAATGGTTTCTCGGAAGAAAGCATATGCCAGGTTCTCGTAATCGGCAATTTCTGTTGTCTTATCGAATTGGATACTGATGTTTTCTTTTTGCAGGTTTTTTGCTAAGGCAGTAGTATTTTTGTGTTCTTTTATGAAGTTTTTCTTTTTTCGTCACTACCGTAACAAGCCACTGTCAGAGTTGGGTCTAGAGAAAAGAATATTATAAATCCCGACAGTTTCAAGGGGATAGGTTTGATTCTTATTACTACGGATTAGTTGATAAATATTGCAGTTGGGTTTAATCATTGTTTTATCAACTGTTAGTATTACCCAATCACAATATTTATTAACTCATCCGTATTGATAAGGACCAATACCAATCTTTTTGAAACCACCAGAATTTACAATATCCCTTTCTCTAGACCCAACTTTGACAGTGGCTGTTGCATTGGTGTTACAAAAAGAAAAAGAAAAACCACATAAAAGAACATATTTCCAACATTAAGTTCAACAAAAATACTACTGCCTTAGCAAAAACTGCGTAAAAAGAAAAGATCAGTATTCAACTCAGCGAGACAATGAAAATAGCTAATTACGAGAACCAGATGCATGTCTTCTTTCAAGAAGCCATTGAATGGCAATGAGCTTCGAACTGACAGACCAAATCTGACACCACCTGTTGGAGGATTAGTCAGCTAAAGCCAGCAACAATGGCAATACACAGAAGGTCATCTTTGATAATACTAGGGGCCCTCGTTGAAAGTATCTCAGGATGAGGTCTTAAGTAAGGTTTATTTAGTAGCTTTTACATATGTTAGTAGGTTTCATTGTACGGATATTTTTGAGCTTTTAAATCTGTTAAATGGCTAGGTTGAGACATCACAATCATCAAAACAACATACACTTTGTGACTCTACTACCATTTTCTGCAAAAAAAAAAAAAAGTTTTCACATACGCCATTATTTTATATAAGACTTACAATACTGTTTAATTGTTTTGAGCAATGTAATATGCATCTGTATCATTGGCATCTTTAGAGTCTGTAGTAGGTTAATGTATGATTTGAGAAAATTTCTCCCCTCCTCCTATTTTAAAATTTCTAAACAAGAACATTTTTTATTACAATGGTTAGAACATTTTTTTTTTTTTTTTAATTTGTTTTCAAGTTTTTCCTTCTTTACTGGATGACCCTATAGAAAAAGTTTTATTTTATAAGGAGAAATGCATTTTCTGCAGGTTTAGCTTTAATTCATGATGCATGAACAGTAGCTAAACAATCAGAATTTTGCCATTTTCTCTTAAGTAAAAGTGTTTTATTCTTATTCGTGACAACCAGTGGTACGTTATTTTATACCAATGAAGTTATATTTATAAGTGAAATGTTATTTCAATTAAATATATTCACCCACAAATTCACGAAACATGTTTTATTGTGCTCTTTTGTATAAAGCCTATATGCAGAACTACAAAACTTTGCATGGAGGCATGTTTTGACCTCTCCCAATGCATTTTGAAACCTCATTTTTAAATTTTTGTTTAGTTGACATTTATTTATTTATTTATTTTTTTAAAGCACCATTGATTACATTTTAATTTTCCTGTAGAAAATGATGTCATAAAGTGAAAGAACAATTAGTAGAAACTATTTGCATGTTGGCAAGTAGAGTACCTTTACCAGCCTGAAGTTTTTAATTAATAACTTCATTAAATAGGATGACAATTTTTAATTAAGAGACATGTCTTCCTTGGAGTATTTGGCGAAAAGTTATGCCACTCATGATGCTGAGGACACATTTATTCACAAGGAGATGCAGTCGTAGAGAAAAAATTTCACGCCAGCAGCAGCAACTTCTTTTAATATATATAAATATATCTATATTTTTCATTTTAATTTGAAAAATGTTAAATGGTACATAAAGCATTAATATAATTAAATTATTAATGTAGTTAAATAAAGAAAGGTGAGAAAGAAACAGAAAAGAGTAAAATTGCTTAATAATTAGAATTTTAAATCATAGAAAATTTGGAGGAAAAGAAACACTTCATTAGAAAATTGTTTCTTTTAATACAACTTACATAATTATATCATTCAGTACAGGCATTGCAATTTAGCAATAATTTAGCTCAGTTTTTAAATAATACACTTTACTTTTTGCCTTTTCAGTACCTAATTTATTTTTTAGGTTGTCCTAAACCTAAACAAAGCAATATGTTGAAAAATATCTTTAATTCAAGCTAAGATTGGGCAAAAATTTTACAATTTAACAAATTAGTCACAAAAATTATAAGGTAATAAATCCCATTTTTTTTTTCTCTCTCTCTCTCTTTCAAGTTGAAAAGAAGTAGCAATTCTTAATCTTTATTCCCAACTCCCATATTCCTTTAAGTGGGATAATTTTATAGGTTGGCAGATCATTTATTAATCCAATTGATTCTCAGATCAATTCCCTCTTATTGCTAGTAAATAAGTGCTAGCAAAAGTCAATTTCTTTCTTTTAATATAAATATGAGAAGAAACAAGAACAAGAAAGTATTTCATACACTATGATTATGGAAGTATTTAATTAAAGGAAGAGAAGTACTTGAAACTCTAAATATAAAAAATGGAAATTATGCAAATTGATAATGAATTTTGCATCTCAATTGTAACAGTGTAGTGAGATTAAAATAATAATAATAAATTAGCCATGGGTTGCCTATTCTTGAAAAATTTCTTCAAATATTAAAAATTAAATATACAAAATTCATTGGTTCATTTACAGAGACATTTCACTTAAAAAAATTATTTCAGTATAATCATATAGTGTATTAAATATAATTCTTACCGATGTATCATTGCAGAAAACAAAGATTTGAATAACCAGATAATTTTTCGTTATTTATCCATCCATGAAATGAAGCTTTATTTTCCTGTGCAGAATTTTTCTATGTGAGAAAAACATAATATAATCAGCAATATAATAAAAAATTACAAATACATAATATTTATGTGTATATATATATATATATGTAGAAAGATAGCTGAGAAAATAATGCAGGGGTCTGTCCAGACTTTTCAGACAGGGTCTTGTTTTTGTGAAATTGTGAAAAATTCTACACATAATTTTGTTAATTTAAATTCAGTGTGAAAATAAAGTTCTTCTGAACTTTTCATCTAGGGTCGTATTTTTGTTAAATTGAAAAAATTAATTTTGCAAAATAAAATTATAATTAAGGTTTCAATGTTTCATTTTAGGCAATGATGGTTCATTTTTATAAGGAGCAAAACTCACACACATGCACAGAAACCTTTTATGAATTAGAAATTGAATATTAGCTTCTCTGGGAAATTAAGTAAAGCACGTCCAATTATTCAGTCAGCCTGATCGTTCTATGGAAGATTAGTTTTTGAAATGAAAAAGATTTATCAAAGGTCTATTTCTAACAGGCAAAATTTTGTGAAGGATCCTTTTTCAGGACATAAAACTTTGTGAAGGGTTCTTTTTCAGGACAAAAAATTTTGTGAAGGGTCCTTTTTTAAGATATAAAATTTTATGAAGGGTCCTTTAACGGACCCAGATTTAAAAACCAGTAAAAACTACAATGTCAGAAACGCCAAAGAAAAATATTTGGAAAGCAGACAGCTGTTTCACTAAGCCTTTAGCATACAGTCTTACGTGCATAAAAAAATCCGAGAGAAGTGCTCATATATATAGAAAAGGAACCAAATTCTGCTCAACCAATAGTATGTGGTTATGTGGAAGGCCGGAGGGGGGAGGGAGTGGCCAATAGGAATTTCAGTAACACTAGTTGTGAAAACTGTAGAAAAATTAAGAAAGTATGAACCAAATGTAAAATTTTTAACAATCAGACAAATAGGGTACAGTGAAATTACAATTAACGAGATTTTTAAGATTTTTTATAAATTTCAAAAGCTTCAAAGAAATCAAGTTCATGAATGGATTTAGGCCAGCAAATATTATTCATGACAAATATTATTCATGATAATTGCAGCTATCATTCATGATATTTGCAAGGCATATCATCATGGATTAGCATTAGACCTACAAATCGATTCATGAACTTGATTTCTTTGAAGCTTTTTATATTTTTAAAAATCCTATTAATTGTGATTTCGCTGTACTCTATTTGTCTGATTGTTGGAAATTTTACATTCGGTCCACATTTTCTTAATTTTTCTACAGTTTTCACAACTAGTGTTTCTAAAATTCCTATTGGCCACTCCCCCCACCTTCCATGTAATTCTATTAGTTGAGCAGAATTTGGTTCCTTTTCTATATATATGAACATTTCTCTCGGATTTTTTTATGCACTGAAGACAGCATACTAAAGGATACCGAAACAGCTGTTTGCTTCCCAAATATTTTTCTTTGGTATTTCTGATGTTGTAATTTTTATTGGTTTTAATAATACAGCGCCAAGCCTCCTTTTAACATCTGGACCCAGATTTCCTATAGAGAGACCCCTGTAATGTGAATCCTTTCGCTTTTTTTTTTTATGTTTTGTCATATACCTTAAAAAGTTCGTTAGGAATCATTTTGAAACTTTGGTAGTGTAAAGAACATGTTATACCTTATATTTTCCTTTTCCAGTAAAAGTTGTGTCATGAAAAGGAAAAGGGGACAAGTAAAAATTTGAACAAAAATCAAAATGTTTTGGATTACCCTGTAATGCTTTAAATGTGTTTTGGCTGTAGCATGTGATCATAAGGACTTTTCTCTTTATCGGTATAAAATTTTATGAGGCTATCACATACATATTCATGGAGATATAACGGTTTCTTAAATAAACTGCAAAAGCAATTACATTTTTTTAATTATAATACGTAAGGTATTAGACCCAGTGCAAGCCCATTTTCAGGAAATATGGCACACTACATTAGACACAGCACACAGCAATCAGAATAAAAAAATTTTAAATATCTTACGAAATATGAACACTTTTACTAAATAATTTTTAACTAAGCATGTGCAAGCTTTATAAAAATTTCCTCTGCATAATTTAATAGCCAAAGGTATTGAGCAACTTATATGAAAACACCAAACAAATATCATGTAAATTCAAAACATTACAAGAAATAGAATGAATAGAATTACAATTCTCTCAAAATGAAAGCTAATCTATAAGGGGTTTTACTCACATTTTTATTTTGATTCAATCAATGCTCAATGATATTACAGTGCAGCCACATACCCTAAACCCAGCAGTGAGGACGCGTCCAAAATGCTGGAGGGATGCCAGCTTGACCGACAGTTTGAAATTTGGAAGACATCCAGTAATTCTGCGCTCTGTTATTGCTCATTTTCTCTGAGTCAGATGACTGTCACCCCTGTTTTACCATTGGACTCGTTGAGTTAGCACTTGCGCAGATGTTTCCATGGTTTCATGAAATGTGGTCGAATAATACAGTGTTTTCGATGATTGTAAATAAATATTGATAAAAACTCCTAACATCTTTCTTTTTTAGAACTTAAATTCTGTTTATTTATCTCTCCTAACGTTTTGAATTTACATGATATTTGTTTGGAGTTTTCATATAAGTTGCTCAATTACTTTGGCTGTTAAATTATGTGAATGAAATTTTTATAAAGCTTGCACACATGCATAGTTAAAAATTTAGTAAATGTGCTTGTATTTCATAAGATATTTAAAATTTTTTGTATTCTCATTGCTGTATGCTGTGCCTAATGTAGTATACCATATTTCCTGAAAATGGCTTTGCACTGGGTCTATGTGTTATAATTAAAAGAGTAAAAATCGTTTTTGCAATTTTTTTAAAGACACCCTTATATCTCCATGAACATATATGGTAGCCTCTTACAATTTTATACAGATAATGAAAAAGTCCTTATGATCATATGCTACAGTCAAAACACATTTAAAACAATGTTTTTTACAGGATGATTCAAAACATTTTGATTTTTGTTTAATTTCTTACTGGTGCCCTTTTCTTTTTCATGACACAACTTTTACTGAAAAATATGAGGTATAAACATGTTCTTTACACTACCAAAGTTTCAAGATGATTCTGAAGAACTTTTCAAGATATTTGACAAAACGTAAAAAAGCTAAAATTGTTCATATTATTTTGTCAGCTATCTGTATATATACATTTTTTATAATAATATAAATAAATAAGTAGATAAGTGCTTATAAAACTTCAAGAGGCACAGACCAATTAGTTTTTACTGGGTAAAAAAACCAGAACAAAACTTATAATATACATATATATATATTAAATATGAAAACATTTTCCATTCATGAATAGTTTGCAATGATAATATTAAATAAAATATTTATGATAGTTTCTATAATCTTAATAATCTAGAACCATTTCTTAAAAACTTGTACATCATTTGCGATGCAAACCCAAGCAGATATTCTAAAATAATAATTGTAAGTTTTTTCCCCTTAATGGCAGATGCTTAGTTTTTAAAACAAAAGGGTCCCAATTTTTCCCTTGATTTACCCCTGAACACAGAAATATTTTTTAAATATAACTTCATAAATTGTTCTTTAAATATAACTTTACTAATTTAAACATATTATTCAGAAGGCTACTAATGAATTATTAAAAAAGGCGAATCAGCTGTTTAATTTTATATATATATGTGTTACAATTTTAGTATTTTAAAGAAGATGCAAACGATAGTGACAGGTTTTGCCTAATAAATAATGAATTAGTATGATCAAATGAAAACCATTTAACTCGTAATTAGAAAAAAAAAAGAAGCACTAAAGCGCACTTATATATGAATTGCATACCAGTGATTTATCAGTTATCACTGTCATCTGATTAATATGAAATGTGCACTTATTCTTAATATTTACATATGAATATTATACAAGTGGTCATACCTATTGTATATCTAATATTCATTTGTAATTTGTACCTGTATGTATATAAATACCTGCAAATAGGCATGTAGTGTAGTTTATATAAGTATATCTATTAAAGTTTAATGATATTACCTGGCTGTGAATATGCTAAAGGGGATGCATGGACAGCCAAATTTTGAGTGTCTTCAATCTCTGACTCCAAATATTCAGCTTCTACATTTTTTAGAGATTGAAAAGTTGTTTCCAAATCCGCGCTGTATAAGAAATGAAAATAGAAATAGGCTCAATAACAATTTTATTTAAGTTATCATCCTAAACATCACTGACACTAATTATCACTTTGAGCATTTTATGTATGAATTTATATCTAAAAAATTAAATATATATGTGCAACAACAAGAATAAATAAATATAAAATTGAATCATATTAAAACGATAAGTTTATTCAAACTGAGATTTTTAAAACAAATCCCTATCAGGGTTTTAAAACACCTTTATTTTTTTTACTTTCTTCTATATGTAATATAGAGAAAGTAATGGATTCGTAAAAATTTTCGACCTCGGGTTTTTGATGAATTTACACGTTTTGAGAGCTGTAGAACACGATTTGACAATTTTTAGAAAATGTCTGTCTGTCTGTCTGTGTGTGTGTGTGACAAAATTTTGTGGCAACTGTATCTCAAGACCTACTGCACAGAATTTCATACAAATTGGTATGTAGTTGCGCCTTGCTTGACATAAATTAGTGCCTATCAACTTTTGGTAAAAATTGTCTTACAGGTTGCGTTGCCATCCCGCTTTTTCTAAATTTTTAACATAGTGATACAGGACAAAATTTTGTATAAATGTGCATAAAGAGAATTATTTTTTAGTAATCATTATGAAATTTATAAGAATTATTTATAATAGAGATAGTCAACTGGGAAAAAATTTTTGTATGCATAGGAGCCTCGCCACCCCCCCCTGGGGGGAAAGTCCCCCCTCGAGGGGAGTAAATTTTCAAGATGGGTATCTTTCGAAAGGTCTCGTCAATACTTTTAAAACGAATGGTCGAACTATAAATCTGTGATAATTTAAAACAAAGTTATCGATTTTTTTTACTTTTAACAAAAAAAAAAACTTTGAAAAAAAAAAAAATCGCTTTTTTTTTTTTTTTTTTTTTTTTTTTAATATTGTTACTGCGTGAATTTGTATAAGAAAATATAGAAGAAAGCCTTGTGGTGGCCACAACATACTAGTTTTTATTTATAATAATTATTATTATTATTGGAGAGGGGGTTTAATTGGAGTTTTGGGTTTTTTAACGTTAAATCTAGAATAATACTACTGGGTTTGAATTTTAAGTTTATTTCAAAAGAGAAACAGTTTCAGACTAAAATAAAAATATCATTTAATTCATTCATATTCTTAATGTTCGGTTTGGTATAAACTGAAGAATGAACTCTTGTTCCATTCTTTTCAGTATTTTAACATAATTTAGAATTTTTTTTTTTTTAGTTAATTTTGTGTAAAATTAAAACTAGTAACAAATGAAAAATAGTTTAATCCTTCCATGTAGAATTTTCCTAGAACAAAGAATTATGTACTTTTATATGGGTAAAGTAAAAAATAAAAAGATAAAGTAATTAGAACTTCTGATAACAATTGTTTAAAACATTATTGCACAAACTAGCATTTTTTTCCCCTGTATCTATCAGTAGCAAAACAATATTTGTTTGTGACTTAGAAATGCTGAGGCCAGTCTCATATCACAAGAGAAGTATTAGCAATTTATAAAATCTGTAAAATATACAAGGAAAATAAATTGTGAATATACAAGAATGGTTATTTTGAGACATAATGCAAATCATATGTAAGTATTTTCAAATTTAGTATTTCTTCTTGAGATGTTAAATTAATTTGCAAAGCTGATAGCTTTTCTGCACTGTTTCTGATACTGGATAAGTGCATATTTTTATTAATTTCACAACTTAAAAGTGTGTGCTAGATGCTAGATAGGGAGGGGAGAAATTTAAAATTTATAAATTTTAAGATATAGCTAAGAATTACAAAAAATAAATAAATAAAAAATGTTAAAGAAAGGAGGGGGGGGTTAAGGAATCGATTGTGCGTACTTCCGAAGCTGAAAAATTATAGGAAAAGAGACAGACATGAATTTAAAAATTAAAAAATGTGTTCCGTAGTGAGCAAACAAGCTGTAGGCACCTGGAAAGAAAACAGAGCACTGCAGATACTACTACTTAAGAGCTTAGAGATAAGATAAGATTTTCTGTATAATGATAAACACTCATTCATAAATTAGTAACAAATAAAATTACAGTGCAAAGAAAGTTAAAATTTAATACTTTCTTACATCCATGCGTTAAAATTAAATAAATAATAAAAAAAAACTTTTTAGCATTTAAAACCACGAAATGCACAAAAATGGTACATTTCATAACAGAACAATTGTTTTTTGAAGCAACATAATGTGAAATAAAAATAATTAATTTCATCGTCCCTACTCTCCTTAATAAACAGTAATCCACTGGCTACAATTTAAGGTTTTTAAATAATTATGAACTGATAAAAAAATTTATAAACTGAAATTTTGCATTTTTGAAAATTTTCTGCTAACTGTTAAAAATGGATGCTTTATTTTTAAATTTCAACTGTCTAAATAGCTTTTTTTTTTTTTTTTTTGTAAGTGAGGAAAAAATGTGCAGTTTTTAAAACTGAACTAACTGCAAGTGTCCTTATTCTCTTTGTACAAAAATAGCAATTTTCTATAGAATTCAATGTGCAAAATTTATTCTTTACCTAACTAGTAGTTTATAAATCAATGGCTTAATAAATATTTATAAATGCCAAATATTACAAAAAATGAAATCAAAATTAACTTACTCGGGTATCTCTTCATCTGCAAATGAAAAATCTAAAAGGCTATACCGGGGCCGCCACGAAGAGGAGATTACACTTTGCTCTCCAGGCCTGGCTGGGCACAGATATGATGATGTCACGCTAAGCGATGGTACTCAGTCACACATGCATTCCGCTTGCTTCATTTATAGTGTTTGTTGCTGTACTTTTTCCTTTTTTATTTTTTCTGACGCTACTCATTCTGAAAACGATTATATACAATTTATATAAGTCATGAGTATCTCACCAATATATTTTCTGTAATAAATAATTTTAGAAATAATTTTTCTTCAAACTTGTATTTTATTTTAATGACAACAATTCAGAAAATAATCTTCCAATTTGCTGTGAGTGTTTTGTGTTATCACAGGTTAAAATATTGATTTCTTTCTTTTTTATATTTTAGAAAATATTTTCCCCTATATATCATAAAGTGTATTTTAATATAATTCCCAACAGAGCTGAAGTGTGTTTATGACTTCGGTTTGTGTGTCTGGCCGTGTTCTAATTCCTGCAGGTTATTTTTGAACTGATATAATCTATTCAGGTTCACAATAACACGTTTCCTGTTAAAAGTAGTATGAAGAATAAAACTAATAGTCTTTGAACAGTCTCACAAAAGAAATCCAATACACTACTGTCTGAAATAAATATATTTCAGAAAAGTTTTATAGCCTTTATATCGCACAAAACACGGCAAAATTAACATGCATTATCCAGATGTACACAAGCATGTCTCCTTTTGCATGAGGTACAGTAAAATTGGTATCAATGTTTTTATTACAGGGCCTCACAAAATATTCAGGTACATTGTATTTTTGACTGATAATTTCTCAAAAGGCATTTTCAGCAGCAATTCTTGATTATTTATACTATTATAATTTTTTAATACATTATACGAGAAAAATTATATATATATATATATATTATATATATATATTTTTTTTAATACATATAGTATGCAGAGCAATATAAAAGCAACCTATTTTAAGATTCATCTAAAAAAGCAAATCTATAAATATTGTTTTTGTGAGATTTCTTTCTCTATAATTGCAATAAAAAGTAAAAAAAAAAAAAAAAAATGTTATTGTTACAAATGAAACAAACAAACAAAAAAAAAAAAAAACTAGTATGTTGTGGCCACCACAAGACTTTCTTCTATATTTTCCTATACAAATTCACGCAGTAACAATAAAAAAAAAAAAAAAAAAAAAAACGATTTTTTTTTCGTTAAAAGTAAAAAAAATCGATAACTTTGTTTTAAATTACCACATATTTATAGTTCAACCATTCGTTTTAAAGGTATTGACAAGACCTTTCGAAAGATACCCATCTTGAAAATTTACTCCCCTCGAGGGGGGACTTCCCCCCCTCCCCCAGGGGGTGTGCCGATTCTCCTACACATACAAAAATATTTTCCCTGTTGACTATCTCTATTATAAATAATTCTTGTAAATTTCATAATGATTACTAAAAAATAATTCTCTTTATGCACATTTATACAAAATTTTGTCCTATATCACCATGTTAAAAATTTAGAAAAAGCGGGATGGCAACGCAACCTGTAAGACATTTTTTACCAAAAGTTGATAGGCACTAATTTATGTCAAGGTGCAACTACATACCAATTTGTATGAAATTCTGTGCTGTAGGTCTTGAGATACAGTTGCCACAAAATTTTGTCACACACACACACAGACAGACAGACAGACATTTTCTAAAAATGGTCAAATCGTGTTCTACAGCTCTCAAAACGTGTAAATTCATCAAAAACCCGAGGTCAAAAATTTTTACGAATTCAATACTTTCTCTATATTACATATAGAAGAAAGTAAAAATGGATAACTTTATTATCGCAGTTCGATGGTTCAACCATTCGTTTTAAAGGTATTGACGAGTTCTTTTGAAAGATACCCATAATGAAAATTTATCCTCATCAGGGGGAGGGGCGACCCCCCCCCCCTCCCCAGGAGAGAAGCGATGCCCTATATATCAAAAGCAATTTTCACAATTGACATGATTATCTATCAGTATTATAAATAATTCATTTTTATTCAATAGTGATTATTAAAAAATAATTCTCTTTATGTACATTTATACGAAATTTTGTCTTATACTACCATATCA
The DNA here is from genome assembly GCA_963930645.1 of Salticus scenicus. Lineage (NCBI taxonomy): Eukaryota > Metazoa > Arthropoda > Arachnida > Araneae > Salticidae > Salticus > Salticus scenicus. The sequence goes on along the minus strand of OZ005649.1, from coordinate 398,753,917 downwards.
AAAATTTAGAAAAAGCGGGGATGGCGAATCCTACTGTTGGAAGATTTTCACCTAAAGTTGATAGGCACGAATTTATGTCAAGGTACAGTTAGTTACATATCAAACGTTATGAAACTCTGTGAAGTAGTTAAAGTTGACACACAATTTTGTCACACACCACACACAGCCATTCTCTAAACATGGTCAAATCGTCTTCTAGATTTCTCAAAACTTGTAAATCTACCGAAAACCCCGAGATCGAAAATTTTTAAGAATCCAATACTTTCTTTTATTGAATATTAGAAAAAAGTAAAAAGGTGGTGCACAACTAGAGGTTATAACAAAACTACATGGAAATTTACAACGTATATACAGACGCCACGAAGACAAATCGTTTAAAATTATAGATATCTTGATAGTGGAAGCTCAATTCAACACCAGATTTGGTGATGCACAACTAGATGTCATGAGAGTTACAAATATAAACATTTAGGGCCATTAGTTTTTGAGCTATGCGAGATACAAAATCCTTTTTATACTTCGTATAAGAAAGTACTGTGATTGTCTTTGATAGTCTGAAAGAGTGTGGAATACTTCCTTATATTTTGTATAAGAAAGTGAAAGTCCATTATCTATATAAAAGAATTTTCTTTTTCATTACATCCAAAGCTTTAATTGGATCAAAAGACTGGTTTAAGTTTATAACTGCAATTTTAAAATTTCCTTCGTACATTAGTAATATGTAATAATATGGAAGAAAATAAAACATGAAGAAAAACTGAAACAATTAGTAAAATTAATGATTTTTTTTTCTTTCAAAACAACTGGAATAAAAATGCACATGCAATGATTTATTTTTTCGAAACAATTGTCTTTAAAGATACATATACGCTTCTTTTATTCTTGACTAGCCGTCTATGTAGATTTATTATTTGCTTCGTCTTTTAGTAAAAATAAAGTTAAAAATCACAAGTGGAACCTAACTTGAACAGGCTAATCACTAGCTTGTTCGCGACACGTGAAAAATCTATCTGCTTAGAATAAAAGAGGTCTGCTTATGCATTCTTCTATACTCTAACTTAAAAAAATTAAGTTCTCTGAATGTTTTTCAGATAATCAGAATCATATATTATGGTAAATGGTATTGTATTATACACACTATTTTTACATAGGCACATTACAAAATTAAAGTTTTCTATAAAAAGCTTTAAAGTCTGTTTGAAACATATAGATCATAAATAGAACTGCATTTGATATTTTATAAAACATTAGTAATTACGCACTATATATTCATTAAGTTTTTTTTTTTTTTTTTTTTAACTTTCTTCTATATTCAATATAAGAAAGAATTAGATTCGTAAAAATTTCAGCTTCCAGTTTTTGATTTATTTACACGGTTTGAGAGTTCCAGAACATGCGCGTTTTCAAAAAATGTCTGTTTGTCTGTGGGTGGGACAAAAATTTTGGGGCAGTTTTATAATTCAATAACTAATGTACAGAATTGCCTATAAATTTATGTATAGTTACATATTAACGTAAATTAGTACTTGTTAACTTTTGTAGAAAATTGCTGCTAAAAACGAGTACCTCTACTATACTGCAATTTCACCAATTTAAGTGATGGCTATATCTCATCTTCTGTTACATATAAAAAAAAAAAAAAACCTTAATATGGGAGAGAACCATTATGAAAAATTACGTTGATTCAATCTGGGTGCATATTGACTTACAGGTGGCGCTGCTATGCTGCAATTTACACTGTGAATAAGTCTAAATATCAACATCTAATACATAAATACACTAAACTTGATATGTGAGATAATCATTATGAAAACGAACGATTACTTAATTTGGATGTATAATGCCCAAAATGTGGTGTTGTTATTATTCAAATTCTGTGATTTTCAACATGGCTACATCTCAGTATCTGTTGGTTAAAATTGCGCCAAATTCCATATTTGAAATCTTTTTTGTAAGAAGATATAATTAAATTTTTGTTTATGTTAAACAGTATGTGGCGCTGTTATATTGAATTATATAGAAGAATGTTTTGTGATAGAAACAACATAGTACTAATTTCTAACAAAATATTAATTTTAAAGTAAAATATTAAGTGCATAAAAAAATAATTTTATAAATACAATATACTTCAAAGTTCAATAAACAAACTAATATCCATGCAAATTCTTTTTCTTAAAGTTATGATATAATTATTTTTTTATAATAAATTTTACTAGGTAAATAATTTCAAAATAAACGTACAATTGTAATTATTAATGACATGATTAGTAGAAATAAGTACTAAAATTCTAATAATTATATACCATTAAATAACTGAATATTTATTTTAGAATTTTCTATAAAAGAGGACTATTTTGAAGACAATTATTTTTAAATGCTGATTAAAAGGAAAGTTATTAAAAAACATGGGTCAATTGAAGCAAAAATTCTGAGATTTTAACTGACTTTTGACAAAATTCAAATCGATAAATTGGGCCCTTTTCTCAAATTTCAAATTCATAAAATTTGCTATTTCACAATATTTTGTTCTATAAAGACATAAAGATAAGCCATTTATTAAAAATATGTCCATATTTTCAGTATTATTTCAGCTGACTTGATATTGTATACTGGACATTAAATATGATATACAGTGACTTTAAAATGGAAGATCTACACTTTACATGATAAATTTTTGTTTTCACAAAAAAAGTAAAATATTTCATAAAAAATATTCTGTTTTTACAAAAATGTACCCAGAATAGTGTCAAAGAATAAGATAAAATTAATGTATAAAGTAAAAACAAAATAAAAACAGCAGGATGTGCATTATCATAATTTTGCAAAATTTAATCTAGAAAAATAATTTTTATATTAGATTATTTGTAGAAAAAAAAAAAAAGAATATCCTCTTCGGATAAAAAAACATTACATTTAGTAAAAATTGTATTCACAATATAGGTAATTTTAAAGAATAAACGTGATATACACTTATCATTTCACATTTAAGACTATAATATTCTTTCAAGATCAAAATTATTACATTGCCGATTACTGTGTTATTCAGACTGATTAATCAACATGTCAATGAACAGGCACAGACAAATATAATCTGTGTGAACAGGCTTAAGAAATTTTAGTTTGTTCTTTAAATTTAAAATTAGTATTCAATTCAAAACACTATTTTAATCTTTCAATGAACATATACGAAGAAAACAGGCATTTTAACTTACCTTGTATAATAGTTTCATTTTCAAAAATAGTTCCACCTTTAAACACTTCCGATCTTCCGTTCTCATTTGGTTTTAGTTTCTGTTGTTTCGCGCTCATCGCTTGCGGTCACGTGATTAACGGCGGACGACGATGGCCCGAGATGAGTCACATACCAGCGACAAAATAAATAAACACAATTTTGAACCAAGACATCTGTAAGTAATTAGCAAACGAACTGATTATTTACTTTCTGTGACTCATGCTGTCATTAATTTGTAAGTGCAGTAATTTATTATCTGAATGGCTTCTGATATAAATTTATAACCTCATATTCTAAACATTTTTTAATCTGTCTTTAAAAAAACTGCGTAGGTTTTAAAACCATCACTCCTGATTTTAATCTTAAAAATTTGAAACTTATAGAATTATACACACATACACACACATTTAAAAAAGAAATTAAATAATCAAATTTTTAATGCTATTAGAAATTTTCATGAAGAAAACTTTTTTTTATTTTTTACTATTTTGTCAGTCAAAATATGAACTTTAAAAATGTCTTTTATCAAGTAAGCATATTATATGGTAATTATAATACAATTTAACATATAGAGTAACTTTAAATTTTTTGAAATAACTTCTGATCCCATAGAGATCCCACTCGAAAAGTTTCAGGTTATACAGCTTTTAGTATAACCAAAAACATATTTATTTTTGAAATTTTTTAAAAAGCACTCTGTTCAAAATTTTTAAAATTTTCACTCAACATAATGATGTTGCATATCAAATTAAACCTTATGAAATACTCTTTAATGTTAAAATACATTTTTGCCAAATAAATTACATACAATTTCAAATTACGATTATACAAAACCTAAAAAAAAGAAAAATGGGGCAGAGGGTCCCTACGCTGCAAAAAAAAAAAAAAAAAAAAAAAAAAAACAGTACACGGAAGGAAGTATAGTAATCACGATTTGCGAAATGGATTTTGTATTTCATATTGCTCGAAAACGAATGATCGCTGAATGTTGCCAATTTATACATGTGACTGTCATGATGTCTAATTGTACACCTGCAAGTGTCATCTTAACACGAGCTCTCGTTTTAGAGATATAAGTGACTTCACACGATTTTTCGTGACGTTTGTATGTATGTGCGTGTGTGTGCATGTCGCATAACTCAAAAACGGTTGGACGTAGAAAGTTGCGAATCGGTATATAGGTTTGTTATAACATCTAGTTGTGCATCTCCCTTTTTAGATATTGTATGATTTTCCATTTTGAAGATATTTAGGAAAATTAAATTCATAATGACCAAAAATACATAGGACATGGCCATATCAAAAGACGGTAACTCAAAAACGGTTTGGACAAATCTTGCAATCGATTTTTAACTGACTTCCCTACTAGCTAGACATTTGAAACTTTCAGAAAAGCTCAGAACACGTTGACAATGCATTTTAAAAATATTTTTAGCCAACTGTTTCGGATACCATCTGCCTGCAGCAGCGTTTATATGGTTCAACAGAAAATTTATTTAAGTAACTTTCCGACTAGTTAGACATTTGAAACTTTCAGAATAGTTCAGAACACGGTGAAAATGCATTTTTTAAATACTTTTAGCCAACTGTTTCGGATCCCTGCTGCCTTCTGCACGTTACCAGTACAATTCTTGCAATCGATTTTTAACTGATTTCCCGAATAGCTAAACATTTTAAACTTTTAGAAAAGCTCAGAACACGTTGACAATGCATTTTTTAAAATTATTTTTAGCCAAATGTTTCGGATACCTGCTGCCTTCAGCCGCGTTTATATGATTCAACAGAAAATTCCTTTAACTAACTTCCCGACTAGCTACACATTTGAAACTTTCAGAATAGTTCAGACCACGATGAAAATGCATTTTTAAATACTTTTAGCCAACTGCTTCGGGTCCCTACAGCCTTCGACAGCGTTATCAGTACAAATCTTGCAATCGATTTTTAACTAACTTCTCGGCTAGCTAGACATTTGAAACTTCCAAAAAAGTTCACAGAAGACGGTGACAATGCATTTTTAAAATATTTTTAATGAATTGTTTCGGGTCACAGCTGCCTTCGGCAGCGTTTATATGGTTCAACAGAAAATGTATTTAACTTTTTTCCCGACTAGCTAGACATTTGAAACTTTCAGAATAGTTCAGAACACGATGAAAATGCACTTTTTTAATACTTTTAGCCAACTGTCTCGGGTTCCTGCTGCCTTCGGCAGCGTTACCAGTACAAATCTTGCAATCGATTTTTAACTAACTTCCGACTAGCTAGACATTTGAAACTTTCAGAAAAGCTCAGAACACGGTGATAATGCATTTTTTAAATATTTTTAGCCAATTTTCTCGGGTCCAATGCCAATGCTTTTTAACATTATGTATATATTTCTAAAGGTGTATAAGGAAGTCATGTGGTACCCACATCGGATTTTTTTAACAGGTTTTTTACGCTTGGCAACACGTTTCTGAAAAAAAAAAAAAAAAAAAAAAAAAGATATGGTTTCTTTTTAAAAACTAGTATGTTGTGGCCACCACAAGACTTTCTTCTATATTTTTCTATACAAATTCACTAAGAGCAAATAATATATTAAAACTATTATTTATTAATATTATCTAACATAATGAATGCAAATGATTTTTATCTTAGAGGAAACTAATACTAAATATCCAAACAAAGACAATTTTATTGTCTGTAAATAACATCATAATAAAAGCTTTTTTATAACGGTTATCTCATATATCAAGTTTCGTATTGTTATATGCAATAGAAATTGAGATATAGCCTTCATGTTTTCGAGGACATTTTCAGTATTGCAGCACCACCTATTGGACGATAAGCATTCAGATTGTATCAGCGTCTCGATGTCTCGTAATGGCATTCTCGAATATCAAGCTTTGTTTGATGATGCGCAATAGAATCTGAGATATAGCCTTCCCTTAAATTGTGGAAATCACTGTGTATCAGCGCCATCTGTTGATTGGTTGATACGAAAAGTTTATAGGCGCTGATTTAGGTCAAGGTGCATCTACATGTAATTTATATGCAATTCTGTGCTGTAGCTCGTTAGCTACAACTTTCCCTTAAATCGCGGAAATCACTGCATATCAGTGCCACCTGTTGGCCAATAAGAATTCAAATTGAATCAGTATAAGGTCTGAAAATGACCTTCTTACATATCAAGTTTTGTTTGATTGCAAGCAACAGAACCTGAGATATAGCCAGGCCCACGAGCGGCCGAGCGGTTCTGCGCTCAAAGCTGGTAGATGGGAGGTGCCGGGTTCGATCCCAGGTCGCGCTCATCGACCTAGCCGTTCGGAGTTTTCCGTGGTTTCCTCCGAAACTCGCGTAAATACGGGCTAGGACCCCTTAGAAAGACCGCCACGGAGGGCATTCCCCCCTAGGCCTAGGACACATCAGGAGTCAATCGGCCTTAAATCCTACAACCAGCCAACCAACCTGAGATAGAGCCTTCAATTTAAATTGTGGAAATCGCTGTACAGCAGCGCCACCTGTTGAGCAGTTGACACCAAAGATTGGTAGGCAGTAATATAGGTCAAGGTGCATCTACATATAAAATTATATGCATTCTGTACAGTAGTTTCTGAGATATAGTTTTCCCTTAAATTACAGATATTTCTGTATAGCAACGCCACCTTTTGGACCGTAAGCATACAAATTGCACTAGCATAATGCCTTATAATGGCCTTCTTACATATAAAGTTTTGTTAGATTATACGCAATAGAACCTGAGATATAGCATCCCCTTTAAATTGCGAAAATCGCTGTATAGCAGCGCCTCCTGGTAAGCAGTTGACACCAAAGATTGGTAGGCAGTAATTTAGGTGATGGTGCATCTACATATAAAATTACATGCATTTCTGTGCAGTAGTTTCTGAGATATAGCCTTCCCATAAATTACAGATATTGCTGTATAGCATCGCCACCTGTTGGCCAATAAGCATACAAATTGCACTAGTATAATGCCTTATAATGGCCTTCTTATGCATATAAAGTTTTCTTAGATTATACGCAATAGAACCTGAGATATATCCTCCCCTTATATAGCGGAAATTGTGTTATAGCAGCGCCACCTATAGCATGCACTAATTTAGGTCAAGGTGCATCTACATGTAAATTGATATGTAATTCTGAGCAGTAGTTCCGGAGATACAGTTGCCACAAAATTTTTGTCACACGCACGCAGACAGACATTTCCTACAAATGGTCAAATCGTGTTCTAGACCTCTCAAAGCTTCTAAATCCGTCGAAAACCAGAAGTCGAAAATTTTTACGAATCCAATACTTTCTTTTATTGAATATAGAAGAAAGTAAAAATGGAGTTAGTGTCACGTGGGTCCCTCAGGTTACCAAGGGGCCCATTTGTGATACCTCAGATTATTTGAATCCAGGAAACATTTGAAATCTATGTGTTCAGCGAATTTACTTTCCTTTCAAGAAATTTTGGTGTACCCAGACTTATCAAATACCCTATATATATATATGTATGTAAGTGTGTGCATGTCTGTATTATTCTGACATAAACCGAACACACAAAATGTGACTTCTGGTTTACTGACAACAAAAGAAAATTGGCGGATTCCTTTTAACTCTGTGGACACACCCCCTTGTGATTCCACGGCTCCATACTACGGTTACAGTTTAGAAATTTTTGCACCCGCAAAACAGAAAAAAAAACTGTTTTTTCTTTAAAACTGATTTTTTCTGTAAACAATACAGTTTGTTCTGTAAAAATAACAGAATTTTTGTTTTCAGCATGCTCAAAAACAGAAAAGGGGAAAAAAAACAGAAAAAAGAAAAAAAACAAACAGAAAAAGGGATAAAAAACAGGAAAAATCTGTTTTTTCTTTAAAACAGCTCTTTTCTGTAACAAATACAGATATATTCTGTAAAACCCACAGATTTTTTTTACAGTGTGTACCGCACTGTAAAAAATGAACATGCCAGATTATATCACAATGTGCGGGTAAAAAAATCGCCAACACCATGTGCGTTAAATTTCAAGTCTGATGTAAATAAATGCGTGCTTGAATTTTCAAAGAGGCTGTTTTAATTTTACAACACGCTGTGTTGTGTTTATTTTTTTCATTCAAAAAAAAAAAAAAAAAAGGGGGGGGGGGTTGGTGTACTATAATTGTTTTCTTTTTTAATTCATTTTTCTTTGTTTATTTATCTTAATCTGTATGTGTTTTAATCTTTATTTAAGTTATTTTGTTTTAATTTTTTATTTATTTCATCTTTAATATTCTGTCAATATAAGTTTGGAATGGTTATGATTTTTTAACATGAAATATAATACCTTTAAATTTTTCAATAAATTCTATTTTATGAATGAATATTAGAATTATAATACAGTAACAACTTCGTTTCAAAATAAAAGTATTTAACTATTTAAATAATAATAAAGTGTTTTATTAACAACTTATATAGCTATTACAATTCAAATAATAATAATAATTCAGAAATTTTTAATTCTCTAAAGAGATATTTCAAAAAAAATAGTCAAATCAGAAGTATTATATTTAATAAGTACATCAAATAATTAAAACTTATAATTAATATCTTTTAGAACGCATGAAAATTAAAATGACCGTTTTCCAATGCTTTATTAAACTACATTTTGTAGCATACATATATCTATACAATTTTAGCAAATATATTAATTTTACAAAATAAACAAGAAATAAAAACTTTATCAATACATTCTACGTAACAAACTACAACGAAATTATCTGAAAAAGCGAACAAAATTTAAAAAATAAAAAATAAAATCATAATACATGCAATTTATAAAGGAAACTTGAAAGATACAAAACTAAACTAAAAAGTAATGAAATACTAAAAAACGTACAAAAATTTCATATTAAATATTTATTAAATAATGTTGTATTTTAAATGCCATAATATTTTTCAAAATTAAAAACTAATACATCATTTTTCATCATCAATAGGTAATAGTAATTTAAATCATTTTTAAAATAAATTAGTCTGAAAATGTTGGAGTTTAATAGTTTTATTTCGGGAGGAAATAATTATTGTGTTGGAAATTTTAATGCTCATAATTTAAAATACAGTTTCATGAGACACAGCTTTTAAATAAGATTAAATTTTATTAATAAAACGCAGACACTTATCAAACTTATATTGACAGAATTCAAAAAGAGAGAAATAAAATCAAAATCAAAACAATTATAACTTACTTGTTACTTAAAATTTTGTGTTGGTCATAATATGAATCCTAATCGTGGCTTCGTTCCTCCATTTTTTGCGTTTTCCGTTTATGATAGCGAAAGGCGTGGCGTAACATAACAAACATTTAAAAGTTTTAGTTCATGTTTGAAGGTCATTGGCGTATCTGTGTCACATGACTCTTTGACGCCATAGTGAATGTAAAAAAACAGCACGTTTTGCTTGAAAATTTTTTACAGCACGAATGCGTGATTTTATCACATCACAAGGGATATTCGTTGTAATTTTACAACATTTTTTTACAGTGCGCAATAACGGCCGCAAAAATCCTCCGACTAACTTACAAATTGGTACACTTCAGGCTCTGTATAGCTGTATAAATTTTTATGTCTATATCTTTTATGGACTGTGTACAGGGACACGCCAAAGTTTTTTTTTTTTTTTTTTTTTTTTTTTTGGTCATTACAGCCTATGGGGGTGAATTTCATTTAAACGCATTTTAACATCATTACTTTGCAATCAACAAACTGAAATTAGCGTACATTACCGGGATACTTAAGCTGATGTTTTCTGCAGAAAATATGTGCTCTTAGGCTTCCTAATTAATATGCAGGACTTTACAAAAGTGTCCCGACAATATCACGTAATCATCCAAATCATGTCAAATTTCGAACAATTATTCATGAGAAACGTTAATAAGTTGAATAGTTTTTATTGATGTATACAATGTTTATGGTTCGTTTACAGAGTCACACAAAAGATTTTCTTGACATTTCACTGTTGTGGGTTGATTTTCCATTCAGCAATGCTTGCTGCATTTCAATTACCCATAATCAGTGGGTGCTTGTAAAAAGAAAACTAGTGCTTATTTCCACTTTTTATTAGCATTTTTGTTTTTAATAGCATGAAATCCATTCAAAATTTGCTACTTTTTACGCTTTTAGACTGATTGTTCAAGTAGTGAAGTTAACATTATTGTCAACATTTGTCTACCGTAAACTATTAAACTACTGAACTATTAATTCATATTATTTTAAATAAAAGTTTAATTTATTTGTTAAAGTTTAATTTCAGTTTAATTATTTATATTTAAACAATTATATTTCTTTCTATCTTAAATATTATATATGTAGTTCTTGCGGATTTCAGTGGAATTTCATCCGTTTTATTACATTCTACTACTTTGTTACCACATTCAAAATATGACAGTTTATGCTTCCAATGCATAAATAAACGTGACAATTCACGATAGAGGCAGAATTACATTAGAAAAAAAAAATTATAAAGGTTTATTTGAATTTTATTATTCACGTGTAAATAATTATATTTTTTTCATAATAATAATAATAATAATGAAACAGCTCACAGGTTTTGCAGCATAAATAAATTCCAAGTTAAATGTAAAATTATTTCAGCAAAGAATGAGATGAATTCACTCTGAAAGAAGAAATGTGCGTAGTGTGCCTAAAGAAGTTTCCACTTACAAAATTTTCAGTCAATCCAGTGTTGCCAGATTGGGGATTTTGTCCCCATTTTGGGGACTTTTTGAGCTTCAGGGAACATTTTTGGGGACCGAATGTTTGTGCGGAACTTCGAGGGGATTTTTGAGATTTTTGGGGAGAAATCTGGGGAATTTTTCAACTATTTTGTCTTAAATTTGTCTACCTGTTAAACTCACAATCTCTACACGTTAGAGGCTTTTAATAGTTTTCTTTAGCATGCAGGGTTTTTTTGAAGGTATCTCTTCTTCCGAGGACATCCTCAGAATATACTGAGGATGAAAGTAAATCCTACGTACATCGTCAATACTAACGTACTTTATGCAGGTTTAAAATTTTTCTATAACTAGTGCGTAATTTTTTTTTTTTTTCTTTTTTTAAATATATGGGGATTTTTTTCAAAAATGAGCTTTATTTGGGGAAAATTTTAGGCTTAAATTTGCTAAATATTAAAAAAAAATATATATACTTTTTTAGCAAAAATTGAGTTGGGGATTTTCTTGAGAAAAAAAAAAAAAAAAAAAAAAAAAAAAACCTGATTTGGGGAAATTTGAAAACCTGTTTGAAGAAATTGACTGTCGACCCTCTGGCAACACTGAGTCAACCCGACCCGATATGGAGACCTTAACCCATCTTTTCCGAATTCGCATCGCAGATCACATGAGATTTTTATGCTTATGAAACCTTCCCGTGAAATGGTGGAGTCCCCCTTCAAGAGGATCATCAAAGGATACCCCCGAGCTCCTTTTTATCTGCTCCCTTCTTCTAAATCCAGTCTTCGTATTATAGCCTACTCTGGATGAAAACCAACGTCAGCAGTTAATTCTTTTCTGTTTTGCGTATCGCGTCTTTATGTTTTCGCTGTCATTGTTTTAAGGTAAATGAATTGTGATTTATCTCTTATAACGTGTCTTGGGTGTTCTTCCCCTTTTTCTTATTAAACCGTTTTCGTAAAAGATAATCGGAGACTCCTAAGGCGATATAGGTGGTCGAAGCATTTCAAAATTAAACCACTCTAAGGCCAATTCTTGCTTACTGAGACTACTTGCTGCTTATTAAATATGCTGACAACAACATTTTCCAAGACAGTTAACTATTTTTTTTTTTTACTTCTTCGTACTAAGTTTACGTTTCCTTCGAAATTTTTTCTGAAGCCAAAGAGACTATTATTACCCGATTACTTATATTACCCGATTACCGTAGGTAATGGAAGTATTGTATTCGGGCCAAAAATTCGATATCGGGATTTCACCTGATTTACATGTTTTAAGGTTTCCCGAGTCCAAAAAAAAAAAAAAAAAAAAGCGGTTTTTGGCGATTGGTCAGTGTGTGTGTGTATGTATGTGGGAAATCTTTTGGCTATTATATTTCGGAAACTAATAAAGATAGAACTGCGAAACTTTAGAATTGAAACAGATCTGGTGTACAGATGAATTTTCCAAATTTTGGTGAAAATTGGAAAACCGGAAGCCCAGAACATACAAGAATTGTTTCATGGCGACATAACTGAGAACGATTTTTCATCAGCCTAGGAAAAAAAAAAAAAAAATGTCGCGAATGCGTCACTGCTTCCATTCTTCAATCGTGTCAACTCCTCCCTCATCCCTGGCTGAAGAATCGGTCTCATTTCTTTTTCGATCTGTAAAAGTAATTAAGTGTTTTTAAATTTTTGGTGCAGCAGTTTGGCCTTCAAAGGACCTTACCAAATGCAAAATTTGAATCCTGGCTCAGACATAAGTGTTTGTATCAATTCAGAATCAACTTTTGGATGTAAGTTCCGATCTCACGAGCCTTATTGTGCAGAAAATGACCGAAGAGGGACAAACCAAGTCAAACCTATTTAAACAGTTTTATAAACTCTGTGTGGCACAAGATTTTTATGTCTTGATTACTACCACTTAACAACAGTAGATTTGGCATCCCTCCCGACAAAGCGTCATTTAATCTGTAAATGGACTTGGATCGTGCAAGCGTTTATCTTTTCGAATGTAACACATTGCATCGTTTACGTTAATGTTTGCCATTTTTAGCCAAGCGCCATTAGACTCTCTCCATTTCAGACTCTCCTTCTAATCTTTAAAACAAATGTTTGCAGACACGGGGGGGATTATCGTTTAAAACTCGTGAATGCAAATTCAGAAACCGGCCGTTACTCAATTGTTAAAAGCGGATTATCCCTTTTGTGATGTCATTAAAATTGGCGATGATCTACGGCTGCTTGATATTATTAACTTTTTTTTCCCTTTGTTTGTATGCCTTGTATGAGCTGGTATTATCTGTAATGAACAAGCGTTTTGTGATAGTCTTCCCTATAAATGAATTATAAATCTACTTAGAATAAAGAAAGAGCTGAATCTGGTTAACTCGTTTCTGTGTCATTCATTATAAATTGCGTTGATTAAATATTGCTTTCGATTCCAATTCAGATGATACGATAATTAAAATAATGTACATACCTTCTATGTCGCGCTATAATATTTATTATAATACTAGCAGGTTTCGCCCGCTTCGGTAGGTGCTATATTAAAATAGATTTTCAAAAAAATTTAATCATTATTTTTTTATCACTTTATAAATAAAAACTAAAAAAACTGCATTGAAATCGCTCTAAACTTCACTTTGGCTACCTAAAGCCTATGGCTGAGCTTTTCCCATTCGCGCTGCATCTGGTCCAGTTTCTTGCTACCTGCAGAAACGTCTTTCCCGGGCACTTCAATTTGGGTATTTACCGACAACAGGTGAAGAGGCTACTATTCAAAAAGTACGATTTTAAAGATAGCTGTATCTCAGCATCTGTTAAATATTTTAGTTTTTGCACCATGTATTTTATATCACTTGCTCTTTACACTAGATCTATATATTAATTTGAACAGCGTTTTGTCGGTCTCCACTGAATTGAGAGAACGGCTAAGCGTAAAAATTTGTTTGAGGTGTCTAAAAAAAGGTCTTCGTCTGTAGATGTGTCATCAGAAGAGAAAAATAAAAAAAAGTCGAACGGTTCCCCCTCTGGGGGAGCAGGTGTTAAAAACACGTTTGCGAGATAAACTCAGCTCCAAATTACTTCACGGTGAAGAAATTGTACATGGGGGGACTAGACTCGAATACTAAATTCAATATTTGCGATTTTGGAATTTTCAATTGTAAAGGGGGAAAAAAGGGGGAATGTAGATTTGGAGGGGGGGGGGAGGGGGAAATTAGTTTGTGAGAGAAATCCGTTCTAGACCCACACATGCAGCACCTCATTTTAAAGGTCTTGAAATTTCATGTTGATTGGGGATGTTTGTATACAATATAAGGCGACCTCTGGTGGTGAAAAATGGAACTAGGTGATTTTGCAGTAGACCCTATCATGTTACACCCTATTTAAAGGACTTGGTATTTCCTGACCGTTGGTGCTGTTCGTATAGAACACGCTGTGCCCCTGGCGGTGGAAATTGCAACGAAAGGATTTTGCAATTGACACCACCATGTGACACTTTATTTGAAAGGTCTTGGAAATTCAAGGCGATTATGGTGATGTTCGTATACAACATACTGCGCCCCCTGGTGGAGGAAAGTGGATTTTGCAGCGCGTGCGTAGCATGTCCGCTATACTGTGCCGAAACCACAGGCAGCGGTTACACGAGTCAGAGGTTCGTTCGGTTCAAGGTTAATTTTTGAAAATATTTTCATGTTATTAGCGGCCTGCATATACGCTGCCGCAGGCACCGAGTTACGAGCCCGAGTTCCGTTCTGTTTGAAATAATTTTTTTTTTATTACAGATGATTATTTTTTTTGTGATGCTTTCATTTAAAAATAGAAATTTAAACAAAATAGAGTTAAAGATCTAAAACCATACAGATTTAAGGTTCATTTAAGGTTATTATCATGGGCCCGGGCATTGCCGGGCGAGTTCGTTCGGTTCCAGTTTAAGTTTTTGGTATTTTTTTATGTTATTAGCGGCCCGCGTATGCGCTGCCGCAGGCACCGGGGTCACAAGGCAGAGTTTCGTTCGGTTCGAGGTAATTGTTTTGTTACAGCTGATTATTTTTTTCGTGATGTTTTCATTTAAAAACAGAAAATCAAACAAAATCGAGTTAAAGGTATAAAATCATACAGATTTAAGGTTCATTTAAGGTATCATGGGGTCGGGCAACACCGCGCGGCTCATTCGGTTCCAGGTTAATTTTTGGGAATATTTTTATGTTATTAGCGGCCGGCGTATGCGTTGCCGAAGGCACCGGAGTCACAAGGCAGAGTTTCGTTCAGTTCGAGGTAATTATTTTTCTTACAGCTGATTATTTTTTCGCGATGCTTTTATTTAATAATATTATAGTTTTAAAAAATTAAAGAACACGCTTTTATAGAAATGTGAACTAAAAAGCACAAAATATCTATCTTAGTATTAAAATGCAGGGTAAGAGAAAATCGTGTGAGTGACACACCATAATATTTACATACATTTAAATCTTTAATTAAAATAATTTAGAATGAAACAAAAACCATTTTTAAAAAATCTTCCCTGACTGGGCTCGAACGCTAGACCTTTAGGTTCGTAGCGCATCATAGGCTCGGACAACTCCGGGCGGGTCAGCTAACATGAAGTCTTAGTATTAAACGAAATAGAAAATAAAAGATAGCAACTGTTTATTTGGAGTCAGTTTGACGTCACATTGACAGTACTTTGTAGAAAGTGATGTCATATATAGTATTTATATATATAAGCCTTTTTCCGAATTTCTTTTATTTAAGTGAAATGTCGTAAATTATATTAGATGTTTTATCATGAAATACATTTATATAATGATGCGACGATTTTTGAAACATTACGGCCAATAAAGTGACTGTCAAATTCGACGGGTTCCAGCTGGTTACCCTTTAATTCCAACCAATATAATAAATAAATAAGAAATTGAATTAAATTTACATTTTAATAAGTTTAATCCTTTGTACTACATTATCATTTTTTCCCGATAAATACAATAATAATAATAATAAAAGAGATTTTTTTCTTTTAAAGGAATTAAATAAAAAATAAAAAGTTGTTATATTATAAAAATTATATAATATAAAAAATTAAAAAAGAAAGCTTTCGTCTTCAAATGAATGAATTAAATAAATAAAATATCTGGAGTGACTCCACTCGATTTTCCGAACATTGAGTCATTAACAGTTTTGTAGATAAAGTAAAGAAAGAGAAGTTGTTAAGCAAACAAAAGAGAGAAAACCATAATACAGTGTTTGAGTTTGAGTATTTTTCTCCCTATATTACACGATGTTTTATTTGACGCTACTGAACTTTGAGCCCATAGATCATAATGATAAAGAATGTTTCGTTGTGTTCCTGTAAAAACCTATAAATGCTAGATTCACCAAAATGCTTATAGTTAGTGCAACTGTGATTTATAATATTCATATAAATTTTCAGCTCAATTGAATAAGGCGTTTAGATGCTATCGCACTTTTAAAAATTGGGTCCCGTAGGTCATAATGATAAAGAATTTTTCTTTGTGTGCCTGTAAAAAAACTGGCAGTGCTAAATTCACCAAAATCTATACAGTTTGTGAAACTATGACCTATAACGTGTGTAAAAAATTTTTTTGCCTAGATTAATAAAGCGTTTAGACGCTATCGCACTTTTAAAAATTTGGCCCCATAGGCCCTAATGATAAAGAATTTTTCCTGGTGTCCCTGTAAAAAAAACTATAAGTGCTAGATTCACCAAAATCAATAGGGTTCGTACTAGGGTGACTTACAATATACGTACCAACTTTCAGCTTATTCCAACAAAGCGTTTAGACGCTAGCGTGTTCACTCACAGACATACACATACATACATCATCGTAAAAATAGTGAAAACGAACTCAAGGGACCTCGAAACGTATAGAAACATCAAAATCACAAATTCGGATTTTTGACATGATAACAATACTTTCCTCACTATAGTGTTCGTAAAGTAAAAATAAGTAGTGTCATAGTGGTTGCTAAGATATCCAGATGATTAAAAAGAAAGAACAAATTTTAGGAAATCAAAGCTACTATGAAGTTTTAAACTGTAACCGTAAAGTTTAAAATTTTGAATACCTGTACAGAACAAAATGTATGTTTGATATACACACTCATATTTTTCTATATATGATGTTATTTTCTGTTTTCAGAATTTTTTAACATAAATAACTTTTCTAAAGTTTGCAGTTTTTAATTTTTTCCCAATTTTTTTGGTAGATTTACATAGGACTCTCCTTAAATCTTCCAACATTAATAATATCATTTAGAATATTCGCTTTCAGCTCCTGTTTTTGATTTCATTAATCTGCTCTGACTTCCCTCCTTTTTTTTTCGACGTGAAAATTCCCGTTTTTCTTTATTCTCTATTTCTAACAGCTGTTTTCATTTGAAAACGACTGCGTCAGAGGTCAATTGAATAAACTCCCCACCCGACGGATATAGATCAGTGGGGTATAAATTAAAAATAATTGTTCCACTTATCGAAGTCTTCTCTCTCTCCATCTACTGCCACACAGTGAGATTTATAGGAACAAAGCAGCTTTCTGGAGCACCAGCCAATTATTTTCCCCTCTTTTAGCAAATTAAAAGTTCTGTCTTTTTATCAATATCTGTATCAAAATATTTCGGAGCGTATTTTTACAAATGATTTTAGAAAAGACTTGTTTAAGCACCATTAAAGCTGTGAAGTGCAGTAGATTTAAGTTTTTATTATGAATTTAAACAATTAAAATTCGGTCCTGAACATAATTTAAATTAGAACGAGAGGCATGTTTTTAAAGTGTGTGTAACGAATGTATTAATGTACAGTCAGCAAAAAAAAAAAAAAAAAAAAAAAAAATCTACTATTTTTTTTCCCCCAATGGCGCGACACTTTTTTGCGACTTAGCATAGGTCGGGGGGTCGCCGAAATTGATGACCATTTGTGAAGGAGCACCCAGTGGGCGGTCATCGCTACCCCTAACAGGGACAACACATTCATACCTTCTCTGGAATTCGAACCCAGGCCCAACTGTGTAAGAGTGAGGGACGCTAACCACTACAGCGTTTTTGCCGCAAATCGTCGCGTCGTATAAACTTGCAGCTGGTATAATCGAATAGTAGTAACGTGTAGTTTATTGTGATGTACTTAACCCTACAAGTCACCCAGTTCCATATGTGGAACACCGACTTTAATCGTTCCTATAGCTATAAAACTATTAGTAGCGACATCTCTTGACATCTTGATAGAAGCTACTGACATTTAGCCATGTAGTAATACGAATCTTTACCTAAAGAGGTCGTTCGTGTTTTTGTTAGAGTGCACTCAGTGTGAAATTTGAATGAAAGTGATATGTTAGTCGTTTGTCTGAATTCAAAAATAAAAAAAGAATAGTTATTGAACAGTTTTGACTCGAAAAAAAAAAAAAAAAAAAAAAAACCGTGTGTTATAAGGAAGTATATATTTTGCAGAGGTAAGTTGTTTTTTTATATTACAATAGTAAACGTATTAGTAAATCATATTTTTATGTATGTTCCATATACGGTACGTTGAGTTAAAAAGTTGATTTTTCCGTAAAATATGGTTTTATTTTTATTTTTATAAGTTTTTCCCTATCTTCTGATCACTAATTACAACCTATATATTTTTGTTGCGCACTAAAAAAAAAAATTGAGCCTTGTAGGGTTAAGAGTTTTCTTAAGGGTCCGCCTATATATTAAAACATTTTTTCAAATGGCAACACTCATTTTTGACATTTTTTTAGTACAACAGGACTATTTCTTTCAATCAGCAATCTTGCATTGTCGCCATTTGTAGTGTTCTACTTTAAATATGCCAGGATACTTGGCAATATCCAATTTTACCATTTAATTTCCTAAACTAACTTAACATATTACAGCAAATCTGAAAATAATTTTCATTTTTCGTTTTTTTTTTTCCCCCAGTTGAACAGCTTTAGCATGAACGATATATACTATCCATTATTATTATTTTTACATGTTGAAAAAAAAAAAAAATTAAAAGTAAACTTGCATATATTTATGATGATTCTAGATGTATATGACGTCATTAGTAAACTAAGAAATATTTTAGATATTAATTATACATGTTCTTATATATACAGATTAATTATACAAAATTTCTCTAATTAACAATTGGTGTGGCAGGAAAATACCTGGTGATGTCCTTAGTCCTTACCATCAAGGAAGATAGAGATGTTCATCATGACAGGTTTGCCTGTAGACACATGAAAAGTCTTATTTTCGAAGAAGTGCAAAAGACTTTTTGAAACTGCATCGAATTTAATTCTAGGAAAGCGTCAGTGACCATTAGTTGAATTGTATGGGGGGGGGGGGGGGGGCTACACGTGACCTTGTCAGTATTGTGGTCTAGTCACAACATTATTACCCTTTTGCTCCTGATGCTCCATTTTGAGGGAAATTCATTTTTTTTTTTTTTTTTAATTTTACAGGGACACACAATAAAAATTCGGATACATCACTGTCCGTTGTGCTCCCCCCCCCCCCCCAAAAAAAAAAAAAAAAAAAAAGTGTGGATAGAGATTAAAGCACACTATCATATTTTCACCTTTTTTCTTTTTTCTTTTTTTTTTTTTGTGGTGGAAATTAGTTTAAACACCTGTTAATTATTCATTGTACGATAAGTCTAATAGAGTCTCCTCATATTTTTTCTTCTTCTACAATGAATATAAAGAACTGTAACGAAAGACCTTTTCAAATTAGGTACGATTTCAGGTCGCCTCTTTTAATACGTTTTGTTAAAAAAAAAAAAAAAAAAAATCTCGTATTATTGAAATTCGCTCTTTCTTCTGAAACTTTTATTCCCTCAGAACAATTACTTTGTTACACTTTCCCTAGTATTGGGGTGAAAAAAAAAAAAAAAAAAAACTCTCTCCGCTTTCGAATTTGAGATAAAGAAAAGAAGATATCGTAATATACGATCAGAATAAATTTAACTCTTGTATTTATTTTTATGGTCTCCAGACATCGCCCATAACTTTTTCCCTCCTGTAAAGCGCACGTTATGGATACACGTTTTAAGTAGAGACTCTTTTGTACTAAAAGCGGCATTTACGAGGATTTTCTGGTTTTTTCTTTAGATTGAGATGTTAAAGGCAAGCAGCCTTTTAAAAGGTTTTTCAAAGTGTTGTCTACACAACTTGATTTAGTAAAAGAGCGCGGCGATAACTTGTGAACATTTCCTGAACATTTTTTCGCGCGGATTTGAGTCATAACACATTGCCTCTTTTTCTTTCTCGGTCGTTACGGTCCTGAGAAAATGTAATGTATGGGTGGGGATTGTAACAGAGTTGAAGAATCGGACCGTAACCTTAGTGGCGCCCCTTCGTGAATGAGGGCGATATGTTACCAAAAAACACCAGCGTGGTAAGAGGCAGAGTAACATCTAATAAGTTTGGGTTGTTGCTGGTTTGTTTCGGGTATCGTGTTTGTGAAATGGCCGCATCCATTTTACAGATGAAAGAGAAACAACACCTAGGAGAGAAAACTTTTTTTTTCTAGCATTTTGGTCTGGTATACAGTTAAACATGTTCGCTATACAGAAAATAAAATATTCATAGGTTGGTAACATCACCGGTGATCGCTATTCCATGGATTAGTTTTAACCAGAAATCTAGAACATCAATTCCTATATCTAAAATTAAAAATTTAATAAAATTAAACATAATTTATACGTCTCATTAATATTAAAACCAATGTAACATTTGAAATTCAATAATGAATAAAAAATTTTTAAAACTTTAAAAATACACTTTAATTTAAAACATTAAAATACACGACAGATGTTTCGGCTAGAACACTAGCCCTCCTCAGTGTCAAACATACAATTATCTTATGGGCTGAAAGTTCAGTAGCGTTCAATAAAACATCGTGTAATATAGGGAGAAAAATACTCAAACACTCTATTATGGCTTTCTCTCTTTTGTTTGTTTAACAATTCCTCTTTCTTTACTTTATCTACAAAACTGTTAATTACTCAATGTTCGGAAAGTCTAGTGGAGTCATACCAGATTTTTTTAAAATAGGGAACATTCCATAGTAAACTTCATTAATATATACTTTTTTTTTTTTTTTCTGAAAATATTTACAGACGCTGGAGGCGAGAGTCAGACAGAAAAGATAGACAATCGAACACACAGATTAAAAAAAAAAAAAAAAAAAAGAAATCAAGTTCATACTTAAAAATTGTTAGAGCGTGTTAAAAATGCTTAATGTAAACGAAAATGCAATTCCAGCACTAAACGAAAAATCCATTCCAAAACTTTGTAAGTAAACGCTGTGAATAGCAAAAACAAGCAACTTTTGTTTCGAACTGAAATGATAGTACAGTATCTTTCATCAGGAGAAATAGTAAACAAAAATAAAGTGTGATGTCCGTAGAACACAAAACCCAAGTTATTGGCAAGATAAAATAAACGAAAAGGATTGTTATGAAAATAAGGAAATTAATTAAATTTGAGGAAAATATATATATATATATACATACATATATATATATATATATATATATATGTAGAGAGAGACATAGAAAGAGCTCTGAGAATTAATTATCAAATTAATTAAAGTTTAATAAAAAAAATGACTATATACAATGCTATTTACATTATGACCAAATAGGTCCAAAAAAATCTATTGTAAATCCACTTAGGATTCATTTTGGATTAATTAGATCGTAAAGAATCAAGCCACACAGGCATAAGATGTTAACGCTTGCATAGCGAAATCGTAACTCTTGTTCACAGAGATATTTCTTTTTCACGTAGAAAAGTAAAGAACAAACAAACAAACAAAAAAGTTCTGATTCATCCTCCCGGCAGATGTCTGTCTCCTGAATGATGCATTTTCCTTCGATTGTACCTGAGTAGACCTTTTTTTTCTTCTTTTCTCTCTTCCACAGAATCGGCCATACTGCGAAAGCTTCGACCTCGAAGTTGCAATTATGGGACACATCAAGTCTATCCACCAAGGATCTGAAAAGTACAAAAAAAAAAAAAAAAAAAAAAAAAAAAAACAAGCGACAGAGAGATTATAACATATGGTATACTATATACATACAATAAAAAATATTTTTTTTTTTTTTTTTTTTTTTCCTAATTAGACATTGTCCATTTTTTCATCATGTCTGCAGCAGTTGACGTTATATTTGGTCCTTCATGCTGACCAACTTTTTGAACATCGTATCTATCATTTGCCTTAACTTTTGTCACCTTATAGGGACCAAAATATTTAATTCTTAGTTTGAGACCTGATCCAAATTGGGTACGTTGGATGGCAACTAGGTCCCCTATATGATACTTATGTGCTCTCTTGCGCTTTTTATCATATTGTGTTTTATTCTCTTCCTGAATTTTCTCGATTTGTTGTTTAGCATCGTCTCTTAGTTCTTCCCTGTTTTCCATGAACCTTTTTCTGTACTCTTCTTCTAAAAGACTTTTGACGATCAGATCCTCTTTGTTTTTCATCTTAACTCCTGTTAGTAGTTGAAAAGGTGTTAGTTTTGTACTCCTTGTCGTTGTGCTGTTCAATATTTATTGTACAGTACTGACATTCTTGTACCACTTAGTAGGATCTTCAATGGATAATTTGGAGAAGACGGGTATTAGAGTCCTGTGCAAACGTTCGATTTGCCCATTTCCTCTTGGCACTCTTGTCGTAATTGAAACATGCTCGATGTTTTCCGCATGGCAATATTCTTCGAATTCCTTAGATCTAAATGCACTTCCTTTGTCGGTTATAATTCGTGAGGGGTTTCCGAATGTTGTTTGTTGAAGTTTCTGCTTATCTAAAGCTTCTTCTGCATTCGTGGTTTCGACCGGATATAGCCAAACGAATTTTGTAAATCCATCAATCACAGTGAAAATATGCTGATATTTCTTATTGGTAGATGGTAACGGTTCAATAAAATCATATGATTTGTGCCTAGCGGTACATTTTCCTTCGGAATAGGATTCAAGTATCCTTCAGGTTTTCCACTTTTCTTATTGCATAGAATACATTTCACGCAATTGACTATAACATTTTCTACTTTCTTTCTCGCACCTGGAATGTAAAAATCTCCTTTCAATCTTTCTTCTGTCTACGCTGAAGCAAAATGTCCTTTTTGATGTATTTGTCTTACTATTTCTGACTACATATATTCTGGTACAACTAACAATTCTCTACCCGCATCATACCTGTACGATACATCGTTTTTGACTAAATAATTGCCTTCTTTCCCATTTTCCATGAATTCTTATATTACTCGTATATTTTCGTCATTGTTTTGAGAATTTGCTATTTTATGTGCTATCTCATCATCTAAGGATTGAGTGTCGACAACATTTACATTTCTGCTTAAAGCATCTACGTGTTTCATTCGTGAAGCGGGTCTATGAATTATTTCATAGTCAAATTCCTCTAAAAGTAATGCTCAACGAGCTATTTTAGGCGATAAGTCTTTTTTAGACATAGTCTGCTGAAATGCCGAACAATCTGTGAATATCTTAAATTTTGTTCCTAGTAAATAATTTCTGAATTTTTTCAAAGCTTCAATCACTGCTAAAATTTCTAATTCATAACTAGAGTACTTTTTCCTGTTGCGCATTGCCCACCAGCGGCCGAGCGGTTCTGCGCTCAAAGCTGGTAGATGGGAGGTGCCGGGTTCGATCCCAGGTCACGCTCATCGACCTAGCCGTTCGGAGTTTTCCGTGGTTTCCTCCGAAACTCGCGTAAATACGGGCTAGGACCCCTTAGAAAGACCCCCACGGAGGGCATTCCCCTCCTAGGCCTAGGACACATCAGGAGTCAATCGGCCTTAAATCCTACAACCAACCAACCAACCTGTTGCGCATTAGTTTTCTTGCTCATGTACTGGATTGGATGCATTTTCTCATCATCACCTAATTGTAATAATATTGCACCGAACCCGAAACTGCTAGCATCCGTGTGCAACTCTAATTTAGGTCCCTGTTTAAAAATATGAAGTACTGTTTCACAACTTAGTATTTTCTTTAAATTCTGAAAAGCTTTCTTTTGTTCATGGCCAAAATGGAATTCGTTATTTTCTCTAAGGAGATCACTCAAAGGTTTCGTGATTTTAGAATAGTCTTTAATGAATTTTCGAAAATATCCTATCAAACCCAAAAAGCTTTGAATTTGTTTAACGTTTTTATTGGTGGGAAAATTTTGTACAGCCAGAGTTTTTGATGATGAAGGCTTAATTGTTCCGTTTTCAATTTTATATCCCAAAAATTCTATCTTGCGCTTTAAAAATTGGTATTTTTTGAAATTTCAGTTTAAACCATACTTAGCAGCTGTTTCTAATACTAATTGAAGCTTACGTAGCCCTTCCTCTTCATTTTTTGATGGTATTATCAAATCATCGACGTAAATTATTACAGTTTTATCCCTAAGTAAGTCTCTAAATATGTGAAAAATATCTCTCTCAAATACTCATGGACTTGTTCACAAACCAAATGGTGCTTTTAAAAACTCGTATTGTCCCTCGTGAGTTACAAATGATTTATATTAAGTACTATCTTTTTCAATGTCGACATGAAAAAAGCCATTTTTTAAGTCTAGTGTCGTAAATACACGTGAATCTTCCAACTTATCGATTACGTCTTCAATAAGTAGAACACGTTTCAATAAGTACGAACAAGCTGTAGAACACGATTTGACCATTTTTAGAAAATGTCTGTTTGTCTGTGTGTGTGTGACAAAATTTTGTGGCAACTGTATCTCAGGAACTACTGCACAGAATTTCATACAAATTGGTATGTAGTTGCACCTTGACATAAATGAGTGCCTATCCACTTTTGGTAAAAATTGTCCTACAGGTTGCGTTGCCATCCCGCTTTTTCTAAATTTTTAACATGGTGATATAGGGCAAAATTTTGTATAAATGTGCATAAAGAGAATTATTTTATAGTAATCATGATGAAATTTACAAGAATTATTTATAATAGAGATAGTCAACTGGGAAATTTTTTTTGTATGTGTAGGAGCCTCGCCCCCCCCCCCTCGAGGGGAGTAATTTTTCATGATGGGTATCTTTCAAAAGAGCTCGCCAATACCTTTAAAACGAATGGTTGAACCATCGATCTGCGATAATTTAAAATAAAGTTATCGATTTTCTTCTTTTTTTAACAAATAATAATAATAATAATAATAATAATAATAATAATAATGACAATAAAATTGACTTTTTTTTGGACATTTAGTGTTATACTATACTTTTCTAATATGGAAATCGTCTGCATTATCATGGAAGATAGTTTTTTTAAATAATAATTTTAATAAATTATTTTTACTGAGTGAATTTGCATAGGAAAATATAGAAGAAAGTCATGTGGTGGCCACAACATACTAGTTTTACGTAGTTTGAGAGGTAAAAAGAAAAGTTTTTAATCAGTGTCATTCAACATCATTATTTCGCTGCAATTTTTCGAAAACTTTCATATTACGAGTGAAAAAATAATACTCTGCGAGTCCTCTTGAATCGTTTCCAAGTGCATGAGTAAAAATTCAATTTTCCTGTCCGAGAAATGAGCATGAGGGTCGACTAATGACTGCGACCATAACTATTTTTGACTGCGGTGGTCCTGTCAAGGTCGCACGCACTGGATGTCACGAAAATCCTTTAGTGGGTGTAGAGGTTAATTATTATTTTTTTTTTCTTTCTTTCTCTGGGCAAAATAAATCCAGAAAATTTAAAAGAAAAAACAATTATTTTCTGCATTTTACGTATAGGACAATGAAATCATAGATATGCTTAGAACCGAAAGCATTTATGTTGCGTAAATTAAAATTGTACGTATGTGTGAGGTAATACACATGTATAATATGTGTAAATGTTATATAGTATATGAATATTACGTGTACAATAATATTTTTAAATACGTGTTGGTGTTGTATTTATATTAAGTAGGATGTATAATATGTGTAAATGTTATATAGTATATGAATATTATGTGTACAATAATATACAGTGGAGCACCGTTTATACGTTTTTCAAGGGACCGTTCCTAAAAAACGTATAACTGAAAAAAACGTACAACTGAAAATTTGTTTTAACATTAATACACAATAAAGTATCATATTAATAATAAAAGTCTAATCAATTTATACGATTTCCTTTACATTTATTCGAATAATATCTATTTTAATTATATTTAAAATATTTTTAAAAGGTTGAATAAAAATTAAATGATAATTAAAAATATAGAAATTCAGAAATTTTTTTCAAGATTTCGATTTTAACATTTAAAGATAAAGCCTTTTGTTCTCTAAACGAAAATGACATTTTTGCAAACGATTAAAAGGAAGGAAAAAAAAAATTTCTCCAACCGTAATGTCAAATAAACACGATAAGAAAATCTTCCAAGTCGCCCAACTGAAGTGAGTAATAAATCTTCAAGTTTACAAAATGCCTATAAAGTTGTGAGCTTTTTTCCTTTCATACCCCATTCCTGGAATCAATTAAAAGAGAAAGTGGGAGGTCTTCAGGTGGTCACTGGCTACTTGGCTTATCTCTGAAAATTTCTCTTACCCCCCTTCTCCCCAGGCTATCGATGCAAGTCGCACTTTGTTCTATAGCCGCACTTTGTTACCATAGTTCTAAGAAAAAATAATCGAAAAAAATAAGAATAAAACATAAAGAGCATTCATCTTTTTTTTTTTTTTTTTTTTTTTAAATCCTGGAATGAAACTCAAACTTGGGATTCTACAAGGAGGAAAAAAAACCGTATAAGTGAAATTAAGAATTTACTTGTGTCGTATAAACGAAATATTTTAACATTAGAATTCAATGGAATGATTTGGGACCAAAGTCGAAAAACGTATAAATGAGAAACGTATAAAAGGTGCTCCACTGTATTTTAAAATGCGTGCTGGAGTTCTATTTATAGTAAGTATGTCTGTGTGTAATATATATAATAAATTATGTATGTGCATAAGTAATAACATGTGATGGGAGTTGTCGTGTTCGATTTCTCAAGTCATGTTCGTCGGCCTAACGTTCGGCATTTTCTATGGTTTTTTTCGAAACTCATGTGAATACGAGATAGGGCACCCTTAGAAAGATTCCCCATGGAAAGCATCCCAGCCCGGTCTATGTGTCTAAAGCAAGCAATCGGCATTAATCCCTGCGCCTCCACAATTTATCTGTCAATATCCACCATGCATCTCTCTTTCATTGTCAAAGTTGCCAGATTCAACTACAAATGCTCGTCGACCTAGCCGTTTGGAGTTATCCGTAAGTTATCCGTAGTTTTCTTCAAAATTCGCGTAAATACGGGCTAGGATTCCCTTATAAAGACCCCACCCCATCATGGAGGGCATCCCACCCAGGTTTAGAATGCTAGAGTAGTCAATCAGTTTCAACCCCCACAACCACAAGCGAAAGTCTGATCAAGCCAAAAATGTGTTCATGGTCCAATATGCATTCCACTTTGCTGTTCCTTAGTAAACCGCAAGAAAAAAAATTAAACATTTTCTTTTCTTATCAAAATAAATTTGCTGAATATGTAAGTGATACTATGCTGGTTTTTATTGGTAAATTTAAAATATTCGGGTAGTATTTTTGTCGTGTTTTTGAGCACTCTTTGATGTATTTTTCTTTTTACCTGGAATGTATAATTTAAAAATCTTAAGTATAAGCAAAATTAGAAAATATAACTATTTTGAATAACATATTACAGCATTCAAACTGATTTTAGTAGGCTGATATTCTACTTTACCATGCTTTTATTAACTTCGATTCTTGTTTGTTTGTTTGATCGGTACAAATCTTGCAATCAATTTTTAACTAACTTCTCTACTAGCTAGACATTTGAAACTTTCAGAATAGCTCAGAACCCGGTGATAACGCAATACTTCGAAGCCCGATTTTCGAATTTTCGATTAGTTTTCTTTTAATTAATTAAAATATGAAAATAATAACCTCCGAAAAGCTATAAAAATAGCCATTATAATATTAGCAATAATGTAATTGTTGAAAAAAAAAAATGACGAGTTTATTTTCTTTCGACATAAAAATAAATACATTTAATTAAACGAGAACGTTAAAATATTGTAAAAAGTTAAATGATATATCTCACAAAAATGGACGTCATTATCACTTTAAAAATTTTATAGGTATTGATAAAGTGTTAATGTAGTTCTACAGCTATGATTCAACAGAAAATTTAAAAACATGGTTTATAAAAAGTTTTTTATCAAATAATTATTTTCTTCATTGTTATGGAGTTTTCTTACAAAGTTTATTTTATTATTATTTTTTTTATGAACTTTTCTGTATATGTTTTATTTTGTATATATTATGACGATTGTATGCGGTGGCAGACACAGAAACCTTCGATTTGAGGAACAAATTTTCCAGGAAAATGTATGTTCAAAGTTTCTACAATTAATTTCATCTGCTAATTCTACGAATTTTGGAAAAACTAATTGAAAGAATTAAAAAAGAGAAAAGAATCTTTTTGATGTTTTCCGCGATTGTAATGAAATGCTCGCCCTCTGGTGGGCTATGGTGAAATTACAATAAACATGCTTTAATTCGGCTTCCATCAAGCCACCAGAGCTTCCATCAGCATGCCGATGTTTAGTTTCACATATATTTATTGAATAAAAATGAATAAATCCGGAAAAAAGATAACACATACTGTTGTGTGCTCCAGTGTAACTCCAAAGGACCAAGAAATCCAGGATTAAGCTTCTATTTATTTCCAAATGACCAATTTAAAATTTCAGTTGCTTCGGCTAATGGAAGTAAAGAATTAATCACATGATTTGAAACTAATATTTGTTCAACTTCAGTTAAAAGTCTACTTCCGATCGAACTTCGAATAAACTGAAATATTTTTTTCCAAAAGCAATCAATTTTCCATGATGTAATGGTGGAGAAATTATAGTACGAATATTAAGTAGAATAACAAAGAGAAGAATAATAAATACACGTGGCTATAATATTTACTAACAACAAAAACTGAAAAAGCGCAATCTATCGATCATTACAAACGCGGATTGAGGATAATGTTTAGTCAATTGCATAATAATATAATTTGATTACAATTTTGGGTGTGATTAGTAAATTATATAACAATATTTATAGATTATATATATATATATATTTTCTAACTGTCTTGTACGTGTCTAATTTTGTTCGGCCACGAATCCACCCTTCCTCCATCATCTAATTTCCGATTTGGGTTTCAATTTCCCGAATTGGAATCGCCAATTCAACGTTTCCACGGAAACAACGAATAATACGTTTTTTACGCTGCTTTTCCTATTTATTTGCGCCGAAACATTAGGTTGAAACGGGTGGGGCATTTAATAAATAAGCCTATAATTTCCACCAGACGTTTGTGGGTCTATTAAATTACTTCCAAAACGTGAAGGTCTATTAAATTATTTTCAGGATATCATGTTTAGATCATTCTCAGAAGAAATTTAATTTTTTTTTTTTTTAACTAATGTTTAGTAGAAACGGGTTAGGGACAAAATCTCGCGTGGACAAAATATCGCCTACATAAATGAATGGAATGCAAAAAGGAGTTGGTAATTATTAATAATGTTGTATAAAATTTCATGACAACACATACCTTAGTCAGAGCACTGCATACAGACAAACCCACCTCAAAAATTGTCATAAATTTTGCTTAAAATAGTTTAAAGACTATATTTATTAACTTTTATCAAAATTAGTCATAAAGAATTCAATCGTGCTTATTAATTTTAAAATTTTTAATTCAAGTTTGTGAACAGTGTTCAGCTTTCATGTCAGCAGTGATGTACAATGTTTTTAAAATATATTTTGAATGGTGAAAAGCAAATGATAAAATAACTTAAAACTAAATATAGATAAAATAATAAAATTCCATTCTATAATGTATTTATTTATTCAATTATTTTAATTAATTAATATTAATTTATAAGGCCCTGTGGCCTTCACCAGAGATCACACATGGCAGAAATACAAATTTTCAAATAGATCATATTATTTTTTTGACGCGATATTTTTACCGGCAATACTTTGTCCCGCGATATTATGTCCGGATCCCAGTAGAAACGGCACATGCACACGACATTTAAAATTTGAGTTTACATATAGTGAGTTACAATTACTACCAAGTTTCCCGGATGGAACCGAAATCACACTACTTGCATGTTTTTTCTTTAGAGGAAGACTTCAACACATAAAAATTTGGCAAAAACATAATAGTTATATCGATGATCACTGGGGGGGGTGGCAGTTTTACAAAACCATAGAGTTTGAGTCCACCGTGATCTTCTTAAGAAACTTTCAGATGGAGTAAAGTAGGGTAAGTGTAATCTCGGTTTATAACTCAACGGATAATTTGGATCTAATAATCGCCGTACCTATTATATATAGCTTTAGGAAACCAAATCAAGACAAAGACGACGGTGTGCTTTGTAGTAGACGTAGTTGGTCACAACCATCGCAACCGATGCTTAGCTCCATCGAAAGTGTGATAAGAACATGAAGATAATTTTTCTGGAAATAAATAAGTCAAAAGTGTTTAGAATTTTGTGTCTGATCAGATTCCCGCATAAGCACAGATTATTCAGAGCGAAGCACCAGGAGTTCGAGAAAAAGGAAAAAAAAAAAAAAAAAAAAAACTTCTTAAGAAATCCTAAGTGCAGTGATGCCAGATTGGGGATTTTTGAGGCTTCTCGGGACAATTTTGGGGACCAAATATTTGTGGGGACATTCTTGAGAAATTCTAAAATTTTTGGGGACAAATCTTGGGGAGTTCTTCAACTTTCTGTCAATGTTGGCAACGTAATAATTTATCCCGACGACCAGGGATTTTCAATAGCTTTATTGTTATTTGGGGATTTTTTTTCAAAAATTGCCTTCATTTGGGGAAAAATCTGAGCTTAAATCCACTTAAATTTATATGACTCGTTATTTATATCTGCTTGATATATATATATATATATATATTTTTTTTTTTTTTTTCTTTTTGAAAATTTTTTTATTCTCTTTTTTTAGTAGAAATCAAGTTGGGGGATTTTTTTCGTTTTTTTTTCTGATTTGGGGAAATTTGAAGACTTGTTCGGGGAAATAATTTTCGACCATCTGGCATCACTGCCTAAGTGCAACACAGAATCTATTGCATGCTTTGTCAAATCAAGTCTGGACAGCGAAAAGGAATTAAGACTTTAAGCAGGGCGTCCCAAGAAACAAAGAAAAGTGCCAAGAGTCCCGCAATTAGTAAAAATAGGGAAGCGAGGGGGCATATATTTAATCTAATTTAAAAATTAGAGAAAATCTTATCGAAAATAAAATTGTGAACTCCCGAGAGGATCCAGGAGGACAGAAAATAAACAAGTTCCGAGAGGATCCCGGAGGACCCATCACCAGCCAGTGTAGAATTTCAGAATCCCCATTAAACAGCGCTATGACAAAAATAAAACCAAATTCCCGGGAGACCCATCAGAAAGGAAACCAAATCAAATATGAAACAATGATAGTTTTAGAAATTTGATAAATGGCCTGCAACGGAGTGCCTTCTGAAAATTCGAAGTTTTGCCATTACTGTACTTAGAAAGTAAATGCCACTTTTATATATATATATATATATATATATATATGAAAGTAAATTTAGTTTTGTATGTAGATTTTCATTATAACATCAGATTCGTTCTGTTTCGTAAGCTTTTTCACCCGTGTTTACACTTGCCCTAAGAATCTTGTATAGGGTCCAGTGTTACCAGGCTGTTTACACTTGTCCTAAACATATCATTTAAATTTTCTTACTTCCCTTTTTCAGTTCTGTCTGTTAATTTTCAATGAAACTTAATATCTTGGTCTTTTTTTATGTTTTATTGGAGTAATAAAAAGGGTAAGATGTGAAGTGCTAGTTGGAGGCGTACAGAAAAGTTTGCAATTCTGCAACGAGTTGAGATATTTTAAATATTCAAAAATTTCGGGATTAATAAAAGTTTTCAATGTATGCAAACTTGATTTACAAATCTTTTAATGTACCGTATATGGGTATAGTAGGCTGAGTTTAAACTTGCATTAAACCATGGGCAAAAGAAACTACAAAACACATTTTTTTTTTTTTAATGGCATTTTGTTTAGTCGTAAAAGCACATATTTTCAAAAGCTAATTAGTTGTCATTTATGCCTAAACATTTTCAGACGTGTGAGTATAATAGCAACTGAGCAAAATGGGGCCCGAAGTCGAACGATGCCGAAATGTTGTTACACTTACATAATGAGGAATTTGCACACATGGGTGATTTGAACAAAATGCTATTTTTTTGGTAGTTTTAGGCCCATAAATTTCAAAAAGTTTATTAAAAATGTAAAAAAAAAAGTTCTCATTAATTTAAAAAATAACGTTAAAATTAACCAAAAATCACGTGACTTCAAAACGCTGTCTTGACATTGAAACACTTTATGGTGTTTCAATGTTTATACATTTTGTTACCCAATTAGCAAGCAGCAATTCGTTTTAACTTTCGTAATTATCAATCGTTTATGTGATTTCTGAGCATTTCTTTTTCATCCATCATTTAATATCATTATCAGCATTTTCCATTATCATTATTTTCAATTGTTTTCTTTTCATGGCGTTTGTCCAGTGTTTTTGTTTAGTAGGCCCGTGGAACGCTAAAGAACAGTTTTGAGAAGCATTAGCCATTGTATTAGTGCAGAGTGAGTGGTACAATACAATATTTATACTAAGATATTTTAATGTCCGTCATTATTATAAAATACAAAACCTATTACACTGATTCAAGAAGCAAAGCAAAGCTCGAAATCGAATGTGAACAACGATGACTCCCGTTTGTTGTCATAAAGAGTGACGTCACGATATAGTATACTGCGTTTTCTCGATAGAGTAAATAGTGTCATGTTAAAATTGTTATAAATCACTCATTAGATTTTAAATAAAGAAAATGTATGTATTTATTTCTTACCTTTTCATTTTCTATTATATAAGAATAAAATCAGAAAACGTGCAAATTCCTTATTGCGTCACGCTATTTTCATTCTACACGAATGAAAATGCCTGGAAGTTTTAACTTGTTGGAAAATAAATAAATGAATAATTAATTTTCTGGTGAAAATCCTTCTTAAATTTAGTATTTTATTAGCTTTGTTCGAGTTGAATCATGAAAATTTTGTTTATTTTGTTAATTTATTATTATTATTTTTTTTAATATCGTGCGATTTTTTGAAAGGAACCCATGTCCATTTCTATGATTTCAGATCGAAGAAAGCTGACCGCATAAGATCTTTTTATACTCTCTCTCTCTCTCTCTCTCTTGAGAGTTCGCTTCGCAGTTTCTTTCAGGGAAACGGTTTTAATCGTGCGTGAAAAAGCCAACATCTTGGACTGTACACACTCTGCATGCATAATAAATTTCGAGAGAGAAATGCATTATGCAGTATTTTTCCGTTACGCACCTTTATATACGTAAAATACCGTAATTCTTTTTACTCCTCTCTCTGGATCGAAAAAGTGTATTAAAGACCGTCCGAAATATCGAATAGGTCTTCACAAGTCACACGGACACTATTCAACTTCGAAAGAATATTGTAAATCTTTGCTCTAGATAGAGGGGTGTATTTTCTTTATTTTTTTTTTTATTATTAAAAAGCTTTCCCAATGTATTTTGCGAGGAAATATCATGTATTAAACATTTGTTAGAATGTATTCCATAGTTTGAACGAGGAAGTGTTCTCGAAAGACAGGTTCACCTCTTGGCTTAGCGGCTAAAATTGTTCCTTAAGCCTTTTCAGCATTGAAACTGCTTTGTTTTTTATCCTTTCAAGAAAGCATTTTTACACCAATGTCTATAAGTCGCAAGCCTTTGAACTTAAAAAAGAAAAAAAAAAAACTACTTTATTCCATATATTTTTTATCTGGTGTGTTTAAAATTTGTATATAACTAATCTGTGTATAATTTTGTGTATAATCCCAATCAACCCCATTATTTTACTTTAAAAAAATCAAAATGTATTGAATCCACTAAAATGTTTGATTTCTTATTTCTGATGTAATATTGTTGTTATCATTTTGACACATTTAAAATTGTTCCGACTATAATTTGATCGCATAGGCGAACGCCTTTATGTTTTACCTGAATGTCGTGAGCGTTGAACTCCATTATAGATCTCCAGGTTAATTAGAAATTGAATTTGGATATACAGTAGACTTCCGTACAACGCGGGGGCAGGGTTGTCAGATGAATATTATATATATATATATATATATATTTTTTTTTTTTAACTCCGCTAAATTTTTAGAGTATCTGTTTTTGGTTCAATTTCGTCCGATTTAGTTTTTGTATAAAGCAGTTGCTTTGACATAAAATTAGTGGTGTTAAAAAATAAAATTGTAGTATTCATCCGGCAATCCCTATCCCCGCGTTGTATGGGAGTCAACTGTATCCATATTACAGTTGAGTTTATAGAAATGATATGGTTACGCCGCTAGCTAAACTTACTTGACGGCTGCATTTTGATTTCTAAAAAATGGGAATGAGCTAAATTCTAAAGGTAAGATGTCCATTATAAAAACTTAGTTATTTCAGTTTACCTTACAGCTATATATTTTTATCACGATTGGTGTGTTAACTATATCTTGTTGTACATGAGTCAGTTGCAGTTAACATTTTTTGTAAGGGGCTCACTGTTCTAAACTATTTTAATTTTAATCATTCTACCGGGGAGGACGCAAAAAAGACAGTGAACGTTAGAACTGTTACAACAAATTCTGTTGGATAAGAACACAACTGATATTGGATTCTCACTCTCGTGAGAGCAAGCAGCATTGTATGACTATTCAAATTGTTATACGAAAAGGAGTCAGAAGTAAGTTTTGTTACTAACTTCTGTATTCGTGCATACACATTAAATATACATGTATGCATGCAACAGTGTTTTCATTGTTAATTGAAAAATGCAATACTTTGTCGATATACGACGTATATATTGTTTCATTTTGTCTAGACATTTTGGATGTAAATGAATGGAAAAACCACACAAGCATTGCAAATAAGTAA
Organism: Salticus scenicus; assembly: GCA_963930645.1. NCBI lineage: Eukaryota > Metazoa > Arthropoda > Arachnida > Araneae > Salticidae > Salticus > Salticus scenicus. The sequence goes on along the minus strand of OZ005649.1, from coordinate 398,718,954 downwards.
GTGGAAATTAAATAGTCTTTTAAAAATCGTCCTGTTTTATAATTTTTTTTTTTTTTTTTTTTTTTTTTTTTTTTAATGAAAAGACAGGCCACTAATCTCGGTCATAGGCCATCGTTCGTTTATGAAGTTCCTTTCTTGAAGCCTGGCCGCTTATTAATTTTTTATGACCCGAAATTGTAGGCTATGGTAGTCGCATTTCATCTAACCGAGGCGTCTAGAACATCGTTTATGATTTTGTAAGTTTTTGTAATGGAGACCAATATTATTAAGGCTACTTGAAAATTTTCTAAATGTTATAAGTCTACTTATCTTGCGATGCGTAATTCTATGCATTGCGTCGTCCTACAGTGGACGAAGTATTGTGTGATAATGAATCAGGGTTGGCTACATTTTGCCCGAACCTAAAAAACCCAGGTGAGTTTTTACAATAAAACCTACTTGAAAAAACCCGATAAAAAGCCCAAGTGTTATTATTATTATTTTTTTTTTCAAAATCTTTGTTTAAAATTGTACTTTTGTCTAACTTAAACATACAAACATAAAACAAATATTATATACATTATTAGAGCATGACAAAGAATTTTCAGAAATATTAGAGATGTTCAAACTGCTCTATAGAAAAAAAAAAATCCTGAAAAATTCCCTATGAAAAAAATGTATAATTATCTTATTAAAACAGAATAAAAAATTATATTAAAAAAATAAAAGCAAGAAAAAAAGACAAAGTTGTTTGTCAATATAAAGAAAACTGTATGACTCAAGGAATGTAAAATATAGATAAATAAAGATCAAATTTTAAAAAAATTCTGAAAACTTTAACAGTGCAACACTGTCATGTTACGTAGGGGGACGATAATTAAAAATATTTTATGAAAATCTATTAACTATGAAAAGTTTAATAAAGCAATATGAAATAATTATTAAAATCCAATTTTTAATGTAAAGGGCAGATAAAAAGAATTTTAGAATATTTTAAAGTACAATTATTTGATTTTTAAAATTTCTATATAACTTAATCATAAAAATACTTCAGAAATTTTAAAATTAATATTTTTTTTTTTTTTTTTTTTTTTTTTTTTAATTTTAATGAATAAATAATAATTCAGTTTTTTGAATTATCTTATTTAGGAATGTTATACTTAATGTTAAAAAAAAGGAAGAAAGAAAATATTCCTGAAAATTCTTATAAAACCCGAAAATACTCTGGAAGAACCTAGAAAACCCTGATAAAACTACGAAATTGACCCTAATAAAATAAATTAATAGATTAGAATAAGATAAATATATCGAAGTGAACGGTGGATAGCGTATTAGGCGGGGATTTCATTCTGTCACTGTGTCAAGCGTTTTTTTGAAATTCATTTCTCTTAACATGATAACTATGTTAAGAGAATGTCCTGTTCTAGAAATTTATGAATATATATATATGATGGGGAACTGAGCAGAGTCCACCTATGCCAACTAGTTTTTTTTTTTTTTTTTAGGAACTGTTTTGAAGCAGTTTATGCAAGAGCTTTTTTGTTAGACCTTTTATTATAAAGTTCTTTCGGGAACTTTTACGTCAGAACTTTTAAAATAAATGTTTTGAAATAAAAGTTCTTAAAAAAATTATTCGTTCACAGTATTTATAATAAAGTACTTATCAAAATTCTTTTCCACGATTATACAATTTCTTTTATATAAAAGTTTAAGGTCAGTTAAAATCTCCTGCAGAGTCATCATGTTTCTAAATGCGGGATAGCAAAGATAGAAAATACTTATACTGTTAAAGAAAAGGGACTAGTTAATACTTACAAAATGAAGTATGTGAAATTAGGGGAAAATAAATTTAAATGTTTGGGTGTATAAATCGCCTTAGTCCCCCCCCCCCCTTCCATCACAATGCAAAATACAATATGAAAATATTTGAGTTTCAAATTTGACAAATAATGCCAGTTGCTGAAGTTACTTATTTTATTGTTAATATTTTTATTTTATTTTACTGCTGTCTCCACAGATGTAATGTAGATTATCACATATTATAAAATTTATTTTTTTTCTCTTTAAAAGATAGGTAAATTCTCTAAATAAATAAAATTATAAATAAAATATTATTTAATCTTAAACAACTAATTTGAAATATAACGATATAACTTTTTAACCTATAAATAATAAATTTACAATATAAGTTTTCCAATTTTTATATCTTCCCTTTCGTATCTCTTTTCAGTGTAGCTGAAACAAAATCTTTGATCCATTCCCAGTATTTATTTAACAATTTTAACGTAATGGAAATTCTTTTCGCTCTGTAAATGATAATGTTTTGACTTATTTCTATGCTTTTGTTTTGTGAAACCAGAAAATAATTAATTCAGCTTCTTTTAATCTTACATCGAAATATAACTCATGTGCCCTCTTGTAGCCTAATTTACGAGGGTCATTTTTTAAGTAAGAACCGTTTTGCAATGGAGTAAGAGAAACGTTATTTATGAACGTAAATTGTATTTCAAACTAAAATATGAACATTTTTTCACTTTTCAACATAGTCACCATTAACATTTAAACATTTGTCAAGTCGTGGCACTAGCTTTTGGATACCATCCTCAAACAGCTCTGCCGCCTGACCGTTAAACCAGTTAGTAACAGTTTCTTTCAACTTGTCATCATTTTCCAAGCACTTTTCACCAAGAAATTCCTTAAGTTTTGGAAACAGATGAAAGTCTGATGGTGCTAAGTCAGGGCTGTGTGCTGGATGATCCAGCACTTCCCAATGAAATTTTTCCAGTTGCCTCTTTGTTTTTCCCGCAACGTGAGGCCGAACATTGTCGTGAAGCAAAACGACGCCGCTAGAGAGCAGTCCTCGTCGGATATTTTGAATAGCGCGCCTAAGCTTTAATAACGTTTCACAGTACCTCTCAGAATTTATTGTCATTCCTCTTGACAAAAGGTCTAACAGAAGAATGCTTTCCCGGTCCCAAAAAACCGTAGCGATAATTTTTCGTGTTGAAGTTTCTCTTTTGAATTTTCGTGGTCGTGTCGGAGAGTTTGAATGATGCTACTCACTGGATTGACGTTTACTCTTTGGAGTGTAGTACGCAATCCATGTTTCATCACCAGTCACAATGTGACTCAAAAACTCATCACCATCCTTGTGAGAGCGATCCAAAAAGGACAAAGAATGTGCCATACGCTTTGTTTTGTGTTCTTCTTTCAACATTTCCGGCACTCATCTCGTACACATTTTTTTGTGGTGAAGTTTGCCAGTAACAATATGATAAACTACTGATCTTGAAACTTGTGGAAATTTCTGATGAAGCTCGTCAATAGTGAAGCGCCTGTTTCGGCGACTTTCCTCATCAACTTTTTCTGTCAAGTTTTCATTCATGACAGTAGGCCGTCCAGATCGTTCTTCATCACTTGTCCTTCCTTCATTAAAAAGCCTGCACCATTTACGCATCTTTCCATCATTCATTACACCTTCACCATAAACAACAACAAGCTGCCGGTGAATTTCAGCAGGACGAATTTTTTTTGCATCTAAAAACCGAACAACTGAACGAACTTCACAGTCGGCGGGATTACTGATTGGCATGGCGACAAACGAAACAGTTTAACCATACAACCAACACTGGCAGAGACGTGAAACGTATTGACGGCATAGTGAGAGACTGGCAAAGAGTGGCCGACCTTGAACTGACGTCACTTGACAGGAAGCGCGGCCACAATGCGCAATCGGTTCTTACTTTAAAAATGACCCTCGTACATCATCAGCTAGATAAAATATTTGCTTAGCTGGTTGTTTCCCAGGAACTAAAATACTTGGCGAAACCATGCTAGCATTCACTAACAACGGCCATTGAAGTACTGGTTGCCTTTACAAAAATTACATAAAAATAATCGTAACGTACCGCAACCATTCTCTATCTTAAACTTTGAACTTGGCGTCTATAATAAAACGCCAAATGCGTTGTCATGTTTTGCTCCAGTTTTTGAGCTCACTTACTTACTGACTTTCGACCATGATATAGCAAGAAAGATTAGGGTCTGGGGCCCGGTACTGTTTCCCCACTCCTTACTTCACACTCCATATTGCTATTGTCAAAATTTATTTAGTTTTTTTTTGGAATTCTATTGTCACTCTACAATATATCTTATTTCAAGTAATCAATAAATTCATCTGAACTGATCAACCAATGGCTTCTTGGATTCGTGCTTGGGTAATCTGTTTTCATCTATAATTTTTGACTTGACTTTTTTACAGCTTATCCTGTGTGGCCAACGCAATATTATCTTTTCGACAGCTAATAATCTTCATCAAAACAGGGTGCTTCCCAATGACAGCACGTGAAATTCTGAGCCGTACATCTGTAAACTTATATGAGAACTTATATCTAAAAAGTTACTTCTATCATCAGGACTTTTATTTAAAAAAAAAAAAAAAGCTTTGGTTAGAAGTTTTATTTTTAGAATTTTTATAGAGAGGTTTTTTTTTTTTATTATTATTAAAGTTCTCGCTAAAATTTTATGTAAGAACTTTAATTGTAAAAGTTCTTGTAAATCAGTTAAATTAGACTTTTTTTTTTTTGACCAAGTTCAATAACTGTTTTTTGAACCCTGGTAAAAAGAACATATATTTTTTCAATACTTTACAATTTGAAAAGAATTCTCGGACTAGCCTTTTGTAAAAACGTCCTTTGAAGAAAGGAAAAATGGTTACTCTATTGCTTCAGAGAGAAAAAAAAAAAAAAAAATGAAAGACGCAAACAAAAATTGAAAGAAAGTCTCCTTTTTATTTAGAAGTTGTTCTCTAAAAGATTTTAATCGTGCGTGGAAGGCAAACATCTTGGATTTTTATGCACTCTGCATGCATAATAAATTGGATCGGACTTCAGAGTTAGGCAGCCCTTTGCCGTTACACGAACGTTTTTATTTATTTTTATTTTCGCTAGGATTCAGAGAGAGAGAGGAGGTGTATTAAAGGCTGTTTGAACCTCAGAAAATATTGAATGGGCAGGCAGCTTCTTTCGAATAAGAAAGAAATGGAATGCCGTATAAAACTTCTCCCAAGAAAGTGGGTGAAGTTTTTATTAAAGGGCATTGATGGACGATTCAAAGCGATTGTCTTTTGTGTGTGTGGGTGTGGAAGGGGGGGGGGGGGGTAATCGATTAAGCACCTATTGAAGTGATTTGATAGTTTAAACAAGACTTTGGAGTCCGATTCAGCGTTCCCAAATTTTATAATTTATTCACAATCATTTTCAGCCCCGCCTCTTTTTCATACCGGAAATTTTGAAACATGATTTTCTTCTTATTTAATCGTTGTCACATATTAAAGAGAAATAATCTACTAAATTTCTGGTGTGAAAAGAAGGCGGCGCTAAAAATAATTGTGAATAAATTATAAAAGTTGGGAACGCTGTTCCCATTCTAGAATATTGTTCATGGGGGAAGGGGCAAAAGAGTGGTTGGTTATTAAGAGTGGTTGATATTATGGTGTAAAGACAGTTAACGAAATATTTAGTTAAGTTTGAGTTAAATTCAGCTGTATAACATTCCGCATACTCTGTATGTTCACACATCCCAAATTATTTTCAGCAAAGTTCCGTATTGGACCTCCAAATAGCGACATCTCAATTTAAGAGACTTTTTTTTTTTTTTTTTTTTTTTTTTTTGTCTTCTCCCATTTCCAGTATAAAATTTTTTTTGAGTTTTTAACTGATCTGAATAGCGAAAAAAAAAGTCTTTCTTGCCGAATCTGTTCGTTTTTTTTTTTGGAGGTTTTAGTGCATTAAAAACAGGGTAGAAATGGAATTTGTTATAGAAAAGTCTTGTGATCAATGGGTTCTTACCCATTTACCAATTCTCTTATGATGCCATGTGTCCTCAAAGGTCACATAGCATAGCTAAACAAAGAGCAGACGAAGTCTTCTATATCTATAGCGATTGCTAAATTAACACATTTTCTATTCTTATTTTTGATCAATCCAATTTAATCTGTGTTATTTTTTTATACATTATCATTTTTAATCCATTTTATATTATTCATCATCTTTTGTTTGCTGTATACATTTACAATCATCATTTAGTTTATCTTTATTATTAATGTTGATGGAGAACATGTTAAGTACTCTAATTTTTGGTACTTATATCATTAACAGTGCAACATCGTACGGTGTAAAGCCGTTTAGGCCAGTAGCTAAGATAACTAACTTGTTGTAAAACCTCTACGCGATTAAATTTAACTTAATAAATTTTAAATAAATTTCAAGTTATGATCCGTAAACATTCCACTATTTATTGCTAGATCAGTTAATGTAATAGTTACACTACAACATACAAAAATCGATTCTTACTTGTGAAAATAAATAAACATATAAAATGTTTTTAAAAATTATTAAACTTACAAATACAATTATTCTACGTTATACAAATGTACAATATTACTTTTATTTTATGCATTAATACTTTTGTTTTTCAGAGCAACATTTAACTGAATTCACTTCTTTGTTTTTCTATATCACGTGATTGAGCAGACGACGCTGGGAAGAGCCCATTGTGCAACTTTTTTAATTTACTTTAATGTATAATTTAAAATAGCATTATAAAAGGCATTTAGATGAATTATAAGTAATCAATTAATTCTCTCATTTTCTCTTTCTTCCCCCTTTTTACTTTCCGAACGTTTTTTTCTTTTTTTCCAAATGGCTAGGCAAAAGTTACAGAGGACTATAAAGTTACAAAACAAATTATAGACAATATAACATAGAAAAAAATACCGAAGTCATTGCCTAAGGAGCGATCTTGCCTCCCAATATCTCGACTCTTCTGTAGAACATCGAAGAGCCCTACAACGGGACAGATGGTCCCTGTCCTTTACTTCTCCAGAATCACAAAGTGGGCAAGTAGGGTACGTTCCGAACGTACATTTGTAAAATATGTATTGTAATGATAACAAAATTTCGGTCCATTTATACGATTTGAGGTCCCCTTAGTTAGTTTTTGCTATTTTTACGGTGATGTATGCATGTGAGTGAGTAAACACGACAGCGTCTAAATGCTTTCAAATGAGCTGAAAGTTGGTACGTATGTTAGTGGTCACCATAGCACGAACGCTATTGATTTTGATGAATCGAGCGCTATAGTTTTTTTTTTTTTTTTTTTTTTTACAGGAACACAAAGAAAAATTCTCCGTTACTAGGGCTTATGAGTCGAAATTATTTAAAGTGCGATAGCGTCTGAATGTTTATTGATTCAGCCGAAAACTTATATACATGTTATAGGTTACAGTCGTACGAACAATATAGATTTTCGTGAATCTATCACTTATAGAACACAATGAAAAATTCATTATGTTTCACCTATGGGCTCAAATTGTTTAACGTGCGACAGCGTTAAATTAAACAACAAATTGTATGAATAAAAATGCTGAAATACTCTATTTTTTTCTTTTGTTAATCTAACTTCCCTTTTGTTTATTTGACTGCTCTTACTTTATTTTATTTAAACAATTCCTAATTATTTAATGTTGGAAAGTAGAGTGGGGGGGGGGGGGGGTCACTCCAGATTTTTAGAATTTTGGTTCGGGTAAAACCCAAAGAACTGTACATTTGAATAGGAAGAGGCCATTATTACCCATTGATCGTTGTTTATAATTGGTAAAATTAATAGATGGGATAGGGTTGGGGTCAGGGTAATTTGGGTATAAAATGACCCATTTTGAACTTTCCAAGTCCTGTAATAATTTTTTTTTTTTAATTGTTCTAGCTTAGTATCCTTCTAGCTTAGGGACCTTCTAGAATAGTTTTGTACCAATTTCTTTTTAATTGACCCACATGTAAAAAAATGGCAAACGTTAGTTTCACTATACCCAAATTACCCCATGGTTGAGGGGTAATTTGGTATAGTACATGCTTAGAAAGCAAAACATGGTTTTAATAATCATCTTACTTAATTTTTTCTGACTTAGGTTGAATGTAGATATAATAAAAATAATGAGATATTAGAAACAATTACTTTTATTAGCATTAAGATAAAATTTAGGCTGAAAATTACGCAAAAATAGCTCAACATATCAACCGTTCATTCACCATAAGTAGTTTTTTGTGACAGATTTCTTAAATAAACTTAAAAAAATCTTCCATTGTTATCAGAAACAGGAAACACATCAGAAATTTGCCCCCTATTAATTCATACAGTGTCATCTTTGTCTGTAAAATATAACGTCCACCTTCACCTTTACATTTTCTTAAAAATTTTACATTATTACTCTTTATTTATATTGTATTTAAAATTTGTTTCTGTTCTAAGAACTTTTTATTCTTTGATTGCAGGTGAGTTCTCTGTACGATATCTTCTATATACTTAAGAGTGGTGTCTTATGGATTATTAAGAAAAGAAAAAATGCAGACAACTTAGCATCCGGTTAGGAATAAAGGGTAAAAACTTTCTTACCATTTAATCAGTGTGGCAATGCTTGATTAGATGTCACTTTTCTTATAAATGAGTTTTTTGCTTGCATTTTTCGTATATTTCTTTATTTCTTTTACGAAGTAAAGGAAGTATTGTAATCGCGGTAAACAAAATATGTGTTAACCTTTTATCTACCGCATTATGAAACAGACAAAAAGAAATACAGTCGAACCTCGTTAACGTGAACGCGCTTAACGTGAATTACTTTTAACACGAACTGTTTCCACAATACCCGTCAAAATTAAGATTAGTTTCTGAATTACTGATAGCATAAACTACTGAAAACATGAACAAATATTTTATTCCCCTTGAGATTTTCGTTAACGAGGTTCGACTGTGTATATATATATAAATGATAGATATCGTAATAAAATTTAATCTTAAAATTTAGCAATTAATAGATACAAAACAGCACAAACACACAAAAATATAGAACTGATTTTAACTTATAGGAAAGACTGACACAAAATTGTTGCGATACAGATTAAGAACTAATAAGAGACAAAAACAATTTAAATTACCTACGCCGACATATATATATATATAACATATTTTTTTAGTTACTTAAGAGTATGTTTTAAAGGTATATGCAATAAGCATCATTTATATCACCTCATTATACTCTGATTACTGAGAATTTTGTGACATGGTAGTTTAGTATACCACTGGTACATATAGAGGTCGAAAAGATATTTGAATTTTTTTAAAAAAGGTGTAAAAAAAGTATTTGTTTTACAAGTTCCTTATCTTTTTTCGAAATTGGTAGAAGATTGTTGAAGTAATAGAGGAATTAATTATACACCAGAAGATCGTGAAAAATATCAAGTCGAAACAGCGTCAGCACTCTAAAAATCCTTTCTGGAACAAAAACGGCTACATGTAGCGTCTAGTGTCTTGTAGCGAGATTAAAGTGAAGTACGTACGATATATTCTTATAAATATATTTGACATTTCTTCCACAAATTTTATTTTACACGTTTTTTTAACTGTCGTCCGTAGATAAAGGGTTAAGTGTGGCACAACTTGAGTAATGCTAAAAGGATTGAAATTTTGTATTTAGAACTGTAATAACATCTAGCTGTGTACTTCGTTTTATTTTTTGTACCCCAGTAGCAGAATTTTCTTTACTGCAGCAAAATAAAATATATTTGTACTCCAGAATACTGGACCCAATCTGGTTTCGCAAGAAGTTACGAGGGTTGCCGTTTAAGTTTCTACAAAAAGTAGGAAGAAAAAGAATTTTTTGGGAACAAACTGTTTTATTGCTTTTCAGAATATTTGTCTTTAAGATTTATACACTTTTCCATCCGTTCAAACCAATTCTTGAAACAGTTTTTTTTTTCCACTCTGAAGTTGATATCTCAAAAACATGGTTTTGAAAGACATCAACAGACACATTTTATGTTTGACATAAGGGAACAAGAAAAAGTCGTTAGGCGACAAATCAGGAGAATATGGGCAATGAGACATTAATTCGATATTTTTATCCTTCAAATAATCAATTGTTTCACGTGCTGTGTGGGAGCTCGCATTGTCGTGATGAAGAATGATGCGGTTTTTGTTGTTTTACCTCATTTCGTTGACGACTTTTGGCAAACAAATTTCTGTGTACCATTTAGCGTTAACAGGTTTTCGTTCCTCTAAAGGAATCGTTGCGAGATGTCCTGTAAGGCCAAAGAAACAAGCAATCATTTTCTTGGAGGTGCTTCGCGAACGAACAACTTTCATAGGATTCGGTTCATCCTGAAATACCCAAGCAGTGGATTATTGTTTAGTTTCCGGCTCGTGCGAATATATCCAAGTTTCGTCACCTGTAACGATGTTGTATACGGATTTTACTGTTCCCGATTTGAAATTTTTTAGCATTTCCTTACACCAATTTACACGAGCCTCTTTTTGAGCTTCTGTCAAGTTGTGCAGAAGCCATCTGGAGAAGTTTTTTTTTAACAGCTGAATGTATTGCAGTCTGTGATATGCCAAGGGATGCTTCTATCTCACGATACGTGACATGCTGATCTTCTTCAATCATCTTGCACACAGCATCGATGTTGTTTGGAATCATTACCGATTTTAGACGTCCTTTACGAGATTCATCACTGACGGACGCACGACCACGACGAAATTCTGCAAACTACTTGTAAACAGTCTTTTCTGATGGTGCTTCATTACCAAAAGTTTCACGAAGCGATACTAAGCATTCTTGTCGAGTGAGGCCTTCCTTAAAATCATAAAAAATCATCCAACGGAGACCTTCACGATTTACTTCCATTTTTCCTCTCATTTGCTTCTTTTAAACACTAGTTATAAACAAAATACACAGACGATTTCTAAGATGCCACTGATTCCAAGACAAAAAAAAAAAAAAAAAAAAAAAAAAAAAAAAAGTGAATTTCATAAATATCCTGAAGACAAATTTCAGTAGCGCCTTCTGTTTGTCGTTTGTAAAAACATAAAAGGCAACCCTCGTATTAGTAATTTATAAAATACATAAAATTTTCATCTAAAAAGAAAATAAATGAAGAATACACAATAGTATTGTAATATAGAGACATTGTGTATTGCAAATTCTGTGTATATTTAAGCCCAGTAGGCCAGTAGTTTTTAAGCCACTGAAATTATGTATTACATTACTTACATTTTTTTAATGTATTATTAATGTTACTTATTAAACATTATATCTTTCTTAATATATATAAATCTCGTGTCACAATGTTTGTCCTCAATGGACTCCTAAACCACTTAACCGATTATAATAAAATTCGCACACCATGTGCAGTTCGATCCAACTTGAGAGATAGGATAGTTTAAATCTCAAATTATAGTCGCAATTTTAATTTATTGCTAATTATTTGTCTGTTATTATTTGACAGTCACAATTATCTGTTAACTCCAAATGATTCTAACAGATGTCGATACCTTTCGACTGGGTTGAAATGAAAGCTGAAATATATTTGGTGCTGCCATCTACACAAAGAATCTTCAACTTTTTAACCTATTAATAAATTTCGTATAATTCAATTATTTCCACTTTTTAAATTTTTGGTGTTAGCATAGCCGGCCACGTGTTACTTAGACTGAAGTGTAAATTGAATTCATATTATAATGAAGATAATACAGTGAAATTAATCCTGTTTTTTACTTATTTGTGCTTCATTGATCAAAACTTTATAATTTAATCTGTATATATATATAAATTACGTGTCACGATGTTTGTCCGGGGTAAACTCCTAAACTAAGGAACTGATTTTGATGAAATTTTGCACACTGTGTGCAGTTTGATCCAACTTGAGAGATAGGATAGTTTTTATCTCAATTTATTGTCACAATATTGTTTTATTGCAATTATTTGTTAATTATAGACCTTTATTAAAGTTGCTCCAAAATATCTGTGAGTTCCATTAATTTAATTGTTGCCAAAAAAAAAAAAAAAATAATAATAAAAAATAAAAAAAAAATACGAGTTCATTTTCTTTCGACATAAAAATAAATACATTTAATCAAACGTGAACGTTAAAAAATTATAAAAAGTTAAATTATGCATCTCACGAAAATTGACGTCATAATCAATTTAAAGATTTTATACACATTGATAAAGTGCTAATGTAGTTCTATCATAGATATAGTAATATATATAGATCTCTCATCCCCATGTTATCGTAGAAAGATTTTTGATGCCGAAAAAAGATAAAAAATAAAAGCTTTGGAAACAGCCATTAAGTGGTATTGAAAAAAAAAAAAAAAAAAAAAAAGAAAAGAAAAAGAAAAGAAAGAAAGAAATATGAATTTGAAACTGTATCTGGAGTCTTCCATTCCCCTTTAGCAAATAAATTATTCATAAATTTTATTTGCTAAAATATTAGTATGTATTCCCGTGTGTATTCACTCGGGGAAAGACGGCCATATTTTGGTAAAAACGTCGTCTTTTCCCAAATGAAAAGGAATAACTTTTTTCTCCCCAATGATCACTCTATTCTATATATGCTATACTATATCTATGAGTTCTATACGCAAGCGAAGTGTGACTCACTGACCGTCTGTGCAGCCAAGAAAAAGATTTCCTATGTTAATTGCCCACTGGATTTTTTGTAAGAAATTATTAAAAATCGAGGAAATTTATTTCCCGATTTTAATCCTTATATTTGGGTATAGATATGTATTAGTTATCGCGGGTGTTAGATTGAATTATTTTGCTGTCAAATTGACAAAATTTTAATTTTAAATTTTTAAACTCTGTCGCCCTTGGCTTTTTTTTTTTATTATTATTATTATTTGGCGATCAAAAGCGTAACACGAAAATATACATGCCAGATGTATGCATTGTACGAAATGTAATATGTATTATTCATTGTACGTATGTATGACATGTAATATGTATTGTACGAAATATTGTTTCATATTATTCATTACTCTTTTAATATAAGTTGTTAAAATAACCATGATTTTTGAAAGGAATTAAATATTTTCGCCAGATAATTTGGCGATATTCTTTTTTTTTCGCCAAGGATGACAGAAATGAAATCTATTCCGCTGCAAAATATTAGTATCTTACATCAGATATTTTATTTAGACATTTGAAAACAAATTTGACTTCAAACTATGATAGAATATTTATCATTTTCCTTTTAATTTGTATATTATTAGTATATTAAAATTTAAAAGCATGGTATATAAAAAGTTTTTTTTTTTTAAATCTTATAATTATTCTTATCTTAATCCTCAATGTTTCCCATCTTTATTGACTTGAATTTACTTTTAAAATTTTAACATACTCAAAAACTTCTCATCACTTCGTTAAAATACACTAAACTTTTCCAAAATCTTTTTGTATTTAAAATGATACATGTATTTACTTTAAATGTCCAATATTTCATAAGATTTCCAATTTTAAAGTTTTAAAATATTTATCAAATTTACTTATTTTTCTGGTTTAGCCTTATTGTTTTCCCTTTTATAACTACAGCTGTTGCCCTCTTTAAAATATTTAAAATGCTGAGGTCATTTAATAGTAAAATTATCCATTATAGCATATATTATATTTCACTCCTCCCTAAAAATTGATTTTAAAATCGTCTGTTTCTTTTATACTTTTATTTCAATAGAATTTTAATAGAATTTAATTTATATATTAGTCATTTTAGCAATTTTATCCAAAGTAGCATTAGAAATAATATATATCACTTCTCCATTAAAATTTATAGGACCCTACAATAAAATTAATTTGTGCTTAATATCAACACTACGAAAATTTTTATCAATCGCTTCCAAATTTTGACCTAAGTTTCAAATCTCAACCCTGTGGGTTTTTACATCGGCTACAACGTTTTCGTCTTTGTTCGTAAATAATAATTTAACTGTACTAAATAGTTTACAGCCGTATAATTCAACGTATTACTTAGTCACAGCAACGCGTGGCCGGGTCTGCTAGTATATATATATATATTTTTTTTTTAGATGTTAAATTAATTCTTTTTCATTCGTTAAATCAAATTCATGGTCATAAAATAACCATACAGTGATAAAATTTGAGGGAGGGGGGTGGTGTCTCTAGAAAACGGGGGTGGGGTGACAGGGCAAAATGGGAGTCCTATTCGGAATCAGGAGGTCATTTTACATAAGAATAAGCAAAAATGATATCAGAGCTCGAATTTTTTTTTTTTTTTTTTTTTCCAGCGCAGTGTTGTTAGTACCACCCCTTTTCCTACACCAGTCTTTTTTTATAGCATTTTTCTTCTTAATTCATCGTAAATATATTTGAAGAGAATTACTCTAAAAATTAAGTGGTGTAGGAAAAGGGGCTGTACTAACAATTTGCCGGATTAGTTTGGCAGCTCTGTAATTATTGTAAAATGAATCATGATCTTTTTCTACTGATATTTCCACCGTTCACCTATTTGATGAACGGTGAATTCCATAAAATCTTGAATACTCATTTCACCAAGGAACTGATTAAAAATAGAATAATAAATAACCGATTGAGAATAAAGAAGAATAACTATCCATACCAAATTCTTCATCAACGATGAAGGGACAGTGAGAAACTTACTTAAAAATTGAAAAACGGTCAAGAACTGAAGATTTTATCTCATCAAGGATGTTCAATTATTCTTAAGAAAAACGTAAGATTTCGAAACTATAGTAGCCATATTAAGACGTCTTGTGTTGAAACGTAAAAAATCCGAAAGGTATTTAAAAAAAAAAAAAAAAAAAAAAAAATCTACATAATATTTGTCTAACGTGGACCAGTTACAATTAATTTTTGTCGAAACGATACGACAGTGGTGTAATTAATAAAATACGCGAGGATAAAAAATAATGTTTAAAAATGAATTGTATTTAAGCACGCGGACTCATCTCGATGAACTAATAAGAAAATAATTACAAGATAAAAAGAATTTTTTTATATACCATGTTTTTAAATTTTCTTTTGAATCATATAAACCCTAGCGGAACCCGAGCAGCAGGAACCCGGAACAATTGGCTAAAAGTATTAAAAAAATTCATTTCTGTCGTGTTTTGAGCTATTATAGAAGTTTGAAATGGCTAGCTAGCCGGGAAGTTAGTTAAAAATCGATTGCAAGCTTGGCAGCAGGATTTCGAAGCAGTTGGTTAAAAATATTTAAAAAATGCATTTTTACAGTGTTCTGAACTATTCTGAAAATTTCAAATGGCTAGCTAGTCGGGAAGTTAGTTAAATACATTTTCTGTTGAATCGTATAAACGCTGCCGAGGGCAGTAGGGACCTGAAACAGTTGACTAAAAGTATTTAAAAAATGTATTGTCACCGTCTTCTGAGCTATCCTGAAAGTTTCAAATGTCTAGCTAGTCGGGAAGTTTGCAAGATTTGTACTGGACAAACAAACAAACATATAGACAAACGAATAGACAAGCATCGAAGTTAATAAAAACAGGGTAAATTGACTGTATTTCTCTGATGTCATCATTTTACGGAAAAAATGCATTTTTTAAAGTTGCTTTTCAGAATCTTTGCAAGCGTCATTTTAAATCTAGCAATACTTTAGAGATATATACAGAATATGAATTATCATCAAAAATTTACTAAAAAACACAATAAAAAAAAAATAATAATAATCAAAATCGGAATTAGTTTTTTTTTTTTTTTTTTTTTTTTTTTTTACAAAAAATCATACCAAAATTAATAAAAAATAATCGCCAGCATGGTGACAAAAATTTAAAAGGCGTCATAGGATTTCTGTACCAAAATACTGCCTGTGAAAGTATGAAAACTGGATCATGAACCAAGAATGTTATTTTTAAATTTTTCTTTGAATGATTTGGTTTCACTATTGTACAATATTAATTTGGTTCTAATAATAATTTGGCTTCTGGTAAATTAAAATTTTAATTAGTTGGTGGAATTGGTATGGTATTTATGAGTTTCAAATTTTAAAGGTAAATAAGAAAAGAAATAAAATGTGAAAATTACGCACGGGTTCGCTAGTAAATAAATAAATAAATAATGGTAATGGAAATATAATGCATCAATTTTTAACAATGTTTTTGAAAAGATACGAAACCTATGAATGAAAGTGTTTACTATTAAATGCTCTGAATGATACCACGGGATGTACTTTTTTAAAGCACCTTCTCTAAAGATAAAATGCGATCGTTCGAACGAAAATAAGAAATGTAAGAAAACTTTTTTACTATTTAAAAATACAGTAAAATATATTGCCGACGGAAATAAATATCTATTCATTGCAGGCACACGATATAAATGGTATTTATAATTAATCCCGAAACCACTAGTAGTATATTTTCTCTTTCCATTTTCTATTCGCATAGATTTGACATGGGCTTAAAGCAGAAAATATAAACTTTATGTTTTACGGGTATTACAGTCATGCCTTCCCCTTCTCCATCCACATAGAATACCCATATATTTGGAAAAGAAGAAAATCTTACTAAAAAAAGAAAAATGATTTTGTTTATTATTTATTTATTTATTTTATTTTTTGATGTAGAAATATATGGACTCGCAAAGAATAAATTACGCATCAAAAAGCTTGTTGTTTTGTCATTGGCTTTAGAGATATTCTCTCTCTCTCTGTGTGTGTGTCTTTCGTTTTCTTTCTTTCTTTTTTTTTCTTTTTAAATTTTTTTTATGAAAAAAGTTTTGTTTATATTGGGGTAGGGATAAAATTTAATATTCAAGAAATCCACCTTTGTTAAAATTCATTTTAGCTCCAGTGGCTTATATTCATAATATACTTTTTTAATTTTTGCAGCGCAATTGAGAAACAGGTGTGTCTATTTTAGTATAAGCTAGTTTAATCGTATTCTTTACCCCTGGATAACTAAACATTCGTCTAATAGATTACCCACTTCTCCCAGTTTGGCTAGTTCGAGCAGGGGTCGACATTAGAATCAGCAATTTGGGTGCCAAATGGCAACTAACTTTGTTTTCTTAGTTGCAATTATGTTGTACTAAGGCGCCATTTTAAAATTGTTATTTACACATAGAAGCATATGCGTAAACGTTGTACATAAACTGTAATTACTTAAAATGCTGATACTTTATCTAGTTAGTTTTTTCCATTTTAAAAATGTGTTAGTGCTAATATTTTTACAGGAAAGTTAGGAATTTAAATTTAATTCTACTACTTTGTTGCTAATGGCTTTATTTTCATCGCACATTATAACTGCACACTACGCTGAAGGGGGAAAAAGAATACTAGGCGTCAAAGTGACGACTAGGTATAAAATAATGGTCGTCAAAAGGAAATATTTAGTTGCAAAATACAACTAACTACCGCTAACTTCGAGCCCTGAGTTCGAGGTGTTGCCTTTGCACACACTTTGTTTGACAATTTATTTTATACCTCTCTTAAGATACTCTCCGGCCGCGTTAGATTGATCCCCTGTTGGCAAAGTGCCAGGACGATTCTACTCACGTGCTAGGGAAGACAGCAATGGAAGAGAGAGGGGAAAATTTTCTATTATTCTTGTTTCGTTTGCTATGTGTAGAATCATTGATACTACGGATATTCCTATTTTATAAATGGACCAGCCCTTTTCACCCATGCGCAGATGAAGGCAAGGCTCTTTCTTCTGCGGTTTATCAGTATACTAAGTTTGAAATAAAAGAAATATGCAAATATATTTGTTTTTAATTCGTCATCTGAGTCAAATGATTAGTTACAGAGTAACATGGATTTAAGTTTAGTTATTTAAGGTCAGGATGATTTTTCTCGGATACTGCATTTTTTAGATGCGTATCTTTTCTTGTCAGGGTGCACTATACTCATTTAGTGCAATTTTATCCAGTAGGGGCATGAGATATAACCATTTGGAAAGTCGTAGAAAGTGAGTAATAGTCACGCCACCTGTCAGCCGACATGCACTCAGATTGAATTGGTGTTTTTTTTTTTTTTTTTTTTTTTTTTATATATATGTAATATATCTACCTCACATATTAAGTTAGGTACACACACACACACAAATATGTATATATATATCATACTAGCAGACCCGGCCACGCGTTGCTGTGACTAAGTAATACGTTGAATTATACGGCTGTAAACTATTTAGTACAGTTAAATTATTATTTACGAACAAAGACGAAAACGTTGTAGCCGATGTAAAAACCCACAGGGTTGAGATTTGAAACTTAGGTCAAAATTTGGAAGCGATTGATAAAAATTTTCGTAGTGTTGATATTAAGCACAAATTAATTTTATTGTAGGGTCCTATAAATTTTAATGGAGAAGTGATATATATTATTTCTAATGCTACTTTGGATAAAATTGCTAAAATGACTAATATATAAATTAAATTCTATTAAAATTCTATTAAAATAAAAGTATAAAAGAAACAGACGATTTTAAAATCAATTTTTAGGGAGGAGTGAAATATAATATATGCTATAATGGATAATTTTACTATTAAATGACCTCAGCATTTTAAATATTTTAAAGAGGGCAACAGCTGTAGTTATAAAAGGGAAAACAATAAGGCTAAACCAGAAAAATAAGTAAATTTGATAAATATTTTAAAACTTTAAAATTGGAAATCTTATGAAATATTGGACATTTAAAGTAAATACATGTATCATTTTAAATACAAAAAGATTTTGGAAAAGTTTAGTGTATTTTAACGAAGTGATGAGAAGTTTTTGAGTATGTTAAAATTTTAATAGTAAATTCAAGTCAATAAAGATGGGAAACATTGAGGATTAAGATAAGAATAATTATAAGATTTAAAAAAAAAAAAAACTTTTTATATACCATGCTTTTAAATTTTAATATACTAATAATATACAAATTAAAAGGAAAATGATAAATATTCTATCATAGTTTGAAGTCAAATTTGTTTTCAAATGTCTAAATAAAATATCTGATGTAAGATACTAATATTTTGCAGCGGAATAGATTTCATTTCTGTCATCCTTGGCGAAAAAAAAAGAATATCGCCAAATTATCTGGCGAAAATATTTAATTCCTTTCAAAAATCATGGTTATTTTAACAACTTATATTAAAAGAGTAATGAATAATATGAAACAATATTTCGTACAATACATATTACATGTCATACATACGTACAATGAATAATACATATTACATTTCGTACAATGCATACATCTGGCATGTATATTTTCGTGTTACGCTTTTGATCGCCAAATAATAATAATAATAATAATAAAAAGCCAAGGGCGACAGAGTTTAAAAATTTAAAATTAAAATTTTGTCAATTTGACAGCAAAATAATTCAATCTAACACCCGCGATAACTAATACATATCTATACCCAAATATAAGGATTAAAATCGGGAAATAAATTTCCTCGATTTTTAATAATTTCTTACAAAAAATCCAGTGGGCAATTAACATAGGAAATCTTTTTCTTGGCTGCACAGACGGTCAGTGAGTCACACTTCGCTTGCGTATAGAACTCATAGATATAGTATAGCATATATAGAATAGAGTGATCATTGGGGAGAAAAAAGTTATTCCTTTTCATTTGGGAAAAGACGACGTTTTTACCAAAATATGGCCGTCTTTCCCCGAGTGAATACACACGGGAATACATACTAATATTTTAGCAAATAAAATTTATGAATAATTTATTTGCTAAAGGGGAATGGAAGACTCCAGATACAGTTTCAAATTCATATTTCTTTCTTTCTTTTCTTTTTCTTTTTCTTTTTTTTTTTTTTTTTTTTCAATACCACTTAATGGCTGTTTCCAAAGCTTTTATTTTTTATCTTTTTTCGGCATCAAAAATCTTTCTACGATAACATGGGGATGAGAGATCTATATATATTACTATATCTATGATAGAACTACATTAGCACTTTATCAATGTGTATAAAATCTTTAAATTGATTATGACGTCAATTTTCGTGAGATGCATAATTTAACTTTTTATAATTTTTTAACGTTCACGTTTGATTAAATGTATTTATTTTTATGTCGAAAGAAAATGAACTCGTATTTTTTTTTTATTTTTTATTATTTTTTTTTTTTTGGCAACAATTAAATTAATGGAACTCACAGATATTTTGGAGCAACTTTAATAAAGGTCTATAATTAACAAATAATTGCAATAAAACAATATTGTGACAATAAATTGAGATAAAAACTATCCTATCTCTCAAGTTGGATCAAACTGCACACAGTGTGCAAAATTTCATCAAAATCAGTTCCTTAGTTTAGGAGTTTACCCCGGACAAACATCGTGACACGTAATTTATATATATATACAGATTAAATTATAAAGTTTTGATCAATGAAGCACAAATAAGTAAAAAACAGGATTAATTTCACTGTATTATCTTCATTATAATATGAATTCAATTTACACTTCAGTCTAAGTAACACGTGGCCGGCTATGCTAACACCAAAAATTTAAAAAGTGGAAATAATTGAATTATACGAAATTTATTAATAGGTTAAAAAGTTGAAGATTCTTTGTGTAGATGGCAGCACCAAATATATTTCAGCTTTCATTTCAACCCAGTCGAAAGGTATCGACATCTGTTAGAATCATTTGGAGTTAACAGATAATTGTGACTGTCAAATAATAACAGACAAATAATTAGCAATAAATTAAAATTGCGACTATAATTTGAGATTTAAACTATCCTATCTCTCAAGTTGGATCGAACTGCACATGGTGTGCGAATTTTATTATAATCGGTTAAGTGGTTTAGGAGTCCATTGAGGACAAACATTGTGACACGAGATTTATATATATTAAGATATGCTGAGAAACAGCCATCCCGTATGCAGTTTGACTGCTGTATGGAAATGCCATCTTGAGCAATATAGGCCAAAGCCTAATTACAGACATGTTACTTTTCAGCCTAAAGGCTGAATTCAGCCTTTTTAGGCTTGAAAATTATTATTCTTGGGATCAATGCAAATCTGCATTAACACTTTTTAGACATGTGTAGTAGGGGAGGGGGGTCAGCCTGAATTTATGCAATATATTGTTAGCAATTTCTATGCAATTGGCTTTCAAGAAATGTCAAATTCAAACTTGGAGAAAATGAAAAAGAAATAGCACTTCAACTGCAGTTTCCTAATGAATTTAAAGTACATTATTTTGCTAATCAATTGCCCCAGCAAACAATGCTTCTATAGGATAAACTTATTTTCAAGTATATGTAATAATTTTGTCTGATTTTTAAGCACTTACTATTTTAATTATAATTAATATGATATTTAATGTAAGATTTATTGTTATGATTTTGTTTATTGTGTGTATATATATGCAATCAGATTTAACATTATTTTTATTATTGTAAAACTTATATTGTGTCAGTTGCCTGATACCACTTTTGAGAAGGGGAGGGTGGGGGGTCGTGAAAAGTTCAGCCTTTTTTTCTGTAAGCTTGTACCATGTCTGTAATTAGCACCAATTTTAGTCAGGATCCAACCAAATACAGAGTTTTGTAGAATTCTGCCCATTGCTTTGTGAAATACAACGCCTTCAAACTTTTTGTAATAGACATAGAGTTACAATCGTTACATTTTAGGATACAGTGCTTAAATTTTGTACATCACCTCATTAAGTACAAGGCATTTTATAATTTAAAGATATTAATATGTGAGAATCCCTGTAAAAAAAATATTACTATTTTTTTTTAATTGAATTCTCTAAAATGTTTGTAAAATATAAAACTATTTTCAACTTATCCTTAATTTGTTATTTATTTGTAATTGATCTTGTGTAAGGAATGAAAAACGAGTTAAGATTTTTCGAAGACCCTGTATTTGTACATTGTCTTAAATTACCTCTAACGTTTGAATTTCAAAATCAATCAATCAATAAAAATCAAATATGACAAATCAACCTACAATTTTACACAGCTGGACGAACTTTGGGGCATTTTGAATTTTGCGTGAGAATTCTGTGAATTATTTTTTCCTTTAAAAAGTCGAGATTTTCCTTTAAAACCATTATAAACATAATCTTTGGAAAAATTTCTTTGAAATATACATCCTTTATTAAATTCAAAATTAAAGTTAGTTTTGAAAATTAGATTATTCTTTCTACAGATTTTTGGAGGGCTGGGGGGGGGGGGAGCAAAAGTAGTTCTTCAACAAGCGGACATTTTTTTTTCGTTTATAAATGTATCCTAATTGAAAAATTCAGAGAACATTTTTTTTTTCTTTTTCGAGAAACAAAACCTTCCTTTTTAAAACATTATTTAATCTTCTTACGAGTTTAATTTTCAAAATTTTTACCATGTCTCTTACTTTTTATTATTATTATTTTTGAAAAATACTTATTCTTTTAAAAGAGCGAATAAATTTTTAAGCAAAAGTTTTCAACATTCTCCGCAGTTTTTCGTATTTTTCATAATCTCGTTATAATTACACTGCATGTAAAGAATGATTGGATATTTTTTTTATGCTTTTACTTTTCCCGTAGAAAAACGGTGAATTTTTTTTTTTTTTTTTTTTTTAATAAGAGTTTTTGAATAAGAAGTATTTGAAAGAGAAACGGGAAAATCATCCAAATCATATCGGTTATATCAGGAAAAAAAAAAAAGGGAGGTAGGAAAAAAATTGCCGAACTGAGTGTTCTTTTTTTTTTTTTTTGTGGTATAATTTATATATATATAATTTAACCATTTGAGTGAGTTAGTTATTTCAAAAACATTTTCAAAACGTGAAGTTGATAAATTGAGGCTATTTTCTATCTTTTTTTTCTTTACTTTAAGTAATTTATTCTTTAATTTTTCTTTTTAATACAGGGTTAATTCTGGAATAAAGATGATGCAAAAACTAAAACAAAGTTCTGTGTAATTATGTTTTTGGTGTATATGCGTTTATATATATTCAGAGCTCCAGAAATTTGGGAAAAAAAAAACACTGGTCGCCAGGAAAAATTTCTGGTAGACAGTAAAAAATATCCTCCGTCTTTTTTTTTTTTTTTTTTCTTGAAATTTACTTTAATATAGAAATTAAAATTCTATGCATAAATTCCAGATATTTACTAGGCTGGAATGATACATCAGGAAAACCTGTTTAAATTTAACATCATGAAACTGGCTTTTTTTAATTTCTTTTTACAAATACATACACCATCGGCATTGATACATCATTACCAACGATTCAGCACCAGGTTACTAAGCATGCGTAAACAGGAGCAGTGTAAACCAAATTCCCTAAAACGGCGCACTAATTTAACACTGTTGTGCAACATGCATGAAGAAAAGTGATGTAAATCTAATGGTGTATTCATTCTACGCAGTGTCTCAAAACGTAGTGAGAGGAACGAGAATCAAAATGGCGAGGAGTTAGACTACATCGAGTGTGGAATAGCAGCTGATTCTGTGACCAATTTCTTCTCCAAAATATTGCGAAAAAAAAATCGAGTTTTCGTAAAGTTGAAAACATAGTCACCACTTGAAATATATTGGTCGCCAATGGCGACCAGGCGATCGTATTTCACGAGCTCTGTATATATTTACTTGGTTTCATAATGGTAATTGTGCAAATATTACTTGTTTCAATGTTATATCCTATGCTGCTCTAAACTGTGACAGTTGACTCGCCCACCTGCCCCAAATACTATTACCGATTAGCAAAGAACTCGCCTGATAAATAGCTATGATAGGTGATAGGCAGGCTCCACCTTTTACTCACTATCATTTTTGTAAACTCGATGCATTTTCATGATACTTTTGCCATCTGGTAACCGAATGATTAGTGTTCTGATCTTCACTTATCAAATGAAAATTAATGCAAGCACTACCAGTTTTGAAAGGATGTAGCCTTTCTTCTTCAGCTGCAAAAAGCATGCTACTATCTTGAAGGCAAAAGCAAAACTGAAAGGGGGAAGAGCAACAAAACCAACCAATAGAATAGCAGCATGCAAAAACCAATCAGAAGAGAACACACACCAAAAAAAAAAAAAAAAAAAAAAAGAGAGAGAGAGAGAGAGAGAGAGAAGAGGAGAGAAATAAACGCGCACATACACATAAAAGGGAGTGATTTTTTTTATTTACATTTTAAATACTTTCTTTTACAAAAAGGATGAAAATTTTTTAATCAAATTAACCCATTACCCGCTGGTGTTACGTTCACACAACACCAGAAATAATTGCGTTTAACAGTAAACTAAAAAAGATATTTTATATTAAGTATTGTTTTTAATAAGGAAAGGATAGATGTTTATTTTATTACAAAAAAAAAAAAAAAAAAAAATTGATCTGAAAAATAATTTTATATTCAAAAATAAATTTCAAACTTGAAGCACTACTCAATCGAAAACTTTTGAAAATCATCATATTTGAATAAGTTTACATAACTTGTATAAAAATTGTTTCACAGTAAAATAATTGCTTTTGAAGTCATCTGTAGTGTTTGCTGTTTTATACTCCCGCAAGGAAATTTCCGTAAACATTTGTCTTCATTATATACTGACTCTTATTCCACTGAAGTTGAACAAATACAACACCCTGGATTTAGTAAGATAAGACTCATTTTAATAATTTTATTTTAAATTATTGTTATATATGATCAAAATAATGAGTATTACTGTTTGTATTTAGAAAAAAAAAATCATTATTTCTAGTTTTGGTGGTTAATAGGTTAAACAATTTTTTTCAAGCTCTTGACTGCAAAGAGGAATCGCATTTTTCATTAACAATTTTATCATGATTAAGATAGATAACTAAATTTTCTAGGAAATCTAACTCAGAAACGAGTTTAATATTTAAAATAATTTTGGCTTGCTGAGAATTAAAACTGTGGTTAGATCCCCAACTATTTTTCGCAATAGAAAATCTTTGTGTGAAGAAGATTTTAAGTTTAATTCAGGGCTGCCGGATTTTGGCAGGACCAAAAGAAAACCAGCTTTTTTTTTTTTTTTTTAAACCACTTAAAACTTTAACTTCTAAAATTAAAAAAAGCCAGCTTTTATTAAAATTGTTATTATTTTTTCCTTCCTTTTCTTTGAAATTTTTAAAAATAAAAGTGATGACTAGAGCTTTAATATAATTAATTTATATTGTAATAAAAAATTAAATTAAATAAGAGTAAAATTATTCAATTAAGAGAATTCTAAATGGCAAATATAGGAAAACAAAAACCACACTTTTTCTTAGATCTGTCTAGCTTGTTCAATAAAATTTAAATAATTCTTACTGGATAAAAATACTAAAGGAAATTAAATTTACCAATCACTTGGCTCAGTTTTTTAATAACAATATACTTTCAATTATTTTTCTTCTTTTTCAGAACCTAAACTGTTCTTTAGTTTGTTTAGAACAAAGTGATATGTAGAAAAATATCCTGCCAGTTGAAGTTGGAGGAGGACAACTCTGCAATTTAACCGTTTATCTACTGCATTATGATACAGACAAAAATTGTGTTTGAAACATATATTTTTAGTTAGTAAAATGCATTATTTAAAGATATATATGTTAAAAAATTATGCATATCACCTCATCATAGTAATTAATGAGAATTTTGTGAGGTCGTACTTTAGTGTACTACTGGTACATAGAGGTCGAAAACATTATTTCGACATGAAAAAAGTGTAGAGAAATATTTATTCTTTATGTTCCTCATATTTTTTCTATGAGTAGTGGGATATTCTTGAAATAATATGGGAATTAATTATAACACACATGAAGATCGTGAAAAATATCAACCTTAAACAGCAAGTGCACTCCATAAAATCCCTTATGGAACAAAAATGGCTCTATGTATCGTCTAATGCTTTGTAGTGAGATTAAAGGGAGGTACATCTGTTCCCTTCTTATAAATATCTTTGACATTTCTTCTATAAATTCGATTTTATACTCTTTTTAAAGTAATGGTACTTTAAAGTACCGTCAGTAGATAAAGGGTTTTAACAAAATACTGTATTTTCCTGCATGCAATTCATAGGTCAGTTAAATGAGTTTTAGACCAGAAATTTTAGTTAACAAAGAAGGCTATTTTTAAACGAACACACAGAAAAATGGAAAAGCGAATCTTGTCAAGAGACTTGCCATCTTTGTGATGCTAGACTTTTGCCAAGTACATTGAACAATTTGCACAAAATTATGCAAAATTTTAAACAATCAAAATGCTACATGACAATCCTTGTTAGTCATCAGACACAAAAGTCGTTTCATTTTACTATTTATCTTTAATAATGTTTGGTCTGATGATCAGTTTTGGCTCTAAAACTTGTCGGACAACCAGTTTCCCTGGTACAGTTTTCATTTTCCACAAATTTAACTGCGGTTAGTCAAATGAGAGGATGAAAAGAAAATGTTCCAATCTTGTCAATCGATGAAGAAGAATTTTGCAAGTGTAGATTCTGACTAACTTACCTTGCCTGATATCTGGGGTTGTTGACTAACTCTCCTGGTCAGATAATTACCATTGTCGACTAGCCTTCTTTGTCTGATAATATTAACCTTCCTAGTCGTATTATTTTGGAGAAAAATCAACTCAACACGCGTCTTAGTAAGAACGAACGGTGCTGTGGTAGCGTGTTTGACTTCTGATACGAAGATCCTGAGATCGGGTCCCCGCAAGGGCGTTTTGTATTTTAATTTTTTCAAGTATAGATTCTGACTAACTTGCGTTGTCCAATAACTGTGGTTGTTGACTAACCTTTCTGGTGAGATAATAAATTCTTCCTCATGTTAAACATGAATGTACTATGTGTTCAGTACAGAAATTTATGAGAACATGTATAGTGTTAAGGTTGAGAATAGTAAATATTATAAAATTGAGAATACAAGAGATACAATATTAATGCCAATTACATTCAATATATGTATGATGGGGAACTGAACAGAGTCTACATATGCCAGCTAGTTGTAAATACAATGAAGAGAATTCATGTGATTAGATGCAGAAGCGTAATACATACTTTACTTGTCAATCAATAGTCAAAGACGAAGAATCCTAAGATGTACATTACTTCTGAAGATTAACGGCCCTCTTCACTTACCGTCGCCGGAAGCCCGAGCCAATGTTATTCTATGGGGAAATTTCTTTTACAAATAACTTATTAACTAATGCATATTTTGAAATTCCGTTTTCACATTCAGAAAATTCCCAGCTGTTAAATGGACGGACCTTTTTTAAAAATGTATTTTTTTAATTTTTAATATTTTATTTTGAAATTGCAAAATGAAAAAAATTCACATATTGAAAATTCGTATTTTGCAGCTTCAAAAAAAAAAAAAAAAAAAAAAAAAAACATTTTTAAAAAAGGTCCGTCCATTTAACAGCTGGGAATTTTCTGAACGTGAAAACAGAATTTAAAAATATGTATTAGTTAATAAGTTATTTGTAAAGAAAAATTTCCCGTAGAATAACATTGGCTTCGGCTTCCGGCGGCGGTGAGTGAAGGGGGCCGTTAAGTGCACAGATGGAGAGGCCGAGAACTAATGGAGAAGATCGAGATAAAAAGCAGCATAACAATATCAGTTAGTTCCAATAGTGATGTTCAAGCGTTAGAATTTTTCGGTGATCTTCAGGAATTATGAACATATTAGGTTTCTTCGGATAGTCTACTTCGATTATGAATTGACTAACTAAAATAGGTATACGCTTCTGCTTCCAATCTCTTCATTGTATCTGCAGATTCACAGTAAAAAATCATTAGTAGTTATAAATCTTCAAATGTCAACCCATCTTCTTTTATCTGTACACATTTCGTAGAAGGTTTTGACTTGGACTTCAATGGAACAATATAGCATTTCCGAAGAAGTGAACGTCGTATTGCACTTACATGTGGAATGTGGACTATTCATCGTTTTACCGTAATGGTTGTTGCAATTGTTTTGGACAATTTAAAACTTCTTAACTACTTCTTTAAGTTACCAAAATATGAACTTGGAAATCTATACGAACTTCCCCTGAAATTTTTAAACTTGGACATCAATAAACTAATGTTTTTCTTAAAGTGCGAACTTTGTATTACAACTACATACGGACTATTCACTTTGATCGATATCGTGATTACTTTGATTAACCGCCTACATATTCATATATATTAGAACCTTTTTGTAATTGTACCTGATAATGCCGATGTTTGTTGGCTTAAAGCCGCATCTCATTTAGATTTAAAAAAAAAAAAAAAAAATAGAAAGAAATAATAATAATAATAACATGTAAATGTTTTTACTGAAATTACGTGTTTCCTTTTATGATTTTTAATGTTAGATGAATAAGGAATGAATTTGTTGAAGATTTTTTTTTAATTATTATTATTAAAATTAAACTATTTTCTCTTCACTAGAACAGAGATTCGTGACAGCTAATGACAGCAAAATTTTATGAGGCACTGGCTCAGTAAATACTCTCAAACCGCGCTTGATTGAGTTTACGAGACACTTTCACCCACCGCGTGCGGATCGTAAACCACCGGAATGAAGCGTTCTTTTCTAATTCCATCCCACCTCGGATTTGTTTTTCTCGCTTGTTGTGTTACTAACGAAACTTTCGCCGCTTTCGAAATCCCCGTGGGAAAATGTAATCGAGCACAGCTTGCGGGTCTGGAAGATACTCTCACGTTTATCGGGAGGAAAAGTGGTCGAGATTAGAAATTAATCTCGGACTGTTATTTAATCTGGAGAGATTGAACCATCTTTATTAGGGTTGGTTTTGAGATTAAAGGATGGTACCATTTTCGATTGTTAAAGTAAGCAGACCGTTTCAGGAAAATGATTTATTACGAAAAACTAGTATGTTGTGGCCACCACAAGACTTTCTTCTATATTTTACTGTACAAATTCACTAAGTGCGAATAATTATTTATCATGATGAATGCAAATGATTTTCATCTTGAGGAAATCTAACACTAAATATCCAAAGAAAAGACAGGTTTATCGTTTATAAATAACATCTTAAAAAATGCGTTTTTATAATGGTTATCTCACATATCAAGTTTCGTTCAGTTATATGCCCTAGTCGTTTAGATATAGCCATCGTGTTATCGATGAAATTTGAAGTATTGCAGCGCCACCTACTGGCCGATAAGCATCCAAATTGAGTCAGCATAATGACCTTCTCACATATCAAGTTTTGTTTGATGATACGCAATAAAACCTGAGGTATAGCCTTCCTTTAAATTGTGGAAATCGCTCTGTTGCAGCGCCATTTGTTGAGCGGTTTACACCAAAAGTTGACAGACACTAATTTATGTTAAGGAGCATCTACATACAAATTTATGAGCAATTCTGTGCAGTAGTTCGTGAGATATAGCCTTTTATTAAATTGTGGAAATCTCTGTATAGCAGCGCCACCTATTGGCCGATAAGCATTCAAATTGAATCAGCATAATATCTCATAATGGTCTTCTCACACATCAAGTTTTGTTTCATTATACGCTATAGAACCTGAGATATAGCTTCCCCTTAAACTGCAGATATCACTGTATAGCAGGGCCACCTGTTGAGCGGTTCGGTTGGCACCAAAAGTTGATAGGCACTAATTTAGTTCAAAGTGCATCTACATATAAATTTAGATGTAATTCTGAGCAGTAGTTCTGGAGATACAGTTGCAACAAAATTTTAGTCTCTCACACACATACAGACATACATTTTCTAAAAATGGTCAAATCGTGTTCTAGACCTCTCAAAACGTGCAAATCGATCAAAAACTGGAGGTAGAAAATTTTTACGAATCCAATACTTTCTTATATTGGATATAGTAGAAAGTAATAAAATAATAATAAGTTAAACATATTTGACTGTCTAAGAAAAGAGTTAAATAAATAAATAAATAAATAAATGTATTTTATCTTGTTGAAGTGTACCAGAAACTGCATTAAAAGTTAAATAAATAAACTATGTAAGAAAACACCGTAAACTGCAAAAACTCACAACGATTGTACCGTTGTATCGGGTGAAAAAAAAAAAAAAAAAAAAAAGTCGGTACGAGTACCGCTTTTTTTTTTTTGTCGGTTCGACCGTTTTGTATCGGGTAAAAAAAAAAAAAAAAAAAAAAAAAAGTCGGTACGAGTACCGCTTTTATGTTCAATTCATGCCTACTTTTTCACAGGTCATGCTATTATTTCGACCTGTAACAATTGTTACGATTATTTGCAATTTATGGTGTCCACTTATAAGTTTATTTCTTTCGTAATTGCAACTTTGTTTTCAGTGGCCGATCTTCAGAATGTAATAAAATGGAATCTATTGAGATTAAAAATATAACAGTACTTTCGAAGATAATTATTTATCTTATGTGTATAATTTTCACATTTAAAATACAAGCTAAAAATTACAATTATATAATTTCGAATCTCTGTGATATGACGAATAAAAGCAACGGTACATTAATGAAAGAAATATTAATCACTGGCTGTCAGAAGAATGTGTTTTTATTTATTTTGAAGCTTCTTGATACAAAATACAGTCCTGCCAGTGCGGTCGAGATTTTCTTCTTTCGAAGCAGGTAGACGGGAGTTGGTGGCTTCGAACTATAGGTTACGCTCGCAAGTATAGTCGTTCGGAATTTTTCGTTTTTTTTTTTTTTTTTTTTTTTTTTTTTCAAAGTACGGAGGACTATTATGGTTGGACATTTATCGAAAATTTATCGAAGAAATAATTGAATAATTTGAAAGCGATGTTATAATTTCACAAAAAAAAAAAAAAAAAAAACTAATAGTCCTTTGTATTAAACTAAATTCTGCTTTTGCCAGAATTTCATATATATATATATATATATTAGTCCGGATGACTATTAGTCTCAATCTACGGATAAAACGTTGTCGCCTGTTTTACGATGGTTGGACGTTTATCGAAATCGAAAATTTATCGAAAATACAATTGAATAATTTGAAAGCAATGTTATAATTAAAAAAAAAAAAAAAAACCTAACAGTCCTCCGTACTAAACTAAATTCTGCTTTTGCCAGAATTTCGTCAAAATCGTTTTTTTTTTTTTTTTTTTTGGAAGAAAAAGAAAAGAAAATTAATAATAATTAGTATCAATACGGACAGTATCGAAAAAGTTGAAGAAGACCTCTTTTAGACATAACATACATTTTTTTTTTTTTTTTTTTTTTTTTCCCGACTCAGTGAAAATAATGCCTGGACCGGGAGTCGAACCCCAGATCTTTGACTTACAAGGTCAAGGCTCTACCAATTGAGCTATCCAGGCCGACAAACCGGTCGGCATTACTCACTCAGACAACCTTTAGGCAGAAAACATCTGGTCTATCATTTAGATAGCTCAACAGAAATAAGCCGCAGGTAATGGAAAACACCATTAAACAATGGGCAAGAAATACAATTTTTTTATTAAAATCACACAATCAACTGATTGGAAGAAAATCATATTTATTGAAATTTTTTTTTTTTTTACTCAGTCGGAAAAATAAAAAAATTTTTCAATAAATATACATAATTAAGACATAATTAAGTATCATAAATATATTTTATGTATACAAAAGCATATTTCGTTTAGAATATGATATGTAAAGCATTTACGATTTGTTTACAGGGCATGAAGAAGTATTTGCATAATATTAAAACTACACCATAATTGGAAATGGCTTGAAATCTATTTCAAGATGATTATACATTCTGATTGCTGCGATAAATTTAAGTACACTATGTGTACACAATTTATAATCCAATATATACGACTATTGAAAATTATTCCAATAAATTTAAAGGATGATAGGGTCGTAAATTTTCTAAAATTTCTTTTAATAAATTAAAGAAAATTATAACTAAGATCTTGTATGAATGTCTCTACGATATTTAAACTGAATAATGTATGTCAAATAAAACTGCTTCAGAAAATATTTTTAACTTTTGTACTTTGGAAATGCTGCAATACAGCACGTTTCATCATACACCTAAAACTGTAGTAATCTCTAAGAATATATTATCTCTACAGTAATATAGGATAAAAAAAAAGTAGAGTAAGTGCCACACCGAATATATATATATTCTGACTACTTTTCTCCCTCATTTGATATTTTTATTGGCTCATCAATTTTCATTTTTAGTTACTTCCTGCTTTCGTACTGGCTAATGCCTACAATTTTTTTATTGGCCGTCCCTTCAAATTTCTCGCCATTTTTGAAGCAGGTGTGCTGTGACTTTTTTCTTCTTCAAGGTAAATGTGCTGCGATTCTTTTTTTCTTTGCTTTAAATAACACATTGCAGTCCGCGGCGGGGAGAAATACCGAAAGGCGGAAACTCTTGTGGCAGAATTTAGACGACAGAGTGACATTGTCGGAAAAATGAAATTGTCACTTGCAGGAAGAATTCTGTAGTGATAAGTATAAAGGATTTAAGTCCATATTCTTCATTTTTCAGGAGACGAAAAATAAAGTTAAACTAACTAAAAACTGATCAGAATAATCGATTAGGAATAAGGGATTATGTTGATTTATACACTTTATACCATTCAGTCATTGTCAACCTTCATTTAATAAAGGGAAAAAATTGAATTAAAAATTTTATACCATAGATTAATGCTAAATTTCTGACTTTAATCTTTTTTTACCAATGGATTTTCTCAAAGAATAAATGACATTAATTTAAATCTTTTATACCAGTCAATAGAGAATTTTTTTTTCTGTTTCTGACTATGTACTTAACTCAAAATCGACATATTTGGACTTAACTCCTTTATACTTATCAGTACAGAATTGCTCATAAAAATTTAAAGATATTCCTCAATTTCAGTAGAAAATAGAAACTCATGTCTTATATTTAACAATTCTTCAACAGTCTATTAATAATAATGATATCTTTATATATGTACGTATATTATGTGTAAATAAGAAAATATGTCAATATTGTCTAGCAGAAAAGTTTTGCACGAACAAGGCTTGTCGAAGAAAGCATAAAAATATTCTGTCACAAAGGGGAACTTCTGCTCAAAACAGAAAAATACCCCTTACAGCAGTATCCTAAAGTAGACGGGACTCGTCTTTCAAAAAACGTATTTTTACATGATCTGTGCTCTAGCAACACTTCCTATAATGAAACCTCCAAACTGAGCTTTACATCACGGAGGATTGACCGATTTTATACAATCAACTCTTCCTTTAATAAATATAGAATGGAGGAGATTGAATGAAATCGGACGATCTTTTGTGACGTAAAACGCATTTCGGAGGCATCATTATAGGATGTGTTGACTCCAAAAGATGTATATTAACGTTTCCTACATGCAAGGTGTTAAGTAATACTTCAGCATGTACCAAAACTTCACCGCAAACTAATTTTCACAAAGGTTATAGGATCGTTTTTCATGGGCTACAAAACATTCTTTTATTTTCGAATTCCACTGGATGCTGAACAACGAAATCATCGATTTTTTTTTTTAGTGCAAGAGGCCTATTTCAGTCGGTACAGCGTTGTCGAATTTTTATACGTCACTCTTAATAGTGCTAAGGGCCTATTTCAGTCGGTTTATTGAATGGGGATTTATTGAATGAAATCCCCCCCAAGGCACAACTTTGACATGAGTCCCCCCCAGGCCCAAATTTGACATGAGTCCCCCCCCCAAGGTACAACTTTGACATGAGTCCCCCCAAGGCCCAACTTTGACATGAGTCCCCCCCCCAAGGTACAACTTTGACATGAGTCCCCCCAAGGCCCAACTTTGACATGAGTCCCCCCCCGAGGCCCAACTTTGACATGAGTCCCTCCCAAGGTACAACTTTGACATGAGTCCCCCCCAAGGCACACCTTTGACATGAGTCCCCCCCAAGGCACACCTCCCCCTCATTGGGAAAAAGAGAAAAAACGTTGTTTTGCGGCTATAAGACAGTTTGGACTTCCAACTTTATTTGTTACAGTATCTGCAGCTGAAACACATTGGTTTGATTTAATGAAAACTTTATCATGGAATTTAGATCGTCACGAATTAACTAAAGAAGAATTTGTCGATATTAACAAGTTTAGCAGTAGGCCTCTGGCACTAAATTAAAATCTGTCAATGTCAGATTTTCATGTTTTAAATAATGAAATAATGTCGTGTCTGTATAATTTTCTTTAATTTTTTTTTACTCTTTCTTTGTCAATAATCTCAAATCAGTATAACATTGCAATTATATAAAAATCTACCGCTATCGTTGTCTTCTGTAGCAGTATCATTTCCCTTATCCGGTAAAATTGTTCTCCATTATCATTATTGGTACGTCTTAAAGAATGCGGTCCAGTTTAATCAAAAGTTTACAGTATCTGAATGAGAATACAGTAAAACTCGCTAAAAATAAAAATTCTTGAAAAGTCCCCATTTTTTAGGGCAGTTTTCCTTGGTCTAGAATTTTCCTCATAGGACTAGATAGTACTTTACCTTCATTAAATACTCATACAATTGTGTACCTCTCTTAGGAATGCCTTTTTCTCGAGAGCAGATAATTTTTATTTTTCCCTTGATTTGAACTGGCTATTCAGCAATAACTAAGGTTAATATGTGTGTCATAATAATATGTTTGTAGAAAAAAAGAAATGAAGATTTAAGATTTCACATTCCTGAATGCACATATTTAAAAATGGAGCATATGCTTGCCTTAGGGATTTCTCAAATAATTTAATTGATAATTTTAAATGCAATGACTACTAAATGGGTCATGTTGAATTTAAATGACAAAATATAAGTATTAAACCTAGCTAAGATTGGAAATTTAGCAGTAAAATTAATATTTTCTACCAGAAAACATTAATAGAAATCTATCGATTAATAGTGCCGTCCTCATCCCCACTAGGGTAAAGCAGAACAATTTAAACCATCATTGAAAGAAACAAAATTATCGTTAAAACTCTGTCAAAATTCAAACAAACTAATATGAATGATTATTAAAAAACTATATCGACAAATAAATTTTAAAAAATAAAACCATTTATTTTACTGAATATGTTGCCTAGGGGTGGGAATCGATTAAGAGTTTTAACTGGGTTAATCGTAGTTCATTAATCGATTAATCGGACTTTTAATCGGTTTTTATTTTTCTTTATATAATTTTATTTCAATGATGAATAAAACTCTCATATTCCGTGTATATATATATATATATATATATATATGTATGTATATATATATATATATATTATTCATAAGTTTGACTGATTTTTTTTTTTTTTTTCAAAAATTTTTGTCTAATCAATTATATTTGTTTCATAACTGAAATTTAAATAAATTTTTAGAGTAATAATTGGTGACTTTAAGTGTTAATTTTATATAAATATTTTCACTTTTTTTTTTTTTTTTTTTTTTTTTTTTAATAAATTATTATTATTATTATTATTATTAATTATTATTCATTTTAAAAGAAACATTAAATGAATTTACACATATTTTAGTTTTATATTTGCAGGACTTGTCCATCGCGCTTGTCACTATTTTTAAATGAATTCTCAAAATTCCATATCATTATCATAAAAATCTCAAATTCTTATATTTTAGTTCTACTTTGTCACTTAGGACTAGAACACAGAATGTTATTTTCTGTATCTACTTCAATAGTTACTATCAGCAATTCTGAACAGACAATAAACGCTTGAAGATACTGTGAAACTCTGTTGACATCTCCCCCGTCAGAGGGATAATGGAAATCTCAATCCCTTCTTTCTTTCTGTTTAATCTATAGCATTTCCATTTTTTGAAAGCTTCTTGTTTCTGAGAATACTATTACCCTAGCCGACACTTTCTGTAGAAGGCTACAGACAGGTGGTGTTGCCCCAGCATGCGCATGAAGCGGCATTTTGTTTAATAACTGTCCTCCCCCTTTTCTCTATCAACAAAAGTGCAACAACTTCTTATGAGAGGTTTTATTTATTTTTCTTTATTTATTTCTTTATTATTTCTTTTATTTTATTTTATTATATATATATATTTTTTTTTTTAATTTTTTTTTATTTATTTATTTACTTTTATTTTATTTTATTTTATTGGGGGGGGGAGGGGGGGGGCTTTTTCATTATTTGATGGATGTTTCTTAGAACGTTTGTTAGTAAAATATGTGAAAAAAATATTTTGTAGGCAGAACAACATTTTTAATTTAATTCGTAGTCTGAAAATTTTGATCGGATTTTGAAAATTTTTAATCGTATTAATCGATCCGATTAACTCGATTAAAAAAATTGATCGGGACTAAGGACTAATTGATTAACCGAACCGATTAATCGGCACAGTCCTAATGTTGCCTGATTGAGATTTTTCTGAAAAAATATTTAAAGGTCATCTTTCTAAAGGCCCAATTTTCTCTAGCATGATGGGTGACAATTTCAGGGATGTTTCTGTGTATTTGCTATAATTTGGTTCGTTTTATGAATTGGGAGACTTTCGTGAAGGCGTCAGAAATATTGGATTTGATATTTTGATTTTAATATTGTCGTAAACCAGATACACGTCGAAATTAGATTCGGTGTCATGCTGTCCCTGGTCGAGCTGTCTCCGATGCTATATACAATTGCGAACTATTTCTGCTTCAGAGCTAACTCGTGGCATTTTGCCCGCGCCTTTAAAGAAATAAAGCTCCGCCTGTCCCGCTAAGTGATTTTTCTCGAGGATGGAAATATGTGTCATGAATTAAGAAATTTATCTTCGGCTTTCGCCACTCGGAATGCCGAAAAGGAAACTGGGAGATGTCTTATTTAGTCGTGTGAATGAAGTGAGGAATGAAGTGGTGTTCTCGACATTTTCTTCGTCGACTATGGTTCATTCCTGTACCTTACCTTCTATACACACACTTGTTACTCTCTGAAAAGCCCGAAATAGCAATAAGTGGATCCACTGCCCAATATGCATAATCTCGTTTTTCAACAATTTAAATTAAAATTTTTAATATTTCATTTTACAGCTGAAAAATACAATTAAGTTAATTTTTCGCATTTTTAAACTCAAAAATATAATAATGAAAAGTTAAAAAATTAAATTTTTAGCCCAGTAAGACAGTGAAACTAGACTAGTAAATGAATAGATTCTGATAAGAAAAATGTTCATTATACTTTTTTATAACTTTTTTATTTAAGTATAAAAAATTTGCAATTTTTGAAATTGAATCTTTTGAAATTTCTGATCGAATTTATACATTCTGTGCCTCCTTTTTAGCTTTATAAAAACCAGATTTTGAATTTTATCAAATAATATTACTTTCTCTTACCCAATGGGTCGAGAATGTATTGTTTTAGGGTCAAATTTTGGAACGTGAGTTTTTCTTATATTTACATGTTCTGAGGTCCCCTGAATACGAAAATCATGTTTTTAGCGAATGGTCTGTGTGTCTGTCTTTTATCAGCATATCTCAAGAACAAATAGTAGCATAAATTCCAAATTCGGTATTCTAAATGTGTATCATATAGGGATGCTACACTAAGAATCTTTTCGTTGAGATGAAGCCAATGGTTCGTGTACAGGGACACCCAAGAGTATTCAAATACATTACGTGTATGGGGGAAATTGCAGGTAAGTAGAGTTTAACATCTATAGACTGCACTAAACCAAATGAAACGAATATATATTTTTTTTTAATAGAGATAGTCAACTGGAAAAAACAAATTTGTGTATGTTGGAGCCTCGCCTCGAGGGGAGTAAAATTTCATGATGGGTATCTTTCAAAAGAGCTTGCCAATACCTTTAAAACGAATGGTTGAACCATCGATCTGCGATAATTTAAAATAAAGTTATGGATTTTTTTCATTATTAACTTTTTTTTTTTTTAATGTAATATTGAGAATAAATTCAACTTTTTTTTTGGATATTTAGTGTTATACTACTTCTCTAATGTGGAAATCGTCTGCATTATCATGGAAGATAATTTTTTTAAATAATAATTTTAATAAATTATTTTTACTGAGTGAATTTGTATAGGAAAATATAGAAGAAAGTCGTGTGGTGGCCATAACAAACCAGTTATTTGTTGTTAGTGGATATTCTTTACTATAATATTTTACCATTTCCAGGAAAGCTGTTCGGTAATTCAAATAAATTCCTCATAGAGATATGGTAAATAATGTATGTTTTAAGCTAAATATTCATCGCTTGTTTTTTGTACATTAATAAAACGGGGGGTTGAGGGGGGCGGTAACCACCCTACACAGATCTAATTATCATATAAAACTCTTCCGAAGCCTAATTTGAATTGTTTAACGTAGGTTTACATAACAGTACTCGTTATCTTACCTCTTAATCTCCAACCTGTATTCATAGTATTAAATTTCAAGGTAAGAGAAAGTAGTGTGAGTGACACACTAGATTATTTTCTTTAAAATCTGTTGCTTTCAGCCGGAAGAACATCAACTCTCAAATTATAAAATGGGAACGCAGGCTTGCTATTTAATTAAATTTTATTTTTATTTAAAATCTCTCATTTTCAACCGAATTTAGAATTTTTTAGATTAAGATAACTCGAAATCAAAACTTATAGCCTATTTATGTATTATTACGCCTGTGAAATAATAAATTAACACTATCTTTGAAAAACTACAGAGTTGGAATGATAAGAATCAGTATCGTTTATTGAAAATTCGATTATACGTCTTTTCATTTACACGTACTGTTTCGCCTCAGATTGAAAGATATGTAAACGATGCTTTGCTGTATTGAGATAAATAAGTACATATGTAACCGCTCCTTTTTTTAAATATTCACTTTAATCAGATGATTTAAAATATATATATATATATATATTTTTTTTTTTTTTCTATGTTTATATATGTAATTTCCTCTGATTTGATTTCATTTTCCTGTCGCTTGAATAAATTAAATGTGAAACGAATATTGAAAGTAATAGGATATCAAGAACAATCTAATACATATTTCGGTATTCGTTTTCATAATAGCTAAATACTCCTCCAGAAATAAAGGAAAGTGATTCAGAATTTATGAGTGATGCAGGTTAGAGTCCTGCATCGGGTCGAATAACTGAATCTTACCCGGACAGGACCCGGTTGAGTTATTTTTATTTATTTCTTTTTTTTTAATTTATTTATTTACTTTTTTGGCATTTTAAACGTTGTTATAAATTTATTTTTAGGTGTACATATTTATTAGTTCCCCACCATACTATAGGTATGGGGAACTTAGGTAATCGTGAAAATTTTCGACCTCGGTTTTTTGACTTTTCTACACGTTTTCAGGTGTGAGGAATCCGAAAATGACAAATTTTCTATGGTGTCTGTCTGTAGGGTGTCTGTTAGTCCGTTAGTTCGTTAGTTTGTTAGTCTGTGTATACGATATCTCAAGAACAAATTGTCGCAGAGAGGTCAGATCAGTTTTAAAATATTACTTTAGACACTGGCAAGAACCCTATTCATTTGCAACATTCGATTTTAAAAACTTCGTAAGTTATTAGAAATTTACGATTTTCTTAACATGGGAGAATAGGACAAAAATTCACTTAAACGTGCATTAAATGGAAACTTTTTACTCTAAAAATGTCAGACCAGTTTTAAAATATCCGATTTGATGCCGGAATGAACATCAGTAACTATAAATAGGCTACTTTGAAATTTTCGCAAGTTATTGGAAATTTACGAATTTCTTAACATGGCAGTATACGGCAAAATTTCACATAAACGTCAATTTTGAGCGATATTTTCATCGTAAAGATGTCAGACTACTTTTGAAATATTATTTAGGACACTGGCATGAATATTAATAACTATGATATTTCAAATCTAAAAATTTCGTAAGTTATTGGAAATTTACGAATTTCTTAACATGGGAAAATAGGACAAAAATTCATTTAAACGTACATTAAATAGAAACTTTTTACTGTAAAAATGTCAGACCAGTTTTAAAATATGAGTTTTGATGCTGGAATGAACATCAGTAACTATAAATAGGCTACTTTGAAAATTTCGCAAGTTATTGGAAATTTACGAATTTCTTAACATGGCAGTATAGGAGAAAATTTCACATAAACGTCAATCTTCAGGGATATTTTCATCGTAAAGATGTCAGACCACTTTCGAAATATTATTTAGGATACTGGCATGAATATCATAGACTATGATTTTTCCAATTTAAAAAATTCGTAAGTTATTTGGAATTTACGATTTACTTAACATGTCAGAATAAGGCAAAATTTAGCATAAATTTCCATTTTGAGGATCCTAAATACATTAGACAACTTCAAAATCACGTTTATGATATTTGTTTGAACATGATTGAATACAAATATTCTACTAGGAAAATTTCGTAAATTATTCGTAATTTACGATTTTATCAACATAGCGAAATTGTAAATGTTTCATATAAATATAAATTTTGAGGATTATTGCATTGGAAATAGTAGCACGAAAACTAAACAACGGAATTGACCCCGATAAAATAAATTAATAGATTGGAATAAGATAAATATATCGAAGTTAACGGTAGATAGCCTATTAGGCGGGGATTTCATTCTGTCACTGTATCAAGCTTTGGTCAAATTCATTTCTTTTAACATGATTATAATATGTCTCGCACTAGAAATTTCTGAGAACATAAATAGGATGGGGAACTGAGCAGAGTCCACCTATGGCAACTAGTTTTTATTTCAAAGACGAGTCAAGTATCAATGTATATCGAGATACAAATAAATGTAAAATGCATAAAATTTTGTAGAATTTCGACCTTTGTTTCACGAGAAACTTCGTTAACAGAACTTAGGTAACCAATATGCATAGACAGAGATACATTTGACTGAGCGAAATCGTAGCATAGAAACGCTAACTGTCGGATGACATACACCTACAATCGACCAAATCCAATTCATGTCAAGGTGCAATTAAATATAAACTTTTAGGAAATTCTGTGCACTAGTTGACATAGAACTGCCACAAAAATTTTGTCACACACAGACAGACATTTTTTTTTTTTTTTTTAAGGGTCAAATCGTGTTTAAGACAAATGTCAAAAATCCATTAAAAACTGGAAACTGAAGATCTCTACGATAGAAAAGAATAAAAAGTACTTTGTATAATAGGGGACGAAGCAAAATTTCAGATTGAAAGAAATAAGATTTATGGCACATTTAATAATGATTCTTATTAAAACGTTATTTTGCAGATCAAGGGTTAATTCTTTCTTAGAATATAAATCCCTGAGAATAAAGAGCGTGTTCTCTCGCGGCACCTTATCCGGGGCTGTAGTGTCTTTCCTAAATATTTGCCATATTCTTTTTGTCAGGACCACCCCCAAGTACTCATCGTTGTCACTGTTTGCCGTCTTCATCTTGAATCTTTCATAAGCCGGTCATTGTGTGCGAATCCACCAGATACGGTGTCGCGTTTCCAAATGGATTCAATTTTTTTCTGATCTGTTGAACTCTGCGTTTTCCGCAGATTTTTTTCCTTTTCGTTTTTTCTTCGTTTTTTCTGTTTTACTTTCCAAACATATAGTATAATGCGTGAGGAAAGTATAATAATCGTGAAAAAAAAAAAAAAAAAAAAAAAAGGAAAGACTTTAAGGTTTTGATATTTATCTCTATGCTTGGAAAGATAATCTATTAATTTTTATTTTCCGATTATGTACCATGTAAGAAAATTATTGTATTCATAAAAAAAATCCGACTGAAAAATTTTGGTATATTCAAAGAATAGAAGAGATATCTGAATGTTACTTTTATAAATGTATTTCTGTTACTTTTGTAAATGTATGTAAGTGTGTAAGATAACTTTGATAGAGTTTAAATGGGTAGCCATTTTAGGACAAGGGAAGGACATTTTAGAAATCGTAGAAAATCACTCTTAAAAAATAACTCAGAAAAGCAAACATCCATTTATAAAATTGCCCTTAAAAATAAGACCCACATGAAAAAATCAGATGTGACCACGACTTCCTTATATAACCATTGAAATATACTTATAGTTACAAAAACATTGGTATTTTTGTGTGGGATAATTGGTTCGTCAGTGAAGAGGCAGGTTCCAGTCCATGAACTTTGCTGAAAACAAGCCAAGAAAACTCTTTCTCAACCACAAAAGATACGATAATAGGATTATATGCACCGCAGAGAAGGAATATCCCTTGATCACAAATAGTATTCCACATCTTATTACAGAATCTCATTGGCAAATGCACAGCTTAGAGTTCAATGGCATTCTTTCGAGTGTAAATGGCCACTTTTGTTCTCTTTGGCAAAAATTAGTGGCGAGAAACGATTCTTTATAACAGTTACTTCATTAAAATTAAGAAAGGGCTTTACAGATTTTGGCAACCCTGAATTACTATTTCTCGCCAAATTCGGTCGCCAATCTCTTCAAATTTATCGCCAATGCAGATTTTGGTCGTGGCGTCGATTTTGACGATTTGGCATTGGATTTGGAGAACTGACGACCAAAACTGGCGAAAATTTGTAGTTACCTTTACCAAAGTTTGGAAGCTCTATAACTTCAGTAAGAACGGAATTCTATAATTTTCCAAAATGATTTATAAGTTTCTTGCGCAGAACTAATTTTTTCGAAAGCTCTATAAATGACTAACGAGGCTACAAAAAGAGAAAAGTCATTGATAATTGTAGACTAGAACTTGCCTATTCCTTAACCTACTATTTTCTATAAGGCATTATTTTAAAAGTAGAAACAAATGCCACTTTTTTCACTTTCATGAGGGAGGACGTTGGAAGTAAACTCTGTGACTTAGCGCAAATAGACAATTTGGCAGCCAAATGTGGCGAAAAGTAGTAGTTTAGGATTTCAAAATTTGGAATCTCTAACTTCAATAGAAACCAAGTTCTGAAATATTATGAAATGATTAATTGGTTTCTAGCGCAGAACTATCTCGAAATTTCTACAAACCATCGACAGCACTCTCGATGAATTCAAATTCTGTTCAGGCTGCGAACTGAGTGATTGATCATTATTCCTGAGTTACCAAAATTTCTACTCCGTGGCGTGTTTAACCTTGTTTATTTGATTTTTGTGGTACGAATGACTGATGGTTTGTTTCGTGAATATTCGTCGGTTATTTATTTTTTGGTACAAAGAACAGTTTTATTCGACTGTTTTCAAAATATTCATTAAATAAAGTGCATTCGTCGGCTAGAACCTGCATATGTCTGTACGGATTACTTTGTACGCCCAAATATGTATTGAGAGATGTAATTTAAAATTGTTATTATAAAAAAACATTTAAAAGGATTTTTTTTTGTGTACGTATAACTATTATGATTCGAAAATAATATTTTAAAAAATAAGTTTTTATTCAATAATAATATTTTTTAAAGAAATATAATTTTTTAACACTTTTTTTTTTTTTTTTTTTTTTTTTTTTAAATACTTGTTAATATTGACAAATGTCGTAAAAATGATAATTTTAACAGCTCTTTGCGATATTTATCGACATTCGACAAGCTATATCACTTTTTGGATATTGAGAGATATGTGTCAACATTATAAAAAAGAATCCATGTTGTTTTTAAGCATACGTCATGTTTGAGATATCAAAAAGTGATTTTTATTGATTTCAGGAAATATTGGCAATATTACTAAATATCAGGAAAAAATATCTGTGACTATTTTTTAGAGGGGGGGGGGCATTTTATATTCTCCAATGTAACATTTTTATATTGGCCGATATCTTTGTGCTGCCTGGGCATTACGAAATATCGTGGATGTCTCTAAAAGTGAAGCGTGGTTAAAAAAAAAAAAAAAAAAAAAAAAAAAAAATGAAGATGCGCACCTAGATGCCATGATAGTCGCAAATACAAATTTGCAACATTCTACGACCATTCGTTTCTGAGCTATGCAGGATACAAAATCTATTTCGCCAAATTGAAATTACAATACTTCCTTTTACCTTGTTTAAAGAAGTAAAAAAAGGAGTCCGGCTAAGAGAGATGTGTGAAACTTCAATCTTATTATGCCTTGTTTGGAACAGGAATATAATATACATATAATTTATTATCCCATTTGACGAGTATCGGACTAGCCGTTCGATGTTTTCCGTGATTTTTTTCCGAAACTTGGGTAAATATTGCCTTGGAGCTCTTAGATGCCCCCCCCCCCCCAACCTCCCCTTGGAGGGCACCCCACCCAGGCTTAGGTCAGTTGCGTAGTCAATTGATCTCAATACCTGCAGACCAACCATATTTTACTCTTA
This sequence comes from Salticus scenicus, assembly GCA_963930645.1. Classification (NCBI taxonomy): domain Eukaryota; kingdom Metazoa; phylum Arthropoda; class Arachnida; order Araneae; family Salticidae; genus Salticus; species Salticus scenicus. Next base: position 398,675,024 of record OZ005649.1, on the reverse strand, counting down.
ATTAAAAGTAATTTTTACAGTTATCTAGAAAATTAACTTTTTCTGAGCTGTAACGTTTAAACTCTATTTAATTCAAGACATTTTACCATGTTTTTACTAATTCACTTTCTTGTTTGTTTATTTGTCCAGTACAAATCTTACAATCGATTTTTAACTAACTTCCAGAGACATTTGAAATTTTCAGACTAGCTCAGAACACGATGACAACGCAATACCTCGAAGCCCGATTTTCTAAATTTTTATTAGTTTTCTTTTAATTAAGCAAAATATGAAAATAATAATCTCCTAATAGCTTTAAAATTAGCCATTAGTTATAATGTAATTGTTGCCAAAAAAAAAAAAAAAAAAAAAAAAAAAAAAGTACGAGTTCATTTTCTTTCGACCTAAAAATAAATACATTTAATCAAACGTGAACAATAAAAAATTGTAAAAAATTAAATTATGCATCTCACAAAAATGGACGTCATGATCACTTTAAAAATTTCATACACATTGATAAAGTGTTAATATAGTTCCATAGCTATACGATTCAACCGAAAATTATATATTAATTATTACTTACTGATATTTTTATGAAACAATAATATTATTGATTAAATTTTTGGTTATTTCAAAGTCCACACCCTTTTAAAACATGGATCAACCTGTGGGAATTTCAAATGGGAAGTACGTATTCCATCGTCCATTCAGCGAATCGGGCTCTGGTATGATTGAGCAGTATTAGAGTCGGAGAAGGATGAGTCAAAGCCGTTTCTGTCATATTAAATAAGAAAAATGACCCGTTTTTTAGTAACACCAAACTCACGTAATAAAACGCCCACTATAACTGTAAATCCAAATTGCCTGATGAGGGGCGACCTACCGTGAAGCACTTCACTCGTGTTACCAGTCGAGGAGGAGGGGTAGGGAGGAAAATGTCATTAATGGAAACAAATAACTCGACTGTCCTACATTTAATTATGCAGCTGGTCTGTAGAAAATAAAGGCTTTTAAATAGAAAAATGACGGCTCACTAGATTTAACATTACATCCAATTACAACCGACCTTAACCCGTTAGTAGTCGCTATAGACAGCGCTACCTATTACAGATTGCGCACTTTTTATTTAACTCTCACCAATAATTTTAAAAAGTGATGTGATCGACGTTTCTTCGAGTTTATTCGCTTTTTATGTATATCAAATGCCACTTCTAAAAATTTTTGGTGGCTATCGAATAAAAAAATCTGGCAACACTTAAGGATGGGCGGCAAATCGACCAACTAGCGACTATTAACGGGTTAAAAAAAAAAAAAAAAAAAATACCTATGTCCTATGTCATTACAGAATAAAAGGTTCATAAGTGTTAATTTTTGGCGCCTAGTTTTGTCAAAATTGGAAGAATTGTTTTGAAAGATCTTTTTAATTAAAAAGTTCTATTTAATTAAGAAATTAGTATCTTGCGTTAGCGTTTTATGTAAATTTTTAATTAGTATTTTTTATCGACTACAGTACTAGCAAGTGTTAATCGTCTACTCTTAATTGCGTTATTCATACAATTTTTTGCTTGAAAAATCCTGAATGAACAACAGCTATTTCTCAAACATTCGACGTCGCATTGAACGTATTTTATTAAACAACTGTCAAAATCCGTGTTGTTGGAGGAACTGACCAATCAGATTCAGCACAAGGACAAATTTTCCTAAAAGGACTTTACTAATTTATAATGAGTTTGCATATCAAAATTTCAAAATCTGGGTAAATATGAATTTTAGAAATTTTGTCATCTCAACAAAACAAAACAAAAAAAATCAAAATATTATTAACAATAATATTGTAGTGCAGTTAATTGTGGTTAATTTTTTTCTATATCTTGTGCTCCTTGCAAAAAATAAAATAAATGCAATGAAATCATAATATAATAAGTATTTTTTTTAAACTAATAATTTAATGTAATTAAAAATTATTTTTTTTTTCACTTGAAATAAAAAGAAGGAGCTCTCCGGTACTCGAGCGCAATACATTCCTTTCTTAAGCCAAACATTTTACCACTGCGCCACGCTTTCTCACTCCTTGCTTGTGTTTCGTTGATTTTGATTGAAAAAGCTAAACCTTTTAGGGTCATATTGGGGTCATTAGGTCTTGCCCTATGGGAGGTTGTTTCACAAAATTTGCTTTGTACTCAATGTTTTCGATCCCGTTCTCTTTCGTTTGGTTTCAATAAGAATTTTACGGATTCATATTTCCCTTGTTAGTCTCAACAATGAAGCTTCATTGACGTTTCGGCAATAATTAAACTTGATCCGGGCCCATGTTATCACATGATCAAACCGTAACTGTGGCCACTTGCTCTGTACATATCCATAACACATTGAGCTATGAGCACCTATATGAATACATTATGGGTATATCTATAATATATATATAAAATCTCTTTTTATTTCAATCAAAATTTTAATGGCGTAAAACTTTTTAATAAAAGACATGAAATTAATCTTATTGTAAAATTTTCAAAAACATATTTTAATGCATTTTGTGCTTAAGGGGATGATCTTGGGAGGGTTTTGAGGGGGCTCTCTAATTTGTTATGATTGGAGAATGGTTCTATCCTTCAAGATTTAAAAAAAAAAGAAGGAATTGGCACAGGTGAATCATGAATACAACAACTGTGCTCAGTTTTAATGAGGAGGTAATGTTTAATTATTTTCATCCGAAACAATATTCGTGATGGAAATTTAAGGTGTTGCTTACAAAATTTTTATTCCTCAAGATTTTCTGTATTAAATTATTTTCCACTTTCAGAAATAGAAGGTCCATACTGAATGCTTTGAATCTTAATTTTTCTTTTCACTCCTAGTCCATATTATTTTAGTGTGAATGCCATTTTTAACAATCAATGTAAACAGTTACTTTTTTTCTTTAATTATAAATACTATCTTACATAACATTACTTCATTCTATAACGATCAAACACCAGGAAGGAAGACTGGATTAATAAATAAGTAATTGCAGAGGAAAATGAAGCACTATATAACAAAAGATATTGAAAAAGTTAAAAATATAGAAAAAAAAAAAAGGGGGGGGGAGGGACTTTGAAATTTCCGAAAAAACTGCTATATCTTTACCAAGGACAATTACAGTAGTAGAGTAATAAAGAATATGTTGTTTCTAAGAAAGTGACAAATATGAGATCATATAAAATCACTGTCATTGCCCATTAACTCAAAACTTTTAATAATGAATTAAAAAGCATTTAAGCTGCGGAAGAAATGAAATAAAAAATTTAGCAAGCATCATCCTTTTATATTGTTTATATTTTAATTTACATGAAGCAAGAACAATGTAAAAGTACTGAACGCAATGCAATATATTAATGTAAAGAACAATAATATTGAACCTTTCAAACGGTGAATATTGCGATAAGTGAAAAAACAAACATTTAGGTTGATCATCAATAAATATAATTACAATTAAGTAGCGAAAAATATAAAACTTTATACCATATAATTATCTGATTATAAATATACAACAATAATTTTCAGTTAAAAATATCCAATATACAGAAAAGAAAAGACAATCTGGATAATTTTATGGATATCAATAATTATGCTAAATAATATTTCACATCATTTAATAATACTAATGAATATAAATTTCATTTTGGTTTAATATATTAACTGTTATCATGAACACATTCACAAATATTTTTTACAGTTTACGATTACTATGTTGCTAATTTATACCTAATGTTAAGTATTATCAATTACTTTTTAGAATTCCTCTCCCCATTTAAAAGCTTAAATGGTTATTTGAATCTATAAATGTTACTTAGTAGAGTTAATTATTAATAATAAAATTGTGCTAATATACTTCAAATTTAATGGGTAACGCAGAGTGAAAATACATAGAATGTAAAATAAATAAATACGCGAAAAGCAGTGCCTGTGTAATGTTACAAGTTTGTAGAATGCAAGAGAAACATGATCAAATGCCAAATTTATCCGTAAGAAGCAAAACAGAAATCCAGGAATAATAATAGGGGGAAGTGGTGTACCTTGGACATAAGTGTACCTCGGACCTATGCCATTTCTAGCTCTATTCATTTAGATATATAAACGTATGCAGTTAAAACATTTACTGTTAGGGGTGAAGTAGTCTATGTTAGAGATGAGACGGGCTCAGCCCGAGCCCGATCGGGCTCAAATCTTAAGCAAGTCTTCGGGCTCCGGGCGGGCTCGGATTCAAGATAAAAGTTCCGTTTATTTTATTCTTCACTAACTGGAAAATGTAAAAAAAAAAAAAAAAAAGAAATTTTATTCATTTTGAGAGCACCTTTAGTAAGGTCATAACAGTCATGATAGGTTATAAATCACAAAATAATCGTGCAAATTTTAGTAGCTTTGACTTTCCTTTTTCTAAATAGAGCTTTTTTTTCAACGGGATGCATATTATGTCACAGTGTTATACAGTAATCCTTCCTCCTTCGTTATATTGGGCCTGATTATATCACTCATTCGGATAATTTTTTTGTCCCCCGATAGGCGCGTTATAAACAATAGGCTGCACTATAAATATATATTATATAAATATATACATGTATACAGAGACACAGATATTATAAACTGTTATAATAACATTTATAGTTATTTAAATCAAGGATTGGTAATATGAAAATTAATTTGAAAATGTAAACGGTATTTAATTTTACTATTGTGTATGCGTTGCATAGCGTACCACTTTCAATATCGGGCTCGGGCTCTGATCACACAAAATTTTTCGGGCTCGGGCGTGCTCATTTCAAAAATGTTTCGGGCCCGGGCGGGCTCGGATTGCCAAAATAGAGCCCGAACTCACCTCTAGTCTATGTTCGCTTGGAAGCTAAACTTTTTGAAGAGTTCTTGAAAAAGTAAATTCGCCTTGCAAAAGTAAATTTTTCTCAGATACTTTTATGTATTTCTATACCCACACATACATTGTATATTCTGAAATGCGTGTTATGTACCATGAAGTAGCTTTTCTAGCTGTAACCCAATAGGTTTGTAATCAAGTTAAGCCCAACCGGAACATCATGATTAGCAATTTCGTTTTTAGTAACAGAGTGATGTACCTTCAACCCATTACAAGTAGCGTGCCTTAGACTGGTCGTATTGTGTGGTGGATTAGAAATGCAGCTCCAAAAGTTAGTATTTGGAATTGATCTATCCAATTACAATCTTGATTATAAGTAAGTGTGAGGATTTTTACCAATAATCACAATATGACTTCATGTAGAGTTTTCTACGTTAATATTTAATACTTTCCACTTTTTAGACTCAAATCAAGACTTAATAACAATACGATTGTGACACATTAATGATTTTGAAATTAAAAAAAAAAATCTGGAGTGACTCCACTCGACTTTCCGAACATTGAGTAATTAACAGTTTTGTAGATAAAGTAAAGAAAGAGGAGTTGTTAAACAAACAAAAGAGGGAAAACCATAATAGAGTGTTTGAGTATTTTTCTCCATCTATTACACGATGTTTTATTGAACGCTACTGAACTTTGAGCCCATAGATCATAATGATAAAGAATTTTTCGTTGTGTCCCTGTAAAAACCTATAAATGCTAGATTCACCAAAATGCTTATAGTTAGTGCAACAGTGATTTATAATACTCATATAAATTTTCAGCTCAATTCAATAAGGCGTTTAGATGCTATCGTACTTTTAAAAATTTAGTCCCATAGGCCATAATGATAAAGAATTTTTCTTTGTGTCACTGTAAAAAAACTGTAAGTGCTAGATTCACCAAAATCTATACAGTTAGTTCAACTGGGATCTATAACATGTGTACAAATTTTTTGCTCAGAGTAATAAGGCGTTTAGACGCTATCACACTTTTAAAAATTTGGCCCCATAGGCCATAATGATAAAGAATTTTTCTTTGTGTCCCTGTAAAAAAACTATAAGTGCTAGATTCACCAAAATCTATAGGGTTCGTACTATGGTGACTTACAATATGCGTACCAACTTTCAGGTTAATCGAACAAAGCGTTTAGACGCTAGCGTGTTCACTCACATACATACGTACACACACACACACATACATATATCATCGCAAAAATAGTGAAAACGGACTCAGGGGACCTCGAAACGTATAGAAACATCAAAATCTCGAATTCGGATTTTTGACATGATTACAATATTTTCCTCACTATAGTGTTCGGAAAGTAAAAATATTTATTTGAATTCATATGTGTGTAATTGATTAATAAATAGATTTTCTTACTTAAAATTCAGTTTTTCTGTATCTTTTAATAAATGGTCCAAGGTTCGCTACCTTGGACCTAATTGCACTTTTTTTTTTTTTTTAAATATAATTGATGTATTTTTAATAAATTTTTGGAATAAATATATGTTATAAATAACACCATACAGTATTTAAAAAAGCTATTTGTATTTAGTTTTGACGAATAATTACAAAATTAAAATTGCAAAAGTCAAAATAGGTCCGAAGTAACCACCTTCCCTTAATTAAAAAAAAAAAAAAAAAAAAATCCACAATGCTCATGTTATGTGGAACCAGAAATACCCGTATTCGCTATATATACATGTATATTAACAACATACAATATTCTTTTTATACGAGGAATATTTTGAGAATGGTATCAGTAGGTAGCGGAAGAAAATTGATTGAAATCCGAAACAGCTGTTATTCAGAAGTACCATATTGTGTTTTCATGCCTGCCTGCTGCGACAAGACCTTTTAATTCCAATCCACAGTAGATATTTTCAGTGACTCGAAATGTGAGAGCCACGGAAAAAAAGATTTGAAATTCTTAAGGGCGCAACAATATTTTATTTATATACAGGGTGATTATAATTAAAGTTACGACTTTAAAACGCTATAATTCTAAAAGTGCCGATCAGAACGATATGATATATTTACCAGAACAATCCTGTGGCTATGAAATTTTGTTTCGCAAAATAAAAAATAATCTGGTGTGTCACTCACACGACTTTCTCTTACCCTGAAATTTAATACTATAAATACAGATTGCAGATTAAGAGGTAAGATAACGAGTTCAATTATATAAACCTATGTTAAAACAATTCAAATTAGGCTTTGGAAGAGTTTTATAGGATAATTAGTTCTGTGTGAGAGCGCCTACCGCCCCCTTCAACCCCCCGTTTCATTAATGCACCTACATTTATATAGAATTTTATTCGGTTATTAAAAAATAATTCGGTTTTTAAAAAATAATTTATTAAAACTATTATTTAACAAAATTATCTTTTATGATAATGCAGATGATTTCTATATTAAAAAAAGTAGTATAACACTTAAAAAAAAAAAAAAAAAAAAAAAGGTTGAATTTATTCTCAATATTACATTAAATTTTTTTTAATGAAAAAAATCGATAACTTTATTTTAAATTATCGCAGATCGATGGTTCAACCATTCGTTTTAAAGGTATTGGCGAGCTCTTTTGAAAGATACCCATCATGAAAATTGACTCCCCTCGAGGGGGGACTTCCACCCCAGTGGGGATCCGAGGCTCCTACGCACACAAAAAAAATTTCCCAGTTAACTATCTCTATTACAAAAAATATATATTCGTTTCATTTGGTTTAGTGCAGTCTATAGATGTTAAATTATACTTACCTGCAGTTTCCCCCAGAGACGTAATGTATTTGAATACTTTTGAGGGTCCCTGTACACGAACCATTTGCTTCATCTCAACGAAAAACTTACTGTAGCATCCCTATAGGATGCACATTTAGAATGCCGAGTTTCAGAATTTCTGCTACTATTTGTTCTTGAGATATGCTGATAACAGACAGACACACAGACCATTCGCTAAAAACATGATTTTCGTATTCAGGTGACCTCCGAACATGTAAATATAACAAAAACTCACGTTCGAAAATTTGTCCCTAAAGCAATACTTTCTCGACCCTATGGGTAAGAGAAAGTAAAAATAGCTATATTATATCTGTACTGATAAGTATAAAGGATTTAAGTCCATAGTCTTGATTTTTCAGGAGACGAAAAATAAAATTAAACTAACTAAACACAAAGCAGAAGAAACGATTAGGAAAAGGGGATTTCGTTGACTTATACCCTTTATATCATTCAGTGGTTGTCAACCTCCATTTAGAAACAGGAAAAAACTGAATTAAATATTTTATACCATAGATGAATGGTAAATTTCTGTCTTGACCCGTTTTTTACCAATGGATTTTCTCAAAGACTCAATGACATAGACTTAAATCCTTTATACCAATCGATTGAGAATTTTTTTTATGAGTCTGACGATATACTTAACTCAAAATCGACATTTTTGGACTTAACTCCTTTATACTTATCAGTACAGATATAGTAGTTCCAAAATGTGCCTACAAATGGCACTATCAGGTTAATGTCAGAGGAAACGCCAAAATGGATTTCATTACACGCAGGAATATTTTTAGTTTTACAGGGTGATTATAATTAAAGTTATGATTTCATAACGCTATAATTTTAAAACTACTGTTGATAATGACTGGATAATTTTACCAGAACAATTGTTAAGCAGTAGGATTTTGTTTCGCAAAGGAAAATTGAAGTTCCAAAATGTACCGGACAATACCTAATCTCGCCGGCAGCCTTCGCCCATGTTATTCTATATGGGAAAATTTGTTTACATAATTTACTCATTGCCTAATGAATATTTTTCAATTCTGTTTTCTCATTTAGAAAATTCACAAGCGTTCAATTAATACTTGTTTTCCAAAAATTGATTTTTTTAAAAGTTTAGTATTTCAGTTTGCGAGTAGAAAATGAGAAAAATGCATTTTGTGAAAAATCGCATTTTTGAACTCAAAATTAAAATGTAAAAATAAAAAAGAAAGAAAATGAATTTTTCAAAAATGAGTACTCATTTAACAGTTATGAATTTTCTGACTGCGAAAACACAATTAAAAAATATACATCAGGTAATGTGTGATTATCGCAACAAATTTTCCCATAGAATAAAATGGGCTAAGGCTGCCGGCGAGATTAGGTATTATCCCCTCTTAATCATTCGTAAAACGTTTGTTTCATGAAGGTCCTCTTTTTCCCTTGTCACTATGACTGTTTCCGCTGTAAACACGTATTCTTGTCTTTTTGCTAAAAGAGTTGTAACCCCTTAGTGTCTATTGTTTCATGCTATTGTACTCTATTGCTAACACCATTCCTGTGTATAACGAATCTATTTAGTCATTTCTTTTGAGATTACATTGACAGCGCCATCTATAGGCACATTTTGTAAATATTTTTTTCCTTCTGCAAACAAAATTCCATTGCCTTGCGATTGTTCTGGTAAAATATCAAGTCATTTTGACCGTTAGTTTTAAAATTATAGTGTTTTGAATTCGTAACTTTAATCATAATCACTTTGTAGAATAGAATAGCAGGACACAACAGACTCCAAAGGTTTATGCTAACTTTTTTAGCAGTAAGACAAGAATACGTGTTTAACCGCTTAACTACCCCAGGCATATATATACGTTTTTCGGAAGTATGATCCTTTGTATTTTACTACTACCAGACCAGTGAAACTACTGACACGGCTTGGCAATGCAGTAGCGTGATCTTCAAAGTGAACTTGACATTTTTTTTTCGAAAAATTAACTCATTTCAGGGTTGAGAGAGAACGATGGCACTGGGAAGCGAATCTCCTAAGTTTTTCTCGGTAGGTAAAGCAAATATATTGATAGAGACAAGAGAAAAGAGGAGTTTCATAAAAAAAAAAAAAAAAAAACTTCTGGTAACAATTTCCGCTTTTTGAAATCGTAACTTTAGTTATAATATAATCACCCTGTATTTACACTCCCTCACAAAATTTTAAAGTGTTTCTGAATATAATTCGTCTGCCCATTCTGAAACAAAGAAGTTGAAGCGAAATAGTCTGAATTTTTAAAATCCATCCGACACTGTCGAAAATTAAAATTCGACCCTAAACCTGTATCTTCTCTATCATGTATTATTACCAAAAAGTAAAAAAAAAAAAAAAATACAAAAAGATATTTTCCATATAGGAGTAAATTTATGTGGGAAAAGATGCTTCAACTAGTGTGTGTGTGTAAGCGAGGGGGAGGGGGTTCCTGTGACTGTAGTATAAATATTGCCATCTCCCTAAAAAACGTGAACTTGATTCGTCCCTGATACAAATAAACGAAAACAGGAGTAATATAAAACCGATCTCTAATATACGCAGCAGGATTGATAGAGGAAAACAATTCGGAAGGAAAAGAAAAAGTATATAATTTCCGGCGGAAGTGATATCTAGCAGCAAAGGAAATAAAAATATGTTTTGCAAAGTCTTCCAGACGCCCTCTCAGTCTTTTTCAGGATATTCAAATACTGTACAGTTTAATACCGTTTATATACGTCTTTCATTTATACTATACATCTTTTCCGTTTATACGTCCTTCTAGTGAAGTTTTGATTTATTTTAATGGAAAATGCCCAATATCGGTTATACGTATTTTTCACTTTTCAAAAATTTGTAACACCAGTGAAAAACAATTTAATGAACTCAGCTCAATTCAATTCACAATGCAGTTATTAATACTTATAGACAATCAACACGTCAGGCGTGTATTAAAGAATTATTTAATGAATTAAATAACTACCTGTATAGACATAAATCGTATAATACTTATTATTAAATATGCGCTATATATATATAATTATTATTCAAGATCTGTTCATTATAGTATTCAAGATATAAAATACAATATACTTAAAATAAGAGATATGAAATTAACACTCAAATCATGCATTAATTTTATGATTTCTCTCTCTCTTTTTTTTTTAAATAACAAATCTCTCTCTCTCTCTCTCTCTCTTTTTTTTTTTTTTTTTTAATTTAATTATTGTCTTCAAATATAAAATCTCTTATAAAGTAATGTAATAGTTACTGTCTTAAAAGCTTTATTAATTTGTATTTTTACATAAATTTTGCTTCAGTGCCATTAATTTGTAGTAATCAAAGTATTTTTACTTTCCGAACACTATAGTGAGGAAAATATTGTAATCATGTCAAAAATCCGAATTTGAGATTTTGATGTTTCTATACGTTTCGAGGTCCTCTGAGTCCGTTTTCACTATTTTTGCGATGATGTATGTATGTGTGTGTATGTATGTATGTGAGTGAACACGTTAGCGTCTAAACGCTTTGTTCGAATAAGCTGAAAGTTGGTACGTATATTGTAAGTCACCGTAGTACGAACCCTATTGATTTTGGTGACTCTAGCACTTATAGTTTTTTTTACAGGGACACAAAGAAAAATTCTTTCTCATTATGGCCTATGGAACCAAAATCTTAAAAGTGCGATAGCATCTAAACGCCTTATTCAATTGAACAAAAAATTTATACACATATTATAGGTCACAGATACTCAATCTGTATAGATTTTGGAGAATCTAGCACTTAATTTTTTTTTACAGGGACACAAAGAAAAATTCTTTATCATTATGGCCTATGGGGCCAAATTTTTAAAAGTGTGATAGCGTCTAAACGCCTTATTAATCTGACCAAAAAATTTGTACACATGTTATAGGTCACAGTTGCACAAACTGTATAGATTTTGGTGAATTTAGCATTTACAGTTTTTTTTTTTTTTTTTTTTTTACAGGGACACAAACAAAAATTCTTTATCATTAAGGCTTATGGGACCAAATTTTTAAAAGTACGATAGCATCTAAACGCCTTATTCAATTGAGCTGAAAATGTATACGAATATTATAAATCACTGTTGCACTAACTATAAGCATTTTTGGTGAATCTAGCATTTATAGGTTTTTACAGGGACACGACGAAAAATTATTTATCATTATGATCTGTGGGCTCAAAGTTCAGTAGCGTTAAATAAAACATCGTGTAAGATATGGAGAAAAGTACTCAAACACTCTATTATGTTTTTCCCTCTTTTGTTTGTTTAACAACTCCTCTTTCTTCACTTTATCTACAAAACTGTTAATAACTCAATGTTTGGAAAGTCGAGTGCAGTCACTCCAGATTTTTTTATTTTTAATTATCTGCCTTTTTATTTAAACGTCCTTTAACGCCAATCCCATGAAATAGATTTAAATGGTTCCTTACTGTATTTAGAAGAATATTGTATTGTTTTAAAGTGGTTCTTTACCCCCCATATTAAATACTAAGCATGATTCTATATGAACACGTTCAACGCCCAGCATCATTCGGCTGAGTTCTTCGCCGGGCCCAAATCCGATCGCGAGTTCTAGAAGAAAAGTGATAAATAAAATTTCATAGAATGTTTTTTTTTTTTTTTTTTTTTTTTAATCCTAAATATAAATTAATGAAAAGTATATTACAATTAGTATATTTTTAGTATTGTTAGGTTATATATTTTATATTCCTGTAAAAAATCCAACTGAAAATCCTGTCAACTTGAACAAGAAAAGCGTCACCCATATTTGGGTGACGGGGCGCCAAGGAAACATACTCGTCACCCAGGTATGGGCGACGAACGTGTCAACCAGTCAGGAAATGTTGTCCTATACTAATACTTCTATAAAATTCAGTAGTTTTTCAAATGTATTTCTCGGTATTGTATTGGAGAGATTTTACCTCTTCGGCATTTTTTTTTTTTTTTTTTTTTTTTTTTTTAAGTTTTCAATACATTTAAAAATTAGTATGTTGTGGCCGCCACCACATGATTTTCTTTTATTTTTCCTATACAAATTCACTCAATGAAAATTATTTATTAAAATTGTTATTTAAAAAAATTATCTTCCATGATAATGCGGACGATTTCCATATTAGAGAAATAGTATAACACTATATATATATATATATATATATATATAAGTCAATTTTACTGTCAATATTACATTAAAAAAAAAATTATCACAGATTTATTGTTCAACCATTCGTTTTAAAGGCACTGGCGAGCTCTTTTGAAAGATACCCATCATGAAAATTAACTCCCCTCGAGGGGGGGGGGGGGCTTTCCCCCACGGGGGGGGGGAGGAGGCGAGGTTCCTACACATACAAAATATTTTTCCCAGTTGACTATCTCTATTATAAATAATTCTGGTAAATTTCATAATGATAATTAAAAAATAATTCTCTTTGTGCACATTTATACAAAATTTTGTCCTATACCACCATGTTAAAAATTTAGAAAAAGCGGGATGGCAACGCAACCTGTAAGACAATTTTTACCAAAAGTTGATAGGCACTCATTTATGTCAAGGCGCAACTACATACCAATTTGTTTGAAATTCTGTGCAGTAGTTCCTGAGATACAGTTGCCAAAAAAATATGTCACACACACACAGACTGACAGACAGACATTTTCTAAAAATGGTCAAATCGTGTTCTACAGCTTTCAAAACGTGTAAATCCATCAAAAACCCGAGGTCGAAAATTTTTACGAATCCAATACTTTTTTCTATTGAATATAGAAGAAAGTAAAAAAAAAAAGTTTGAAGAACGATGACTTTATTTTAGAGAGAAATTGTAAACCCGTTCATGTGCAAAATGTTTAAGTTTTATGGCAGGTTACTTTTATGATTTCCTTTTTCTTTTTGTAAACGCACTTAAGTTAGACCTTCCATGCATTTTTTTTCTTTTTAAACTAAATAATCGATTCAAAACTAACTGGCCCAGAGTAAATCAATGAGTACTAATCTGGAAAAGGAGTTGTTTAAAGTACCAAGTTCTCAGCTGTACTGCTCGAGTAAAAAAATTAAAGTGAAACGATTCTATAGGTGACGTTGGAAGAAACTGAAATGGAGCCTAGGAACTACTGAGCAGGAGACGGAAACGCTAGCTTTGAACAACAGGTCAGCACAATTTGTATGCTAAGATCTTATACTACTGAAAAATAATTCGCTCCGCTACAGGATCATGTGAAAGGACTTATTGCTAATTTTAAAAATCTTTATATACTTCTTAAAGGGACACGTCACTATCTTCACCGACAGCTGGACTCTAGACTCTAGAGCCCCTTAAATAAATATATAGGCCGACGCATCGCCGCCATTTTTTTTTTGCCTCAGAAGAGGGCAGCATTCCCGCTTGGCGTCCTTATCGCTTTCCTGTGATTTTAAGAAATCTTCATCTGAAGCTACGATCGAACAACAAAAGCAGTAAGCAACAATAATATTCCTAACAACACATTTTTTTTCACATTAGATTATCAGGATATTCTGTATTCGAAATGAGATGTGTTATTAGGGCTGTTTCTGTTTCTTATACAAAATGTGGCCAAAACTCAAATACACTGTAAGAAATGGTCTCCTTAAATCGATTTATCAATATTAATATAAATAATATAATTAAAATGCCACATTTTTCTGTATTTTCACATTATCACATGCCAGAAATACGAAGGAAAATTTAAGTAACGTTGTTTTATTCTTCTCAAATTATCTTATGGAAGTCTGAACATTTTATGTTCTTTTCTTGAGTGATTATAGTAGTTTATCGTTAAACAAATCTCACATCGTGCTTTATTTAGCTAAAACTATGAAATATAATAAAACGAGTACTCTAAAGTTACACAAGACGGTAAAAGTAATGACTGCCGTTTATTTATCAATGAAACGCGCTGGGTACATGTGGCAACCCTAAGGCAACAAAATGGCTGATGCGCCAGCTCGTATATATATTGGAGTCTTACTGGACTCCATATTATTTTATCTGAATATGGGGAAGTTTGTAAATAATAAGAGAGGTAAACTAGGTGAAGAATTCGTATTTAATTATCTGATATAATTTAGTTTTTTAATTTCATTTTCACACTCAAAAAAATTAACCGTTAAATAAGCACCTAGAAATAGCTGAGCGTGCATTTCAAGTTGTGTTAGGTGTTTTTCTTATAAGACATATACATAGTGTGTAATGTGTAAATAAATTATAGACAATATATAGGGCTACCCAAAATTAATTGAAAATAGTCTTTTCTAATAATGTAGTTGATGAAAGTGCTTTACTTCATTTTACCATGTCTTGGAAAACTGCTCAGGAATGAATATTATTTTCTCATATCCGTATGGTAGATAAAGCATTTTTTAAAGTGCTATTTTCAGTGCTTTTTTTTTTTTTTTTTTTTTTGTATGTGTATGTGAAAAGCTTTTACGTTTTGAGGAGGTCTAAATACGGAAGTCACTTAGTTAGCGCTTGAATTGTGTGTTTGTCTGTTGTAAAAATGGTATTCGAAAAACTTTATTTTTGAATAAACTGTCCTTATATTACAAAGCAACGAAAAATCCTATAGGATAGCATGGGAAGGGACAAGAATCTGTACAAATTTCCCCATATATGTAGAGAGAAAGCGCGGGGGGGGGGGGGGGGGATCTGTTCACTAAACTTGGAGGCCATTCTTAAAAGTTGCCCCAACCCATATTTTTTAATTCAAAACAAACTGGACTGATTCATTTCGTATTCCGACGCTGTCTGCCGTGATTCATTCACTCTGGAGTCCGATTTCTTATTTTTCTTTTTGTCCAGTGCCCTTTTGTTATCCAATTCCCGAAGCAGCTGTTACTTTTTCTGGACGGTGACGGAGTTCGTTCAAGGTACCGTTACGGAATGTCTTTTCTTGCGTCGCTCTTTTTACGCAATCGGCAGTCGTAACACTAGACAGAGATTTTTTTATTTTTTACTTTTTTTCGTCGACTGGAATAGCTCGACCCTATCTCTGCTTCCCTTTGTTTATACTGTTGTCGAATGCAATCCGGTAAATTTATCCGTGTCCATGTTGGTTTTGTGAAAGTTTAGATATAACAGTATTGTTTGCTGACAGTTTCAACATGAGGGGAAAAAAAAAAAAAAAAAACTAGTATGTTGTGGCCACAACATGACTTTCTTCTATATTTTCATATGCAAAGTCACTCAGTAAAAATAATTTATTAAAATTATTATTTAAAAAAAGTTATCTTCCATGATAATGCAGACGATTTCCATATTAGAGAAGTAGTATAACACTGAATATCCAAAAAAAAAAAAAAAAAAAAAAAACTCAATTTTATTGTCAATATTACATTAAAAAAATTAAATATATATATATATATATATATATATATATATATATTTTGATAAAAATGAAAAAAATCGATAACTTTATTTTAAATTATCGCAGATCGATGGTTCAACCATTCGTTTTAAAGGTATTGGCGAGCTCTTTTGAAAGATACACATCATGAAAATTTGCTTCCCTCGAGAGGGGACTACCCCCCCCCCCCTCAGTGGGGAAGGCGAGGCTCCTACACATACAAAAAATTTTTCCCAGTTGACTATCTCTATTATAAATAATTCTTATAAATTTCATAATGATTATTAAAAATTAATTCTCTTTATGCACATTTATACAAAATTTTGTCCTATACCACCCTGTTAAAAATTTAGAAAAAGCGGGATGGCAACGCAATCTGTCAGACAAATTTTACCAAAAGTTGATAGGCACTCATTTATGTCAAGGTGCAACTACATACCAATTTGTATGCAATTCTGTGCAGTAGTTCCTGAGATACAGTTGCCACGAAATTTTGTCACGCGCACACACACAGACAGACAGACAGACATTTTCTAAAAATGGTCAAATCGTATTCTACAGCTCTCAAAACGTGTAAATCCAACAAAAAACCGAGGTTGAAAATTTTTAGGAATCCAATACTTTCTTCCATTGAATATAGAAGAAAGTAAAAAGATGTCTGTGTAACAACTACAGGACTTCCATTACTCATGACTACACATATTGTAAACTCTCTTTGAAGATAGAGAGATCAGAAAACATTAAATTTACCTAACCAATCAGATATCTAACAATTTTCCTGTAGTAGCCGACTAATAACACAGCGCTGCCAAAAAAAAAAAAAAAAAAAAAAAAAAAAAAAAACCGAATCCTGATACTATTCTTGCTGATTCTTATGTAAAAAGACCTCCTGAATCCGAATAGGACTCCCATTTTGCCCAGTCAAACACCGTTTACTCTGGATACCACCCCCTCCCCCAATTTTTGTCACTGTTCGGTCATTTTACGACCAGGAATATGATTTAGAGAATGAAAAATAATTAATTTAACACCTAAAAAAATATATATATATATAATGTTTAATAAACAACATTAATAATAGATTAAAAAAAATATAAGAAATGTAATACATAATTTCAGTGGCAAATTTCCCCTCCCCCCCCCCCCTCCCCCTAAATTTTCCCCTTGCTGCTGATTTTCCAACTCTGTAGCTCCTCAGAAGGTATTTAACAGTTAAAATAATACCCCCCCCTCTCCTTCCCCAAAAATAAAATTTATGGCCATAAAATCACCGAAAAGTGATCAAATAGGGAGCCGTCCTAAAACACGGTGGGTGATAGGGCAAAATGGGCGTCCTATTCGGAATCAGGAGGTCATTTTAGATAAGAATGTGCAAAAATGGTGTTGGGGCAATTTTCATGCCGAGCAGTGTAATATATATACATATATGTAAGCGAATGTATGTCTGTTTGTTCTTTATGCATTAATACACCATTGATCCGATCATCAGGAAAATTTGGGAAGTTGTTGAGCACACTCCCGCGAAGGTTTATGGCATAATTTTTTTTTTAAAATATCGCCCCAAGACGTGCTGGACTGACCAATAATCGAAAAAACCGTCCCGTCATAGTCTTCATACGAAGAGTACGTTTAGCACCAATTATCTGGTTGTCCGCCATTCGGTCATATACAGCACCTACACGACCTGTCCCTTTGTCTGTACGTACCATCGCAAGGAAATTTGCTATCGCGGCTCCCACTACATGTGCTGCCAATATTACGCGCCCCTTCTCCTCCTTTTAAGTGGTATCGTGCTCGACGGGGTTGGATTGCAACCAAATGAAACGAGGTCGTCTTCAGCGACGAATCCAGATTCAATTTTGGCAGTGATGACATTCATATACGTGTGTGGAGGCACAGTGGTGAACGCCTCAATGCTGCATTTTCTTTACAGCTGCATACCGCACCCACAGCTGGTGTGATGGTATGGGTTGGCATTGCATACGACACACGGTCATCCCTAATTTTGATCCTCCGCGCCATGAATGCCCAGCGGTACGTTTGTGACATACTTCAGATATAAGTGTGGCCACTCATGGCAGGGTTCACAAAGAGCCATTTTTCAACAGGACAATGCTCAGCCATTCAACAAGGGTGTAACAAGACTGTTTCCCCCACAATACCGCTCTTCCCTGGCCTGCTCGATCCCCAGATATGTCACCAATCGAGTATATCTGAGATCACTTGGGATGGCAAGTTGGTCAGCCTACGAGTTTGGAAGCGCGTTTACAACAAATGTAGAACGAGATGCCGCAGGACATCATACGGGGCTTGCATGCCTCAATACTTGCCCGTATCGCATCGTGCATTCATGGTAGAGGTGACCCAATAGAGTACTAAAACCTCCATTCTTTCGTAATTTTTCCTGTAATAAATGATCATTTCACTTTGATTTTGATATCATTTACTTATATCAACGTTGGACTTACGTATGCAAAATTTCGTTTCATTCTGACAGCTCTTTCTTGGTGCACAAATTATTATGGCAATGAGTGTACACTGCATTAACAATAATAAGAATAATATATTTGTGTCTACGATACTATTTTTTTTCTATGGAATTAAATATGTACAGTGTGCGTGAAGGAAAATTCTTAAGAAATTTTTTTTCTTCATATTCGTTGACACAGATACATAGAGTAACTTCCCTTTCCCTAACGGGGCTACCCATCGTGCTATTGAAAGAAGGGCATTCAGAGAGATGGCCTTTTAATGGAGATTACTAAGAAAATCTTAATTTAGGCAACAAATTCTTTCAGTTAAATAGTTTTAATTGTTCTAATTCGCGTTATTTATCTATATAACTTTAGAATAATCATTAATATCAGTTTGTTTAAATTATGATTTCGTTCTCCATGATTTTATTTTTGTTTAAATTATGATTTCGTTCTCCATGATTTTATTTTTACATACTTAAACAAATTCAATTAGATAATATAACAGTTTTAAAAAAAATTCTCACACACACAGGTACATTATGACAAAACTCTGAAATCTCTTAGATGGTCGGTCAAGTAGGGAAAAATTGGTAGTGAATAATAACATGTTATAAAAGGCTCAAGTACATAATTTTAACATCAACATACATACCTTTCGTAAATCGGGATTACAATATTTCTTTAACTTCGTATAAGGAAAAGAAATTCTTTGGAAAAAAAAAAAAAAAACTAGAATGCTCCAAATTTCGTAAAAGGAAAAAAAAAAAAAAAAAAAAAATTGCTGCTAAAATAAGAAAAAATTGAAAATGTCTTTTTTTTTTTTCTTTTTTTTCCCCGACTGATTTTATGAATATGCCCCGATGGGGGTGCCTGTGCCCCCTCCCGTCCGCCTAGCTGGTGCCACTACTGCCAGATACAAACCATAAATCCCTTTATAACTAGGCAAGCAATAAAAATTAAGTTACTCCACTTTGACAAGTCAGAAATACCACCTTGGTCCTTTCAAGAAACGGCTTACTTCAAACCGCGATTTTTTGAGTTACTCACAATTGTACTGCAACTGTTAAACTCAAAATTGCCATTTTTTTTTTTTTTTTTTTTTTTTAGTTACACCTCTTTGTCATGAGAGTGACGATGAGCCGTCAGTTTCACAATGTACATTCACGTGTACTTTTCTCATGTAAATATATGTATATTGCATGTTAACCATGACGTTAAAACGTAAAATAAACTTAAAGTAATAAACCGCAAATTGAGCTTCGTACCCGATGAGATCTTGTAATGGTACACCTGTGCAAAATTTGAATCTAGGTCACACTTTTGTCTACGCTTAAATCTTGTGACAGACAAGAGTCACACACAGGCAATTTTATTAGTAAAGATTGCCGTTTGTTTTAGAAAACGTTAAACTAAAATTAGGATGGTATAGATAGGGATATACAATACAGATTTGCTGCGTTTAAACCGCGTATGAATGTATCACTCACTACACTGTAAAAAATATGTCCTATTTGCTGCCAGAACTTTTCTGTAATTACAAAAAATACGTTCTCACAACGTAATTTTTTCGTAAATTAAGCGTATTTTCTCAGATTACAGAGAATTTCTGACAGCAAATAGGACATATTTTTTACAGCGTATATTAGTAAAAAAAAGCTTCAAAGACTAGTAAAATGCATTTTTTTTTGTATCCTTTGCATTTTTAGAGTTCTCTTCACAATAGATATTCAAATTCAAAGACTTGGCGTTTCAGCACAAAAAGTTGAATGATATTCATTCCATTTCCGGGTCTTTTGCCAACAGGTGACGCCCTCGTCATCCGCCTTTGTCCGCATAAGGTTTAATGAGTAGAGCGTTGTGGCCACTGAACACGAAAAGGTTCATATGATGTCAGAATACTAGACAGAGCATTTCAAAGGAAATGCCTGTGCTGTGAATTAAACGATTGTTTACTCTCACTTTGAAAAATTCAGATAGACATTGCTTGATTTTATGTATACAGGGTGCCCTTGAATTCAGGATCTAAACTTTAAGGGAAAATAGTAGTGGCGGATCCAGAACTTGACCTTTTATTTTGGAGGGGGGGTGGGGGGGGTTAAGATTTTTCAAAGTGTTATTCTTGATCTAGACCAATACAAAATTTTCAATTGCATGTTCAATTGTGAATGCCAGTGTTTTTTTGTTTTTTTTTTTTTTTTTGGGGGGGGGGGGGGGGGAAGGACTTCAGCCCCTAGCCCTCCCCCCTAAATCTGCCACTGGGAAATAGGGCACTTTATAAGGATTCAGAATTGCATAGGAATCCATGTCCCCAAACGTCATTTTAACCCTTTAAGAACTGGATGTTTTGCGCTACTTCGTACTACTAACTCCGCCTACTGTGTAAATTTATAAGCTTGCATGCATCATTCAGGAGGTTCGCATTATTGCAACCATTGCGATAAAATACATCGATAAGAACAGAATTTATTTACGTATGTAAATATTAGCATGTAAAAACTCTTTAAAAAATGCAATATTGGAGAGCCACGCCCCTATCCACGCAAAATCACCCGGTTTTTAAAGGGTTAAAATGACGTGTGGGGACATGGGTTCCTGTGCAATTCTGTATCCTTATAAAGTGTCCCATTTCCCCTTAAAGTTTGGCCCAGGAATTCAGGGACATGTGTATATATATATATATATATATTTTTTTTTTTTTTTCTCTTTTTTTTCTTTTTTCTTT
This sequence comes from Salticus scenicus, assembly GCA_963930645.1. Classification (NCBI taxonomy): domain Eukaryota; kingdom Metazoa; phylum Arthropoda; class Arachnida; order Araneae; family Salticidae; genus Salticus; species Salticus scenicus. Next base: position 398,653,808 of record OZ005649.1, on the reverse strand, counting down.
TTTCTTTTTTTTTTTAAATAACTATAAATATTAATTTCTAAATTTAACCCAGTATATCACCATGATGCATGTCTAGTTTTGCAGCATTCGCATTCCACAAACTAGTTGGCATAAGTGGGTTCTGCTCAGTTCTCCGTCTTTTATTTGTTTTGATAAATTTCTACCAGGTTATGGTGAAGAGCAACTGCTTTTGGCTGATAACACTACGCTGACAAAAAAAAAAATATATATATATATACACCGTGACCAATAACTTCTCATACACTTTCAAATTTGTATTACAGTAACACATAATAAATCATACAAAAACTTTTTGCATCAAATTAAAGTAGCATTCATTGAGTATCTTTACAATAAATGCTTTGGAGTAATTTCGCCTTTTAGTTTCTTAACGAGCTTAAGTCTCTTTTCAAATCCATCACATGTGGCACTCACGGCTTCCATTGACATTTTCTGCCATATCTTTTGAATTACATTTTTGAATTTTCTGAAATCGGTGTTTTTATAGTCATTCAGTTGAGAGAGCATATAAGACCACACAAAATAATCAAGCAGGTTCAAATTGGGAGAGTTGGGAGGCCATTCGTTCTTCGTCAAAAAGTCAGCTAAATTTTGACTACACTACTCCTGAAACACACGTGCGGTATTAGAAGGGGCACCATCTTGTTGGAAGCAAAAATATTCCACCCTATACATTCTCTGAATATTTGGGAGTAAAACGTTTTCCAAATCCTCATTTTTTTAATATTAGGCATTGATTTTTACTCCCTTATCAATGAAGACTAACGGGAGTTTTTCTCTTTTGGAAATAGCGGTCCAAACCGTCAGAAACGAAGCATTTTGATAACGTAGAACGTAATGCTGGCTCGCAGGGATGTTATCAATAGAAACTGACCATACTCTGTCATTTTGGGGGTTGAGATTTTGCTGTAAATTGAATAGTTTCTCGTCTGAAAAGACAAATTCATCCCCAGCGTGCCAAGCAAGAATTGCTTCCACCCTTTTCCTCCTTTTTATCTTAGCAGACTCTGAAACTCCGTGAATTTTACGTTTTTTATAAGCCTTGCATCCAAGGTCTATTTTTAGGATGTTTAACATTGATCCCTTTGATATTTCGAGCTCTCGTGCTAGTTTTCTAGCAGATCTTTGTCCGTTTCATCGTATCATTTCCCTGACCCTTTTCACAGCCTCTTTTATCCAGACTAACCTCGGTCCGCCGGATCTTTTTCTGTCATCGACAGACGACGTCTCATTATACCTTCTGATAGTTCTGTAAATGAAATCTCTCTTCAGCCCCAGGGCTTTCAAGTCTCTGAAAATTTCACCCGCTTCTCTCCTTTGATGAATTTATTTGTTACAATTTCTCTCAATTTCTTCATTCTACCTAGGCTTAGAAAAATTATAGTTGGTACAGCATTTACACTTGCAATAGCTTTATACTTTACTCTAAATTGCCTGCAAAATAATTGGGACTACAGTAACACATATGTACAACTTTTTAACGTGCTTCAAAAGTTGTATGAGAACTTACTGGTCACGGTGTATATATAGATAGATAGATAGATATATCCGAGCCCTGATACCATTCCTCTGATACTTACGTAAAATCACCTCCTGAATACGAATAGGACCCCCATTTTGCCCCACCACCCACCGTTTTTTCGGAACGTGACCTCCTCCTCCAATCACTCTTTGGTAATTTTAGGGCCATGAATTTGATTTGGAGAATGGAAAATAGTTATTTTAACCCATAAAAATAAAAATATATATAATGTATAATAAGTGTTAATAATAATTGATTAATAAAATGTAATAAATGTAACTTATAATTTCAGTGGCAAATTCCCCCTAAATATTCCCCTTGCTGCAGATGCTCATGTTATAGATTTTTACCTCTTTAGGCCGTCAGAAGATATTTAACAGTTAAAATATTTCTTTTCTCCACTATAAATCAAATTTATAGCCATAAAATGACCGAAAAGTGGTAAAAATAGGGAGCGTTCCCAAAAAACGGTGGGTGATAGGACAAAATGGCCTTCCTATTCGCATTCAGGAGGTCATTTTACATAAGAATTTTGGAAAATAGTGTTGGGGCAATTTTCATGCCGAGTAGTATAATCAGGTAAGTTCGAGGACTGAACTGCTACATAGACTTGAATACTTTCTTTCTTCAATAAATTGACTTTATCACAATTTTCTGCCTAATTTTACACGTGTCGGTTTCGTGTTGTAGTTTTTATGTAATTCTATACTATTTTCCAAGCAAATTTATACGAAATGTTTTCTTATTCAGTCTTGTTAAGAAATTCTTAATTTTCGAATAATTTACGATGTTTCAAAGTAGAATGTTATGCTATGAAAGTCATGCCAGTATCATAAATGCTATTTTAAAAATATTCGACTTCTTATTTATGATGAAAATAATTCTCATAATACATATATTTATGTGAAATTTTGCGATAGGTTAATAACGATGCACGATAACAGTCATCGGTGCATAAAAAGACAGAAAGGAAATGTTCTCCTCTATATCATACACCGGCAAGAAAAGTGACGCAATTTTTTTTTTTTTTTTTTTTAATTAAAATCACACAATCAACTGTGGAAGAAAATCATATTTATTGAAATTTTATTTTTCCGACTGAGTGAAAATAATGCCTGGACCGGGACTCGAACCCCTGATCTTTGATTTACAAGGTCAAGGCTCTACCAATTGAGCTATCCAGGCCGACTTGTGTGATTTTAATAAAAATTGTATTTCTTTTTCCCATTATCTAATTGTGTTTTCCATTTCCTGCGGCTTATTTCTGTCTAGTTATCTACATGATAGACCAGAGATGTTTCTGCTTAAAGGTTGTCTGATGGAGTAATGCTGACAGGGGGGTCGGCCTGGATAGCTTAATTGGTAGAGCCTTGACCTTGTAAGTCAAATATCCGGGGTTCGAGTCCCGGTCCAGGCATTATTTTCACTCAGTCGGAAAAATAAAATTTCAGTAACAGTGACGCAACTCAAAAGTGGCAATTTCCAGATTATGTTATTTAAAAATGTGCATGAAGTGCCTAAATGTGTCCAAAAAGCGCCCTGTCTCTATCTGGAAATTTATCCACCTGAGAGGCAGTTGTGTCAATTTTATTATTATGCTATTCAATGCATTATCGTTATCTTTAAATTCTTCTCAAATACTGCATTTTTAAGTTGTGTTACTTTTTAGGCCGGGGTGCGATATGTTAAAACAACCAGAAAATGATTTTTGAAGGCACACTTGAAAATAAATCCCCTTTTCCTCAATGCTTTAAAAAAAATTATGAAAGCACACTAAACCCACGTACATATTTCTAAGTAATTTAAAAAAGAGATAGCTTTATTATCAGGTATTGTTCAATTGAAATTATTCTCATAACTGCCACTTTCGTTTAATTGTTAGTGACATAAATCCTGTCGTCATTATTGGTTGGTTTATTTGTTAAAGCAGAACGTCTGTTTGTACACATTCATTTTAATAAATATACAAACATATTATATATACACATTACACTAGCGCACACATTTTCATAAATATATATCCCCCCTTTATAATATATATCTATATAAATAAAGCAAAGAGTTTGTCGGCGGAACACATCCGGGGTAACCATTCCTATTTTTGATTGGTCTAGATTTAACTACTTTGATGATGAAAGTCGGCCATTTTTCTTTTTTTAGTAAAAACTGATGAATTTTTTAAAAAAATACTGCATAGATGTTATACTTTTTTTAAAAGAGCTCTAAAAACTGTTTTGGGAGGACACTATATGCATTAAAGATATTACGTTGCAAAGTTTCACAACGCGATATCATTCAATTGCTTTTGATGGAGTTCGGCCATTTTTTTAAGTAAAAACTGATGATTTTTTTTTTTTTTTTTTTTTATATACTGCACAGATGTTATGCTTTTTTAAAAAGAGCTCTAAAAACTGTTCATTGTTTGTGAGGACACTGTATACATCAAGTTATTAGATTTAAAGACATTAAGTTGCAAAGTTTCATAACGCGATATCATTCGATTGCTTTTATCTTAAAAAAAGAGTCAAAAAACAAAAAACAGCCTAATATTTAAAGAATAATGAATAACTTTTTAAAAAATATCTGTTTTGAAGTTCTAAGAGCTGCTATTTTTAAATTACAGCGTACTTATTTCTCATACATAATCCATTAAACTTGTAAACAATTGTTGATTCATTCTTGAGAATCATTCACATAAGAGCGTAGAGCATTGCTGCAAAACGAGTGCAAAATGGAAGAAATATTTTATTTAATTTTTAATATGTTATTTTGACTTTTTGACTTTAAAAGGAATTTTTAATTACATTACAAAGCCCAAAATGTGATATAAAAAATAAATAGTGTTTGAATTATTTTGAAAATTTATTTAAATTTAGTGACCAGCGAAGCCGGCGTAGCCTGCTAGTGTACATATATATATATATATGTGTGTGTGTGTGTGTGTGTGTAGATTTATTGATTAAAATTAGAAACAATATGGCGGAGACAACGGTTTACATCATTATACACGGCACTTTTCCCCCCCCCTCTCTCTTTAATCCGTGTAAAATTCACCCTTAACGGCGCTGGGTGCATTAAAGAAAATTTCTTATGCTAATAAGGTATATAAACCTGTCATTCTTTAAAAAGGTGGCCGTTTCGAGTATTAATTAAAAAATATCCCATCTTTTATGCTTGCCTGGAATTTGGCCTCGCTCTTTGCATCAAGGAGAGAAAAAAATTGAACCGCCTCGGTAAAAATCTTTTCGTTTCCCTTCCCCCTTTTTCTATTCGGGGTATTAAATCTCCTTCCCAGAGTGAATAATTTTCAGATTTTTTTTTATCCTCCGAAAGTTTATACATATTTATAAAGTTTAGTTTTGTTAGCGATGGGATTTAATAGGCGGAACGAAAGTGCATCCCCCATTTTTATCTTTTCCTGTTTTTTTTTTTTTATATACTAAGAAGTAACTCGTAATTTTTCTAATAGGGTTCCTGTTTTTTCTTTAAACTTTGGTTAAGAATGTGCAAATGCATTAAAGGGAAAAATAGATAAATAAATAAAAAATATCAAGTGATTTAAAAATAGTTTTAATTGTTAAAACCCGAATAAACTACTACGTCAGAAACGCCAAAGAAAAATATTTGAGATGCATACATCTGTTTCGGTAGCCTTAAGCGTACCGTCTTCAGTGCAAAAAGAATTCTGAATCTGGAGAAGTGCTCGTATGTATAGGAGAGGGACCGAATTTAGTTCAACCAATAGGATTACGGGAAAGGTGGGGAGTGTGGCCAATAGGAATTTAGGAATGTTAGCCGTGTAAACAGTAGAAAAATTAAGAAAATGTGGACTGAATGTAAAATTTCCAACAGTCAGACAAATAGGGAACAGCGAAATCACAATTTACAAGGTTTTAAAACTTTTTATAAATATGGAAAGCTTCAAAGAAATAGAGTTCATAAATGGATTTAGGTCTGCAAATTATTTTAGCTGAACTAAATTTAAAATTATTATTTTCCTCCCAGCAATGTTTAGAATAGCTGATTTATTGGTTTCTTGTTAATAATTGTTACTATTTCCGGTCATTCTTATATTTATTAATCCATTTGGATACCCGGACAATCTAAATTCATCATTAATCACACATTTTCATCCTAAATCATTCAATCACTTTGTAAAGAACTCATTTGTTTTCCAAAGAGTATAAATTGCACATTTTTAAAATAAGCGTAATAAGACTTTTTTTTTTTTTCTTTTAAGGTGTACTAGTTAAAAACTTCCGGAACTTGACACTTTAACAGAAATTAAATGCATAACTGAAATTGTATGGTTGCACCGTGGCTTAGAAACGTTGTTGTGCTCTCTCCTCCTCCCAGATGCAATTTTTAATGGAGATTTAATAGCATAATTACAGTCATATATGTGCATAAAAAAAAATTGATTAAAAACAGATTTTAAATCATAACAGGTAGTTATTTTTATTTTATGCAGATTTATTTTATAAAAGTTTTTACTTTTTTGTGGAAATCAATTTTAACAATACACATATTCTTTCGCTTTCTCCTGAAAGAACTAAATTCTTTTCGAGTAAAAACGGAGTGAAAGATAATTTAATTGTATCAAGATCAAGTTTATAATACTATTTAACTCCTCACACTAAAAAAAAAAAAAAAAAAAAAAGTGAAATTAGATACTATATCAGAAATTCTTTACTTTTTAAATGTTATTTACAGTCTAAGGTGAATCGAAACGTAAAGTAAAATGAAATAAAAATGAATCAGTTTAAAAAAATTCATTACTGCTTAATGTTAAATTTTTTAAAATGTATTAGAGCTACAAAAAATTTAAATTTACATAATCACATTTTAAAGGTTAGTTTCCTGTCCTAATTGGAGATTTGAGATTGGAACAGACAGAAACAGTTAGCTGGTATTGTTAAGTAAAGTTTTATTGAACAAATCTTCAAAATGAATAAATAAATAAAAAATAATAATTTGATGTGTCACTCACGCGACCTTTTCTTACCCTGCATTTTAATGCTATACAAACGGATTTAAGATTTAGACGTAAAATAAATAAGGTAAGACATTAAAGTTCAATCTAGTTTAAAAATAAGCTAAAATAGGTTTACGGACAGTTTTATTTGACATATAATTCTGCGTGATTGGGCTACCGCCCCCTTCAACCCCCATTCAATTATAGTGCAAACATAATGAAATGTAACAATGCACTTCCATCAATTACATTCACTGGAAAAGAAGGTCAGCTTAATTTTGGGTAGCCCTGTATATTGTCTACAAACCATATGTATATTACATTGTGTACTTAAATTTAGTCTTTTTTAAAAGACACATAACGCAAAATAAAATACGCTTCCAGCTTTCAGTAATTTTCAAATATAGCCCCTATCTATCCAGATACTTTGGGTAGCCCTGTAAACGAATTATGGATGATTTCCATTCCATAATCTACACGAAAGATGGTTTTATGCATATAAAAAAATAAGTTATTTCCATTTTTTTAGGACAGCCTCTATATGTTACACTGTGCTTTCAAAAAAATTTCGCCCATAGACTTAGTGTGACATTTGAATTCTCTTGGATGGCCCTGCACATGGACTCTTTGCTTGATCGCAACAAGAAATTTAGTGTAGCATTTCTATCTGATATAGATAAGTTTGACCTTCCTGCTAATATTTGTACTTGAGATATGCTGATGAAAGACACACATACACAGACCAACCGCTAAAAACATGATTTCAGATTCAGGGAACCTCAAAACGTGTAAATATAACAAAATCTCGATTTCAAAAATTTTACCCTAAAACAATACTTTCTCTACCACATATGTATGGGTAAGTGACAGTAAAAAACACCACCGAGTAGTTTGGGAGTAACAAAGTATTCCTGAAAAAGATAGTGAAAGTGCTATACTCTGCGTAATTTTAACTTGCACGGCAAATTATTTAAAAAGATGAAACTCGGCAACTTTGCCTGGAAATGTACTAGAAACTTTCTAAAAACACCCTTTCTGAATTATTTTAGGTGTTAATTAACGTTGAAATAAAAAAAATTTCTACGAAAGTTTTATAGTTTCAAAAACTACATATAGCAATAATTTGTTAACGTGTACTTTAATATATTGGGCAGCATTTTTTTTTTTTTCTTTTTTTCACCATTGGAAAGAAAAGAAAAAAAAAATATTTATAAGATAAAAAAACTTTTTATATACCATGTTTTTAAATTTTCTGTTGAATCATAGCTATAGAACTACATTAGTGTTTTGTCAATGTGTATAAAAATTTTAAAGTGATAACGACGTCCATTTTTGTGAGATGCATCATTTATTTTTTTACAATTTTTTAACCTTCACGTTTAATTAAATGTATTTATTTTTATGTCGAAAGAAAATGAAATCATATTTTTTTATTTATTTTATTTATTTATTTTTTTGGCAACAATTAAATTATAGCTAATATTTCCCGGCTATTTTTAAAGCTATTAGGAGCTTATTATTTTCATATTTTAATTAATTAAAAGAAAACTAATCAAACATTCGAAAATCGGGCTTCAAAGTATTGTGTTGTCATCGGGTTCTGGGCTATTTTTAAATTTTCAAATGTCTAGCTAGTAGGGAAATTAGTTAAAAATCGATTGCAAGATTTGTACCTGACAAACAAACAAACAAACAAGAATCGAAGTTAATAAAAACATGGTTAAATACCCAAGTATGTCGAGATCTTCATCGTGACCAAGTACACGAAATCTTCAAAATTCTTAATCTTTTAAAAGTACGTGAAATTTTCATGAGATATAGACAAACTTATTCTACTCTATTTCCGACTCGTTTTGTTAAAATACATCACTGTTTCTATACATATATTCCATTAATTTTTAAGTGAGAATAATTTTTTTCATTCGCCGTACAAGGGAATTCCTTCAAAAGGGAAAAGAACTTTATATAGGAGTGGATAAAAAAAGTAAGGGAATAATAAAAACGTGTTTCTATCAGTCTTGTAAAAGCTGTCAAAATAGAAACTGATTACCTCCGTTGAAAAATCTGTCACATAGTATTTCTACTTCATGTAGGAATACCTGTTGATTATTTCCACTCCCGTTTCTTGAGAGATGAGAGGATAGTATTATGGAATACCATTTACATTTCTTAAAATAACTTTACTTGTTTTTAATAAAAATTATGATGAGTACATGGTGTAATTATTTGTAATGAATTGTCAATGAAGGGGGGAAAAAAAAAAAAAAAAAAATTGTTGTTATAAAAAGTTTATTTTAAAAAAAAGTTACAAAGGGAGGTTAATAGGAAATAGTCGGGTAATAGGGAATAAGTGGTTTAAACTGTTTAAACCATAGAAAAACTAATTAGACTTCATAAAATCATCTTCGGAGAATTTTCTGTGACAGAAGATACATTCGGCATCTTTATTTTCTGTTTCCTCAGTTGAATGCATGAAGTCAATTTCAGATGATACTATGAAATACCTAGTATTCTATAATACCCGACACGCCATCTTTAAAAATGAAATTTTAAATGGATGAACAAAATATTTTCAGCTAAAAAACGACCTGTGTAATAACAAAATGCAATTCTTTGAGCATACATTATGTTTAACATGAATTTTCAAATCACATGTGTACTAGCAAGTTTAAATGTTTGAAAACTTACCAGCAAAAACTTTTTAAAATCACAAAACATACTTTGTTCTATAGAGAAGGGTACGACAGCAACAAGCGGTTGCTTCTTACTGTATTGCTTCATGGGAATCCTTCTCGAGTAATTCATAGTATTTTGAAGAGATAGCAGCACCAATCAGAGCCGAAACCTCGGTATTCCCTATTTCCCGACTATTCCATAATACCCTCCTCTCCTCTACTTTATAGGGGGTTGACGAGCGTAATTTGTAGGGCAGTTTGAATGAATTTTGATGCATTTATTTTTTAAACTTTGTTTTGAAATTATGATTAAGAAAATTGATTAATTTTAGCATTCTGGGATCGGAATCAAGCATGTTGCGATGGCGATATAATGTTACAATTAATGAATTTGTTTCTAAATAACTGTACAAAAAAGTGGTTTTATTAATAAAAAAATGTTTAGTCGCTGCGCTATATATCAAATTTGGCATATGTATATAAACATTAAGTTTTAGTTTGAACTATAGTGTAAAATGTACCAAACGGCAGTTTTACAAATGAAATTTCTCAAACATTTAATTTGACATTTGAGTGTACAAATGACCTTGATAAAAAAAAAAAAAATAATAATGATAATATTTAAATGTGTACATATTTAAACTTATAATTTTACTAGATATTTTAGTTTTAATTAAGTGTAAAATTTAGTTCAAATGTTATTAATTCTTTTTGAAAGGATGTCTGAAATGGCTAGCTCAGAACGCCTGAATATATTAAGAAAAACCTGGTTATACACACACATTTTGTACAATATTAAGCTAACACCACATATCATACTGCGCGTACACCCACCCACACAGAACTAATCATGCAACTAATCATGAACTAATCTGCCAACTTAATCATGAGGATTGTTAAACCCGCCCCTTTTTCCACACCATACATTTTTTAGAGTATTTTTTTCTTTTCTTAATTCCTCGTAAATACATTTGAAGAGAATTACTCTAAAAATTAAGTGATGTGGGAAAATGGGCGGTGCTAACAATCTTCCGGACTAGGTTGGCAGCTTTGCAAACACACACATATATATATATATAATTTTCTTCTCGTCTTTTAAATCGTTTAAAATCAACAATCACTGAGGTATCAGGCAAATGAATAGCGATATTTTGGATATCTAATCCACCGCTATTATCAGAGAAAGATTTTAGTGCTTTTATAGAGGGAAAGTTTCTCATAATAATTCTCCTATTTTCTTAATTTATTTGAATTAATCTTCATTTGTTATTTCTGTTTTATTTGTTTAAATTTTGTCCTTATTATACGTAGGTATCAGTTCTTATATATATATGTGTGTATGTGTGTGTGAAAAATATTTTTAAATATTTCATAGGAAAAAAAATGAAATATTTCTGGAAGAAATGGAAGATGCAATTAAAAAATATAATTAAAATACGATTATTAATACGTACATTAAAAGAATACATTTTCAGGGGCAGTGAGTGAATAATGTATGAACATAATGTGTGAATTTCTGTATATCTGCAAGAATAAAAGCCAAAAAATTACAGATATCACTGCCCAATTCAATTCACTTAAACCAAGCGTGACTAATGAAACGTGAAAACAAGACAAATTTAATACAGAAATTAAATGGAATGTAAAAAGAAGCCAGAAGAAATACTTACTAATTTACACGAAAATAAATAAAATCATTTACAATCAGTATAATTTGTTCAAGAAGGAGCGTTAACATAAGAAAAGTTAAAATATCTTAGTAATTGAAAGCAGAAGTTGAAGTAGTATTACAATTCGCTAAGAAAACTAATTAATAGAGTCTTATAGGAAAATAATAATAAATTTGTATTTTTTTAACTAATCAGTGTCATAATAATCCAAATGTTAAAAATAAAGATATTAATAGCTTGTTTAAATTTAATTTATCGATATTAAATTCCTTGCAAAAGTAAACTCCATGGAATGTGATCAGATTTTTTTTTTTTTTTTTTTTTTTTTTTTAAAGAAGTTTAGTATTTATAGATGTCTTTTTCTGGTAATTTTTTATATAGATGCTAGTATTGATTACTCATAAAAATTACTTCCTGTATTCAGGAATAGAGTTAACTGGAACTACTTTTCAAAATTTCTTGATGCACTGAATTATATTTTCAATTAAAAAAAATCATCATTCTTCTCGAATTCCGTCTCACTTTTCCAGGCGGATGAGGCTCATCAAAGGGGGGTGGGGTGGGGGGGTCTTCCTTCGAACTTAAAAGAGATTCCTGTAAGTTTCATAATCACATTTCCTCTTTAGATTTTCTCATATCCCGTCTCTCACCATGTACAAATTTCCTTTCTATTATAGATTAGAAAACATATTTCAGAGTAACATTTACTTAATACCTTGTTTTAGGTGAACGCTATATACGGCTTTAATTTTTCACCTATTTCACAATCGAATGTTGCTTTTTTAGAGGGGTCCATTTTTGTAAAAAGTAAATAATTTTGTGAAACGCAAAATATTTTTGTAAAATATTTATTTATTTATTTGAAAGATTCTTATTAAACTTTTCATTTTAGCAACCGTGTATATAATGTTTAATATTAAGTTAATAGTGTTTCATTGAACCAAGTGTAGGCAGTCATTAGAAATTATTAAAAAAACACCACAGAACTGGCAAAAAACCCTTAACGGTACAAAAAACCCTTAACGGGTTAAAAGTTTGTGACGCCGCTACTTTATGGCTATAAGAATTTGAAATATGAGTCTTAAAAATAATGATATCAAATTTTAAGTGACGCTTTGCAATTAGTTAAAATATACATAGATTTTCTTATTTGATCATTTACTTTCTACTTTTATTTATATTTATAATGCAAGCGTAATATTTTTAGCTTCAAGATCAGACAGATATATAAAATACACTCACCGATGCTTTTTCATTTACATTTCAAATTCAAAATAACAGTTTTAAAAGGAATGATATAAAAATTCCAGTGGCGCCTCGGTGTTATTTTAAAAGATTTGTTTTTAGATTCCACTAAAACTACTTTTGTTTTGTCTAATAAAGTATATTTACATATTGAAACAGTGCTTTTAATTTTCAAATATACTGTCAAATAATTGTACTTTCACTGAGTTTGCATTATAAATTAAAATTATTTATTTCAATAAATTGATTTATCTTTTGCATCACGCTATCCAAAACATAATATATCATAGTATCCAACTGAGTTTAAATTTGCACAAAGAGGTAGTGTGATGTAAAGGAAACATTTACACAGATTTTACTTGCAGTTTTGGATAGCGTGACGCAAAAGATAAATCAATTTATTGAAATAAATAATTTTAATTTATAATGCAAACTCAGTGAAAGTACAATTATTTGACAGTATATTTGAAAATTAAAAGCACTGTTTCAATATGTAAATATACTTTATTAGACAAAACAAAAATAGTTTTAGTGGAATCTAAAAACAAATCTTTTAAAATAACACCGAGGCGCCACTGGAATTTTTATATCATTCCTTTTAAAACTGTTATTTTGAATTTGAAATGTAAATGAAAAAGCATCGGTGAGTGTATTTTTATATATCTGTCTGATCTTGAAGCTAAAAATATTACGCTTGCATTATAAATATAAATAAAAGTAGAAAGTAAATGATCAAATAAGAAAATCTATGTATATTTTAACTAATTGCAAAGCGTCACTTAAAATTTGATATCATTATTTTTAAGACTCATATTTCAAATTCTTATAGCCATAAAGTAGCGGCGTCACAAATTTTTAACCCGTTAAGGGTTTTTTGTACTGATATCATTACTTTTTAGGGGTTATTGATCAAAAAATAAAAACAAGTCCTTCTGGCTCCTAGGAAGGGTGAACTGATTTATTTTTTATTATGAAGTGGCCACCATTTTTTTTTCAAGATGGCAGCTACAATTTATTAATGGACTTCGTGGATTTATTAATGAAGGCTTGTATATATGAAGTTTTAAGCAAATCGGTTCATAAAACCTTTCTAATGTAAATTTGAATTTTTCAGTGGGCTGGCACAGGGAAACAAGAGGGTAGATTAAGTTGGCAAATGAACATAACAAATACATTTTTGAGATAAATCCAGACTACAAATTTAGTTTGAATTAATTCAGTATTTCAAATGTTATCATGCTGACAAATTTTCAAGTAACCTGCCACTTGGAAACAAAATGGAGAAGCTTCGCACTAGAAAAAAATATTGAGTGGGATTCTCAAACTCTTTAAAATAATAATAACAATAATAAGTGGGAAATTTCAAATTTAAGTTAGAATTACGTAATTTACATTTTGCAAGTTTCTTTTTAAAGAATTACAAATGCAAATTAAACAATTAAAAAAAAAAGTCAAGTTAATGTTAAAAATGGAAATTTATTTATTTTCTTTTCCTTTTTGAGACTAAGTATAGATACTGCTCCAATATTCACAATTTTAAATTTTCATCAAAAGTGCAGGTAAAAATTATTTCATAAAAATATTTAGTGGAAGAAAATAGACAAAATATAAATTAAGCTCTACATTTCTATAATTTTAAAAATAAGATAAAATCATTTGGAGAAAAAATTTATGGAAAATACAAGTTAAGCTGAAGTTCATACAAGTTAAGTAAAATACAAGTTAAGCTTAAGTTTTATGGAAAATACAAGTTATATATATATTTCTTTTTAAAAATTAAAAATCTCTTTTTAAAATACAGTTACAGTTTATTCATATATTTACATTTCAGACTTTAAAATGATACACATTTTAAATATTAACATAATCAAACTATTTTTTTTTAATTATTATTATTATTATTATTATTTAAAGCAATAATGGCTAGGGGATGAAAAAGGGGATAAATACGCTGTATATTAAAAAAAAAAAAAAAAAAAAAAAAAAATTAAAATAGAATTAAAATTTATGAAAAATGTGATTATTGAAAAACACATCAAAATAAATAAATAACATCTTTACTTTGAAACCAATAATAATTTATTTAAAAAATATAATTCTCTCTTTCTTTCTTTTTTTTTTTAATTAATTATTTTCTGCATGAAAAATTCCATTTTATAAATATATTTACAACAACGATAAGAAAAAAAAAAAAAAAAAAACTCCTTTAATTTTAAATAATATTTCTACATGTTTCTAAGCAATTAAAAGTACCCCCCCCCCTTTTTTTTTTTTTTTTTTTTTTTAAGAAAAATAAATAAAATATAGGAATGTATATGGTTTCAATATAAGTTACGAGATGGCGCCACTAGATGGCCAAATTATTACCTTCATGATAAAACAATATACATTCCGATATTTAAACTATTTTTCTTAAAAAAAAAAAAAAATCACTTTTAATTGCTTAGAAACATGTAGAAATAATTATTTAAAATTAAAGGAGGGTTTTTTGTTTGTTGTAGTTGTAAATATATTTATGAAATGGAATTTTTCATGCAGAAATTAATTAATTAAAAAAAAAAAAAAAAAAAAAGAAAGAATTATATTTTTTAAATAAATTACTATGGGATTCAAAGTAAAGATATTAATATTTAAAATATGTATCACTTTAAAGTCTGAAAAGTGAATATATGAATAAACTTTAACTGTATTTTGAAAAAAGATTTTTAATTTTTAAAAAGAAATATATACATACATATATATTTGCAAAAGTGTATGTTTTAATTTAAATTAAAATCAAAAGATGGCGCCAAAACTGCATTTGCTGTTTTTCCTATTCCCTGTGCGGAAGGTTACATGAATAGGAATCGCAAATGATTGAGCTACTATAAAATCGATGTTTATGAATTATTAAAAATTTTTTGCTTTAAAAAATTGTAAATTCATCATTATTATGATAAAATGGAATGTCTAAAATTACAAAATACTTCCTTATTTAAAATGTTATCTAAATACTTTTTTGACTAAATATGAAATTTTAAATTCAAAAATATCTTTTTCATAGCAGAAGAGAAAATATATTTAAGTGAATTTGACTTAGTATATATACAATAAATATATAAAAAATGTAATAAAGTATTTTTGCGTTAAAAAAAAGGAAAGTTTTAATAATTCATTGACTGCATTCACGTTGGTCAGCCAACCAAACGTGCCTTGAAAGTGAGAACCGAATTACGACATTTTCGCTGAATAAAAGCATACATTTTGGCGGAGTAATATAGTTCTATTTTTAAAGCAACTTTTACAAAAAAACAAGAGTTTTCCTGAAAAAAACGAAAACGTTACTAGATTCAGAAAGATCCCATTAACAACATATATTAATTAAATTAAAATCGTTCGCGCGGTTTTAGAGATATTTTTTCATTACATCCTTGCAGCGTACACCACACATTTTCCCTTTTTGGCTTTAAATTGAGATTCAGATCTCAAAACATACTGCATGTAGAAACGTAAAATTTTCAGGATAGATTAAGACCGACGATAAAAGACTATTTTGAAAATATCAGAACAAAATATGGCATATTTGCTGAGATATTAAGTGTCGGCTTTTACAAATCTCTCTGATGTCAAACTAGGCGTATATATAAGTTCGCAGCGTTCCGTCCGTTTGTCCTTCCGCTTGCGTCACTCGAAAAACTGCCGTTTTTCATGATACCTTATTGCACATACTATGTACAATATTCGTATGTTTTGTGCGGGAATTGCGCAATTATTTAGGTAGATATTTATTTATTTATTTATTTATTTTTTTAAAAATTACTTTTTTTTTTTTGACAAGTTTTTTGCTTATAACTAGAACGCATTTCTGTGTAATATTCGTTGAGATATGAGCATTTTTAGTAAATATTATTTTACTACGCATGCGCGAAAGATAGAAAAAAAAATTATTGCATAGGTTGAAAGCTAGATATATTGAGCAACTTTTATCAAAAGCTCATTTGAATTGAGTAAAAATGAGAAAATTGTCAATAAAAGAACGAGCTGTATTTCAATATACGGTAAGTGCCACGTCAGCCATTCGTGGCTGACACTGAACTTTCCGTTTAGGCCACGTCAACCACGGGTGACCGACAGTTTAAAATATGATATAAAACTACTATATAAGAAATAAGAAGATTGATTAATAAGAAATTTACATTGTTTTAAATAATTATTGAAAATTTATTTAATTCTTATTTATTTCACGATTATATCATTAAGACATTTTAATGGATTTTAATAAACACGCCGTGTTTATTCAAAACATAGTTTCGTTCAAAACTAGTTGATTTTTTTTTTTTTTTTTTTTTTTTTTATAAATATCTTTTTTATATACTACTCCGATTCAAAAAATTAGAATAATGTAAAAAAGAATGAGTTTGATGTTGCTAACGCGTCAATTTGCATACTGCGTCCAGGAAAAAATATATTAAAAGTATCTAATTATCTTCAGAGCATTTATAAATATAACATAAATATTTATTTTTATCTGATATATTAATAATTAACTATTTAAAAAATATTAGAATAATTCAAAGAAATAGAATACCTCGATAGCATAGTTCAAAAAATTAGAATATTCAAATTTTTCTTATAAGTTGAGAGAACGGCTGCGGGATTAACATCTGTGGGACTATAAAATGTGCTCCGTTGAAAATGAAAAGTCGTTTGGCATTTGATTGTAGCGTAGTATTTGCTTAATATGGGACGAAAGAGCAATTTATCTGAGGCTGTGAAATATCGTATTGTGTGCTTGCACGAAATAGGAAAAACACAACTTTTTATAGCAAAAGAAATGAAATGCTCTCAAGCAAGTGTGAGTAGAGTTTTGAGAGAATATTCTAATAATAAGTGTTTTCAAAATAAACACTTTAAAAGTGGTCGAAAGCCAGTAACTTCAAGAAGAGATGAAAGGCAATTGAAAAAGATTGTGAAGAAACATCGTTTTCGGAGTGTGAGATATGTGCATAGAAAATGGAAAGAAATGGGTATAAATGTCTCCAAATCTACAACACTACGACGACTTCGCAAATTAGGTTTTAGATCACGTGTGCCTAAGATAAAGCCATTCTTATCATCTAAGCAAAGGGCTGCTAGAGTTAAATGGTGTAAACAAAGGCTATTTTGGGATCACGACGATTGGAAAAAGATACTTTTCAGCGATGAAAGTGTGTTTTGTGTGTCTCACGGAAATCAAGGTATACGTGTCTGGAGACTCAAACATGAAGCTTATAAGAAAGAATGTTTAAAACGTTCGTTTAAATTTGCGACCTCTGTTATGGTATGGGGCTGCATGACTGCTGAAGGCCCAGGCAGGTTGTGTATTGTTTCCACAACAGTCAATTCAGAAGTCTATCAAGAAATTCTTGAACATTTCATGATTCCTTCAGCTGAGGATTTATGTGATGACGATTTCTTGATTCAGCTTCTCCCCACACTTCCAAATCAACAACTAAATGGCTCAAAGAGAAGGACATACCTGTACTCCCTTGGCCTGCAAACTCACCCGATCTAAATCCTATCGAGAATTTGTGGGGAATTATGAAGAAACGACTTCAAGAAGTTGCGCCTAGAGACAAAAAAGAACTTATTTCTAGTATAAAGAGCATATGGGCGAATTTGGATAAAAAAGATTGTGAACCTTTAGTTAAAAACATGCCAAAACGTTTAAGAGCTGTCATTAAAGCTAAGGGTGATGCAACAAAGTACTGATTAGCACGTAAAAATACTTAGAGTTTAAATTATGTTCAATATATTTTCATTATTCTAATTTTTTGAACCATGTTAGAAAATATTCTAATATTTTTAATTTTTTGTTGTTAGCTGATTTAAATATATTTTCTATTTCATTGTAATGTGTTTACATTTTTATAATCTGCAAAATATGCAGATTCATATTATAGTACTTTATATTTGATATTGTTGATTATTTATTTGATAAATTCGATTTTCATTTCCCTTGACCATATTTCTTTTCATTATTCTAATTTTTTGAATCGGAGTAGTATACTTCTTTATTTAACAAGCTAACGTTACACAAATACATCCACAAATTGTACTGGTTTTATATAGTAACATATCCTGCAATAACAGATCATTTCGTTCCCTTAACGGTACAGGCTGATCGTAAACATTATTGATTTTGCTCAATCTGTTACGGGCCACCTAACTGTTGTCGTAACCTAATTTTCACTGAAAAACAATAGGAAGACTCGATTCTTTACATACCTTAGCGTTCGAAAACATTTCATCGAGAGATACTTTTTTAAATTGAAAAAAACTGATCATTTACAATTTTTTTTTTTTTTAGTGCTAGAGGCCTTTTTCAGTCGGTACAGCGTTGTCGAATTTTTATACGTCACTCTTAATAGTGCTAAGGGCCTATTTCAGTCGGTTTATTGAATAGGGCTTTATTGAATGAAGATTTTGTAGATAATTTGATTACTCATAACGAAGGTTACAAGTTTAAAAAAAATATAAAAAATTCTCCCGAGGTACAACTTTGACATGAGTCCCCCCAAGGCACAACTTTGACATGAGTCCTCCCCCAAGGTATAACTTTGACATGAGTCCCCCCCAAGGCACAGCTTTGACATGAGTTCCCCCCGCCAGGCCCAACTTTGACATGAGTCCCCCCAAGGTACAACTTTGACATGAGTCCCCTCAAGACACAACTTTGACATGAGTCCCCCCCCCCCAGGCCCAACTTTGACATGAGTCCTCCCAAGGCCCAACTTTGACATGAGTCCCCCCCCAAGGTACAACTTTGACATGAGTCCCCCCCCCCAAGGCACACCTCCCCCTCATTGGGAAAAAGAGGAAAAACGTTGTTTTGCGGCTATAAGACAGTGTGGACTTCCAACGTTATTTGTTACAGTATCTGCAGCTGAAACACATTGGTTTGATTTAATGAAAACTTTTCCATGAAAACTTTTCCGTCACGAATTAACTAAAGAAGAATTTGTCGATATTAACAAGTTTAGCAGTAGGCCTCTGGCACTAAATTAAAATCTGTCAATGTCAGATTTTCATGTTTTAAATAATGAAATAATGTCGTGTCTCTATAATTTCTTTTTTTTTTTTTTTTTTTTTTTTTTTAACTTCTGAGCAGGAGTGTATTATATACCACCTAGTTTGGATTTCCAATTGCTAAGATTCATTCTGGATTTTTCTTTTCTTTTTTTTTTTTCTTCTAATTTGCTTTTAAAACTTAGCGGAAAGAAATAATTTCCTTTTCCTAACTTTGATTGTAAGTTCTGGTGGCTGTCGATATTAAATGAGTGCAATTATCTTGTGCCTTTCTTGTATCCCCGTAAAAGAAGATGAAAAGCTCATGTGAAGATGACCTATGAATTATTTTCATAATTTTAGTTCGGACGAATGCAGCGTTTAGATGCTATCGCGAATCCCTTATATTATCGTAAAAATAGACAAAATAAATTTGAGTAACCATAAAACTTTTGCTTAGACCAAAATCTCCTAGTCTTATGTATATATATATATATATATGTGTGTGTGTGTGTGTGTGTGTGTGTAAAACTTTCCTTACATACTAGTATGTATCCGGAAAATTGGGAGTGGGAGGATGCGCGTGCTGGACCACAGCAATAATGTGATAATTTCTATAGCGATGCGCATAACAGCTAAACAATTATAGCAACATCAATTTCCCCCTTTATAAATCCACTGCAGGATGAAGGCCTCTAGTAGGTGATTCCAATCTGCTCTGTTTTCTGCATTCTGCTCTTCCAAGCTTCACAATTTCATCTCTCCAACGATACTGTGGCCTCTTTCTGGGTCTTTTCTTATCTCTTGGTATTAACGGCCCTCTTCACTGAAAAAAAATTCCAATGCCGGCTGAAAGCAGATAAAAAGTGTCCCACGTGGTTTTGACAGGAGGTGGAGAAGATTGACAGATTCACTGACGAATCATTGACTTTTTGGAAGAATAAATCAAAAATCAGCCACGTCCATCTTGCGGTTTCGTCGAAGTTTTGTTTTGTTTTGATTCTTTCTTTCTTTTTTTATTTTTGTGTTTCTTTTTTTATTTTATTTTATTTATTTTTTCCCATTTTCACATGACATCAAATAACTTTCCTCATTTATTCTAATCTATTTATATGTATTTTAATAGAGTAACTCGATCCGACCAAGTACTTTATACTATTTTCAGCCCGGTTCAGGCTTTCTTTAGTTATACCGGCGAATTACGTAACAGTGAAATTTAAAATATATATAAATATATACTTTATAATTATACTTGAAGTCTGATATAATTAATTTAACTAAACTAGTATGTTGTGGCCACCACATGACTTTCTTCTATATTTTCCTATACAAATTCCCTCAGTAAAAATAATTTATTAAAATTATTATAAAAAAAAATTGTCTTCCATGATAATGCAGACGATTTCCATATTAGAAAAGTAGTTCCATTTATTCTCAATAAATAAATAAATAATAATAATAATAATAAATTACGATTTTTTTTTTTTTTTTTTCAAAAGTTTTTTTTTTTTTTCGTTAAAAGTAACAACAACAAAAAAAAAAAAAAAAAAAAAAAAAACCGATAACTTTGTTTTAAATTATCATAGATCTACAATTCAACCATTCGTTTTAAAGGAGATCTTTCGAAAGATACCCATCTTGAAAATGTATCCCTCCCGGGGGGGGGGGGACTTTGTTCTATATGTAATATAGAGAAAGTATTGGATTCGTGAAAATTTTCGAACTCCGGTTTTCGATGGATTTGCACGTTTTGGGATGTGCTGAACATGATTTGATAGTTTTTAGAAAATGTCTGTCTCTCGCTCTGTGTGTGTGTGTGTCACGAATTTTTGGAGGCTGTATCTCACGAACCAATGAACGAAATTTAACCAAACTTGGTATTTAGTTGGACCCTGACATAAACTGGTGCTGATTAGATTTAGGGATCAATCGCCCAATAGGTGGCGCTGTGATAGCATTTTTTCTAAATTTTTAACATGGCAGTATAGGACAAAATTTCGTATAAATGTACATAATGAGAGTTATTTTTAACTTTTGATTGTAAAACTAATATGAATTATTGATAAAAGTAGTTGTTAAGTAGGGGAAAAAAATTGTGCATGTGGGGGCGTCGCCCTCCCCCGGGCGGAGTAAATTTTCAAGATGGGTATCTTTCGGAAGGTCTCATCAATACCTTTAAAACGAATGGTTGAAATATAGATCTGTGATAATGTGAAACAAAGTTATTGATATTTTTTTTTTTTTTTTTTTACTTTTAATAAAAAAAAACTTTGAAAAAAAAAAATCGTAATTATTATTATTATTATTATTATTTTGAGAATAAAATAGACTTTTTTATTTTTGGATATTTACTGTTATACTACTTTTCTGATATGGGGGGGAGGGGGGGCAAAACGTAATTTCACAAAATCCTTCATATCTCAAGCAAAAAAAAACAGATATCCCTAAAATTTTTGCTTTTAAATATAGCTAATACAAATGTCTAAAAATCGGTTTCTGGAATTTTTCAAATTCGGTCCCAAAAAGGGGGCAGGGGGGGGGGGGCAAAACGTGATTTCACATGCGTAAAACGTGATTTCGCATAATCCTATATATCTCAAACAAAAAAAAAATAGATATACGTGAAATTTTTGCTCTAAAATATAGCTAATGCAACTATCTCAAAACCAATTTCTGCAATTTTAGAAATTCAGCCCCCAGGTGGGGCAGCAAGGGGGGGGCTATGGAGCAAAAACAAATAGAAGTACAGTTAGGCCGTTCAAAATTGGTACAAATAGGTTTTAAAGGCCTGCAAGTCGAATTGGGATATTTTCGATTGTATAAAATTATTAGGAGGGGCAAGAAGCGGGAAGGGGAGGGAGGGGCAAAAATAAATAAAAATAGTGTCAGGTCGTTCAAAATTGGTAAGTAGAGGTTTTCGATACTTACAAATCGATTGCGGATATTTTTGAATTTGTAAAATTATTAGGAGGGCGGGTAGGGGGGTGGGGCGGTAAGGGGGGCTATGGGGCAAAAACAAATAGAAATACAGTTAGGCCGTTCAAAATTGGTACAGATAGGTTTAAGAGGCCTGCAAGTCGAATGGGGATATTTTCGATTGTGTAAAGATATTAGGAGGGGCAAGAAGGGGGGGAGGGGAGGCGGGGGGGGGGGGCAAAAAAAATAAAAATAGTGTCAGATCGTTCAAAATTGGTACGTAGAGGTTTTCGATACTTACAAATCGATTGCGGATATTTTTGAATTTGTAAAATTATTAGAAGGGGCGGGTAGGGGTGGGGTGTTAAGGGGGGGGCTATGGGGCAAAAACAAATAGAAATACAGTTAGGCCGTTCAAAATTGGTACAGATAGGTTTAAGAGGCCTGCAAGTCGAATGGGGATAATTTCGATTGTGTAAAGTTATTAGGAGGGGCAAGAAGGGGGAGGGGAGGGGGGTGCAAAAAAATAAAAATAGTGTCAGGTCGTTCAAAATTGGTACGTAGAGGTTTTCGATACTTACAAATCGATTGCGGATATTTTTGAATTTGTAAAATTATTAGGAGGGGCGAGTAGGGGGTGGGGCGGTAAGGGGGGGCTATGGGGCAAAAACAAATAGAAATACAGTTAGGCCGTTCAAAATATATACAGATAGGTTTAAGAGGCCTGCAAGTCAAATGGAGATATTTTCGATTGTGTAAAGTTATTAGGAGGGTCAATAAGGAGGGGAGGTGGGCAAAAAAATAAAAATAGTGTCAGATCGTTCAAAATTGGTACATTGAGGTTTTCGATACTTACAAATCAATTGCGGATATTTTCGAATTTGTAAAATTATTAGCAGGGGCGGTAAGGGGGTGGGGGGTGTAAAGGGGGGGCTATGGGCAAAAACAAATAGAAATACAGTTAGGCCATTCAAAATTGGTACAGATAGGTTTTAGAGGCCTGCAAATCGAATGGGGATACTTTCGAAAGTGTAAAGTTATTAGAAGGGCCGGGAAGGGTGGGGGGCAGAGGGGCAAAAAAAAAAATATATCAATCAAGATCATTCAAAATTGGTACATCGAGGTTTTCGATACCGACAAATCGATTGCGGATATTTTTGAATTTTTAAAATTATTGGGAGGGGGGGGAAGGGAGGATGAAGCGGAGGGGCAAAAAAATAAAAATAGAGATAGATCGTTCAAAACTGGTGCATAGAGGTTTTTGTTACTTTCAAATCGATTGCGGATATTTTCGAATTTGTAAAATTATTAGGGCGCTCATATATATGCAATCGCGCACGGGTCTACGCTGCCGAAGGCAGTGGGGACCCGGTGCGACATTTTTCCCGATCAGAGTTTTTTTTTTTTTTCCATATGATAAAAATTAATGCAATTTTGAGAATTCATTAATTATAATGATTCATTTAAAAATAGTGACCAGCGAAGCGGGCGTAGCCTGCTAGTCTATTTATATGTATTTTAATAGCGTAGCCCGACCCGACGAAGTATTTTATTCTATATTCAGCCCGTTTTAGGCTTTCAGTAGTTATATCGACGAATTCTGTAACAATGAAATTTAACAAAAGAAAATATTTTTATGATTAAACTTGCAGTTTGATATAATTAATTTAACTAAAAAATAACAAAGATATATAACATTATAACATTACTGATATATAGAGATGGGTTTTCTGCACTCTGGAGCTCAGACTACTGAACGCAGAGCTGGACGAGGTGTGCGACAGGTCGTGACCTTCGGGATCGTATTTCGAAGATCACGGACAGGTGCGGTCGCACAAGTCCTCCAGCTCTGTTTTCTAAAGAAAGTGTACTTGTGTTGTTATTTATACGTGTTTCTTTATACAAGTCAAATTTTTTATAAGTAGTATAATATATAAATAGTGTTGAATTATAGTGCCTACATTTATTTAAAAATCTGGTATGAAACAACCACACGACTTCCATTACCCACTATTACACGTATTATATGCAATTTTTGAAGATAATGTTAACAGAAGACATGGAATTGTCCTAATGAAATAGACACCTAAAAATTTTCCGGTAAGGGAAAGTTAATACACGTGTAAAAACATAAAACAGAGTTTGCACAGCGATTTTTTTTTTAAAGAAAGGAGAAGAAAATTGGCAGAGTTTATTTATTTATTTGAAACACCAATTTTCGAGATGTAAAACTGATCTGTCTGATCAGGATGACTATTAATTTTCCTGTGATAACCAATTAAAGCATGAGAAAGGATATCTAAAATGGGTTTATGTAACAATTTTCAAGAAAATCGTTAGAGCCGTTTTTGAGATACCGATTTTTTCCAAAGCTTGACAAAATTAATTGTTGGCCAGAAAACAGCAATTATGTGAAAAAGGATATTTAAAAGAGGGTCAATATGGCAAGTTTGAAAAAAAAAAACATACAGCTGTTTTGACAGGAAAGCATTTGCAGGACCTGAAATTCAGCTATTTGTATAGGATGCCTATCAATTTTTCTGAACTAACCAACTATATACTTCGAAAGGATATATAATAGAGTGTTTATACAGCAATTTTAAAGAAAATCGTTAGAGCCGTTTTTGAGATATGGACTTATGGCCTCACTTCCGGTTTCAGATGTCCCACTTTTGGTTTTCCAATTTTCACCAAAATTTGAAAAGTTTATCTGTACACAGAACAGTTTCAATTCTAAAGTTTCGTAGTTCTGTCTTTATTAGTTTCCGACATATAATAGCTAGAATATTTTCCACATACATACATACACACAGAGACCAATTGCTAAAAACCACTTTTTTGAACTCAGGAGACCTTAAAACATGTAAATCAGGTGAAATCTCGATATCGAATTTTTGGTCTAAATACAATACTTCCATTACCTATGGTAGTCGGGTAATGGAAGTAAAAATAAATCAAATACAAGACTCTTAGTGTCTTGAAACTTGCCAGTTTTGATCAACTTTACAAGTAGCAGCCACATATCAATTTCAAAATACCAAATTTGAATTTCCTGAAGTTATTTAAGTTATGTTGATACAGGGTTGTTCGGTTTTTTTCCATAATCGAAAAAACCTGGTTAAAACCGTCCCAGATAAAATACCATTTCGTCCACTTTTATTCACTATTAATTATTTGCGAGTAGTAAATTAAAAGTTATCTTTATTCTTTCAATTTATATATAAAAAAAAAAAAAAAATCCTTCCATTACCCTACTACAGTATGTAATGGAAGTATTTGTATTCGGTCTGAAAATTCGATATCGAGATTTCACCTGATTTACACGTTTTAAGGTCCTCTGAGTCCAAAAAAGTGGTTTTTGGCAATTGGTCAGTGTGTGTATGGGGGGTGGGGGCGGAGAGGATCTTCTGGCTATTATGTATCGGAAACTAATAAAGATAGAACTACGAAACTTTAGAATTGAAACAAGTCTGGTGTACAAATGAATTTTCCATATTTTGGAGAAAATTGAAAAACCGGAAGTGGGACATCAGAAACCGTAAGTGGGACCGTAAGTCCGTATCTCAAAAACGGCTTTAACGATTTTCTTCAAATTTGTTACATAAACACTCTATTAGATGTCCTTTCGAATGATATAGCTGGTTAGTTCAGAAAAATTGACAGGCGGTCTGTATAAATAGCTCAATTTCAGGTCTCGGAAGTGCGTTCCTTTAAAATCAGCTGTACGGATTTTTTTTCAAACTCGCCATATTAACTCACTTTTAAATATGCTTTTGTATGTAATTATTGTTTTCCTGTCAATGATTGAGTTTTGGTAAAATTTGGTATCTCAAAAACGGCTTTAACGATTTTCTTGAAAATTGTTATATAAATCCATTTCTTTCTTATGTATCACGTAATTATTAGAGGAAAATTAACTGCTACCCTGTTTAGGTAGGTCAGAAGTTTAGGTAGATCTCGGAAATTGGTGTTTCAAAAAAATAACTCTACTACATATATATATATATATATATATATATATATATATTTTTTTTTACCTCGCTTTATGTACGCTTCGTTTTATGTGTCTTTACATGTGTATAAAGTTTATCTTACCAGAAAAATGTTAGGTTTCTACTTCTTTAGGTCACTTTTATATCTTGTGATCACATTATCTCCAAAAAATGCATATAATATGTGTAATAGTTTGTAATGGAAGTCGTGTGGTTGTTTCACACCAGATATTTTATTAATATGTTTGTATAATCAATTTGAATTTTTCAAAATAGACATGGAATAAGCAAAATTTACAATATTTAATAAATGAAATATTTGTATTTTTCTAAGGGTGGATGTAAAGGTATATTTTATATCTTGAATTTCAATCCTCCACCTTTTCCCTCCATTGTTTACAACTGCATTGTCATTTCCTCTCTCATAGACACATATACCTTTTAAAAATTAGTTATTAAGCATGATGAAATTAAATGATTCACATACCTTTCATGCAGTTTTTTGCTTTCCGAAAATACATACGTAAGGAAATCATTGTAATCGTGACAAAATTCTGGCTTTGCGATGTTGGCGTATCTACATGTTTTGAGGTCCCATGAGTTCATTTTTACTATT
Source organism: Salticus scenicus (assembly GCA_963930645.1). NCBI lineage: Eukaryota > Metazoa > Arthropoda > Arachnida > Araneae > Salticidae > Salticus > Salticus scenicus. Next base: position 398,627,150 of record OZ005649.1, on the reverse strand, counting down.
TTCATGATGATGATGATGATGATGTATGTGTATGTATGTCAGTGATCACAATATCATCCAAATGCTTTTTTTCGAAGGGTAGGCAAAAAAACAGGTTTTTTTTTAGGGAAAAAAAAAAAAAAAAAACTTTTTAGGATGATTTTTTTTTAATCGTCCTATTGCAACCACTTCGTTTATCTATATATTTATCTGTCTATTTATAATGAAATTTTTCATCACAATAACTCCCGAAATAATACTCCAAATCGAACCAAATTTGCATTGCTAACTGATCTTATAAATATCTTGGATGAGTAGGGTAACAAAGTTGCTCTGTTTTTTCAAGTGATTTCAAGTGTTTTCAAGTGATTTGTTTTCAAGTGACGGCCACTTGAAAATTTCAAACCCACATTGTGAAAAGTGTATTTAAAGCCAGATTTGTTTGTATTTTAATGTAAATATACATAACATAAGGGTCTCGATGAACTTTATTAATGAACTTTTTACAAGCATAACTTTTTAAATTTTGATTCAATTCGAACCAAAGTTGGACAGTGATCTTATCATATAATTATCTTGGATGAGGTCACTGGGCAACTTATTCCAACATCTTATTTTCAAGTTGCAGCCACTTGAAATCACACTGTCAAAAAAAAATGTGTTTTGAAAATGTCTTAAAGAAGACCCATGGCTGTTTTCAACATCTTTTTTCCATTTTTGTTAAAATTTTACTAAAAATCTGGAATTTGAACAATTTTCCGCCAAAAGTTGATTTCCCTCTTCCTTTCCCTTAAAAATCGAAATTTCCTAAATCGCAATGTTTTATTTATTCCAATAAATCCCATTACTTTAGGTGTCGGATAGATACATATAATCCGAGCACCGAAATTCGTGACCGCAGCTTCCATAGATTTCTCAGGAAAAATTTAGCGCTAAAAGGGTTGTCTCGATTTTGACCCTTCGTAACCCCCTCCTCACAAAAACATCGGAAATTAGGGAAAAAAAAATGTGTTTTTGGAAATTTTCTAAGGAAGTCTCGTAGCTTTTTTTAACATCTTTGTTCCATTTTTTTTGTAGAGTTCTTTAAAAAATTCGAAAATTGCGAAATTTCTCGCCACCGGAATTTACGAACAAAATTTAAATAAAAGAAATTTTAAATTTTCAGGTTAAAAAAAAGGGCCTTTTCTAATATGTTATAAACGTAAATTTTTGCTAAAAAATTTACGGGATGAGTTTTTGCACTTGAGAATTAAAATTAGGTGTTCCATCAGCGGGAACACTGCGGCTGAAAGGGTTAATAATCGAAAATTTCTAAATTGCAGATAACGTTTTATTTATACTCATGTCTATTCTTTATATGTTCAATTTCTTTACAGTGAAGTAATTTGGAGCGGTGTTATGCTTACAAACATGTTTTTAACTTTTGTTCCCCCCATCCCGGCGATAACTGGGGAGGGAATTTCGAAAAAGTTGGCAGATTTTAGTTGCGTAAAGACCTAAATTTCTGCCAAGCGCCGTTGAATTCCATCCAGCCATTCTCACGTGATACCTGGACAATAATAGCGTTACAGACATACAGACACGATGACACACACACAGTCAAAATTTTCTGAAGTAATTTTCGAATTTTATGGTGTGTGGAAAGTGAAGATATCGCTTTTTTTTTTTTTTTTTTTTTTTTCCTGGTAAATTTACAGAGAAAAGTCTGATTTTATTAATATCGATACACAGCTTGATATCCAGTTACTGTAATTCTAAAAGAACGCATAGAAACAGCGTTCATGTTCAGGTACCATACTTGAAATTTCAGCTGTGCTTTTATGTTAGGCGTGAAAATAAGAGCGCAAAATCTTTGAAAATAATAGTGTGATTTCGTCGTTTATAAATAATTTCATAAACACTTGACTCCCATTTCTTGCAAACTTTAATTAGTTTTAGTTTCTTCAGTTATAAAATCAACTTGCTTATGTCCTTAAAAATATTTCTTTCACTCAATTCCTAGACTTCAATATTAATACAACTTATTTTGCTCAGGAATGTAAATTAATTCTTCATACCTAAGAGTAAATAAAATATTTAATTTAATTTGAAGTCTTGTTTTTTTTTTTTCCCATAAGGTAGAGAAAGTATTGTTTTTGGGTCAAATTTTCGAACTCGAGATTTTGTTATATTTACACGTTTTGAGGTCCCCTGAATACGAAAATCATGTTTTTAGCAAATGGTCTGTGTGTCTGTCTGTCATGAGCATATCTCAAAAACAAATTATGGCAGAAAGTTCAAACTTGGTATTCTAAATGTGTATCATATAGGGATGCTACACTAAGCTTTTCGTTAATATCAAGCAAATGGTTCGTGTACAGGGACAATCAAGATAATTCTAATACATTACGTCTATGGGGGAAATTGCAGGAAAATAGAGTTTAACGTCTATAGACTGCACTAAACCAAATGAAACAAATATATGTATTTTGTAATAGAGACAGTTAACTGGGGAAAAAAATTGTGTATGTAGGAGCCTCGCCTCCCCCCTCGAGGGGAGTAAATTTTCATGATGGGTATCTTTCAAAAGAGCTCGCCAATACCTTTAAAACGAATGGTTGAACCATCGATCTGCGATAATTTAAAACAAAGTTATCGATTTTTTTACTTTTAACGAAAAAAAAAGCTTTTTTTTTTTTTTTTTTTTTTTTTTTTTGAGTATAAAATGGACTTTTTTGGATATTTGGTGTTATACTACTTCTCTAATATGGAAATCGTCTGCCTTATCATAAAAGACAATTTTTTTAAATAATAATTTTAATAAATTATTTTTTAATAACCAAATAAAATTCTATATAAATGTAGGTGCATTAATGAAACGGGGGGTTGAGGGGGGCTACCGCCCCTCTCACACAGAACTAATTATATAAAACTCTTCAGAAGCTTAATATGAATTGTTTAACATAGGTTTACATAACAGTACTCGTTATCTTACCTATTAATCTGTAACCTGTATTTATAGTATTAAATTTCAGGGTAAGAGAAAGTCGTGTGAGTGGCACACCAGATTATTTTAAATAACTACGTATTTTGAGATTCCGTGAATAATTAAACAAAGTTTTTAACAGTTGTTCTTTGTGAGTCTGTTATCAGTGTAACTTTAAAAACTAAATACCGGCAGGGAACTCAAGCGTTATATTTTAAAGTTCATATGAAATTCATACTTGAACAGTTTGATCAATATTGATAAGTTTCAACGAGTGATACGGATTAAAGTTGTCAATAAATGTGATTGAAAGTTATTGTTGAACATAATTTTAAATTTAATATTAGTCGTGAATTCTATAGAAATGTAGATATTAGTTTCAAATGTGGGTTGAGAAGGGTGGTACTCCCCTCCGCCCTTCCCACAGAAAATTATTTGTCAAATTAAATTATTCGTAAAGCTAGCTTAAATTCTTTTTACTATAGAATTTTATACAGTACTTGATATTTTATTCCTCAATCTGAATTTCTCTTTATAAAATTTAAATGTAGGGTAATAAAAAGTCGTGTGGGTGCCACACCAGATTATATACTTTAAAGTAAAATTTATTATTGAAAATCTGCTTAATTTAGTAAAAAGTTTTATATAACTTGTTAAAAAAAATTTTGTATATTGTCAATCGTGGCATTATCAGTAAAATATCAGATTTATGTACAGAGTATTCATATAATATTAGTATTACGCGCAATGAAAAACTATTTAAAATAAAATGTGATCATATCTGTCCTATAAATAAGTCTCTGAACGATTGTCTTCTAAATTGTTATGTTACTCACATCCGTAATACAGGTGAAATCTATAATAATAATAATAATATATATAAAAAAAAAAAAATAACTGAATAAAAAACCACAACGCCTAGACGTATCTTCACCACAGAAATGTAAACATCTTTTCTTCGAAACCACGAACGAGAGGCGTAGCCAGATAAAGGGTGTGTCAAAGAGGAAAATCGGCACAAATTTGTAAAATTTTTGGACTTTCTTTGCAAATTTAATTGATTTAAAATTTTATTAAAATACAGGATTTTTTTCCGCATTGAATTAAACTCTTTGAGATTGACGCAGCTTTTTAAATTCTGTTTTAAAAAATTGAAAGAGTTTTTTATAAGCCATTTAATGCATCAACCCAAATATTGCAATAAAACAGCTTTCTTAAAAAACAACTGTTATTTTTTCATAAAATCTACAAAAGCTGCGTCAGTTTACGAAATGAGAGTAATCCAATAAAAAAAACCGCATCTCAATCAATTAATATGTCACTGTTTTAAGTGCAAAGAAAGTTTTACATAGGATAACATTGGATTTTAGAAAAGGAAATGCTGAGTGAAGAGGGCCCTTAAAACTAGGACTTTGGTCGTCCATCTATCATCGTTCCTTCTGCCAAAATGCCCAACTCAGCTCCATATCCATTTTAATTTTTTTCTCTACAAATGACACACACACACACACACACAGACAAACCCCCTAAAAAACATGATTTTCGTATTATGGGACCTCAAAACGTGTATGATCACAAAAACTCAATCATGTCACGTCTAGAAATATTTTTACTTTAAAAAACATTAAAACTGTTGGTAACTCACGTGACCAGCAAGTAATTTTTTTTTTTTTTTCAATAATTCATTATTTTGCCGTCTTTAGTGTACATTCTGTTTGTTTTCGCTAATTATGAATGCATACATACTAACATTTTCTTTCTTTTCCAGGTATGTACCTTCTGTATGTAGCAAACCTGCTTCTTAAATATGTAAGTTGTTACAGCCACATTAACACGTATCTTATATTCAGTTCTTTTTTCATTGAAAATTTTATCTTATTGACACGCATTCTTTAATGTCGTATATTTATTTCATCTTTTGTTATTCTTACAATACTTTTTTCTTTCTTTTTTTGATTGTTCCTTTTGACATGACAGGGTTCGGTTGTTCTGTAGTACCTACCTTGATTAGCGCCATTACATTTTTCTTTGTTCCGTGGTGCGCACTTTTCGACGATCGCTTACTACAATTTATGATCGAAATTAGCATTTTCGCGATAAGCCTGATCCGAATAACGGCTTCTTTTCAACTCCTCTTTTTTTTTTTTTTTTTTTTTTTTTTTTAAATAAAACGTAAAGGAGGAGGCGATTGAACCCCAAGCATACTTAGCAGGCATTTTCACCTGCACACGGTAACTTTATTATAATCATGTCTTTATTATATTTTCTATTTATAGAAAATCAGTAGTGAATAAAAAAAAAAGATCTTCAATTTTGGACGTATATGACACGTTTCCAAATTAAGTTACTGGCGGCGATAAAGGACACACGAGGCTCACAACAGTGATGTCATATTGGGGATTTTTGAGGCTTCTGTGGACAATTTAGGGGACCAAATAAGTGTGGGGACTTTTTGGGGGAATTTTTGGGGACAAATCTGGGAAGTTTTTCAACTTTCTATCAACGTTGGCAACGTAATGATTTATCCCTAGGACTTTCAATAGCTTTATTGTTATTTGGGGATTTTTTTAAAAAATTGCCTTCATTTGGGGGAAAATCTGAGCTTAAATCGCTTAAATCTGCTTGCTATTTTTTTTTTTTTTTAAACATTTTTATTTTCCCTTTTTAGTAGAAATCAAGTTGGGGATTTTTTCGAAAAAGAAACCCTGATTTGGGGAGATTTGAAGACCTGTTTGGGGAAGTAATTTTCGACCATCTGGCATCACTGGCTCACAAAACTAGAGGTAGGGAACATAGAGTCATCCGACAACGAATCAAAAATTGAAGTTTTCTGCAAGTAAAAGATTATTTATTTATAAGAAACTATGGCAACTGTAATACTGCTGAGGGTGTAGTTAAATTCGGGTCTAAAAGGGGGAATTGCGCAATCTCATGGGTAACTTCGGAACCGATATTTGGTCCAAAATTTATCTGTGCTTTTTATAAAGGATGAAATAAATCTCTTTTAGATTCCTAGAACGCGAGGTATCACTCACAAGTTTAAACAACAACGAAAAATCACGCGGTACGCACCAATTATTAGCACTTTCCAACTGTATGTACTCATTTTATCGCATAACCTTTAGCATTAGCACACAGCGGAAAGACGGAAATATAGAATAATTGAATTCATAATCACTCTAAAACATTCTTGGAAAATGCTGAAAATGTTTAATACAAACGGAAATGCAGCCCTTAATTTCCAGTTGCAGCCCTTCATGTATCTAAATGTTTTAGTGTAGCCCCGTAAATCTAAAAGTTAAGCATATATCATATTCAGTGAAAAACACTATTCTAACTTATTAACGATAAATGTTAATTTCTTTATGATTTTTGCAGTAGAGAGTTATTTAAATGTGATTTATAAAAATTTCTCTCCTACAACGCAATGCACTAGCATTTTTTTTCGCATTCGAATTTCGCAAAAAGAAAAAAAAAAAAAAAGTATCCTGCATTGGGTAATTCTAGCTTTATATGGAGTTATCGCTTTAACGGCCCTCTTCACTTCCCGCCGCCGGAAGCCCGAGCCAATGTTATTCTATGGGGAAATTTTCTTTACAAATAACTTATTAACTAATACATATTTTTAAATTCTGTTTTCATATTCAGAAAATTCCCAACTGTTAAATTGACGGACCATTTTTAAGAATGTATTTTTTTATTTTTTAACATTTTATTTTGAAATTGCAAAATGAAAAAATTTCACATATTGAAAATTCGTATTTTGCAGCTTCAAAATAAAATATAAAAAATTAAAAAAGTATTTTTTAAAAAAGGTCCGTCCATTTAACAGCTGAGAATTTTCAGAATGTGAAAACAGAATTTAAAAATATGTATTAGTTAATCAGTTATTTGTAAAGAAAATTTTCCCATAGAATAACATTAGCTTCGGCTTCTGGCGGCGGGGAGTGAAGAGGGCCCTTAATGCGCAATGGCATAGTATTGTATAGTTTTTTAACATAAACCTCAGAACAGTGTCCTACTATGCCAAATATTATAAATAATTTTTTCTAGTTCTTGCAAAGTTGTAGGCTACAAATTTCGAATCCCCCCCCCCCCCCAACTTCTAAAAAATAAACGTTCTGGTAAAGAAGAATATCTACGATATTCGTTGTGGGATTTAACTTGAAGCGTAAAAAGTTATGATTACTTACAGAATTATAGGTGCTCATGGGAATGGATAGGTAATTTTAACGATTTGAATCAAATAAACGTACCACAGAAGCCGTGTAGCAAGGTGCATTACCATCATGCTAATTGTGGAAAAGTTTTGAGATGCCTCCAAAATAGTCGATCAGGCATTCCTTTTACAATGGCCGTGTTTTATTTCGAGCTAATTGATCCCTTAGGCATGTAAATTTGCCGGACTCATTGAAAAGTTATACACTTTCGTACCATAATGTACGGAAAATGTAGAGAGTCGGGAGGGATGGGACAATTTTGACAAAAATATTTTTACAAGTTTACTTTTACTGGTACAACACTGTAAGTTTCAGAGAAACAAATTGGAACATTTTAACATCTTTTAAAAATATAAACTTGATGGTAATTATTAAAATATTAATTTTATAAGCCAATTAACATAGTAATAAAATTGTCCCATCTCACCCTTATATGAGGGAGGGATGGGACGTGTTTATAAAGTTAAAATAAATACATAGTATACAGACATACTATGAAAAATGACAAAAACAGTGGAACGCGATGTATGTAAAGTTAATTAATTACGAATATCACCTATTTTATCCAAAGTTAGAGTATAATGTACCACCTAGATAAAAATTTTCAAATGCTCAATCAGCTCAACTTTTTTTTTTTTTTTTACTTCTACCAGAGAAAAGACTGTTTTTTAGTTCAAATATTCAAAATTAAGTTTCTGTCATATTTATATGTTTTGTGGTTCCCTGAATATTGATGAGGTTTTTAGTGGCTAGTCTGGGTGTGTTTCAGCATATCTCAAGAACAAATATTACCAAGAAATCCTAACTGTAATTGGTGAGTGTAATTTCTTTTTGTATATTTTACCATTTCCAGGAAAACTGCTCAGGAATGAAAATGAATATCGTACATATATGGCAAATAAAGTATTTTTTAAAATTAAAAGGGTAAACAAAAGTCGTATGACTGTCACACCCATTATTTTCCATGATTTTGAATTTGTTTCGTGCATTTGTTTCTTCCATCTATTCATTCATTTCCTCTTGATATTTCCTCCGAAAGCCGAAGCCAATGTTATTCTATGGGAAATTTTGCCCCATTATAATTCAATAACTAATACATATTTTTAAATTTCGTTTTTATTTTCCAAAAATTCACAACTGTTAAACAATTTATCGCTTTCTAAAATATGATTTTTTTTATTTTTAAGATTTCATTTTTAAGCTCAAAAATGAAAAATTTCACATTATGAAAATTTGCATTTTACAACCTCAAAATAAAATATTAAAGATTTAAAAAAAATAATTTTTAGAAAGCGATAAATTGTTTAATAGTTGTGAAGTTTCTGAATGGGAAAACGGAATTTAAAAATATACATTAATTAATAAGTTAAAATGGGGCAAAATTCTCCATAGAATAACATTGGCTCTGGTTTCTGGGGACAATAAGTGGAGAGGCCTAAGGAGTATCAGAATCTTCATTCTTTTTCCTTTTCTTACAAGTCCCATCTCTTCCTGAGCTGCTCTGTCCCATCCCTCCCTTTTCAGTATTTTTCAAAAAATAATTTATTATCAGACACAGGCTACTTTTAGGCTTAATTTAGCTACTGATTCATAAAAGTTATATTATTAGGTATATACAATATGAAAAGTAATTATGCTAACATCAGTGAGTGACATTGAAAACTTGTCTTGAAAATTAAGCAATTGTTTACTTTTGGTGTTATAAAATAGTTTTTTTGTTACATAAACTCACAGAGTTCTCCAACTAAAATGATACATAGCAACAAATATGGGGCTGTAGTTACTTCATCTGGTGGAAGTGTCAAAAATTAAAAACAATGTTTATTTTAAGAATTATTTTAGGAATCCCGTCCCACCCAATGCCCCATCCCTCCCGACTCTCCCTTATATTTTCAATAAATTAGCATAAAATATTAATTTACTAAAAAAAATGTGTGACCTATCACACAAATAATATCAGCACTACGCGTATCGAAAAAGCAAAATTTTCCATCTTCGAGCGCCAGAGGACATACAACTGACTACTTTGCGGGTAGAGAATGTTTTTGTTCTTCCTCTATGCCCTGTGGTAATATTACGTTCACGATATTCAATTTGATACTTTTTTGCATAATCAAGAGACGTACAGTTTCGACTTTATGGCGTTTGCTTACTAATTTTTTTATTTATTAAATTTTATTAGAATTGTATAGAATAAACTTTTAGTAAACGCTCTTTCCATCTGTTCGATAGGTGGAACCAAATATTCATAAAAATAGTATTTGTATTTATTATTTATGGTTAAGAATGTTTCCTTATTTATTAAATTTTATTAGAATTGTATAGAATAAACTTTTAGTAAACGCTCTTTCCACCTGTTCGATAGGTGGAACCAAATATTCATAAAAATAGTTATTTGTATTTATTATTTATTGTTAAGAATGTTTCCTTATTTATTAATTTTTATTAGAATTGTATAGAATAAACTTTTAGTAAACTCTCTTTCACCTGTTCTATAGGTGAAACCAAATATTCATAAAAATAGTTATTTGTATTTATTATTTATTGTTAAGAATGTTTCCTTATTTATTAAATTTTATTAGAATTGTATAGAATAAACTTTTAGTAAACTCTCTTTCACCTGTTCTATAGGTGAAACCAAATATTCATAAAAATAGTTATTTGTATTTATTATTTATTGTTAAGAATGTTTCCTTATTTATTAATTTTTATTAGAATTGTATAGAATAAACTTTTAGTAAACTCTCTTTCACCTGTTCTACAGGTGAAACCAAATATTCATAAAAATAGTTATTTGTATTTATTATTTATTGTTAAGAATGTTTCCTTATTTATTAAATTTTATTAGAATTGTATAGATTAAACTTTTAGTAAACTCTCTTTCACCTGTTCTATAGGTGAAACCACAAATATTCATAAAAATAGTTATTTGTATTTATTATTTATTGTTATGAATGTTTCCTTATTTATTAATTTTTATTAGAATTGTATAGAATAAACTTTTAGTAAACTCTCTTTCACCTGTTCTATAGGTGAAACCAAATATTCATAAAAATAGTTATTTGTATTTATTATTTATTGTTAAGAATGTTTCCTTATTTATTAATTTTTATTAGAATTGCTCTTTCACCTGTTCTATAGGTGGAACCAAATATTCATAAAAATAGTATTTGCATTTATTATTTATTGTTAAGAATGTTTCCTTATTCATTTACAATGAAAACCGAAACAAAAGTGTTAAAAAAAAAAATAATCTTACTCTTAATTTTTATATTCCACATTTGTTCTCCTAACGCCATCTGTCGGAAGCCGATAGAGAGTTAAAAAAAAAAAAAAACTAATAATGAACTGTAGAAAATAAAAGATCAGCTGGAAATAAGATTAAAAGAGGATGATTGGAATCGATTCATTTTCCGTCTCGCCCTCTTTTTGCCCGCGGCCACGAAGTGTGTGCGATAACATCTAGGGTGTCACTCGCTTTTGAACTTCTGGCAGCAGATTATCCGGCGGGAAAAGTAGGACGGTGATCATTTTGTCGTCGAATCATTTCTTAATTGCATTGAGAACCAGTGATTTCATAATGAAGTGCTGTTTTTTTCCCCTTTAGATTTGGTGATAATGGTTCAATTTTTTTTTTTTTTTCTTTTTTATGCTACAATTTTGCGTTGTCTCCAATTTTATGAAACATGTGAAATAAATCTTCTTTGGCATCAAGCTGAAATGAACAAAGTATAACTGATTCTAAAAAGGAAAATTTTAACCATGCGTTCTATATATATATATTTTTTTTATAATTTCTACCTGAGAGAAAAATCACAAAGTGATGATAAAAATGACGTCATTAAAAAAAAAAAAAAAGAAAGAAAGAAAGAAAAGAAAAGGGGAGAGAGAAAGCTTAAATAGGGTTTATTTTATAACTGCATTTAAGCTTTCTATATAATATCAGCTTCACTGGTAGAGGATAATTACACCAAATAAGTCAAGACAATGCCATTTAGTAGTGTAATCGCAGAGAAACATAACCATATGAGTGAAAACATTAATAATCCAACAGATTTATTTCTTTTAGGCTCCACTATTAGGCGAGAGAATATGCTTAACGAAAATTTTATGCTTTTCGTTTTTTTTTTTTTTTTCTTTCGATATTCGTTTATCCTTTTCTATGCATTTCCTATGCATTTTCTATGATATTTTGTTGCTATGCTATCATTTAAAACAATAGCTGTAACAAAACCAATTAAAGCTCAACCAAACTCAAATCAATTAAATTATTAATAATAATAATTTCAATTCAGTAACATTGATGTGAGGCTTCTGCAAACAAATATTTTAGCATTAGGAGTGGATATTTCATTTTCATAATTAAAAAAAATGAGAAAAACTAAGCGAAATTTAAAAAGAGTAAAAAACAAACAAACATATTAATGACTCAGAAAAAGAACAAGACCAGATAAGATAAAAAAAAATAATAATAATAATAACATTAAGTTACTCTACAACACATTTAACTAAAAATTAGTACATTTGTTTTTTAGTTTGAATGGTTTTGGGGACTTTATCTGTCGTTGATCACAATTGTTTCGCTTATTACTGTAAATAGTGTAGCTTTCGTGCAACTACCTGCCAAAAGTAAACCCGTTCAAAACACTGCACACTATGCGTACAATGTAATTTCGAGCTAGTTTGGCTCGGAAATGTGCAATGTGGTTTGTTCCACCCACTTTTAAGCTCAGAATCCGCCCACCGTTTACTATTTATTAATTTTCTCAAATTTTTGGCAGAAAAATGTTCAAAACACAAAGCCTGAATTTCACTTGGTTTGAAATTTTTTCGTTTCAACTTCAACATTAAAAACGTTTACGTTAACGTTAATTTGATTTATTTTATTTTATCGAAATTTACACAATTTTACAGTTCTTAAAAAAAAAAAAGAGATAAATTTCCCTTAGGCTAACTCTGGCCAACAAAAGGTAAATACCACCAAAGGTGTGGCGTTTGCATACTTGCCAACATCCTAATTAATTCTCCGTAGTGTTGTTAGTCCCGCCCTTTTTTACACACCAATAAATTTTTAGAGCAATGTCCTCCAAATTCAATTACGATTAAATAAGAAGTGAAATATTCTTAACACTTTCGCAGCCGCATGATTTTGACTTTTTGACAGTCTGTGGACGTTATTCTCCCAAATTACAATATTTCAGAACAAAATATTCTGTATTTACATTTATATTACAAATGGATATACATTATAATTATATTCTTTCTAATGAAAGTATTTGTATCCATAGTATATTTAATTGTAAAAATATGAATATTGGGTATATACTTAAGAAATAAATAACATATAAATTGAGAAAGAAGCGCCCACTGGTGGAGTTACAGATTTTCAAATGACCTGAATCTACGTCAGCGGTCGCGAAAGTGTATACTGGTGTGAAAAAGTAGGCGGGGCTAACAATACTACGGAATATTAATTAGTATATTGACAAGTATTGCCACTCGTGAAAAAGTCTAAATTTGGATTCTGGGGACAGTTTCCTAAAAGATGATTCATTTCGAATGGGTTAAACTAGTCCTGGTTACTCTCCTGGTATAGATCCAGACTAGCATCGGGTAGGGTACCCGCAGTTACCCCTTTTTCGGGTCGAGTTAGCATTAATTTTTGACCCACGGTTTTACTTGCGGGTCTACCTGTAACCTATTTTTCTTCTAAAAATATTTTATGTTGCTTTTTTATGAATATAATCTTTTGAATACAGAGACTGAATAATATTCTCTTCCTTCATAGCAGTTTAAAGCAACATGACTTATAACAACAATTTAATTTGTAGAGATGAAAGGCATAAATATTAATAACACAGACCGATAAAAATGAAGTTGACAAAATTTGATTGGATTATTTCAGCTGATTTTTATGTTTTTTGATGTGCTGAAACCGAAAATGCAGCCCATTTTTCTCTATCACGTAGAGATTTTTGTCAATACAGGGTGTTTACCGACACGATTTCTTACATATACCATCATAACCATCGGTTGGTTGGTTGATATGGTTTTAAGTCGCACTAGTGCTTCACACTTACAACAATAGGCATCTATTATTGATTAATCATGGAAACATACTATAAAACTTACCATATAATTATATTGGTGGAAGAGTAATGGAAGAAATTCTATAGACAGGCACCCTGTATTGACAAAAATCTATACGTGATAGAGAAAAACTGTCATCATTTTCGGTTTCAGCACACCAAAAAACATAAAGATCAGCCGAAATTATACAATCAAAATTTTACACGTCGGCCTGTGTATTTAATGTATAAAATGTTATAGGAGAAATTTATTTGTCTTCCAACGTGTACATTGCTTCCTAATTTTACTTTTTTTTTTTTTTTTTTTTTTTTTTATATATATATATATACTATGAATATATTTTAAAGGTAAGATTTTGGAAAATGTGGATTAAAAAAAAAAAAAAAAAAAATGTAATACACAAAAAATTTTGTTTTATTATACACTGAAGTTTTGTTTGTATTTAGACTAATTATTGATGAAAGTAGAGTATTCTCTGTCCCGTAGTGGAATTGTCTTAAAACCCAATGTAAAAATAAAATTTCTCGCCCCTCTCTGGATCTTTTTCTACCAACATCTGTGTTGACAACTGTTTTGATTAATAAAAAAAATCTGGAGTGACTCCACTCGACTTTCCGAACATTGAGTCATTAACAGTTTTGTAGATAAAGTAAAGAAAGAGGAGTTGTTAAACAAACAAAAGAGAGAAAAACACAATAGAGTGTTTGAGTATTTTTGTCCATACATTATACGATGTTTTATTGAACGCTACTGAACTTTGAACCCATAGATCATAATGATACAGAATATTTCGTTGTGTCCCTGTAAGAACCCATAAATGCTAGTTTCACCAAAATGCTTATAGTTAGTGCAACAGTGATTTATAATATTCATATAAATTTTCAGCTCAATTGAATAAGGCTTTTAGATGCTATCGCACTTTTAAAAATTGGGTCCCATACGCCATAATGATAAAGGATTTTTCTTTGTGTCCCTGTAAAAAAACTGTAAGTGCTAAATTCACCAAAATCTATACAGTTGGTACAACTGTGACCTATAACATGTGTACAAATTTTTTGTTCAATTGAATAAGGCGTTTAGACGCTATCACACTTTTAAAAATTTGTCCCCATAGGCCATAATGATAAAGAATTTTTCTTTGTGTCCCTGTAAAAAAAACTGTAAGTGCAACTTCACCAAAATCTATACAGTTCGTGCAACTGTGACCTATAACATGTGTACAATGTTTTTGCTATGATTAATAAAGCGTTTAGACGCTATTGCACTTTTAAGATTTTGGTTCCATAGGCCATAATGATAAAGAATTTTTCCTGGTGTCCCTGTAAAAAAACTATAAGTGCTAGATTCACCAAAATCTATAGGGTTCAAACTATGGTGACTTACAATATACGTGCCGACTTTCAGCTTAATTTTTGAAATGATTACAATACTTTCCTCACTATAGTGTTCAGAAAGTAAAAATATATATAACAACTGGGGTAAAAAAAAAAAATTATAATTTTTTTTGCCAGTGTTTTTATTTTTAAGAGTTTTGATTTAAATCTGCATTTTATGAAGGCTATTTTTTTAAAAATCAGAGCTAGTATGTGTATTGTTTTAGATAAGTTGTTGTATGTATTATAGTTGCGTGAATATGCGTTGTGAATTGTATTTTTGTTAAATTTACTCTATGTCTTGTGTTTCTGCCAAAACATTAGCTGACTGCTTTGTGTCCCTCGGCATTCATGCATGAATATATTCCCTGACCTACGAATATTATTCATAAATACAAATGCTCTCGTCGAATAAGGTAGTCTTTTTGGACAGTAAAAGATTTATTTGAGTTATTCTAAGTTCCTTTTGCTTAAGATTCGTAAAATGCCTCTAGGCTCTATTTTGTTTATTCTGGGGTTTTGCTATTGCTTTTACTTTTTTTTTTTTTTTTTTTCCAGCCCAAATTTTATTCCGCATAAAATAGTCTCAATACGAAAAAAGAATGTTACCTCCTTATATGGTTTAAAGTATTGTGATGGCGAAAAGTGAATCTTTCATAGCTCAAACAATGGTTAGTCGCAGGTTGTTTAAATTTCTGATTTTGAGCTTCTCTGTTCTCTCCCATAGACTTAATATACATGAATTTTCTTGGGTGTCCTCAGGGACAGACTAAGAAATTTTTGTGCCCAGGGCACTTTACGTTTTTCGTGCCCCCTAAGAAGAGCCATATTTCATCCCTGTATCCCCCCCCCCCCAAAGGGAAAAAAAAAAGGGTTATTGACATATCACAATTTTAGCAGGCGAAAAAGCAGACCGAAAAATTGTATATATTTGGTAAAAACATTAATCCGTAACTGTTTTGAGCTCTAAAGACAAAAAAAAAAAAAAAAAAAAAAAAAAAAAAAAAAAATCCCCAGTTAGGCTGAGAACATATTTTATTTTAAAATGTTATTCATGTGAGTGAAACACAGTTAAATTAGGACAGAAAAAGAGGAAGATTTAGACTATAAATTCGATAAATTTTAACCATTAGTAAAATTTTGTGCCCCTCAGAAATTTCGTGCTCTCCTGGTGCCCGTGCGATAGTCAGGCCCTGGGTGTCCTTGCACATGAACCATTTTCCATTTTCAATAAGATGTTTCAAGTTATATTTCTATGCGATATTGTTTTAGTATACCATGTTTGCAGTTTGGACAGCCTGCTAATGATTGTTCTTGATTTATACTGCTAACAGACACACGGACAAGCCGCTCAAAAACTCAGAAGACTTCAAAACGTAGAAATATTTCAAAACTCAATTTGGAGAAACTCAGTGAAAAACGATATTTCTTTTACAATTGTATGGGCAAGGGGCCAGGCGGCTATTTCTGTACAGCGATTATTAAAAAATAAAGCCTCGCACAAATGAAGTATAACATTTAGAAACTGCACATAATAAAAAAAAAAAAAAAAAAAAAAAAAAAAAATCAGTCTTTCTACGCTGAGAGTTTTTAGTATATTACCAAATATACTAAAAACAGCAGTTTAGAGAGTTAAAAGGTATAATTGAAAGATATGAATAAACAGAAAGGTTTTAAACTATGAACCTGATGCGATTGTACTCTGAAAATATTTTCTGTATTGTATTGTCATCGAACTTGGATTCCTGTCTGCAACTGAATAAAACTGCAATATATTAAAATCTCACAATCAACTGATTGCGAAGAAAATCATATTTATTGAAATTTGAATAATTTTCGCATTCGTTTCGATATACGCGAAGCGTGTGCGATAGCCATTGACGTGTTAACGAATTTCATGCATTTTGAGATTCATGCACAGCAATGTAGCGGTTCCAGTACTTTAGGAATCTGCCCAGGTGAAAATTCTAGCGGAAAATTAGATTTTGAAATAAATTTTCAGTGCACTTCTGCTAAACCGAATTTTCTCAAATTATACATGGGCTGATGGCATTGTGCAAACATTTTTTGAAGTATGTCTGATCAGAAACAAGTTCCAAAGTTGGAGATTCGTCTGTCCATGCCAATTCTTGTGATTCACTTCGTATAACCAATTTCAATAAGTATGAACATAATTGGTTATGCGAAGGAAGTGCATTAAAAATGAATCACAAGAATTGACATGAACAAACAAATTTTCAACTTTGGAACTTGTTTCTGATCCGCGTTTGTAATGATCGATAGATGGCGCTTTTTCAGATTTTGTTGTTAGTAAATATTATAGCCACGTGTATTTATTATTGTTCTTTTTGTTATTCTACTTAATATTCGTAGTATAATTTCTCCGCCATTACATCATGGAAAATCGATTGCTTTTGGAAAAAATATTTCAGTTTATTCAAAGTTCGATCGGAAGTAGATATTTAACTGAAGCTGAACAAATATTAGTTTAAAATCATCTGAATAATTCTTTACTTCCATTAGCCGAAGAAACTGAAATTTTAAATTTGTCATTTGGAAATAAATGGAAGCTTTCTTGGTCCTTTGGAGTTACACTGGAGCACACAAAAATATGTGTTATCTTTTTTACCGTATTTATTCATTTTTATTCAATAAATATATGTGAAACTAAACATCGGCCAGCAGTGGCGGCGACTTGATGAAAGTCGAATTAAAGCATGTTTATTGTAATTTCACCTTAGCCCACCATAGGGCGAGCATTTCATTACAATCGCGGATCAGACATATCTCTAAAAATGTTTGCACAATGCCATCAGCCCATGTATAAAATTTGAGAAAATTCCGTTTAGCAGAAGTGCACTGAAAATTTATTTCAAAATCTAATTTTCCTCTAGAATTTTCACCTGGGCAGATTTCTAAAGTACTGGAACCGCTATATTGCTGTGCATGAATCTCAAAATGCATGAAATTCGTCAGCACACCAGTTGCTATCGCTCACGCTGCGGGTATATCGAAACAAATGCGAAAATTATTTCTGAGGACATATACTTGGTTGTGTATGGAAACACAAAAGGCACAAAATTCGAATGCGCTGCTATCAGTATCTGAATTATATATATATACATAAATTTCATAGCGTGATAAAATGATAGAAAATTGAATTTGACTTATCCCTTACTTTTACAAACTTTATTGTTATGAAAAAGAAACAATAATGGTAAAATTCATAAATGCGGCATTAAATAACTCATACTATTTCATACGCTTTAAAAAAATCTTTCCAACAAACATTTATCATTACAAAAAAAAAAAAAAAAAAGAAAAGTATCAGCCTCTTTTAAAACAACACCTGTGAGATTGATTTAAAGCAAATATATTGTAATCCTTTTACTAAATCTCTCTATCGCTCTATTTTTTTTTTCTCTTAGAAAACGATAACAATAAAAAAAGAAATACAATTTTTTTACAAGTTTTTTTTTCGTTAAAAGCAAAAAAATCGATAACATTGTTTTAAATTATCCCATCTTTAAAATTTACCCCCCCCCCCGGTGTACTTCCCCCTGGGGGGGGGGAAGCGATGCCCCCACATGCACAATTTTTTTTTACTAATTAACTACTACTATTATCAATAACTCATATTAATTTTACAATCACAGGTTAAGAGTAACTCTCATTATGTACATTTATATGGAATTTTGTCCTATACTGCCCTGTTAAAAATTTAGAAAAAATACGATCACAGCGCTACCTGTTGAGCGATTGATCCCCAAATCTAATCAGCACAAGTTTATGTCAGGGGCCAACTAAATACCAAGTATGGTTAAATTTCGTTTAAAAAAAAAAAAAAAAAAAAAAAAAAAAAAAAAAAAAGATTTTTTTTCTAAGTTTATTTTCGTTAAAAGTAAAAAAAATCGATAACTTTGTTTTAAATTATCACAGATTTATAGTTCAATCATTCGTTTTAAAGGTACTGGCGAGCTCTTTTGAAAGATACCCATCATGAAAATTTACTCCCCTCGATGGGGGACTTTCCCCCAGGGGGGGGGGAGGCGAGGCTCCTACACATACAATTTTTTTTTCACAGTTGGCTATCTCTATTATAAATAATTCTGGTAAATTTCATAATGATTATTAAGAAATAATTCTCTTTATGCACATTTATACAAAATTTTCTCCTATACCACCATGTTAAAAATTTAGAAAAAGCGGGATGGCAACGCCACCTGTAAGACAATTTTTACCAAAAGTTGATAGGCACTAATTTATGTCAAGGTGCAACTACATACCAACTTGCATGAAATTCTGTGCAGCAGTTCCTGAGATACAGTTGCCACAAAATTTTGTCACACACACACACACAGACAGACTGACAGACAGACAGACAGACAGACATTTTCTAAAAATAGTCAAATCGCATTCTACAGCTCTCAAAACGTGTAAATCCATCAAAATCCCGAGGTCGAAAATTTTTACGAATCCAATACTTTCTTCTATTGAATATAGAAGAAAGTAAAAAAAGTACAGTTCCGATAATTGCTGATATCATCAAATACTTGGTGATTATTCTGTTCTAGATATTAATCAATAATTTATTCTATACGAATTATAATGTTCTAAAGAGAAGGTTTAAAAAAAAAAAAAAAAAAAAAAAAACGTTTTTACAATAGCTAAAATATATAAATGTACATTTAATATTTTTTAATATTTTTTAATAATGAGAAAAATTATAAAATTTTTCTCTGTTTTATTACTTGTATTTGTATCTGTAAATAATTAAACGTAGCATTTCATTCTCTTCACTTGTCATTAGATATTAGTAATAACCCTACAAACACACTTATCCACAGTTCATCCTAAAAATATCCCTTTCGTCCATATTACATCCTAAAAATGTTTATTTCATCCTCAAGACGTCCTATAAATGGTATGGAAAAAAGATGTTTTTCTAGGGAAACCTATTTCTTTCCCCAAATTTGCTCAGACTAACTCTTTTGGGGGAAGATCTACTTTTAAAATTTTTATAATATACTTCAATTCAACTAAATTTGCTATATGAAATACATAGGATAAAAAATTAATTGTATAATTGAACTGCAAAGACTCTTTTTACTTTCTCTTACCCATAAGGTCGAGAAAGTATTGTTTTAGGATCAAATTTTCGAACGTGAGTTTTCGTTATATTTACATGTTCGGAGGTCCCCTGAATACGAAAATCATGTTTTTAGCGAATGGTCTGTGCGTGTGTTATCAGCATACCTCAAGAACAAATAGTAGCAGAAATTCCAAGTATGCTAAATGTGTCTCATACAGGGATGCTACAGTAAGCTTTTCGTTGAGATGAAGCCAATGGTTCGTATACAGGGACACTCAAAAGTATTCAAATACATTACGTCTATGGGGGAAATTGCAGGTTAGTAGAGTTTAACATCTATAGACTGCACTAAACGAAATGAAACGAATATATATTTTTTGTAATAGAGATAATCAACTGGAAATATATTTTTGTTTATGCAGGAGTGTATAAAAGTCCCCCCTCGAGGGGAGTCAATTTTCATGATGGGTATCTTTCAGAAGAGCTCGCCAATACCTTTAAAACGAATGGTTAAGCCATCGATCTGCGATAATTTAAAATAAAGTTATCGATTTTTTTAATTTTTACCAAAAAAAAAAAAAAATTAATGTAATATTGAGGATAAATTCAACTTTTTTAATTTAGTGTTATACTACTTCTCTAACATGGAAATCGTCTGCATTATCATAAAAGATAATTTTTTTAAATAATAATGTTAATAAATTATTTTTTAAAAACAGAATTATTTTTTAATAACCGAATTAAATTCTATATAAATGTAGGTGCATTAATGAAACGGAGGTTTGAGGACACACAGAACTAATTATCATATAAAACTCTCCCGAAGCCTAATTTGAATTGCTATACACAGGTTTACATAACAGTACTTGTTATCTTACCTCTTAATCTGCAACCTGTATTTTTAGTATTAAATTTCAGGATAAGAGAAAGTCGTGTGAGTGACACACCAGATTATTTCTTTAATTATTAATGCCAACAACCTGTCCAACCAACAAAGCCAAACAACAAAACCCTACCTCCCCAATCAAACATCTGCACACTCATTAAATATAATAATTTGGGAAATTTATTTATGCTTAACGTGTTTACCTAAAATCCTTTATCTGTGTTCAAATATGAAGTAAATGTGGAAATTTACAGATGTGCAATCCCTAAACATTTGTCAATAAATCAACATATACACGAAGAGTTTTTTTTTTTTTTTGAAGTAATTATTAAAAGATATAAGATATTGACATTTTAAGAAAATTGTGCGCATTTAAGGGTTAAGGTGTAATATATGAGCCACTGTATCTGAACAAGTATTGTGCATTTTAAACAGCAGTTCATTTTTTTGTTGTTGTTGTTAGTTTGACAACGGTTTGTATGTGGGAGGGAGGCTACTGCCCACCCCTCAATTACTATTTCAATATTATATTTACATTCCTAAACAAAATTTATTTTAAATTATTCATAGAATTGCGTCCAAAGCTCTCTGAAAATTATTGCTTTCATTTTAATTATTTTATTATAAATTACCTCTAAAAACTAGTTGGCATAGGTGGACTCTGCTCAGTTCACCATCATATTTATGTTCTCATAAATTTCTAGTGCGAGACATATTATAGTCATGTTAATAGAAATGAATTTGACCAAAGCTTGATACACTGACAGAATGAAATCCCCGCCTAATAGGCTATCCACCGTTCACTTCGATATATTTATCTTATTCTATTCTATTAATTTATTTTATCAGGGTCGATTCCGTTGTTTAGTTTTCATGCTACTATTTTCAATGCAATAATCCTCAAAATTCATAATCATATGAAAAATTTACAATTTCGCTATGTTGTTAAAATCGTAAATTACGAATAATTTACGAAATTTTCCTATCAGAATATTTGTATTCAATCATGTTTAAACAAATATCATAAATGTAATTTTGAAGTTGTCTAATGTATTTAGGATCCTCAAAATGGAAGTTTAGGCTCAATTTTGCCTTATTCTGACATTTTAAGTAAATCGTAAATTCCAAATAACTTATGAATTTTTTAAATTTCAAAAATCATAGTCTATGATATTCATGCCAGTATCCTAAATAATATTTCGAAAGTGGTTTGACATCTTTACGATGAAAACATCCCTGAAGATTGACGTTTATGTGAAATTTTGCCCTATACTGCCATGTTGAGAAATTCGAAAATTTCCAATAACTTGCGAAATTTTCGAAGTATCATACTTATAGTTACTGATGTGCATTCCGGCATCAAAACTGATATTTTAAAACTGGTCTGACATTTTTACTGTAAAAAGTTTCCATTGAATGCACGTTTAAGTGAATTTTTGTCCTATTCTCCATGTTAAGAAAATCGTAAATTTCTAATAACTTACGAAGTTTTTACATTCGAATGTGGCAAATGAATAGGGTTCTTGCCAGTGTCGAAAGTAATATTTTAAAACTGATCTGACCTCTCTGCGACAATTTGTTTTTGAGATATCGTGTACACAGACTAACAAACTAACGGACTAACAGACTAACAGACACCCTACAGACAGACACCATACAAATTTTGTCATTTTCGGATTCCTCACACCTGAAAGCGTGTAAAAATGTCAAAATCCGAGGTCGAAAAATTTCACGATTACCTAAGTTTCCCATACCTATAGTATGATGGGGAACTAAACTAGTTGGCATCGGTGGACTCTGCACAGTTCCCCATCATATGTATGTTCTCATAAATTTCTTGTACAGGACTTATTATATACATGTTAAGAGAAATGAATTTGACCAAACGCTTGTCACAGTTACAGAACGAAATCCTCGCTTAATAGGCTACCCACCATTTAGTTCGATATCTTATTCTAATCTATTAATTTATTTTATTGGGATCAATTTCGTAGTTTATTTTCATGCTACTATTTCCAATGCAACTTTCCTAAAAATGCGTATTTTTATGAAACATCTCCCCATTTTGCTATGTTGATAAAATCTTAAATTTCGAATAACTTACGAAATTTTCCTATTAGAATATTTGCAGTCAATCATGTTCATACAAGTATCATAAATGTTATTTTAAAATTGTCTGATATATTTATGATCCTTAAAATGGACGTTTATGCTCGATTTTGCCTTATTCTGCCATTTTAAGTAAATCGTAAATTCCAAATATCTTACGAATTTTTTAAATTGGAAAATTCATACTCTATGGTATTTATGCCAGTATCCTAAATAATATTTCGAAAGTGGTTTGACATTTTTAAGATGAAAATATCCCTCAAGATTTACGTTTATGTGAAATTTTGTTCTATTCTGCCATGTTAAGAAATTCGTAAATTTCCAATAACTTACGAAATTTTTATACTGAAAAATGTATAGTCATTAATGTTCATGCCAGTGTCCTAAATAATATTTCAAAAGTAGTCTGACATCTTTACCATGAAAATATCTCCCAAAATTGACGTTTATGTGAAATTTTGCCCTACACTGCCATGTTAAGAAATTCGTAAATATCTAATAACTTGCGAAATTTTCAAAGTAGCCTATTTATAGTTACTGATGTTCATTCCGGCATCAAAACTGATATTTTAAAACTGGTCTGACATTTTTACAGTAAAAAGTTTCCATTTAATGCACGTTTATGTGAATTTTTGTCCTATTCTCCCATGTTAAGAAAATCGTAAATTTCGAATAACTGCTGAAGTTTTTAAATTCGAATGTTGCAAATGAATAGGGTTCTTGCCAGTGTCGAAAGTAATATTTTAAAACTGATCTGACCTCTCTGCGACAATTTGTTCTTGAGATTTCGTGTACACAGACTAACAAACTAACGGACTAACCCACTAACGGACTAACACACTAACAGACTAACACACTAACAGACACCCTACAGACAGACACCATACATATCTTGTCATTTTCGGATTCCTCACACCTGAAAACGTGTAAAAAAGTCAAAAAACCGAGGTCGAAAATTTTCGCGATTACTTAAGTTCCCCATACCTATAGTATGATGGGGAAGTAAAAATTTTCACGATTACCTAAGTTCCCCATA
Organism: Salticus scenicus; assembly: GCA_963930645.1. NCBI lineage: Eukaryota > Metazoa > Arthropoda > Arachnida > Araneae > Salticidae > Salticus > Salticus scenicus. The sequence continues at coordinate 398,603,400 of OZ005649.1, read as the reverse complement.
CCTATAGTATGATGGGGAACTAAAAGGGGAAAGTAATTGAACACGTGTCCTTTGTTAATTATTTTATTAGAAACACGTAAAATTAAATTTTATTTAAAAGATGTTAAAAATTTTATCCGAAGCTTTTCACTTTTAAATAGTAAAGCGCACTTTACTAATTTTTACCGCACTTTAGAATGTAGAAAACGAGGAATAAAAAGCTAAAAATCCATAGAAAAACGGGGAAAAAAAAATCATTATAAACCCACAGAAAAAGCATGGGATGGAAACCAAAAAAAAAAAAAAACTAGTTGTTGGCATAGGTGGACTCTGCTCAGTTCCCCATCATATTTATGTTCTCAGAAATTTCTAGTGCGAGACATATTATAATCATGTTAAAAGAAATGAATTTGACCAAAGCTTGATACAGTGACAGAATGAAATCCCCGCCTAATAGGCTATCCACCGTTCACTTCGATATATTTATCTTATTCTAATCTATTAATTTATTTTATTGGGATCAATTTCGTAGTTTATTTTCATGCTACTATTTCCAATGCAATAATCCTCAAAATTCATATTTATATGAAAAATTTAAAATTCCGCTATGTTGATAAAATCGTAAATTACGAATAATTTACGAAATTTTCCTATTAGAATATTTGTATTCAATCATGTTCAAACAAATAGCGTTTATGTGAAATTTTCTCTATTCTGCCATGTTAAGAAATTCGTAAATTTCCAATAACTTACGAAATCTTTATATTGGAAAATTCATAGTCATTAATATTCATGCCCGTGTCCTAAATAATATTTCAAAAGAAGTCTGACATCTTTACGATGAAAATATCTCTCAAAATTGACGTTTATGTGAAATTTTGCCCTATACTGCCATGTTAAGAAATTCGTAAATTTCCAATAACTTGCGAAAATTTCAAAGTAGCCTATTTATAGTTACTGATGTTCATTCCGGCATCAAAACGGATATTTTAAAACTGGTCTGACATTTTTACAGTAAAAAGTTTCCATTTAATGCACGTTTAAGTGAATTTTTGTCCTATTCTCCCATGTTAAGAAAATCGTAAATTTCTAATAACTTACGAAGTTTTTAAATTCGAATGTTGCAAATGAATAGGGTTCTTGCCAGTGTCGAAAGTAATATTTTAAAACTAATCTGACCTCTCTGCGACAATTTGTTCTTGAGGTATCGTGTACACAGACTAACGGACACCCTACAGACAGACACCATACAAATTTTGTCATTTTCGGATTCCTCACACCTGAAAACGTGTAGAAAAGTAAAAAAACCGAGGTCGAAGATTTTCACGATTACCTAAGTTCCCCATACCTATAGTATGATGGGGAACTAAAAAAAAAAAAAGAAAACTCGCAATGTCAAGTGTGTAAAAAAAAAAAAAAAAACCTAACACCGGAAGGAATAAAAGGAGAAATTTGACTAGAAAAAGATATCGAGAAAACCTATCGTCGAGGGTTTAAAATACCTCGCCTAGTATAAGTTCATTTTGAGTATCCCTGTATTTAATTTACACTGTGTGTTTGAGAGAAAAAGTTCTGTAACTGACATCTAGAATTTAAATTGTTGCTCTAGAAAAAGCAATTCCATGTCATCCTTATAAATTCTAGTCCCCTTTGAAAGCGAAGTCAAAAAACCCATATTAGAATTCTAGAGCGTTTGCCTGTATTATCGATGTCAAACTTATTTAAAAATCTCCGCAAATAAATGCGAGTACAAGAGGCGGGTTTTAGCACCTATATTCTTGGTTCCCCAATTTCACCCAATTATAGAAAATTAAGCGAGAATTTCTCGCAATACAAAGGATTCAGAATATTGTTTCTCCAACTAGAACTGTATATATTAGAAATTCTCGATCATTTCGTCTATTCAGCTTATTGGCGCGTCTTATACTCATAGTTCGGAAATCTATATTTCTAGTTCATGGATTTAGAAAAGGACTCCCTATTCGTTCTAGATGAAGGCGGTATATATATTTTCTTCTTCTCAGTGTATAAATTATACGTACCAAACGTGCATGACACAACTTGAAATGCACTTAGAGCTTTTTCCAAACATAGTAGCTGTAACATATTGGCATTCTTTTATATTGTCTTGTAAAAACGAAGGATAAATATTTTTCATTACCCTATACTTTATATGGATGGTTGGGTTTTTCGTCGCACTAGTGCTGCACAGATGGGCAATTGGCGGCGGTCTGGGATGCAACCCTAGAGGTGGTCCGGAGACATGCCATCACAATTTTGATCCTCCACGGAAGGGATGGCTCTCCCGCTTCGGTGACCCCCAGAGGTGTAATTTTTGATGGGAACATGGAGGACATTGCGGCCACGACAGATTTTACGTGCACCAGCCACCATTGGTGTACACGACGGTCTTTGGCTGGCTCGAGTACCGAACCCGCAATCTTCCAATTACGAGGCCGGCGCTCTACCGACTGGGCTACCGCGGCCCTATACTTTATATGAAACCTGCTTTTGTGCTAATGAAGAATGTATGTCTATTACATCTTGTAGAGTGCAATCTAAATGTCTTAAACTGTACTTACCATTAATATCGTACCTTGACAATATATTTGAATATTTTTGTATGTCCCCGTGCACGAGCCACCTGTCTGATTTCAATAAACTTTTTTCGGTAGCGAATACCGAGTTTGGACTTCCCTACTGATATTTGTTCATGAGTTATGCTGATTACTGATGATATTGACACACAGCGAAACAATGCTAAGAAACAAAATGCGCAGTGTCGCTGAGAAAAATCCCTTTTAAATTACAGAATTTTTAATAATTTCATAGTCCTATAATTTTTGCTAAAGACGTTTTTTCAACAAACATGAACAATAGCTATACTGTCACTGATAAGTTTAATTCTAAATTAAAGTCAACACATAATGGCTGTTTCTTATTTCACTAAATCCGATACAGAAATACGCGTCGAACATTTAAAAAAACAAAAATGTTTTTTTTTTTTTTAACCCCTTGGACCATGCAATCATTAAGCGCCTCCCAGGAAAAAAATATATATATATATATTGGAGGAGGCCAACCTCGACGGAAATTGATTAACCCCCTATCGATTTCTGCCTCCCCTGATAACCCTATTCATACCCCCCCCCCTTCCCCCCCCAATAAGCGAACGATCCGTTCCCATAATGCACCTCTGTGCTTGGGTCATTGTTTTCGGTCGTAAGGGTGTTATAAGATATCGAACGCTTCGACTGCAGTGTGGGGGTTCTAGAAAAATCGATATAGAAAGGGAGGGGGGGGGGAATAGTTCTTAAACAGAGACGTGGTGGCAATCTCAGAAATTTGAACTTTTTGGCGCGTCGAGGGTTGACTGTTAACATAAAAAGGAGAAAAAATCGAAGTCAGCTCCATTTCAAAACTTGTCAGGCGTTCCTTGCGTTTTTCAAAAGTAACGTTTTCTGGCCCGTCAGTTTTAGTAAAGAGAAAATTAGTTCTTTTTTCCTCCGTCGTATTCACATAAAAAAAAAAAAAAAAAAAAAAAAAAAGATGGCATGTGACGGTTACCAAACAAATGGTCATTATGAATTGTTTTTTAAATAATAGTTTGACATTGCGTATTAATCTATCAAAGAAAATAAAATTATGCATTCAGCTGATTCATTCATAGGCCTGATGTCTTAAATTAGATTAATTACTTTTTTTAATTCGTAAATATGTATGTATATATATAAAGAACTACCAATGGACATAAGATTCATAATTAACGTTTGTCACAAATGCCTTGAGACAATTTCGAATTGTGCGCGAAAAGTACTAGGAAGTAGATGGAGCTCAATGAAATGTCATAGTACATAAAACAACACTTCCATTTAACTGTAAAAAATAATTCGATTCACAATTTGCGTTAGCAGTGTCATACAAAGTCTAGCTGAATAAGACTATATTTAGTCTCATTGGAGAATTATCATATATGACTCATCAATAATTTTAGATTTCGAAATTTTCTCACCATAAATTGACAGGAAACGACTTATTTTACGCGGACACAATAATGAAAAGACAATGTCATATAAGTTGGCCATGTGAAATTTAAGCAAAAAGTATTTGTGTAGATCGATATTTCATCGAAGGGTGTATAGACACCATTCATACAACCAAATGGTGGCGATCAATTCCAATATGTACATCAATAAGTGTCTTCTGAAAGTGAGAAGCGGGGGAGCCATCCTCTCCGTGTAGGGTCAACATTGTGAGAGCATGTCTCCGGACCACCTCTAGGGATGAGTCCCAGACCGTCGCCAATTGCCCATTGCACAGCACTAGTGCTACGTAAAAGAAAACCCAACCAACCTGCCGAAAGTGAAACAATTCATTGATACATCCCACCAAAAAATGTTTTGGCAAGATTTCGCCAGTGGCCATTATTCAAAAACAACGTTGCAATGGCTCATTGAAGAAAAAAAAAAATACTTTGTGTGGCAAAAGAAGCCCGCCAAATGTGCCAAAAGCCCGTTCGGTTGAAATTTTTAGGGTGTTCTTACTTACCCCAGTTAGTGCTTGACATCAGATGGTAAACAAAATCTGAGAGGGGAATTAGTGAATAGAATTACTTGAAATTTGAAAGAAGTTGGCGTATCTACAGTCGTCAGCAAAAGTATCCGAGCACTAGTACTTTTTTTAGTCCCTGTCTAAAAAAAGTACACTTAATACTGCTTTGTTAAGTAAATCCTTGTCGAGTCACGTTCTTAGTCAGTCTAAGAACATGATTCGACAAGGATTTATTTAACAAAATAGTTTAAAATGTACTTTTTTGACATTGGAATTATTGGCTAGTGAGCGGATACTTTTGCTGCCAATTGTATTATCCAGGAAATAATGAAGAACATTAACCCCTCCCCCCCCCCCCCCCCAAAAAAAAAAAATAAATAAATAAAAAAAATAATAATAATAATAATAATAATGGACCGTTAGAGACTGTGTAAGTGCTTTTCTATTAATAAAAGAATAAACTAAAGATTTTGCCCTACAATATTCAGTTTTCATTACTTATTTGAACAACCCATGGCTCTTTGAATTTGGCCCATTAGATCGATAATTTTGTATAAGTTCTTGTAATTCTTTTTTCCATTCAATTAACTAGAACGTCTCCCCCTTCGATCAAGACCCTAGCATAGTCAAATGACGTTATAATCTTAACACCAACAATTTCAAACCATTTTAAAAGATTATACTTTTCAATCTGCTACAAAAGCGGCACGTTGCTGCATTCGTGCTTGCATCTTTTTTGCCTTATAAAAAATTCATGCTACTATTTCAAATCCGAAACAATTTTTGTGAGTTTCTGCAGTTTATGGTATTTTCTTATAAAGTTCATAATTTATCAAATATCTATCCATGTTCGGTAAAAGCTTTATGATACTTCATTAACTACTTCGAAAATGCACTGCTATACCTAAAGGGATTATTTATTTATATTTTTGAAACTTTCAATACGTAGCATGATATTCAACTATAATTTAACCCTTTGTATCCCTCCGGGACTTTAAAGTCCCATCAAAAAAGTTCCTCAATATAGCCTAAATTTACTACAGGATTTCATTGGAACTTCAAAGTTCCTATAGTTTAAGCTTTCCCTATAGTTAAGCTAAATTTAATATGAGATGTTTCTCATACAGCAAAGAAATATAATAAAGTTTCAAACAATTTTTCCAAAAATAAGGTAATTTGGTATATTAAGGGTTAACAAAAGTAACTGTTTGAAATATTTTTTATTTTATTTTTTAATGTTTATAATTTGTATTTTAATTCATTACAATATGTATTTCTTCCAAAATTTTGATATTTTTATTTATTTAAAAGTTATGATTTTTAATGGCATCAGTGGTTATATTAAACATAAATAAACATTTCTCCGTTGCTTTGTTAGCTATATTAATTCGTACTCTGCTATTACTCCTATTTAAAAAAAAAATACCTATATATATTACTTTTGAAATAAATTTGACTAAATATAAGATTTATTGTTTTATGGAGGGAAAAAATTGGGAATGAAAGGGTTAAAATACATTTAAAATGATAATATATGTAAAAGACATTATTTTATTATTTCGATAACCAATCGTAGTAATCCATATCAAAAATGGAATTTTTTTAAAATCTCTTTTCTGTATAGAAAGTCAGATTTGTATATGTAATTAATTTTATTGTCATTTCCAGTTTGCATACAGTTTTGATATGCGAATTAATTTTAGCAAATTCTGAAATAATTTTCTTACAGAAAGGTCTTTTCTGAAAAAAAAAAAAAAAAAAAAGTGAGTGAACACGATAGCGCCCAAATGCTTTGTTGAAATGAGCTGAAAGTTGATACGTATATGCTTCAGGTCCTCTTAGCACTGACTCTTTTGATTTTGGTAAATCTAGCATTTATAGTTTTTTTTACAGGGTCACAAAGAAAAAATCTTTATCATTATGGCCTATGGGCTAAAACTATTTTAAGTGCGATAGCGCCTAAACGCCTAATTAGAATAAACTGAAAATTTGTATACATGTTATAGTCACCGTCGCATGAACTGTCCAGATTTCAGTGAGTCTCGCACAAATAGATTTTCTATAAAGATACAAAAATTCTTTATCATTAGGACTTATGGGCTTAAATTATTTGAAGTGCGATAGCGCCTAAACGCCTAATTAGAATAAACTGAAAATTTATATACATGCTATAGTCACCGTCGCATGAACTGTATAGATTTCAGTGAGTCTCGCACAAATAGATTTTCTATAAAGATACAAAAGTTCTTTATCATTAGGACCTATGGGCTTAAATTATTTGAAGTGCGATAGCGCCTAAACGCCTAATTAGAATAAACTGAAAATTTATATACATGCTATAGTCACCGTCGCATGAACTGTATAGATTTCAGTGAGTCTCGCACAAATAGATTTTCTATAAAGATACAAAAATTCTTTATCATTAGGACCTATGGGCTTAAATTATTTGAAGTGCGATAGCGTCTGTACACCTTATTCGATTGAACTGTAAATTTATAAACATGTTATCGGTTACCGTCGTACAAACAGCATAGATTTTGGTTGAATGTAGCACTTTTTTTTTTTTTTTTAAACTTAGTATTTACTATACATAATATATTTTTTTTCTCTGTAACCGACTTAAATATTTTAACATAAAAATCTCTTTTTAACTTTCGTTACGCTTCGAAGAACACTATAAGAAAATTATTCTTGCTCGTAAATCTCAGTTTAAGAAAACAAGAAGGAAGGGGCAAATTTTGTTGACTTCGGCTAAATATTGATTTCATATTGGTTCTTCCCCATAAGACAGCTGAGTATGGAAAAATTCCAGAATAATTGGGAAACCACCATTTCCTTCCAAAACTCATCAATTTTTCTCTTGAATAAAAATATAACAATCTCATGTGGGAGTCACGCTACTTTCACTTTTCACGTACCCTACATTACTATCGACATTATTCTACAGTTTAAGATGCGATGTACTGGATTTGAACATTTTTAGATCAATAATTAAAAAAAAAAAAAAAAAAAATGACGTACATTTCTGTGTAAAGGGAGGAACACCCTGTATATTATATATAAAGAAAGCATTTTCAAACCTTTCGATGAAGTAAGGAAGATGTAATTAAAAAATAAAATAAAAATCCAGATAATGAAAGCATATACGAATAATACACAACACTTTATTATGGGAATTAAATGAATATTGTATGCAGATATAGGTAAATTTCTGCCTATGTGTAAATGTACAGCCAAAAAAAGAAAAAAAAAATGCAAATAGTGCCTTATTCACCTATACAGAACAACAACAACAACAAAACAAGACTGTTACTCTGAAATTATTTGTAATTAGATACCATTTTTCTAAGTAAAAAGAAACTATGTAACTTCTATAATATAAATAAAGAGGCTTTTCCTACCCATGATAGCTACGGGGACCTTCCTTTTTCGGTTTGACAGTGGTGGCTCTCACCTGAACATGAAGCTATAAAGGGTCTAGCTTCATGCACCTGACACCCTTACCTCCAACAAAACGAATTAGTTTCGGGTGACTAGGTGTCTCTCTGAGATCTTTCATCTACATAAGAAGTACCTTGTAATTTTCATACCTTCGTTTGTATGTCTTTTCTTCAATATTAAAAGAAAAGTATTATAAAACTTAAAATACTAATATTTGTTAAAGCAATAATCAAAGTGTACATAAAAAAATTAGAAATTTTAATGAAATTTTTTTAAACATTTTTATAACCATATATTTTTTTATGTTTTAAAGAACATTTTTGCAGAAGTAACTTCAGTGTAATTACATATAACACGGTGGCTTTTTCTCCCACTACCAAATGAAATGGTAGAAAATTGTATTGCAGCTTTTTTTTTTTTAAATTTGTTATCTTGAAATGAGCCAAATTTTTTCCAAATTATTGAAAAATTGACAAGAAAAGCAATACCGACGTTTGGGATCTGTGTAGAAAAGTTGTGGTCCTCTCCCTCCCTGTAGCAACATCTAGGATCCTACAACGTCACTAATTGTCCAGTGAGTAGCACTATGCAACGTTAGACCCACTCAACTCCACCTCCACCCCCTTTCTAAAACTCTGAAACGTAGGAAAATTAGAATAAATAAGAAGAAAAGAGGATAATTTAAGTTTGTATCGGTAAATTATAATTGTTACAATACGAATAATAGTAATGCAGATGTATCGTAGTATATTGTGTTAGTTTTATTTATTTATTTATTTTTTGTACTTCATTAAAAATATATTAAAAAAAACAAATAGCCTGATGTACAGACATGTTACTTTTCAGCCTTAAGGCTGAATTCATCCTTTTTAAGCTTGAAGATTATTATTCTTGGGATCAATGCAAATCTGCATTAAAAATTTTTGGACGTGTGTAGGGAGGGGGGGGGGGTCAGCCTGAATTTGTGCAATATATTATTAGCAATTTCTATGTGATTGGCTTTCAAGAAATGTCAAATTAAAACTTCGAGAAAATGAAAAAGAAATAACACTTCAACTGCATTTTCCTAATGAACTTGAACTACATTATTTTGCTAATCAATTACCCTAGCAAACTATGCTTCTATAGAATAAACTTATTTTCAAGTATATGTAATAAGTTTGTCTGTTTTTTAAGCACTTACAACTATTTTAATTATAATTAATGATATTCAATATAAGATATTGTTCCGATTTTGTTTATTGTGTGTACATGTATGCAATCAGATTTAATATTATTTTTATTATTGAAAAATTATATTGTGTCAGTTGCCAGATACCACTTTTGAGAGGGGGGGGGGTCGTGAAAAGTTCAGCCTTTTTTTCTGTAAGCGTGTGCCATGTCTGGATGTACCTGGTCTTCCAATTTTACCTAGAGCTGCATATTTCTCACGTTATCGCAACCTCAAAAAAAAAAAAAAAAAAATATTCACGTCATAAAACGTGTTTAATGTCTGTTCCATATTTTTAGAAATATTTTTTTGTTTATCTTAAAAAATAGAGGCTCATGCCAGCTTCTTCGTTGAAAAATGACTACTTATTCTGTTTCCTTAAAATTTTAAATCAGCGAGATCTCACCATCTCAAAAAAATTCTCTGTCCGCCACCCTAGCTAATGTTGGCAATCGCCGTAAAGAATCATTTCTTGTTGACAGGGAGCGATATCATCGAGACGAGAATGGATCCATAAATTGTCTCAATTTCGCGAGGAAACTACACACATTCTCGCGTAAAATTTGCATATTTGGCACCGACCTCGCCTCCACTTGATTGTGTAAAGTTGTCATTTTCACGTCTCCCCGCTTCTCTTCCCTTGGATGATGATGCTAACCTTCCCCTCTTTGAATAACTGATCGGTGATAATAAGGAAAACTTTCGGATCTACCCTTTCCTGAACGCTCGACATTTTGATGCTGTCCGTGGTTGTGAGGAACATTCCGATTTTACCTGAAACACACTCGACCAGCGGATCAGGTTGATTGACACTTTTTCTGGTAGTCAGGGGTGGCGCCAGCTAGGGCGCCGGGTAGTCTGTGACCCCCCCCCCCCCCCCCCATCGGGGCATACTCCTAAAATCTTTCGGGGGAAGAAATACAAAATTTTCAGTCTTTCTACTTTTAGCAGCATTTTTCTTCCCTTTTACAAATTTGGAGCATTCCAGTTTTTCCATTCTATATACAATAGAAGACAATATTGGATTCGTAAAAATTTTCAGCTTCCAGTTTTCCATGAATATACACGTTCTGAGAGGTCTGGAACACGTTTTGACCACGATATTTTTAGAAAATGCCTGTCTGTGACACCATGATCTCCAAAACCACGAGGAGTACTAACAAATGTAATGGTACAAATTTTAACAGTAATATTATTAACAGTATTGCAGTTTTTGATAAATACTCATATAATAAACTCTCTTTATGTAGTGCCCCCCTGTCGGGGAATTTCTGGTGCCACTACTGCTGGTAGTTCAAGGTTTCGCTGAGCTTTATCTCCAGTCGGGTCAGGTTGTAAATATATTTCAAAGACATTTTACAAAAATAAGTACAAATTTGAGATAAATATAGTTTTGTTATTGGCATGCGCATACGAAATATACCTATTACTCAATACATGCCTATCCAAAATTTTAATACAGCAAACTTTCATGCGTTATGCGTCTAAGCAACGAACGTCTGCATTTGATGGACCCTTTTGCAGTCTTCACTGTGAATCTTTTTGATTACTCAATTCTTCCGAATAGTGGATGCATTCAAATAGCGAACAAACTCCTACTTCTTAAATGTGCTTGCTTATTAAAGATTTTATTGCATTTGAAAAAAATGTAGCAGTGGAATGTATATGACAGAGAGGAGTCTTGTCCAGGGTTGGCTTGATTTTGCCCGACCCGAAAAAACCCGGGTGGGTTTTTTTCCATAAAACCCGCTTGAAAAAACCCTTATTTAAAATGATACTTTCATCTAACTTACAATAAACATATAAATATAAAACAAATATTATATACATTATTAGAACATAAACAAAGAATTTTCTGAAATATTAGAAGTGCTCGAACTGCTTTATTAAAAATTTATTGAGGCAACACTAAATAATTATTAAAATCCAGTTTTTGTTGTAAAGGGTAGATAAACAGAATTTTAGATAATTAAAGTACAATTGTTTAATTAAAAAAAAAAAAAAAATCTTTAACTTAATCATAAAAAGACTAGAAATTTTTAAAATTTTGATTTTAATGAATATATATATATTTTTTTTTTATTGTCCTATTATGAATGTCCTATTAATGTTTGAAAACGGCAAGAAAGAAAATATTCTTGAAAACTCTGATAAAACCCGAAAATACTCTGAAAAAACCCATTGGGCTGGGTTTTTTCTGAAAAAAAAACCCGGGTTTTTTTCAACCCTACTTGTGACCAATTATATAACATTGCTATTTTAATTTAATATTTAAAAAGCATTTCAAGAATTTTAGATTTTTTTTTTTTTTTTTTAATTGTGTGCAAATGTAAAAAAAAAAAAGTTCAGTTCAAGTTATCAAAAATCTCTTATACAGGTTGATGTGAAGTTTAGGGTTTCTGAAAATACTTTCTTGAATTGAGGTAGGGTTTGGGGTTAATTCAGGTGTATTAGTTCGGGCTGTATTAGTTTATGCTTCTGCGAAACTATAACAGTAACACAATGTGTATTACACCTTAATTGATCGAAGAAAAGAATGCGTGATTACAAAAAAAGTTTTTATGACACAAATTAATATTATGATCAACAATCAGTTCTGTTATCTTGTAAATTGAAAAAGCTGGTTGTTTGCAAATCTTGCTAAACTTTTGAGTAGGAGTGTACCCCAGAATATATTAAAATATTGATCTCTGTATATGATACACATACAACACGATGTTTCTCTACACAGTTTTCCAGTCGCTGCAAACATTTGTCAAAACGTTGGATTGTAGATACCCTGACGATAGAAACTAACTTTTTGGTTCTAACGGGACTGGTGTCGGACGATGAAATGAGCGCTGTCAACAGATATTCCCATGTACAATGAGTGCGACCCTCACTATACGATTGCTGTGAAAAATGTCTTTTTTCTTTGCTTTTCCACATCGGTTAAGTCTGTACGTTCTTCGAACTGCTTGCACCACTTCACAGTGGCTGTACATGACATTACACGTTGTCCACACTGTAAAAAAATAACTATTACCAGCTGCAAGAAACTCTCTGTGATTGGTGAAAACAATTATTTTCTCCAATCACAGAGAGTTTCTTGCAGCTGGTAATAGTTATTTTTTTACAGTGCATACAATGCCGATATTTCACAGTGAATCTCTACTCGTGGAACACTTTGACCACAAAAACATACTTTTCCGCGTACTTCAACGTTAGAGTAAATTTCCTACATTTTCTCCAATCACAGAGAGTTTCTTGCAGTTGGTAATAGTTATTTTTTTACAGTGTACTGACGCGTCACTTTTCATCGTTCTATGCAGTAACGGTTGCAACTATTCGAATAAATTGTTACCGTTTGGAAGCCGTGTTACTTACTCACTTATCATCTGCGCCAGGGGGGTGCCATTTCATAGATGCGCGAATTTTTAGCTATTTGAGATTTCTCGCGCACTACGTCATAAAGCGGATCGATCAAATCTTGTTTACATTTGAAATAACTGTGTTTAAATTGCTTTTTTTATTATTTATTTATTTATTTTTTCTTTTAATCGAATTTGTTTAAATGTACCGTGTGATAATCTTAATCTACGTCTTTTGTTGCTTCTTTGACATGCTCCGCATTAGAGCACATATATTTTTTAAAGAATACATTATTGAAAGTGATAGAACATTGCTGAAAAACTGTGATGTATAATAGCAATACATAGATTGCTCATAAAATCAAATCATGTAAGTAATATCATCGTGTATATTACATCATACATTTTCCAGATCAGAAGTAATAAATCAAAGGGATATTAAATTAGCAATAATCATGTATTAAGTATGTTTGTTAAATGTTTATGCTACTTCCCTTCGATTTTCAAGTATACTCTTTTGAAAGCAGGCAGTAGCCAATGCCTGTTGTCTGCTGTTTAAAGTGACCTTTTTTTAAAATTCAAATAGGAACATAATTAATATTTTGTTAAAATTTATTATCTTTATAAAACATGAAACAAATTGTGGTATCTCATTAAGTTATGTAGTGGATAAAAATGAGTACACACAAAAATATTTCTGCAGTTTAAAATTAAAATGAAATAAACTTGTGTGTAAAAAAAAAAAAATCTTAGTACTTTTTTTTATTTTAATTTTTTCTTTCTTTAATCCTCTGTATAAAGTATCTGGATAATTGAAAATTTTATGAAATTGTTTTTATGTAGTAACACATTTCAATGTAACTTTGTAATAACATGTTAAAAGTGTCAGTAGTAGCACATGTTTTCCAATGAAAATAGTTTTAAAAATACCAACAAGCCAACATGAGCAAAATGTTTTGAAACTATTTCTGTCATACCCCATATTTAAACAATGAATATAATTTTTCTTTTGTAAAAAAATGTTGATCATTGCTTAAACATTTTGGAGTATTATATATATATATATATTAAAAAAATAAATAAATAAACACCACAGAACTGAGGTTTAAAAGTAATAAGTACAAAACTTTGAATAAACACCATAAAATGCAAGAGTTCACAATAATTGTTTCAGGTGAAAAGAAAACATGACCCTTCGGCAGCACTCTTGCCTACTTTATTCGCCTTGATGAAGTGTTGTGTTTTCTTTTAACCTGAAACAAATGTTGCAAGTTCTTGCATTTTATGGTGTTTATTCAAAGTTTCGTATTTATTAATTTGGAGTATATTTACTGACAGGGTTTAACCTGGCAAAAAAATTACTTTAGCATTTTAGCGAAAATAGGCAAGCACTATTTTAGCTTTTTCGAAAGTTAATTAATTCTTTGGATACCAGTGATTTCTTTTACTTACAAGGAACATCATCCAACTGTCTGTCTCGGATTTCAATGAGAGAGAGGCGTTTCTTTTCTAGAGGCGTTTCTTTCATATTTGATATGCTATCAAATTTTACTCAAAAATATGCGAAAAATTTGTATTTATACAGCAAGTGAATACTCAAATGAATAATTCAGTTGAAATAATTTTCAGTACTACTATAAATTTTCATTTGTAGCTTAAACATGAAAGCGCAAAATCATTTTGCTTTGTTTTTAAACTGTGCTATCATAATGTTAGACCCACCACCACGTATCATTTTTTTTTTTTTTTTTCTGGATTGTGTTTTATCAACTGCCCTTCCCTCCTTTTCGGTGCAAGAATGAAAAAAGTGATCATGAGTCCATTCTCATATCAGACTTTTTTGTATATTCATATTACTTTCCGCTACAGTACAGATTTTCATGCAAGACAAGTTAGCTGTATCCGAAGATCTTTTTTTTTTTCATGCACATTAAGCATATTACTGATTACATAAATACATATGATACATACATGCATATTATTGATTGCTGCAGTACAAAATTTCATACATTTCTTCTTTCATGCAAAGTGAAGTATAATCATCTCTCAAAAATCCACAATTCTCTGAAGTCCACATATCAATTGCAATGTAAACAAACACTGTCACAACTGATTTGTTGATTAGTGGATTGCGAAAATTTAGCTGTATTAGAAGATAAATCAATTATTAATTTGTGCTGATCAATTACCAATCACTCAGCATGTTACATGGGACGAAATAATAATTGTTATATAATTAAAATACACTTGGAGTTCAACAACCAAAAATTCAGTAAGTGATTTTAGTACCCTTCTAATTTCTGTTATTAAGGAACCTATTTTATTTGTAAACTGATACTAATAATTGTTTTGAAATATATTGTTATGCTGAAACTTTTTTTAAATGGGGAAATAATAAATTTAATATGAGTTTAAAGTCTGACATAAATATTAATTTCTCCTATTTCCAATATTTAGTTTACTTTTAATATTAAAATTCATAATATTGAAGTATTTAAAAGGTAAACAAACATATCATAATATTACAGATAACTGAATATATTATGTATTTCTTTTTAAATTGAAAATTATAAAGTGTTTTATTTTGAACAAACTATTTTAAAGAATGTATTTTTATTTCATTTTTACTCATAAAATTAAAATCCACAATTTTACTGAAATATCTGAAATGTAAACAAACAAATCACACTAGTACAGCAAAATTTATATATTTTAGATTTTTTTAAACAAATACGTGCGCTTTCTTTTGAGCGAAACATTTAAATAACTGCATTTTTATTTCATTTTGATGTAATTTAAATTCATCGTCTTACTGAAGTAATTCATGACAATATTGAAGTATTTAAAAGGTAAACAAACATATCAATATTACAAATAACTTCATATATTGTGTATTTCTTTTTAAATTGAAAAATATAAGTGTTTTATTTTGAACAAATATTTTAAAAAATGTACTTATATTTTATTTTTACTCATAAAATTAAAATTCATAATTTTACTGAAATATCTGAAATGTAAACAAACATATCGCGATCATATAGTAAAATGTATATATTTTACATTCTTTTAAAAAAATATATGTGCTTTCTTTTGAGCACAACAATTAAATAACTGCATTTTTATTTCATTTCATTTTAATATAATTGAAATTCATCGTTTTATTTAAGTATTATAAATGTAAACAAATGCATAGCAATGTTGCCGAAAACGCGAAAGCTTTATAATTTTTTATGAGCTTATACGTATTTAAAATAAATATTTTAACGAATGTACTTTTATTTCATGTAATACCATACATGATTTTCGTTTTTGGGTAATATTTATATCAGATTATAAGATATATTTTTTAGTAAGTAATAGCTAGCTCTGGGCTAGTAACAGCTGTATATTTGCATCGTAGTTTGTTTCTGTATTCCGCCTTGTGACGTTTCACTTCTGCTTGCTTCTGATTGGCTACTCTTCAAATGGCCCAACCTTATAATAGAAGAACCTTGATCTGCGCATTCTTTGCTCTTCTTTTCTAATGCTTACGTGTAAAGGAACTAACGTAGCTTACGTTTTTGAATGCCCTATGTTGTTGAGAGTAAACCTATGAAAAAAAGTCAATATTAGATAAAACACAAAAATAAGAAATTTCGTCACAGCAGTGTTGACAGATTTGGGGACTTTTTTTATTCAATATCCACCACTAAATTTTAATTGTAAGTGTCACCTAATCACCTCGTCTATTATGTATATCAAGTATCACTTCTCATGGCAACACTACGCTATAGGCATCATTTAATATCACAATATGTTGTAAGATCCAATAATGAAAAAAGTTAAATTAGAAAAGTCTCTGAAATTTTACCAGTTGATATTGTTGGTGATGCATAGGAGATTGCGTGGAAATGAAATAAACTAACTTACGCAATTTTTTTTTCTCTTTTGATTTGTGTTTATTATCCACTTTGTATGGGACAGATGCCTTTCATCGAGGACTTTTCGGGTAAAAACAAATTTTTATGTCTTATTTATTGGACAAGAAAAATTCATAAAAACATTACCCTTCATACCCTGCTCAGAATACGCGGATATAGAAGTTCCTAATTTCAATGACAAATTCATGGCCAGGCTAGTCTGTCAATCAATTGACAAAATAGCTCTGGAAGTTCCATTTCAGTATTAAATTAATACCGTTTGCGGCGAGAAGGATTTTTGTATTGCAGGTTGTGTAATGTAAAATTAATTTCCGAGAGAATTTTTTACGTACTTTAATTCCGCTATGAACTAGTTAGTTAATACTCGATTCTCATTAGAACATCAAAATTTAAGCAGCACTGATTGTTCAGGAGGGTCTTGCTAATTTTCATATCAGATTATTATGCAAATATGACGCTCCCATAGGTTCAGTGGTAACCAAAATGTGATTGCAGTGACCTATGGGTAAGCTTCTGGAGCTTTTCGGCTTTATTAATCGCTCGTCTCTCCCTCCCCCTTTTCCCCCCCATCAATTGTCGTTTTTGTTTCAAGCTTGAATATCAAACAAAATTTATTTCAAAAATGAATACAACTTATAAAGTAAATATGTTATGAAAATATGCATCCTACAAAAAAGCATATATTTTTTAAATTTTTAAATCTGGTCTTCGTTAATCTGTTCTGTACCATCAAATGCTCGATTTCAAATGCAGACCCATGTATTACCAAAAGCAAGAGAATTATCTCCTCCATAATTAAAGTTGTGATGGCATGTCTCTAGACCCTCTAAATTTGGTGACAACCAGACTACTGCCTCCAGTAGCAGCCATATTGTCCCATACTGTACAGCTCTGGTTCAATATTAAATCTATCCAATTCATTGAACTCTATCCGCTTAAAAAATATACCTAAAAATTTTAGAGAAAGAGAGCAATATTTCCAGATGCATATTTCATCATCTCTCTGAATTCATAATTGTTTTGAGTTTTTTTTAAAGCTATTAATGGCTTATTATAGGCAAGAAAAATACCACAAGTATAAAATTCTTTCGTTCCTTGCATAGCATAAAGCTTAACCCTTAACTACACGTGCTGGTGTAAAAAATACACCATTTATATGTAAACAAATTATAAATGACTGCGGGATAGCTCTCCCCACGCTGCGTGCACATCTAACCTATCATTGAAGTATTTATTGGAAGATTTTTCATTAGTTTTTATAAAAAGTTTTGATACTTAAAACTTATGCAGTCGGCAGCAAAAGTATCCCAGCGCTAGTCAATAATTCTTATATCAAAAAAGTACACTTAATATTATTTTGTCAAATAAAGCCTTGTCGAATCATGTTCTTAGACTGACTAGGAACATGGCTCGACAAGGATTTATTTAACATTGCAGTATTATGTGTAATGTTTTTAGACAGGGGTTATTGCTAGTGCTCGGATACTTTTGCTGCCAACTGTAGCATACATATTTGTTCTTATTTAATTTATTTTCTCTAATAACACATCTTCTCCGAAAGATATCCTCATGATGTCCTGTAGATAAAAAGGAAATCCTATGGACCTTCTCAGGATATTCTTTGGACAAGTGTGTTGTTAGGGTTTATTTGATATTTTGGTGGTGTACAAAATACACCACGCGTGTACTTGTGTTAAAATATTAAGCGCGTGTAGTTAAAGGTTAATTTCAATATCCAAAACGATATTTTCACACCCCTGGAAGTTTACTTCGCAGTAATGTTAGTGATAGGCCATAAAACCACGCCATGGTTACGCATGACTTGTCAGAACTTTATTATAATCCAAACATATATTATAATAATAAATTTACATTTTTGTTATTATTGATATCAATTATGTTTTTATCAGATTTAAAAAAAAATTACGTTATATATATTATATATATATATATATATATATATATATATATTTATTTATTTATCAGGTAACAGAAATAAGTTGTTTTTTAATAAAATTTAGTTGAACTAAACATTTTGCGTGTTTGAAACCCTAAAAACCCATTATTCACATTAAATTTAGTAGAAATTAAGTTCGGGTTTGTTGCAAAACTGGGCAACCCCAAAGTTAGTTGCAAAGGTGGCCAAATCCAAAATAAAAACTTGAATAATCCTCTCCCTTCACGTAATCCTGTCACCTTATTCCGAGTTTTCACACAACTGCTCTAACAACTATAAACTTAGTTCCAATCTTATTTTGGCTAACAAGGAAACATTCAAAAGGTGTCGTCTTCAAAAAATATTGAAAAATATATGTATGATTCTACTCTTCAAAAAACACCAGAGAGTGAAAACATTTATCGACTTTAAATGTATTACAACGAACACAAAAAATTATCAAAATTAAGCATATTTGGTGATTTGACACTGTTAGGCGATTGATTTTGAGTACTTGGCGGAGAAGCAAAACACGGTTGTGTTCGTACACGGCAATCTTGGTGCTAGCGAACTTATCGCCTAACAGCGCTAAATCGCCAAAAATGCTTAATTTTGATATTTTTTTGTGGTCGCTGTAATTCACTTCAGCCGATAATTTTTTCGCTTTCTGGTGGTTTTATGAAGAGTAGAATCACATATATTTTTTCAATATTTTTTGAAGACGGCACGTTTTGAATGTTTCCTTGTAAGTATGGCAAAACATCAGCTTTTCCCAAAAATTTTATTTTTTGGAGATGGCTGATTTTGCAACTAACTAAACGAAACATTTGATTCTTTGCTTTTTCTTCCCATAAATTCGATTCCTTACGTTTTTTAATCGAATAGTACTGTAGATGCATATAAGAGGATAGCAGATAGGCAGAAAGAGCGAAACTTTAGTAATTTATAAATTGTTTGATCAAAATGTCTTAGGTGGGTGAACTGAACTGAATGCTAGTATGCACTGTACAGGCTTAGAAGCAATAGGCCTGTAGGGTCCGAGAAACCGATATCTTCGCAATGTTCTGGATACTACAGCATTACCACGCTATTAATATAAATTTAAAATCTGTCTATGCCACGCAGAGACTGTGAAGCCATCTTGAAAGCAATTATAGCTTGTTTCAGAAAAATGTGGGCTTGAATGATGATGAGCAAAATAACTTTGATGAAACATCATAAAAAAAAAAAAATCACAACAATTACTTGGGTTCGAAATAATGAAGTAAGAGACTCTTCTTCTGGTGAAAAGAAATAGGCATGTGTATCAAGGAAAGCAAGTTGTTTTTATTCGTTTCTGTACACGTTCTCTTGCCTGCTCCTTTTCAATGAAGAAGAAGGGTCGTGAGAAGTTAAACTCGAAACAGTTGTAGCATGTTTTTTTGCAATTTATGGTTGTTTGTTTAACAAAGTTTTCTTTTTAACATAACTAATTCATTCTTACGAATATTACTACTGTAGTTCTTTGTGCATTTAACTAATGAATTTTTTTAATTGGTATTTTTCATGGCTGTTCAAAAAAATCTTTCGAAATAAACATATGTGCCAGATTTATTCTACATTGCGTTCATTATTTCACACGGTCTAGAGAGGTGGAAAGGCTATCGATCCCGAATTGTGTCGAAAAATGGCGGCAAAATCTTTGGACCTGCATTTTAAGCGCCTAACTCCCCTCTAAGTAAATAATGTGTATCAAGGATTTGAGCTTATTTGTGATGTAATGCTTCCAGAATGGGTTTTTGTCGAAAGAAGGGGAATACGAGCGGAAAAGTTGGGCCTCTGTTTGTTCCTTATTTTTGTCTCCAGATTTTTCAAACATTTTATCCTGTGGAGAAACTGAAGGGAGAAGGGGGGGGGGGGGAGGCTTTTTAGTATCGTTATTTCCCGTGAAATATGAGTTTGCGCGTAAGAGAATAACAAATAGCCCAATGAAGAAATATTGAATGCTAAATTTTCTTTAGAATTTTTATTTCAAATACATCGAACAATAAATATTTTCGTAAGTTACAGTGTGACGGACTGTGTCATTTCTTTTGGGTGTTAAATTAAAATTAAAAATTGTCCGATTGGAGGGGAAGGGGGGGGGGAGGTGTACGTATGATTTAAACAGTGAATTTAATAATTAGTAAAAAATAACATTTATTATATAATTTCTGTTATTAGACTTAATTTCAAAATTATCTTTTTTTTTTTTTTTTTTTTTTTTTTTTACAGGGTGACTATTGTACACTGGTGTTCAAAATTTAAGCAACAACCTGTTTTCTCGTTTTCTTCTTTTGCGCATAATGTTTAAACATAAACATATAAACATAAAATTTGGGTGGCATGTTCGTTATCATATCATTAACCAAATTTTATATAACTTTAACATAAATAATAATTTTTCAGCTAATAAATATTTATTTTTTCTGAAAAATAAGCTTTGCAAAAAATTCAGCAATTTTAGAAAAGAAAGCTTAATGAAAAATAGTCATAAGTATGCATCACGGATAGGTGAAGATGCACATGCATGCATGTGCATTAAAACAGGATCTTTTTACCTGTATTCACTTTTCTGTTTCTTCTTTTTTCCGCATGTGAATAACTTTTTTAAATATATACATACAAACATGAAAATTGGATAAGATGTTCATTATAAAACCATTTATCTACATTTTTATTATTCTGGTGATGCTTGTAGTTTACAAATTATTAATTATATATATATTTTTTAAAAAGTCTATTATAAAAGTAAAAGAAAAGTTAATACATAAAGAAAAATTGAGATTTAGAGTAACATTTCAAGGCATGTGCGTCTTTATCTATCTCTAATGCATTCTTAGCACCACTTTTCATTAAGTTTTCTTTCCTAAAATTGTTGACATTTTTCCTTTTTTCCAAAGCATACTTAAAGAAGAAGATTATTAGTTTAAAATTATTATATAGAATTCGATTAATGGTATGATAACGACATGCCATCTAAATTTTATGTTCATGTGTTTATTTGTTTAAAAATTATGCGCGAAAGAAGAAAACGAGTAAACAGGTTGTTGTTTAATTTTTGAACACGAGTATATATTTTTGTGAATTTATTAAAGGAGTATTAACACTCTTTTTGACTTCGATGCAGAAAATTTTCCTGGATTCGATAAAAACATTTAGACTCGAAAATGTTCCGATACAATGACTTTATATAGGTATTTATAAATTTTTTTGGGGAGAAAAAAATGTGGAGGTCTAAAGTGATAGGCCATGTATACTTTCTAAGAGGGAAGGTGAACAGCTAGATATTATAGCAGTCTGAAATACAAAATTTCATTAGCTTACGATTAATCTTCTACCGCATAGCGTCCTCGCTATGAAGAAGCAAATTGTAATTGCAAACTGCAAAAATTTATCCTGAAATTTTTCGACGAAATTTTACTTTTATACCCTAGCGGAAAAAGTAATTTCTTTTTTTGCTTTTAACTATGTTCTTAAATTAAGGTGGTGGCTTTTTACATTCAATGAGCGTAATTACCTTGCCCCTCAGAGGGTTAATCGTTTTTCAGTTATGTAAGATAAAACACAGGATTACTACACAAATCAGGAGAAAAAATTCCCTGAATTTTCCCTGTCTCTTTTAAAAGTGTGATGACACGCGCTCATGCAGCATTAGAATGTAACGTTTTTAAAAATCAATGGACAATATCCTTTTCCTTGGGTTCGAGACTAAATCATACCCAACATGTGACTTCTGATTTTACTTTTTTCTACGATTTTCCTTCTAGAATACAAA
The DNA here is from genome assembly GCA_963930645.1 of Salticus scenicus. Taxonomy (NCBI): domain Eukaryota; kingdom Metazoa; phylum Arthropoda; class Arachnida; order Araneae; family Salticidae; genus Salticus; species Salticus scenicus. The sequence goes on along the minus strand of OZ005649.1, from coordinate 398,581,217 downwards.
TATTTCCCTACAGAATGCAAACATTTCCCCATAAAACACAAATATAAACATAATTCTACATTTTCCCCTGCAGTAGTCACGTGTCGAGGGTTTATTACGTAAAGCGGATAAAGTCCATTGAACATATCGAGGGTATTTTAATTTTATTCACTTACTGTAGTTGGGAAAAAAATTACCATTGGCTTTTTCTTCATTATAAAGCACACACACACACACACACACACAAACAAAAAAAAAATCAAAATGCCCTTAATCTCCCCCTTTTTTTTTCAATAAATTTTGAAATTCCTTGAGTTTTCCAGGTTTCACCTGAATTCCAGGTGTCGTAGCAACCCCTCAGCATAACGTTTTTCATTGACTTCTACGGAGATCGGCCTCAGTGACGAATTTGACGACTTGGCGACCTATTTTGGCGAAAATTAATAGTCTAAGGTTGTTAAAATCTGGAAGCCTTATTTTAATTGGAGATAAAGTTTCCAGAAGAAAACCATCCTTAGCCTTCACCAAACCATCGTCGATACTTATAAAAGGAGAGATCCTACCTTGGATAGAATCGGTTTATGTTCAGACTTATGAACTGAGTGATTGTCTCCGAAAAATTGTGTGACAAGTTATTAATTATGTTTCCTGAACCAGCGATATTCCTGCTCAACCGTGTAAACACTGATTAATTGACTTTTATAGTATACGAATAACAGCGTTATTGGATTGTTTCGGGAATATTCGCCGAATTGGGTAAATTCGACGACTAGAACCTGCTGCTCGTTTACGATCCATTCTAAACAAGAAAGAGAGCCGACATTTTCGTTACATTACATTTCGTTAATGGCAATCTCTAAATTTCATTTATTTCTTACAAAGAAGTAAAAAAAAGAAGATGGATTTTGTGGTGGTTAGGAGGGGGAGGGGTGTGTTGAAAAGTGGCTTTACATGTAACATTTAAAATCTCCTTTTTCTTGTCTTTATGGTCAATGAGCGCTTGCCTAATGAATCGTAAACCGACCGATGTAAAAAATAAATAAATCACTGCAATTTGTACATAAGAAAAACACTTTGTACTTTTTTTCGCTCTTGAACAAACCCGCTCCAAAAATTAGGAAAATTTCCCTTCCGACTTGAATAATGAGGGAAGCGTTAACGTGTTTAAATCCTTACCGTGATGTCATTAGAATTGCAAATGTTTGTTTAAATTTCACAGTGAAAAGTTTCAGCCTTTAAAGTCTTACTTTTTAAGCCTCCTAAGCGTTTAGCTGGAGAGTCGAAAATGGCTTCATTTATTTCCGATGTTTGTTTAAATATTCTTTCCTTTTTCTAGCGAAGAAAAGCGTGTGTGTAAGAAAAAAGAGGGAAAAAAAATATAGAAAACTAGTTGGCATAGGTGGACTTTGTTCAGTTCCACGTCATATATTTGTATTATAGGGCATACTATATTCATGTTAAAAAAAATGAATTTGGTCAATCACTCGACATGATGACAGACTGAAATTCCCCATCTAATGGGCTACGCTGCATTCAGTTCGAAATATTTACTTGTTAATTATTTTTATTGGGGTAATTTCATATTTTAGTTTTCATGCAATGATTTCGATGATGCAAGTTTGCAAAATATTGCTCTATTTTGCCATTTTAAGAAATCCTCAAAATGGTCCCCTCCGTGTAGAATCAAAATTGTGAATGCATGCCTTCGGAGTCTCAATCCGTGGCCAATAACCCATAGCGTAACACTAGCGCGACATAAAATTCACTCACCCTCAAAATGGTCGTTTAAGTGAAATTTTGCCCTATTCTGCCATGTTAAGAAAATTGTATAAAAAATATTGGCCAGGGTGGCTAGAAGACAGGGAAAATCAAATAATCTGGGAAAAGTCAGAGAATAGTAAGGGACTATTTAAAGTACGGGACTTTTGACAAACTTTGTGAAAATAAACTATGTGAATTATTAAATTATTAATGCTATTTTAAATGACTAAATTTCTCGCTGATTCTAGAAAAATAACCAGGGAAGAGTCAGGTAATGTAGAAAAGTTTAAATGTTAGCAAACCTATTTACATAAACACCTGGTAACTACTCAGTATTCAGAAAATCCAATGAAGTCACTACAAATTATTTTATTTATGTTCACTAAAAAATGAAATGCGTATAACTGATTTCAAAAGAAAAGCTTACACAATGAGCTCTTTATTTTTCTTATCCCCAAATTCTTATGTACTTACTATCATTCACTACGGTATGTTTGTGAATCTCAACCAAATAAAAAATGCGTCTCTATTTTAAAGTAAATACAAGCGTTTTCATTTGTCTCTCCGTGGCTCAGTTGGTAAGAGCGCCATGTTAGTAATCCGGTGGTCCCGCGTTCGATACCCTGAAGGTCTGGAGTGTGAATTTTTGCAGACAATTAGTAGAAAAGATGTCAATTGATAAAAGAAAATGTATCGTTGACTACACAGTATTCTAAGAATTTTTGAAGAGTTTTTTTTAAGAAGACTTTTTCTTAATCTCTTTTTAGAAGCAAAAATGAGTTTTTTGTGGATTACAAGTGCCCTCTATTGGGCGGAATATTCACTAAAATGTCAATGAAACATTTAACAATACAAAATAAAAATGATTAGAAAAAACATAAACATTAACCAAATCAGTAAAATGTTAAGTTATAATATAAAAAAAAAAATAATAATAAACTGAAATAATAATAAAAAAGTGCCTCAAAATGAATAATTAAATTACAGATATTGGCCCTTAATCAGAAAATGAAATTACAAAACTTATAGGCAATCGTGTGGTGCTGCCATCTGTTGTGAATTTTAAGAAATAATTTGTCTTTTCTTAACACAGTTCAAATTTCCCCAATTTTAGTTAATAAATAAAAAAGTTACATTTTTTTGTTCCAAATTAAATTTCATTCTAACTTCGAAAAGATTTATATGATACGCTATAATAAGAATTTGGGGTTTAAAAGTTTTTTTAAATAGATTATTACTTTCTCATCATACTACTAGGTAGCTAGGTAATCACGCAAATTTTCTACCTCAGTTTTTAAAGCTTCTTTTTTTTTTTTTTTTTTTTTTTTTTTTCCTTAAACATGTTTAAAGTATGAGGAATCCGAAAAATATGAAATCGATGGGATGTTTGTCTGAAAATTAATCACTTTATTAGTTAGACTATTTATAGAATGAATTATCGTAAATAAATCGGAATTTTAAAACATATTTTAAATGATATTATATTAGCAATAACCCTATTAAATTTCAATATTCTAATTTGAAAACCTTGTAAGTTATTAAAAATTTAAGATTTCCTTAATACAAAAGAGTAGAGGGTAGTCGAGAGGTGGGGCACTTTGACTGTGACTTTGACTTTGTCGAATGTTGACTTTGTCGAGACTGTGACTTTGTCGAATGGTCGGTCGAGTTAATTTTTTTGAACATGAATACAGTATGTCTTGTAGTAGAAATTAATACGATTATTAAATAATTGGTGGCGACTTGTGAAAAGTTCACTTATGCCAACTACTTTTAATATTTAATTTTTCTATGGAAGGATAATGATGCTCTCTATAAGAAAAAATAACGTCATTTTGACACAATTTTAGAGGAACTCAATGAACTGACGAATGAAAAAAATTAATCTAATTTCTACTTTTTTCAATCTGAATGCCTGAAAAAGTGAAGTTTTGAGGGTTTTGCCTGTCTTTTGGAGTTGGTGGTATTGGTATAAGGTTTCAGAGCAATTGTTCACTAGAGTCACAGGGCTGAAAGATAACCCTCCATGGGTGCTTCTCTACTACTATATCTTAGCCTGTATACACGCGAGTTTTGGAGAAAACAATGGAACACTCCTAACCGTAAGGCCGATGAGCGTGATGTGGGTTCGAATTTCTCACTTGAAATTCAAACCATCAAATCATCAACTAGTTTTGAGAGCAGAACCAGTTTTGGACAGAATTCGTCAACCAATTTCGGCACCCTTCATCAACCGGTAGTTTTGAGAGCACAACCTTCGGCCACTGGGGATGTCCCTGCCTGATATTTGGAAATATTCTAAAGATTTTTAAGAGCTAAATTAAAATCTGTGAAAGACAGTAAAAAAGAAAAAAAAGAGAAAGAGTGTTTCCCTTTAAAATACGTGTTATAAAATGTTTTCAGATCTAACCACTCTTTTGGGGATTGGGGTGGGAGGGATCCTCGCCAATGCAAATGCTTAACGCGTTTTAAAAATTCCCTTCCCGTGTGTTTGAGGAGAATGGAGGGAAAGGCTCTGAGTTATTTTCAATTGGGAAAATGAAACGATTCTCGTATATCCAATAACGTGGAACGTAACAACCGAGAAAATTTTATGAAGGCTGTGAAAAACTTTATTTCCGGCAATAAAAGAAAACACCTTTTTACATCCCAAACTCGGATCGGCGATAAAAGCAACGATATTTCAGATGATCGTAAAAAATATCTTCTTTTGCCCCCTTTCTCAAATTTTTAGGTGTTTACAACTCGTGTCATAATAATAGAGATTAAAGAGAGAGGCTTATTTTTATTGTGACCGAAATCTAGGAGAAAGGCTTGTCTTTAGTGTTATGTAGATTGTGGTTTGTATACGGTTGTCTCAGCAACTTCAACATATTCGGATTTCATACTGCGCTAGTTCTTTTTTTTTTTTTTTTTTTTTTTTTTGCCTGATGAAGAGTCATGACTTCGACCTGAAATGCAGTGATGTCAGATTGTGGGTATTTTGTCCCTATTTTGTGGAGTTTTAAGTCTTCTGGAGACAAGTTTGGGGACCAAATAATTGTGGGGACTTTTTTGGGGGGAATTCTAAAATTTTTGGGGACAAATCTGGGGAGTTCAACTTTCTGTCAATGTTGGTAACGTAATGATTTATCCCTACGACTAGAGACTTTCAATAGCTTTATTGTTATTTGGGGATTTTTTTCAAAAATTGCCTTCATTTGGGGGGGGGGGGGGAAATCTAAACTTAAATCATAAAAATATCTGCTTGATATTTTTTTTATTTTTTTTATTTTCCCTTTTTAGTAGAAATCAAGTTGCGCAGGGGTGTTTGTGTTCAGGGTTTATCCTTGATTTCAGGGTTTTTACTCTAACCCATCTGTATTTTCATATTTCCTGTAAAGTTATTTTTGCTTTCATTGGTTGTTCATTTGTTATCCAGGTGATATGTGAATGAAATGTAAAACGTTTGAAGGCTTCTGGCTTATGTAATTTGAGTATTATTTGATATTTTGGTTTTTTTCTAATTTGAGGCTCTAATTTTCAGGGTTTTTACTTTTCAGTCACAATCACCCCTGATGTTGGGGATTTTTTCGAAAAAAATCCCCCTTATTTTGAGAAATTTGAAGACCTGTTTGGGGAAATAATTTTCGACCATCTGGCATCACTGCTGAAATGATAGTTGCATGATTTTTCAGTTTATGGTATTTGCTTATAACATTTTATTCATTTTTCAACATCGGTGCATTTTCTGCGATTCACATGTCTATTTTAAGCGTTTATCATTGTTACTTCTATTACCTGGCTACCTACCGTAAGGTAATGGAAGTATTTTATTCGGATACTAATTTTGTCGTAAACATTTCACATATATTTAAAAATCTTCTGAGTAGAAAAAAAAAAGTTTATTTATTTCTTTTTTAGAAATTGGTTGGTGTGTGAATGTGTGTGAGTGTATTTTTCTGTCTATCATATCTCGAAAAGGAAAAATAATGGAGTAATTAGAATTTATAATTAAGGCAGGTTTCCAGTACAGATAAGCTTCGGAGGAAATCGGAAAAACGGAAGTGCGACTATGTATGGTATTTGTGAAAGTCTCTTAGGAATTTCTTAAAAAATGTTGTATAGACTCTCTTTAGATGTCGTTTTGTATATGTATTTGTACAATAATAGGCGTCCTGGTTAGATAAGTCAATTCTAGGTCTCGAAATTCATTATAGCATGTAAGGTTTATATAACTTAATAGCTCTATCTCTGTTCTTCAAATTTGCTATCATAATTCCCTTACAGATTGTCTTTCGTATGTATTGTATAGTACAGAGAAATCGGTAGGAGTTCAAAGGTGCAAAGTCTCCGTTATTTTCAGCTGAGACTTTATACCAGAATGTCTTCAGTTTATTTAATTTTATTTATTCGTCAAAAATATGTGTGACTGATTCTTTATTAAAAATACTGGTGATAAATCTGATTTAAAAATTAGTAATGATGGTAGCTATTGGAGTTTTAACTAACTTAAGTAATTTTGTCTTCTGACCGTATCATTTTCCATTGGAATATATATATATATATATATATATATATATATAATAGATAACGTAATAAAATTTAATCTTAAAATTTAGCAATTAATAGAACTAAAACAATAACAGCACACCAAAATATAGAACTGAATTTAACATAGAGGAAAGAATGACACAAAAAGTTGCGATATAGATTAAGAACCAATGAGTTACGATAGTAACTTAAAATACTTACGCCGACCTGAATGATAATAAAAAAGGACCATTAAACTTATGAGAGAGAAAACAAATAATTAACCACATAATTAATTGGATATAAATGCTTAAAATTAGAAGCATACTTATCAAGGGGCGCATACTTCATAAAGCTGTGATATATATATATATATATATATATATATATATATATATATATATATATATATATATATATATATATATATATACCTTTACTCAAATTCTCTTTTCTTAGATATATCCAAATATTTTAAAGAACGTTTATAATAAAATAATTTAACAGAAAATGAAATTCGCAAAATGTGACGAGTTAGCCAAAAGAATCTATCGACGGCTGCCCAGTACTTTAAAGTTTAGTAGTGGTTAAAGGAAATTGTGTAGTTGTTACAAACTACTATTTTTACTCTTCTGTATAAATCGTGGGCCATCTCACTAAAGATCGTATTTTACTTTTCATGATTTTACAGATACGACATCAAAGATCGATATTGAAAGAAGGCCCAAGCGAGACGCATAAAATCTTAATACCTATAGAGTTTCCTAAACGGTAATAAATAAAGATGGACTATTCGTAGGACTTAATGAGAACTCCAAGTTGATATCATAAACGATCTATCCTGAAATTTGAATTATTTTACTGACAGGACATTCGTGGGATAGTCTACGAAACATTTGCAAGGTTCATTTAAACCAATAAAACGTAATCTGTTAAAAAAAGATTCGTTCGAGTGGAGATCAGCGAGAATCTTTTTCATTAGTAATTCATTAAAATATATTGACTATTTAAAATAATCCTTTCCGCATTCGCCGATTTTATTAATTCGCCTTAGAAGCTTACTTTAAACACAAGGTAAGTCAAAATGAATATAGCGATTACAAACGGCTATAACTACTTAATTAAAAAATAATTTATCGATAAGATTAACACAGAATGTAGACGGAACTTCAAAATTTTGTATACATACGTCATACATGTTCTTTGTGATTTCCCTTGGTCACACGGACAGCATCTAGGCGGTAGTCCATTTCACACCATACATTCTGAAGCATTTGTTCAGTGATCGGCGCAAGCGCATTACAAATGCGTACTTTGAGTTCTTCAATTGTTTTGGGCATGAGAAGCACATAGTCTTTCACATAAATCCATAGATAAAAATCGTAGGGTCTAAAAGTACGCATTTGTACTGCGCTTGCGTCGGTGACTGCAGACATGCTTCAGAATGTATGGCGTGAAATGGACAACCGTCTAGATGTTGTCCGTGTGACCAAGGGAAGTCACAAAGAACATCTATGACGTATGTATACAAAATTTTGGAGTTCCGTCTACATTCTGTGTTAATCTTATCGATACCCAAGCAGCACCGAAACGTTCTCTGAACGTTCAAAAATTGTTCTACAAACACGTTCTAAGAACGTTCACTTTGAACGTGTTATAGACGTCTATTTGTCCATCTTGAAGCCGTACAATAGTACGGTTCAGAGAACGTTCAGTGAACGTGTAACTATCACCATCGGTGTTATAGAAACGTTCTGAGAACGTTCTACGTATACGGTCTCAGAACGTTCTAAACGTCTTTAGAACGTTTTCAAAACGTTATACACATTTTCAGAACGTTCTAGAAAACGTACTGTAAACGTTCTAAAATAGTGTAGAAAAAAAAAAAAAAAAAACTGTGACGTCATTATAAAAAAAAAAAAAAACACCACAGTACGGGCGTTTAAAAGTAAAAAGTACATATTATTACTTACAAACTTTGAATAAACACCATAAAATGCAATAAACTCGCAACAATTGTTTCGGGTCGAAAATACACACGACCCTTCATCAGGCGAATAAAGTAAGCACGAGTGCTGCAGTCAAAGCGGCAACGCAATTGGTGCGTTGCCGCTTTGACTGCAGCACTCGTGCTTACTTTATTCCCCTGATGAAGGGTCGTTTGTTTTTTCGACCCGAAACAATTGTTGCGAGTTTATTTCATTTTATGGTGTTTATTCAAAGTCTGTAAGTAATAATTTTTACAACGCCAGTTTTGTGGTGCTTTTTTATTAAAAATTACATAGCTGATGATGCAACACATGAACAGGATTATAAACTACTTTTTTTTTTTTAACCGACTTCAAAAAAAGAAGGAAGGTTCTCAATTCAAACCGTATGTTTTTTTTATGTTTGTTAGCTCATAACTTCTGAACGAATGCTCCGATTTTGATACTTTTTGTTTTGTTGAAAAGGTCTTGGTCTACAATAGGTCCCATTGTAATATCTTTACGATCTAAAGAAAATACAGGGTGCCCAAAAAAATCAGTCCCAACTCTTTTAACTGCTAAAAGGCTGCAGCTATAGTGATAAAAATGGTATGTAAGTGTAGCAAAGTGGCCATGCTGTACAAGGTTAAACCGCTTGCAGCGCCACCTGGTGGAAAATAGCGGAGTTAGTTTTCCTATCTCGAAAACGGTTCTAAAGAAAAAGTGAATTACAAAGCTGAAGAGTATCACCGATTTAGTACAAAAAGATAGTTTAGACATTCATGCTTACGTTCCTATCTCGGAAATGGTTCAAGACAGGGGGAAAAAGTGAATTATAAAATTGCAGAGCATCATCAATTTAGTACGAAAAGATAGTTTTGACATTGATGCTAAAAATACAAGGCTAAAAACGTGCATTTTTTTGTTCGCAATTTCTTACACTATACATACTTGGGCAACATTGCTCACGTTGTAGCGTAGCTGGTGAGACATACGTTATATAGTTCAAAATACGGTTCTTGATACTTTTTGGTTTGTTGTAGAGATGTTGGTCTGAAATAGTCACCATTATAACTTCTTTACAATCTAAAGAAAATAAAGCGCCATCTGGTGAAAAACAGCGGAATTAGCGCTCCTATCCCAAAAACGGTTCAAGATGGGAGAAAAGTTAATTACGAAGTTGTAGAGCATCTTCGATTTACTACGAAAAAACAGATTTAGACATTATTGCTAAAAATAGAACGCTTAAAACGTGCAGTTGTTTGTTCGCAATTTCCTACATTGTGTACACTTGAACTACGTTGCACACTTTGCAGCGTAGCGGATGACACGTATACTCTGTGGTTCAAAGTACTGTTACTGTAAACGGTCACATCGATTAGCGCAAATTCGTTTTCAACCAACTTCAGAAAGGAGGGTGTTCTTAATTCAATCTATGTGTTGTTGTTGGTGGTGTTTGTAAGCTTATAACTTCGTAAGAGATGCTCTAATTAACCGACTTCAAAAAGGAGGAGGTTCTCAATTCAAAGCGTATGTTTTTTGTTTTTGTTTTTGCTTTTTAGCTCATAACTTCTGAACAGATGATCCGATTTTGATACTTTGTAAAGGTCTTGGTCTGAAATAAATCCCATTGTAAGATCTTTACGATCAAAAGAAAATACAGGGTGCCCAAAAAAGTTAGTCCCGACTCTTTTAACTGCTGAACAGCTGCAGCTATAGTTATAAAAGTGGTATGTAGGTATAGTAAAATGGACATGTGCTACGCGATTCAACCGTCTAAAGCGCCACCTGGTGGAAAAGAGTGGAGTTAGAGATCCTATCTCGGAAACGTTTCAAGACAGGGGAAAAAAGTGAATTATAAAATTGCAGAGCATCATCGATGTAGTACGCAAAGATAGTTTAGACATTAATGCTAAAAACAGAACGCTTAAAACGTGCATTTGTTTGTTCACAATTTCCTATTTTGTGCACACTTGAACTACATTGCATATGTTGTAGCGTAGCGGCTGACATTTATGCTATGTAAAATTCAAAGTATGGTTATTGTAAGCGGTCACATCGATTAACGCATGGACGTTTTAAACTGACTTCATAAAGGAAGAGGTTCTCAATGCAAACCATGTTTCTCGTTGTTGTTGTTGAAATTTGTTAGCTTATAACTTCGTAAGAGATGATTTAATTTTAAAATTTTTTTGTTGTCGTAATGCTCTTGGCCTGAAATAGGTTTCATTATGATTTAATTAAGATATAAACAAATTACAGGATATTCACAAAAGTCTGTTCTCACTCTAACGGCTGAACGCATGCAGCTACACTGGTAAAAGCAATATGTAAGTATCGATGTTGAAACTTCTGTCCGTCAGCTGCAATGCATATTTTGCTCTTTGTTTGAACTTTACGCTGCGCAATTTCCAGCGCAGCGGGTGACACGTATTCACTGTAAAGTTCAATATATATGCCTAACAAAATTTTCGGTTACGAATACAGCGTATCCGTCCTTTACATTTCTAAAGACTTTTTAATTTAACGTATATTCGTTCAATAGATAGTTTTTTGCTCATATCCGATAAAGGCAAGAAAAATAGCACAACTTAAAAATGCAGCATTTGCGAAAAATCATCTTAAAAATAACTTGACTATAATGAAACTGGCACAACTGTCTCTCGAGTGGATAACTTTCTAGATGGAGATGTAACTTTTTTGTTCACACTGGGTGCATTTCATGTATTTTTCAGTGACATAAACCATTTTTTGAGTAATAGCACTTTTCTTGGAACTTGTGATTTGTGAAACTTCCGTCGAACGTCTTCTGATGCTCTGCTATATAAATAAGTTTTCACTGAAAAGAGAAAAATAAAATCTTTTTGTAAAAAAATAGAACCGACTCCAAAAAGGAACTACTATTCAAACAACTGAGAATGAAAGAAAATTGGCAGAAAATGGAACTGTAAATTGCGCCTAAAAGTATAAAATATTTTCCTTCGCCAAACAACATATAACACTACAATTAATCATAACTTTTGAAGTCGGCGCAAAATTAAATAAAATTGATACCTTTATTCAATACAAAAATCAAATCCTATTCAAAATACACATCTCACATTGTTACCTGCAAAACGCAACCGAGAACTAATTTGATTCAAGAAAACAAATAAGATTTCGTAAGCAGCAAAAGTTGGCGAAGATGCTGGTATCTGACCTCCTTGGTGAAAGAAAAATCGCAAAATTATATGGCAAACATTTTTAATTTCTTTGGGATATCATGATTATTATTCAAATAATGTTTGAGAAATTTTAACATACTTACTATTCCTTTAATTTTAACGTAATATGCATCAAAAATTCGATATTATATGACAGTTTTTCGAAAAAAGTGCCATTACGTCTCTTTATCCCTTAAAAAATTTCTTAAATTTTTTCATTTTTTTTTTTTTTTTTTAATTTCTTTTTTCCCCTGATTTGAAGATAATGAAGTTATAGTATTAATTACAAAACTTTGAATAAACACCATAAAATGCAAGAACTCGAAACAATTGTTTCGGGTTAAAAGAAGACACAACCCTTCATCAGGCGAACAATGTAAGCGCGAGAGCTGCAAACAAGCACGTTGAGTGTGTTGAATGCGTTGCCGGTTTTTTTTTTTTTTTTTCTTTTGTAGCAGCTGCGAGTTCTTGCCTTTTATGGTGTTTATTAAAGTTTCGTTATTAATACTATAACGCCATTATCTTCAGATTAGGGGAAAAAAAGATTTTTTTTTTTTTTTTTTAATGCAAAAATTTAAGGAATTTTTTAAGGGATATAGTGTTGACTTTCACGTTATGACAATTTTTGGGAATTACTGTCGTAGAATATGGAATTTCTCATGCATATACGTCTAAATTAAGTATGTTCAAATTTCTCAAACATTATTTGAATTTAAAAAAAAGTAATTCATATCCCTGTTGCTGTGTTGTATCATTCTTCATCTGCTATGTACAACTAAACTTTTGAATTATTTTGCTTGTTTTAATCCTTGGGATTCCGGATGCATCATCCTGTGAGTAATGTTTGTTTTTTATAGTTGTTTTCTGTTTGATTCTCTGTGTTCTTGAATTAATAGTTTATTCCAGGGGTGCAGAAAATGTTCAAACCTCGGAAGTTTCCCCCAAACACAGTATAAATTTCCCTCAATAATGCAAAAATCTACTTTGCTATTCAAAGTCATTTGTTCTATGTAATAAATCTTTAAGAGAATAAACATACAGTGTAACATAAAAATATCGCTGTTAGTGTATAAGCACTTCAAAGTAGCAAATTGTTATTTTTGATTTACATTTTTATTTTCTCTTAAAAAAATATTCAAAATTTCCCCCGAACCTCGTTCGGACGTTCGGACATGTTCTGCACCCCTGGTTTATTCCACTTTATTCTTCATTTTTAACTTCAATTAATTTCTTGTACGATTGGGTGTCCGCTGGTATAGCTGCTAACGAACGAAATCGTACATTGGTGCTCAACGGTGAAAAAGGTCACCCCCTGACGAGGTTTTTTTTTTTTTTTTTTTTTTTTTTTTTTTTTTCTTCTTCTTTTTCACCGTTTTGAGCTTTTCCTTTAAAAAAAAAATGCTGTTTTTTTTTTTTTTTCTTCTCGTTGCTTGTTTGTATCATTTGATTTGAGTTTCATGTCGTTTTTACGCACCGGCAAAATTATTAAAATTGCAACGAATAATCTAGGAATAAATGTATGATTAGATTGAAGTTAAATAAAATAAAAATAAATAAACAAAAATAAATGTTTCAATAAATCACAATCAGTCTCCACAGGTTATTTAAATTTGTTGTAATTTCCTGCTCATTGTTCTATGTGGTTTCAGTGATCTTATATCGGTTGCCTGATTTTAACTACGATTAAAAATTCATTTATACATACATATATATATATATATATATTAATTTTTTTTAATACAGGGTACAAAGATAATCACGAGAATGTCTTTATCTCCGCAACTATTGGTCGCAAACATATAGTTTCAGTTACAAAATTTTTTTTATAAAAATATGAGCGGTATGACAAGTTTAAATTTAAAATATCTATTTTTTCAAAATTACAAAAACTAAATTTTTATGCAGTTCCAGATCCCTATAGTGATATTTAAAAAAATTGACACTCATCCTAACAAAAAGTTTCATTTATATTCTCCCAAAATGGAACAAGATATTTAAAGTTTAGATTTTCTAACATATTTCGGCCTTCAATAAGGGATCGGTTAAATTTCCTATTTGGAATTTGTTTGCTTTTTCCCGGGCTTTATTAAAGAATTTTTCATTGTCTTTTTAATAAAGCCCGAGAAAATGCGAAATAATCCTAAATTTTGAAACTAACTATCTCAGACAATTTTGGGCGCACAAAAGTGAAACTTTTCGTGTTATATTTTTTAAGTTGAAAGTCAACTTTTACTACTAGCGTCCTGAAACCCGTATAAAAATTACCAATTTTTGTGATTTTGAATAAATTGATTTTTTTAATTTAAACATGTCATATAATGAATGCTTACATTTTTTTAAAAAATACATTTTGTAATTGGAGAACGTCTGAGACCAATTGTTGCGCAAATAAAGGCCTGCTCTCGACTTTGCACCCTGTATATTCTAAACATTTCTGGGTACTACTTTGTAAGTCCATGGATAGTTTAAAAATATATTTGAATGCTGAAGTTCATAGAAAGTTTTAATATTTCAACAGAAAAAATATTTTCGAAAATTAATGCACCAATACACCGCTAAAATTATATGCAATTGAGTTTAGAATATATTGTTAATTTATAATAATAAGAAATTGAAACGAAAATTTAAAAATTAGTTAGAAGGAAGAAATTTTAAAAATTTCCAAATACTTAAATATAATTTTTTTAATCAAAATATTTAACATACTTCATATTTTTAAATTTCAGTGCATGTGTGTATTCATATTTTCAGTTTACAGCAGCAGTTTACAAAAATTATGTTTACAGATATTTAAACTTATTCCACATGGCAATGTAATTGGTAATCATTAAATGTTTAAATTTCTTTAAAATGAGTCAACGCAATTTTTACTCATCTGATGTAATTATGCTATCATGGCATATTAAATAATAAACAAATGTAATTATTATTATTATTTTTAATAAAAAATATAGTAAGTATATTATTTATAATTAATATATCATTTCTTAGTATATTATTTATTTACTTATTAAATATATTATTTATTGTTTTGATAACGTTTTCCCTTTTCCGTTTTTATATTATGTTAGACATAAGTAAAAGGAAAGAAAGCCGTCCTCACCCAATCTCTGTCTATGATTATGCTAAAAACATAATTTTTACTTATTGGACGCCATTAGTTTCTGGTTCAGAAGGTTAGTATAAAAAAAAAAAGAAAGAAAGAAAAATTAAAGAAAGAAAACATATAGAAATAGCTTTTGTATAAATACTTTATAAATAAAACTATTGCTCTTTTGTATATATATATATATATATATTATATATATATATATATATATATATATATATACATAATTATATTTCACAACAATTTTATCGTGTTGTATCCATTAATATAAATAGTTTTTATTCCAGAGAATGCTTGAATTCCAAACTTTAAAAGTCAATTTTTAGCCATTTTCATGATATACAGACGAGTGGCAAAATAATGTGTAATTTTCCGATTTAGCCTTTTTGTCAAATACATAGAGAAATCTTGATAAAGTGCATAGAACTTCATGGGTATAAAAAACATGTTATTCCACATATATTTATGTAAAGATTTTGTCCAGAAAGAAAAGAAGGGATCTTAACGGGGGGGGGGGGGGGGGGTAAATTTTTATTTATAAAAATTTGCACTTGAAATGCGTTGTAGCTGTAGCATTTATTCTTATGTGGCTTCTTTAATTTATGTGTATTCATAATTTTGTCAGTATCACGCGCATTCATTGAGAATATTTTTTTTTTTTTTTTTTTTTTTTTTTTAATTGAAAATTTGCGAAACATTTTTTGCTTATATAACATAAAGGGTTTTCAGATCAATTTAATGCCATTTCTAGAAAATTTGACATAGTGCATTAGACATAACATAATACAAATATAATATAAAAATATTAATATAAGATGAAATATGAGTATTTTTTCTAAATAAGTTTTAACTTTGCATCCACAAATGGTGACAAAGTTTTTTTTTTTTTTTTTACAAAATTTATTATCCAAATACATAAATACTCTGAAAAATAACCAAAGCAATATCAGGGAAATTTAGAAACATATCATCGATAGAATTAGTTAAATTTAAAGCAGTATGAAAGAGAAGCGAACGATAAGTGGTTTTATAAAGATTTCAATTTAATTAACTTACAGTGTATTCCCAAGGACTTATTAAAAATAAAAATATGCATTACATACTTATATTTTTGCTTGTCTTTCATAGTGCTTAAATTTCAACTAATTCTGTTGACGATATCTTTTTGATTTTTCACAATGTTTGCATGAGTTCTATACATTTCACTAAATAAAACCCAAAAATTTTTTTTCGTTAAATCTTATGCATGCGCAGATAAATATCTTTTAGTAAAAAAGCTCATTTTTTTGCATAAATTTAATGTTCTTAATCTCAGATTACAGAATGTTGTGTCTAATGTAGTATGTCAAGTTTTCTAAAAATGACTTATAATAAATTAAAAACCGTGCTTATTATAAATAAAAAACACTTAAAAGTCTTTAATTTCGTTAAAGAAATTTTCTGCGATGGTGAATTATAAATGATAATTAAAAAGAGCGTCATAAAAACATGCTAAAACTACAATAAATTTCAAACATTATTAATTACAAGATGGTGCCAAATATGTTAAAATATAATTTTATTAGTGGTTCTTTTCTTATCTTTGGGGCATTTTTTTTTTAACATATGTGATATAACATGTTATTTACACCCACAAAGTATCCATCAAATGTTTCTCAATATTTCCGACAAAATGTTTAAATTCGAAAGTATCTCTTTTTTTCTTATTTGGTCCCCCATCATCTGTATACGTATATAAAGATGCACAATAATTATTCTGTGGATTACATATGTGCTTACACTTGTGTGTATTCAGACTAGCTTTATCTGAATTACTATTTGATTATTAATCATAAAATTGACAGATTCATTAATTACATACAGTACAATATACTCTTAATAAATATACGGCATTGTAGTTCTTAGATACTGTACAACGTATGTCTACTATGTACATATTTAATATTTATGAGTTTTGTACGTTATACACCAAAAATGATAAATTCGGAACAACAGTTTAAATTTTTCAAAAATATATATCTTAATAATGCGAAATGCATACGAAAATAAAACTTTAAAAGATTAAATTAAAACAATATTGTGCATTGTGATTTTACATAATGCCCAATGTTACATAATGTTTTTACGCAACCAGATACCAAAAAAAAAAAAAAAAAGGATTATATTAACCAGAGTATTGTTTGTAACATTAATGTTCAGGTTCACTTAATTATATTTTTGTAGATCTCTATATAATTCAGATGAAAGAAAAATATAAAGCTACGCAGACTTATACATTTTTATTTATTTAAATTCGTTTAACCCTTTCAAAGGCTTTGGAATACATTATATCAAACCTAATTTTAATTCCCAACTGTAAAAACTTGTCCAAGAATTTTTTTTACAAAGTTTTACTTTAATAATATAGAAGAAAAACTCCATTTTTCTTTTTAATCACTTATATTTGTTTGTACGTACTGGTGGCAGATAATTTTAAATGATCAAAATTATCTTGTCCCTCAAAGGGTTAAGTGAGAATAACTTTTACACATTTAACATAAATATATTTGGTTACAAGAAGAAATATTTTTAGAAATTTCTTTATTAGCTATATATTGAAGAATGTTAAATATTGAATATAGCAGACATATTTTCGTAATCAATTAATTAAAGAGGTATAATAAAAACGCTTTAAAGATTAAATTGAAATACATGTATGCAAACATTCAGATGCATTAAACTTGTCTATCAGAGTTGACTTAAGCAAATTATTACAGTAAAATTCACGTCTGAAAAAGATGCATTAAATCTGAAAATGGAATATGAGAAAAATAAAGGGAAAAAAATATGAAACTCTATTCCATATTTTGAGTTGTGATTTTATTCCAAACTTTATAACAATACTCTGTACTTTGAGAGTTTAAATTTGTACATTTTTTACTTTTTTTTTCTGATACAATATATATATATATATATATAGTCGAATCTAATTAATGTAAACCGCTTATCGTGAATAGTTTCCACAATCCCCGCTAAAACAAAGGTCAGTTTCTCAGTTACTGACAATATAAACTACTGATAACATGAACAATTTTTTTTTATTCCCCATGAGATTCCCGTAAACGAGGTTCGACTGATATATATATATATATATATATATATATTATATATAATGTATGTTGCTTGGTAAAAAATCAGTAAGTAAGCTAAAAAAAAAAAAAAAAAAAAAAAAAATTCATCTAAATATCTCATGATAAAATGAGTATTTATCAACAACAGGTGGATCTGTTATTATTTAAGAACTACAATGTTAAAGTCAACTGTACCTCTTTAGATTTTGAAGCATGTATTTTATAGCCCCTGCTCTTTCCATTATATTACCATTTGATTTCGATGAATATAATAAAACGAAAAAGTACATTTTCCTTTAAAAAGAAATGAATGAATAAAAAAAAAAAAAAAATTAATTTTAATTAAATTTTAATTTTAATAAGTTTAATCTTTTCAGCTATATACTACCATTGTTACCAATAAATACTACAAATAAATAAATAAATAAATAATAAAGATTTCTCTTTTAAAGAAATTATTTAAAATAAACAAAAGTAAAAAGCTGTTATACTATGAAATTTATACATTATGCATAAACATAACGGTTATAAATAAGATTTTATTTAAATTTTAATGCACTTTTTTTTTCTTTTACTTCATTACCATTTGATTTGAAGGTGACAAATAGGTTATAAATTGAAAATAAAAGAAACGCAATAGCTGTTTCAGGTCAAATTATCAGTCCGACTCTTCTTCAAGTGAAAAAAGAAAGCACCGAAATATTATTAAAGCAACTACGCATTCGTAAATTTTAAGTGAATTTCGGAGTAGTGCTGCTATCTATTAGTATTTTACAAGAAAGATATCTTACGAACTGCTATATAGTAAAACGCAACTCACAAATTATCTTAATTTCAAACTCTCTCTCTCTCTATATATATATATATATGTATATTTTGTCAAAAATATAAAAACATGAAACTTAATACAATATTTTAAATAGCTAAATGTAAAATAAACTTTTTTACTTTAAAAAATATACGAATTTAAAATGAATGTTGGATAAGAAATTAATAATCTCAAGAAATTCTGCCATAAAACGGAAATTTTAGAAACTGTTGTTATAAAAATTTCTTGTAAAATTTCTGTTTTTATTTCTTAATAAATTTCTGTTTTTAAACATGTTCTCTTAATATTAACCGTAACTGACTGTAAACATTTACAACATTAAATTAAATTAGAATTTTTATAAGCAGGCTTTTACTCACATCTCTTGAGAAAATCGATGTTATTGAATTTAAGAAAACTAATACATAATCTCTTTTTTAGCATTTATTACATGGATATTGAAACTGAAATATAATTTTCTGTCTGACCAGTAGAATCACACGTACATGGTCATAAACGGTTATAAAAATTAAAAGAATAAAATTCATAATATTAAAAAAAAAAAAATTATCTACGTTATTTAATTTTTGAAAATTCTCCTTGATTTTGCACTAATATTGTTTATTAGTATAATCTGAATACATTTGTGCTTTACTTTGTGGATCGATTGATGAGTTAATTTTTATTTTTGTAATATTTTTAACTGTGGAATTTTCATGCAATTATTTTTTTTCTAATTCAAAAATTATATATATATATATATATATATATATATATATATTTATAAATAAATCCACAAAATAAATGTACAGATGCATTTAGAGTATATTTATAAACTATAATAATATAAGATCGAAGTAAAAACTTAAGACTAAAGCATTTTAAACAATTTAAAAAAAAGATTAAAATTTGTAATTTTAATTTTTTAAACTTTGGTAGTATTCAGGAAATTTTAATATATTTAATATTCATACATTTCAATGCATATACAGACACTGTGAAACATACGCTGTGAAACCGGTGTAAACTCCACATTTTTTAAATATGAATATTTTTGCTTAATTTTACCACATTTAGTTACATCTTTCATTATAAAAGTGAAAAACCTCTAATTATTGCATTAAAATCCCATAAATGGCCTGACATTGTTTTTTCAGAAAACTAAAACTTCTAAATAATTATAAAAATGAAACTTCTAAGTTATTTTTCTTATAATTTATAAATTCTTACTACTCTGATTTGTTTTAAACGCTAAAAATAGGTAATGCTTACAAAATCTTAAATTGTTTTCCTACATATAAATTTGCAAAAAGTTCGTTATTTCAAAATCTATTTAGAAGGAAATAATTCACTTTACATTGAACGACCCATTATATGCAATACAAACAATTGTAAGACAATAATTTCAAAGAAAGATTTTCAACGTCCACCATACCCTTATTAAGACTGACAAAATGACACAAGCACACCTTAAAATTAGATTTATAAGAAATTAATATATGTTTTTTTCTCTTGATGAAAAATTTAAATTATGTTTATTTTTTACACAAAAATCCCGCTTATTTATAACAGAAAAAATATTTGATGTCATAATACTATTATGTGACAAGTTTTGCTTGTAAAATTTATTCATTGGTAATACTAATATTCAAATGCTGTTAGAAAACAAATTAGTAGTTAGATTTACATTAACAGCATTTTTCAATTTCTCGAGATAAAAAAAAAAAAAAAAAAAAAAATAACTTAAAAATAACAAGTCAAACTTTTTAGCATCTGATTAATAATTATATACAAACTTTTATTATAAGTATGAATAAAGTATTAATAATGTATCAAAATATATGTATGTAAGATATATAAAGTAAATTCACTCTTACGTCTCTCTTTGATAATCAGAAAGTCATCAACATGAGAAAATTGATATGAAATCATTTGGTTTTCGCGCCTGAAAATTATGGAACTGGCAACCCTTGTTGGTAATTTGGCGGTCTAGTCAAATTTGGCAGCTTTCTATTTTGAGATAAAACAACACAAGTAGTCCTTTTCATTTTGTGGCATAGTCATTATTTAATTATTAGGGGGAAAAAAAACTATTTTTGTTTTATGTAGTTACTTTAATGAAAAATGCAGAACTCAACAATTGTATTAAAAAAATGTTATTTAAATATTATGTTACAGAGTTTGTATTTAACAATATTTTGTTAAATAGTTTATTTTTATGATGAGGCAAGATATAAAAATTCGTCGTGTATTTAAAATGTTGCATGCTTGTTTTATTGAATTACATAAAATGCCACTACAAGGAAAGCTTATCTAAGTAAACAGGATGATAATTACAAAATCAAGCTAGTACGTCGTGGCCATTACAAAACTGTATTTTATATTTTCTTAAACAAATCCACGTTGTTCAATTAAAAGCAGTTATTTCTGCATTTTACATTTATGAAAAAAATGAGAGAAAGGAGAAAAACCAATAATGGAAAAAATATTATTTATTTATTTGTTTATATATATATATATATATATATATATATATATATATATATATATAAATTCAATTATTTCAAATTATTACAGAAGCTTGATTCGACTATTCATTTTAAAAATTGTGAGCTATTTCAAAAAGTATTAAAAACATTTTGCCGGCACGAAAGAGCGGTTGTGAATGATGCTACTCCATATACTGTCGGCAGAAATATTATTGAAGCTCTAGTAAATCAAAATATTTGCACCTAAACTGTTTTGTTGAGTAAATATTTATCGAGTCATAATCTTAGTCTTAAGCTGTTTATAAAAAAGTAGATTGATGATAAAAATTAGTGATCAAACTAATATCTATATAATATTTCTCTAACGTGGACCAATTTCAATTAATATTTTTTGAAATGATACGATAGTGGTAAAATTAATAAAATACGTGAGGATAAAAAATAGTATTTAAAAATGAACAATATTTAAACACGCGGATTCAGTTCAATGATCTAATAAAGAAAACATGACGATATTTGTTTGAGGACATTATTTTATGAGAAATGTATTTTTGAAAGTTATTTCTGCAAAATCTTTGCAAGAGTCAGTATAAACCTAGCAATATTTCAAAGATATAAACAGAACATGATATATTATCATAAATTGGCTACAAAACGCAATCATAAAAAAATATTATCAATTTAAGTCTAGGATTTTTTTCTTTTTTCTTTTTTACAAAAAATTACGCTAAAATAAATAAAATACCATTGCATCTTGGCGATTAAAATTTAAAAGGCGTCACAGGGGTCCTTTACTAAAACCGTACTGCCTGCGGAAGTATGAAAACTGAGTCATAAACCATGAATTTTATTTTGAAGCTTTTCTTTGAATAATTCTGGTTTCACTATTGCACAATATTTATTTGGATCTAATAATAATTTGGCTTCTGGTAAATTAAAATTTTAATTAAGGGGTGAAATTGATATAATATTTATAAGTTTCAAATTTTAAAGGTAAATAAGAAAAGAAATAAAGTGCGAAAATACCGCACGGGTTTTCTAGTATATATGAAACGTGGATGTGTGCTTCAGTAATTTTTCTGCCGAATGTACAAAAAGTTTTTTTGAATAATTATCAGTATTGTGTATATATATATATAATCATTTCACAACCATTAGTTAAAAATAATCTGTGTATTTTTATACTAAACGTTATTCTAGATGACTGCACGGATCGAAATTTTATCCTTTAAACCTTTAATTTAATCCTTTGCCGGTCCTATTGAATTTCCCTCTCCTTTTTTGAATGTTGTCAAATTTAAGGATTTTTTTTTTGTTCAATATCCACCAATAAATTTCTACTGCATCGGTTGTCTAATCACTTCGAAGTTTATTCGTCCATTATGTATATCAAATATCACTCCTCAAAATTATTGGTGTTCGTTAAATAAAAGAGTCCCTCAATTTGGCAATACTATGTATAGCGGTTTAGAGCACTAGGGCCGGCAAAGGGTTAATATAGGAGAAAATAAATAAATTAATAAATAAATAAAACATTTTTTTTAGCTGTTTTTAATTATTTCAACCTCAAGATTTGATCAAGCGTATGATTACCGTTTATTATTATTATTATTATTTTACTTACATCTGTCAAGAAGAAAGTATTGGATTCGTGAAAATTTCCTACTTTCGATTTTCGATAAATTCACACAGTTTGTGATTTTTGGAATATGATTCGACTATTGTTAGAAAATGTCTTTGTATGTGTGTCAGAAAGAAAATTTTGGACTCTGTTTCTCACGAGCCAGTGGACAGCATTTAACCAAACTTAATATTTGGCTAGACTTAAATTACTGCTAATTAGATTTTAATATGTGGCTTTCATAACATGTTGCTTCTATATTGCAATCCTACTGGACAGGCTCCATCTAATCATCTATAGTTATAAATACACTAAGCTTGTACATGTGATGGAAATCATGTAAATCTGTACTGATTTTATTTGGGTACAAAAAGTTAACAGACGACAATTTAATTTCGTTTCTGATAAGGTAAAACCTTGCTTCTCAGAGTAGGTAGTTCTTCTAAGGTATATATATTTCGTATGTTATTTATTGTTATTTAAATCCACCAAAATTGGTATATGATATTTATATTATTAAAATGTATGCTGATTCAATTCGGATGTAATCTATCCACAATGTGGCGTTGCTGTTAGTGTCTGGGATTTCCAGTTGCCTATACAGCAGCACCTATTGGTGAAAATTGTACGAAATTATATGTATAGAAAGTTAATTGTGAGAAGCTAAGTTTCTTGAAATTTTGTGCGAATAAATCGTTGGTGACGCTATTATATAGAATGGAATAAAAAAAAAAAACTTTTAAAGCCGTCACAGTATAACTAGTTTTTTTTTTTTTTTTTCTGTTTTACTAATGCGCAAGATATTTATATTTTTATTGAAATATTACAGAAATTGCTACATTTTTACTATATTTAGTAATAAACAAAAGAGAAAAATCATGCGGACCACTTAGTTTATAAAACACCTGCACCCTACACCTAAACATACACTTTTGTACGTTTAAAATTTTAGTGAGTCCCCATATCAAACCGCTTACGGTATACACATACTTTCAATAAAAAATGAGCACGGTTACGATGTAACTGAGGAATTATAAAATATATTTTTGAAATTAGAGAACGAATAGACAGACAATGGTGTTGACAAACTTAAATTTTAAGCATATTTTTAACTTGTTGGAAAGTTGAAAACGTTTAACAAAATTTAAAACACACTTCGATCAATTTTCGCTTATTATCCTCTAATATATCTAAATATTTCTATATGGCCTTATGAATCATAAGCTAACAATAAAATATTTTATAGGAAACATGTTTTATGTGCATACGAACAGTATTTGATAATTTTATTACGTTTCGTGTAGCATATCTAAGTATGCTTTAAATAAACATTAGCAGGCTTTGCCCGCTTTGCTGCATAGTATATTTAAATAAATTCTCAAAATTCCATGTCATTTATTAACAAAATCTCAAAAGAAAAAAAAAAAAAAAAATCGCTGAAATCAATCGAAGCTTAAGTTGATGTTCCAGCTGCGTTTGGTAATGGTCTTCCGCTCGCAACATGATTAGTCTGGGTTTCCATTGCTTTCGGCAGCGTCTTACCCACTTTTTACTCTCCCTCTTCGGCGGGTAAGTTAGAAGTTTCGCGAAATACCACCGAAGTGCCTATTACATACACTTAATCAATACCCACCAACCAAAATTCGCCATTCCAAGATAATTTGAAGCAAAATTTTGGATTTTATAATGTGTGAAATTTGAAGGTATCGCTATTTTTTTTTTTTATAACGATCGTCATCATGAATGTAGACCATCAATTAAATCTCTTCTTTCATTTGACAGACACATCACTTCTCAACCCAAATAAATAAATAGATAAAAATAAAATAAAAATTACTACTTAATTATGCATTATCAGTATTTAAAAAAGACTGTTTTTATTTAAATTTTAATAATAATTTCGTGGGACACTCACATGGCTGTCTCTTACTCTTACCTAGCATTTGAATACTATAAATGCAGATTGCAGATTAAAGTGTAAGATAACAAATACTATATATAAATCTACGTTTCAAAAATTTCAAACTAGTTTTAGGAACAGATATTATTTGACGAATAACTCTCTCAATGAGGAGGGGGGGGGGACCCCGTTTAAATATATTGCATAATGCCTACTATAAAAAATTCTTGGCTATTATTAAATTTAAAAGTTCATTCCAAATTTTTCAGTCAACTTTCTTTCTCACCACTCTTTCAAGCTTATTAATCTTGAACAAACATTTTTAGCAACCTTAAAATAAACTTCAAAATACAAAATTTGAATTATCTGCAAATATTTGTTTTAAAATTAGCTGATAACAGGCATACACAAAGATTAACCATTAAAAATTTGATTTTAGTATTCATGGAACCTCAAAACGTGTAATTATAGGGGAAAAAAAAGCGTTAAAATTTCCACTTAAAAAATTTCTTTGTTTACTCTGTAGGTTTGAAGTATTAATTATCATTCCTAGGTAGCCCTGTAGATGAATGGGGAATGATTTTCATGCCATATTTTACACTAAACATACTTTTATGCATATAAAAAAATATATGTTAACTTATTTTTGTTTAGTACAGGCTACAGATATTAAACTGTAAATAGCAAAAAAATTTCGCTCACATACCTAATGTATTTGAATTATCTTGGACGTCCCTGTACACGAAGCATTTGCTTGATCTCAAGGAAAAGCTAAGTGCAGCATCCCCTTACATGATTCAAATGTAGAATACTAAGTTTTCATATTCTGGAATTATTTGTTTTTGAAATGTGCTGATAACTGGCATACACGTACAGGCATACACAAAGACACACACACACACACACAGATCAAATACAAAAACCTGATTTTTGGATTCAGGGGACCCCAAAATGTGCAAAAATATTGCAAAAAATCAGTTTCAAAATTTGACCCAAAAACAATACTTTCGGGTCAAATTTTGGATTTTTCTTATCCATATCTGTGTATGAGAGAAAGAAAAGAAAGAAAAATATAAGCAATAATTAAAGAGAGGAAAAAAATAGCCAAATTAGCGATAAAACTGCCAAACCGTTTGACTTCCTGTAATAGCAGATGCTTGCTTATCGTTAAGTTAAAGCGCGAAAATTTTTGTCACATTCTTCAATTATGTTGATGCAATGCAGATCGAACCTTGTGCAGTTTGCTGATCAAGCAGTAGATTATTTATTCAATAACATCCTTGATTAGCAGATTTTCATGACAGAAGACAATCATTTTTATGCTATGTAGAAGATCTTAGAAAATTTATTTTTCTAAGGGTTTATTATTATTATGACAAATGAAAAAAAAAAAAAAAAAAAAAAAAAAAAAAAACGGTAAATTTGTTTTAAATCATCAGAAAACGATGGTTCAATTATTCGTTTTAAAGGTGATATCGAATTCTTTTTAAAGATAATCATAGTGAAAATTTTTATCCACCCCTCCCCCATCCCCGTATACTTATTCCTAGGGGAAAAAACAATGTCCTATGAATAATAATAATAAAAAAAAAAAACTGTTTGACTATTACTCGTTATACAGCCAAATTGAATCAATAATGTATATCAAATGTATGTCACACAGAAGGTTTGGTGAGTATATATATTACAGAAGCTGATAGATAGCCTTTCTGTGAATGGAAAATATTGGAACGTGGCAGTGCCACCTGTCGTCCAATATGCACCCAAAGGCAATCTGTAGAGTTTTACGTAATATTAATTTCACGTACCAAATTTACAACATTTATAAATCACAGAAGTTGAGATTTTTCGTTTCCGTTATGAGATTACATTGCAACATAGCCACGCCACCTGTTGGCCGATGTGCATCCAAAATGGACCAGTAAAGCTTTACATAAAATCGATTTCACTTATAACTTCAGTGTATCACAAAATTTAAGTGTTAAATCACAAGAGTTAAAATATTGCCTTTCCGTTAAAATGATTAAATTGCAGATTACAACGCCACCTGTTGGACAATGTATACATCCAAATTGTATTAGCAGAGGTTATAATGATATATACCAATATATTAAGTTTAATGCATTTTTACACTATAGAAGCTGAGATATAGCCGTCCCATAAATGGAGGGTTTCATTACATAGCACCGCAATCTATCGGACGATATATCCTAAATGAAATTTAAATAACCTCCAATTTAGGGAAAGATCTAATTATGTAACAAGTTTGGTTGAATTCCATACATTGATTCATGAAATACAAAATTCACAAAATTTTTTCATGAGTTTAAAATTTTGTAATTTTTTTTCACCTCACCGCTACTGATTCTTGAAAAGCATTCTTTACTGACGTGCTAACAAAACGTTAAACTGAAAATGTAAAAAATGCTCTATTCTCTATCAAGCTAAAAATTATAAATTTCGAATAACTTATGAAGTTTTTAAATTAGAATGTTTCAAATCTCTCAATAGGATTCTTATCAATATCATAAGCGATATTTTAAAACTGGTCCGATCTCTCTGCAATCATTTGTTCTTGAGATATCGTGTACATGGACTAATGGGCTATCACGCTAATAGGTGCCGATACCATACCAACCTTTTGACTTCCGGATTCCTCACGCCAGAAAACGTGTAAAAAAATCAAAAGCTGAAGTCAAAAATTTTCATGATTAACCTAGTTTCTCAACCAATAGTACTAACAAGTCATTTTGTCATATTCGTTATAATTACACTGTTACAGAACGTGTTATGACGGTGTTACACTTGAACGTTCTATATAGAACTAGAATTGTACGTTTTATAGATGGTACAAATCAAACATTTTCAGAACGTTCTAAATAATACCATTTCTGAACGTGTTTTAGAACGTTCTTTTGACACGAAACACGGTGTTTGAACTATTGAAACCGTTATTAGACGTTCACAGAACGTTCCTGTGCTACTTGGGTAAGTTCTTTTCCATTAAATAGTTACAGCCGTTTGTAATCGCTATATTCATTTTGACTTACCCTGTATTTTAAAATATTTTAATTGCTTTTTCATTTCATGCATCCATAAGCACAGATATGCCTATCTACCTAATCTAGCTATGAATCAGTCCAAATGAATGCGACCCTTTCGAATTAACATATACCTTTAGTACATTTTCACCTTCAGAGAATCTTAGGGTGTTCTAGGTTTCTCCTGTCCTCTGTAGAACATCCTGAGGAAGTCCTGGAGTGAAAGTGTACTATATGAGGTAGAAACGTGCATGTTTCTTGTATACGATCATATAAGCATACTGTACTACACCTATTAGAAACGTACAGCACTTCGCATGAGCATTGTAACGCCATCACTTTCGATTTCTGAGACATTGCGTCCTACCTAAAAAGTTTTGGTTGTGCTAATTGACTTCAGGAAGTTGGCCATGGAGTATGGAATGCCATTATAGTAAAAAAATGTTTTTCTGTTTCGATCAGCTATCCCAGTTTATGTACATGGAAAAGCCACTTAGGTTTTGCAAATTTTAATTAATTATTTATTTATTACATGAAAAATTTCTGTTTTCAGAAACCATGTCTGTTTTTATTAAAGTTGTAATGAAAAGACTGGGCATCTCAACGATTGAATTGCCATTATTCGTACATGGAATTCTTTTCTTGAAGCGTGTCGACCTTCCTGGCTACCTATTGGGATATCCATAACGCGAAATGGTAGGATATCACAGCCATGTAGCATTATTTCTAATAATATGAGCCAACCCATCTACGGAGTTCATGGTATCCAGAAGTTTTTACAGGTTTTATAAGTCTATACTTATCTTGTGATGTGTTATATGTTGTATCGCCCTACAATGCACGCCAATAATTATCTGCGTGATAATAAATCGAGTTATTTACTGAAATATAGTAAAAAGTATATCTCTGTTTTTGAATACGGTCAGCACTTTGTCGCTGATAATATTTAGATTAACCTTGACTCGTGTATCAGATAAAATTTAGATTAACTTTGACTCGTATATCAGATAACATTAGAATAAATATCTTTAACAAATACTTTTTTTTTTGGTCATAGAACTCGGACACTTCGTGTTACCACTGCAATTTATTTATATCCCCCACTCCGCCATTAGGAATATCCTTTTTTGAATTACAGCCGCACTATAAAAACGTCTGAACTTCAGTTTTCTTTTATTTTTATTGCACTACGCGCATACTATACGCACAAACAGCACTTCGCAATAGCACTCTGTCGCTAATAACATAAAGATTCATCTTGACTCTTATCACAGAGCATTAGAATAATGTCTTCAACAAATAGAATGTTTTGATTTATGTAAAACTCGGACTCTTCATGTTCTCACTGCATTTTACTGCACCCCCCCCCTTTCCCCTTCGCAGAATTATGATTATCCGCTCTTGAATTATAGCTGCATCATAAAAACGTCTGCATTTCAGTTTCATTTTATTTTCGTTGTGGATGGCACTTACAAGTCGTTCATTTCCGACGTTATTATGCTTTTTTGAGTTCTACTTCTCGCAATACAGAGTTGGGAGAGCTAGAAGGATTCTTTTCTCATGCATGGGTTTTCGGACAGAGCCATTCGCTATAACGATAATGGCGCTTCGAGGAAGGAGGGGAAGGTTAGTTTATGACACGCTGGGAGATGTATTCTATTTATTCATGATCTCCTAGACGCTCCGCGAAAAATTATACGAAGTTGTCATTTTTATTAACCAATTTAGACGAAAACATATCTCCTGTTTTCAGTTATTCGTCATCATCCAGAACTGATTTTATATTGGATTGTGGAGCCAGTTTTATACATAAAAATTTATTTCGTAAAAGTTATTATAGGTAACGGTAATCTATGTTATCTGACATAATATGTAAATGATTTATTAATTTAGATCAATACAGTTGCTGATATTTTCAGTCGAATACATATAATAAAAAGAATAAATGATGGTGTTTGTGCGTATGCCGTTTTCATCAGCAAGTGATGACGTATAGAGATAGAAAACTTAGCATGGGGTAAATTTGTAATTTTTTTTTTTTTTTTTTTCGATAATAAATGCGTGTTTTCTCGGGATGTAATGAGGACGTTTTGAACAGAAAACCCATATTTCCGTAACAACATGGATACTGAATATATTTTCATGCTTTTCATGGGATTCGGATAGTAAAATTAGGGCGCTTTTATAGACACAACATAGATGAGCTAAGACAAATTAGAAGTACAGGGTTTGCAAGAAGTAAGTTTTCCACTTCAGAGGGCTCTAAAATGCGTTCTATTGATCCAAATGAAAAACAAATTTGAACTACAAATACTTCAAATGATGAGCTTGACATAAAAAAAAAAAAAAATACTAGTACAAAAATTTACCTATAGGTGGCGCTGTAATACACATAAATCATTTAATACGCTTTATAAGTGTTAATTAATATAAAAGAAGTAGCATTTAAACTGCTCAATTTCTTTTTCTTCATACTCAACAGTGCGCTCTAATCGCAGAATCACATTTTCCACAGCTGACCAGAGTGAGTCTGCTGAAATTTCAAGAATGCTGTCCTCCAGATGTGGCACAGATGCTGACCTTTTACGATAGATATTGTCCTTTATGAAACTCCAGAACCCAAAGTCGTATGGGAGTGGATCATATGCAGCGAATGAGGCGGCCATGCTATTGAAAAAATGACGACTGATAACCCTCTCATCTGTGAAGTTCTATCTTGGGAATTACTTTAGACGACGATAAATGTGAAGAGGTACATCATCCTGCATTAAAATGTCGTCCTGAAGTCATTCACGCTCTTGAAGTCGTGAGACTTCAAAATCCTTCATCGTATCACGATACCGGTGACTTGAGCCGGAACAGGTTTGGAATCCGTTTGCAGTTATCTCTTACAAAATACGGCCCAATGGTAAAGGTAGTTATAAAAATACATCTCACTGTCACTTTTTCAAGATGCAAGGATTTTTCGGGGGATTTTACGCTTCCCAAATTCGACAATTTTGAGTGCTAACTTCCTCATAAAGGCAAAATTGGGCTTCGTCAATCTTCAGAATGTTCCATGTTCAAGTGATGTCAGCCATCATTCGAACAAAGAATTGATGTGCAAAAGTTTTTATCTGAATCCCTGTTTTGCATTAGGCGCACACACAGGCTTAATTTTGCAGGTATAAAAATGCAAAATTTGCCGTAAGATTTTTTGTAAGGGGGAATACGGCATATCCAATATACGTGAAACAACTGGCACACTCACACTACCATGCGGCGATTGACTCTTGTCTTCAACGACCGTGATAGCCACATTTTCAGCGCTAAAAGACTGTATTTGCTTTTTTCTTGTACCTGATGGAATGTCAAGTTGCCCAGTTGTTTCAAATTTCTCTATCATTTTCTTAAGGGCACATGGAAACATTGGACCACTTCATATCTGCTTCATACCACGGACTTCCTTCAATATTACAACTCAGTTCTGCTTTTTTCGGTAGAACTATTTTATCAGTAGCCCTTTCTCCTGAACTTAGGTATAATGTACAGAAATGTAACTAATGCACGTGTAGAGACCGCCTTCTTATTATCCAAAGAATAATGCTAAGTAATACAATAGGCATGCTCGGGCATATAGGGTATAGGTATGATCGGTAATACAAATGATGTTTCACGTTTTCAATATATGCAAATAAATAACTTTTGTGTTTTAGCGCAATCGATGAATTTTGGTGTTATAATTTTTTTATTAAATAAATATCAAAAGTGCATTATTTGATTTATCTGTAGTTCAAATATCATCTCAGTAGACCGACAGAAGTGATTCTAAAGCTCTTTGAAGTGGGAAACTTATTTCTTACTAATACTGTATAAGTTTTATTTATTTTATTTTATTTTATTTAGTTTTAAACATTCTATAGTTTCAATAAAATTTATAATATTTTGTTTTTCAAGAAACATTTTGTCTTTCAATTGGTTAATATATGTATACTATTTATTAATTTTTCTTTCTTGTATTGCAGGTGAGTTCAGATCATTCTTTTGAATATCTTCTAAACATTTTGAATCTAGCATGGTAAGTGATTTTATTTTTTGAATAGGATATCATTTGGAACATTGTATGACTTAAAAAATTTACTCTGTCAAGCAAATGTTGCTTCACTATGACATTTTACAGTCCGAGACATTGACTTTTGATTTTTAAGTTATGTCATTTCTCAAACGTTTTGGCTGAAATATTTGGAAGCATTCTGTGGGGAAATAGAATGTGACCATTGGTGAATTCTCATCATAGAAATAATCATGTTTTGTATTTTCGAAAAACCACCCCAGCTTCTTCGTATGTTTTCGTGACAAAAACTGTTGAGGTTTACAAAATTTATTTTTCAGAAACCATCTCCCTTTTCTAAACTTGTTTTGTAAACACAGGCTACTTCGGCCATAAGATGATCACTATTCGTCTATAAAGTTGCTTTTATAAAATTGCATTGTCGTGACTACATATTAGAGTTTCTATCAGGGGTTTCCACCTTACAAGTGCCCGAAGACCGCAGAGAAAACTACCTGTTTAACGGCGGGCCGCACCATAATTAGGGCCATACCAAAAACATTTTTATTTATTATTATTATTATTATTATTTTATTTATTTATTTATTTATTTATTTATTTTTTTGAGGAAGGGGTGGATTAAATAAGAATTTTTCTGACAGGAGATGGAGGGTGGTATTGAAATGAATATAAATACATTTATAATGGTTTGTAATTTAAAACTTTTGAAATTTCCGGAAGATGAAAATTCATCCCACCCTACCAGATAAGACCTTGACTACAATTCTTTAATTTTCATCAATTCACACAAAAGAAATACAAATACTGGTTTGCGAAGCAAATTAATAGTGGACATTTTAGCTTCTTTTAAAAAAATTATGATTAAAATAAATTTGCCTTGATATCAATGTTAATAGAAAATTTTTATTAAAAAAAAAGGTACAGATGGAAATACCGAATAGATTTTAACGTGAGCGATAAATGGCCAATCCAGGTATCCAGCCTGGACCGGCATAACGCACAATTGCTCTATCAATTGATCTACCTTGTTGACATCTCAATCAGCATAACCCAGGTTCGGTTCCAAACCTGGTCGCTTTTCGCTTCGCTTGTTATATGTATGTTCGACCTTTCCATTTATATGTATAAGTGTTTGTTCGAATTGGTATTATAAGTGTTTGGTCGAAGTTATAATTCCTACTTATAAATAACTGTTACTACAGTCGAGTTGGCAAGTGAGATATATACCACTGACATAAAGGACGTCTTGCAGACGTATCCGACCGCGTTATGAGCTTGTCCGACAAGGAGAGGGATCGCATCATTAGACTCAGAGGGATGTTTGGTCGAGCAGACGTATATTGGGCAAAGTATATTGAGCCAGCCGGCATATTTGGCAAAGCCATATGGTAGTTGCCCTATGATGAAACAAGCGGCTGAGAAAAGGTACAATAAACTGTCGCAATGGCTCTGCATGTCCCCAGGCCGTCATTATATTCAATGAAGACGGTAGCTATGTCCGGCCAACAGCTATTCAATCAACCATTCGAGGTCCTTTGCCATCTTGCAGTGATACATTGCATTGAAAAAGTGTGGCATTCGGAGACGATTAGCAGAGGCATGATTGAGTTGTTGATGATCGTTATGGCAACTGCCTCTAAACTTCCCCCCCCCCCCCCCCCCCAAATTCTTATGTACTTACTGTCATTCACTACGGTATGTTTGTGAATCTCAACCAAATAAAAAATGCGCTTCTATTTTAAGGTAAATACAAGCTTTTTCATTTGTCTCTCCGTGGCTCAGTTGGTAAGAGCGCCATGGTAGTAATCCGGTGGTCCCGCGTTCAATACCCTGAAAATCCAGAGTGTTAATTTTTGCAGACAATTAGTAGAAAAGATGTCAATTGACAAAAGAAAATGTATCGTTGACTACACAGTATTCTAAGAATTTTTGAAGAGTTTTTTGAAGAAGCTTTTTTCTTACATCTCTTTTTAGAAGCAAAAAAGAGTTTTTTTGTGGACTACAAGCACCCTCAATTGGGCGGAATATTCACTAAAATGTCAATGAAACAATTAACAATACAAAATAAAAATGATTAGGAAAAACACATAAACATTAATCAAATCAGTAAAATGTTAAGTTATATTAGGGGGACCGGAAAATAATGTCGTTTTGAATTAAAATACTGACATCGGAAATTTATCCTAGATAAAACTTAAGATATTCTTAGGTAACTTATAAGATGGTTAATTGTAAAGTACCATTTAAACACTGTTAAACAAAAATTTCCGGTTTCATTTTATTAATTCAAAACGACATTATTTTCCGGTCCCCCTAATAATATAAAAAAATAATAATAAACTAAAATAATAATAAAAAGGTGCCTCAAACGAATAATTAAATTATATTGGCCCTTAATCAGAAAATGAAATCACAAAACTTATAGGCAATCGTGTGGTGCTGCCATCTGTTGTGAATTTTAAGAAATAATTTCTCTTTTCTTAACACAGTTGAAATTTCCCCAATTTTGGTTAATAAACAAAAAAGTTACATGTTTTTTTTTTGCAAATTAAATGTATTGTAACTTCGAAAAGCTTTATATGATACGCTATAATAAGAATTTGGGTTTTAAAAGTTTTTTTAAATAGATTATTTTTAAATGTTAGCTGTGTCGTCGTGATCAAACGGAACAGTATTTAAAAAAGAAGAATGCCATCTTTAGCGACGAAAATGCTAGTATGAAGTGCCCTGATTGTATACGCTTACATTTTTTCATTGTGTATAGTTCTAGTTCTACACTTTGAAAGCTGAATTATAATACAGTTGCACATTTTATAAATTGAGAAAGTTATGAGAGAATCGTTGCAGAGAATAGTTTTTGAACTGAAAGTTTCAAATTTGCGTGTTAATTAAATCACACAAATTATAAAAAATACAAATCACAGCGCACTCATTAGAACAATAATATTTCAAACGAAAGAAAAGTCTTTGACAGAAGTAGAGATATTGCACTGAAACTTCCACGGAGGCTGCTCATGAATTACAATATTCCTTTTTTATGCATACTTTTGAAAATTCCGCCATACCATTAAGCCGATACAAATGGGGCGCGTTATTTCGTTTGGCCGAGGCAATGGAGTGAAGAAATGGGCCCTGCTTAGCTGCATTATGACCTTGCGGAGAGAGAAATAAATGGGGGATTGTCAAGCCCCGCCTGCGTTTTTGAAATGATGACTCCGCGACGGATGCGTTTGTTTTCGAGTTTTTAAAAAAAAAATTTAAAGGATGATAAAACAGTTATTTATTACGAGGTAGTTAAAAGACTATTACTGATTACGGCAATGCTTTTTGGTAATACATGCTCATTGTCCATATTTATTTACGGCGCAGTGTTGAAATCTTGCACGGTATTAAAGTCGAGTAATCATTTTCAGTAATATATGGCATTTATTCTTTTAGCTGCAAACTATCCAGTATCTTTTTGTAATTTATTGAATGTGCGTTTTGTTTTACTTAATAGGCAGCATCTATAATTTACTTTATTGTCGCATTATTCAGAGCAGTTTCGATAAATGGTGTTGTGACAGATGCGTACAAGACAGATGCGTACAAGCTGAAAACAGTGGCACTTGCGTACATGTCCAGGTGGTTTAAATATTACAGGTGTGTTTTCAAAAGATCTAGTGGCACTTGCGTACAACATTTCTTTCGCTTTATTTGAGGATCATTGCATGAAGGGGTTGTATCCATATGATGCAAACATTAAAACATTTTTCTTTCTTTCTTTCTTTTATTTTATTTATTTATTTATATTTTATTTATATATATATATATTTTTTTTTTTCTTTCTTTTTTTTTTTTTTTTTTTTTTTTTTTTTTGGGGGGGGGGGGGGGGGGGAGAGAGAGAGAGAGAGAGAGAAAGAGAGGCATATAGGTGAACGACAAATAATCTCATGAAATGGAATATGATTCAATTCGTTATTGATAAAGAAGATAGATTGTCTTTTTAACATTTTTTTTTCTTTATTGGCAGACAAAAAAATTCATACTTAAAATAAAAAAGTATTTAAGAAATAAAAATATTTTTAAAGACCTTAATAGCATTTATAAAGACCTTTATTGGTCTTGACTCAGTGAATAAATAATTGAATGTCATTTCAGAAAATAACTACGGTTATTATAGCTTGCAACTTTTATATGCGTCAAGCTCATAACTTTGTCAGTCATAAGACTACATGCATAAGAGAAAATTCACGTATTTATATAAGAGTATTTCTCTTCAAGTTTAACATATGGATATAACCCCTTTGTGTTAGAAACCAAAAATACAGCGAAACAAATTTTGTACGGAAGTGCCACTTGATTTTTCGAAAACATATCTGTAATATTTGGAACACCTGGACTTGTACGCAAGTGTCACTAATTTCAGCTTGTACGGAAATGTCTTGTACGCATCTGCCATATAACCCGATAAATATAATGGGAAGGGTTGGGAAATAGCTGTGCTATATTTATTATGGCATTGTAAAAATCTTTTCGACTTCAGCACTTCCAAAAAAGCATTGTGAAATCAAAGCTATACCGCAACGACCCCATAATGTTACTTTGAAAACACCGGAGTCTATGAACGACAGGTGAATTTGCATTTATCCAGAAATTCGACCTTTATGGCAAAAGATATTTGCGCCGACCCGCATCCAACCTTAACCCGACCTGAACCCTCTTCCCTAAAAAAAAAAAAATAAATAAATAAATAAATAAATAAATAAATAAAATAAAATAAATTTTAAATTCACTAAATACTTTTTTGAGCCGTAGAAAAAAAAAAAATTATATTATTTGTAAACGATTTTAATCAGATTCTTTAATTTTTCTAATATATTAAATTTACATGCTGAAAACTGAAAAGTGCATTAGTAATGATTTTTAACTGTTTGTGAGCATTGTGTAGAAATATGCTATCAACCAGACCCTACTCTTTAAAAACTAAACCTGATCCAAACCCTATCATTGACGAACAGCAATTACAGCTCAGGTCTTCAGTTAACAGGTGTCAGGTTCGTTGTGCATTGTTGTAAGTATTAAAACCTATTGACTGCGTAAGGGTATCAGGCCGGTGACAGGTTCAGGTCCTGGTTGCTTTAATGCATGTTGTCTACGGTAGGGGGGTTACCCCACTAAAAATAATCTTAAGATATCCTTGAAAAAATAATATTTTCCTAAGTCATTCTTCAAATATTTTAAAATATTTTGAAGATTTATCTTTTTCTATAAAATATCTTGAGAAATTTTGAAGACATCATAAATAAATTTTGTAAACTTTCTTAAGAATGGGCCAAATAACTTAAGATATTCTGCAGATATTTTTAGAGGAAATCTGGAGATTATTTTTAGTGGGATAGTCTTAAGGAAGAATGCTCTTAGGGGTTCTTTCTGAAAAATCCTAGTTCTTATGCGAGTTTTAGAAAAAAAAACGTGGAAAAATTCTGAACGGGTAGGTCGACGAGGGCAACCTGAGTTAAAATTTCGAACCCTCCTCCTGTCTACTAGAACATCTCGGCTACTTGTAGAGGTCGGTTCAGGCATAGATTTTTATAGTAGTTCCCCCCTCCATTTTAAAACGTACTTAGTCTAATTACCCCAAGCGTATTCCAGAATGAGCGTAAAGCGACAAACCTAATCCAGCTGTTGCTATTGATTGTAGCTGTTGTCTCTTGACAAACTAAGCCTGCCAACTGTTCTTATTGGTGATACACACCAAAACGACATACATTTTAACACCTGGATGGTTTTTCTACATGCATTTTAACATGGATATTACATTAGTATGCACATGCACACAAAGAAACATATCTATAATCCAATGTTACTGCGTGCAGAATAGATTTTTTTTTCTTCACTGTACAAATTAATATTCTAATTTATAATTATTTTCGGATGAAATAAAATCTATTTTCGATTCGCAACAACGTACTGTCATCCCGGCCTAAAAGCAATCTATTCCGATGTTGAACACTCCCTTCTACCCTACTTCTCATTTCCATTTCTGTTTATTCAGTAGATCTTGGTCTTTTTAAGCCCTGGTGTGAAAAAAAAAAAAAAAAAATGTCCGTAGAGCTATAAACCAAATCAAACCACTTCCAATTTTGCCAGAAAGAAAAAAAGAAAAATGGTGGTGGGGTCAGGGAAGGCTGCTGAAGAATTGCTATTTGAGCATTATTCGTGAAAAGAAAGAAAAACTATAATAAAATAGTTATAATAATGAACAGTGCTTTTTTTTCTTCAGGGGGGGGGGGGGGGGGTGAGTTAAATGGTTTCTTTTAAGATGTTGGACGTAAGGAGATGACTCTAAAATATTTTATGGACGAAGCGACTTGAATAAAGAGCAGCTCTTTTTCTCTCTCCCTTAAAAAAAATCCAATAAAAATGTAAATTTTCCAAAAGCTATTCGACAAATTTGTCACAAAGTATGGGGAAAATATGAGGGATAAATTATTTATTCTTTTATGAGCGGTAAGGGGAAAATGAAGAGTGCATAGTCCCAACAGGGAAAAATATGTATTGAAAATGGTCCGTTCGTTGTTTCTTTTTGATTTTTGTAGTTTTCTTTTTGCTTAATTATTGCTATCGGATCATTGATTAATAAAACACTAAAATAATGTCAACTCTCAGTTAGTTTTAAACGAAATCACGTAGTTCAAGGGACATTTATTTCCTAACTATGATTTAAAACTTCCCCATAAGGTAAAATATTTTTAGATGGAAAGGCCGCATTTGTTTTAATGAGAACGGAAAGTCATTATACCAGGGAGAGAATATGGGTTTTGGATGCAAAACATCAACTCTTTATAAACTAATCCATACAGGATGCACACTTAATCCATTCACATCAAAGATGTTCAGGTTGTAGAGCTCTGACAAATTTTAAGTCCGATAAAAATACTTTCTAATAAAAAGATTTTTATTTCCTTCTGTGTTCAACTGAAGAAAGTATTAGATTCATAAAAATTTTCGACTAACGTTTTTCAATGGAATTAAATGTTTTGAGAAGTCCAGAACACAGCTTGATTATTTTTAGAAAATATTTGTTTGTCTGTCTGTGTGTGACAAGAATTTTGTAGCAACTCTAGCTCAAGAATTAATACAGATAATTTCATCTAAGTTTAGGTTTAGTTTCATCTTGACATCAATTGGTGTCTATCAACTTTTGAATCAAATCGCTCAACAGTCAGCGCTGATATTCTGTGATTTTTTTGTCCTATTTAAAAAAAGGTTATATCTCTATTGCTATTGTGTATAGTTGCCCAAAACTTGATATATGAAAGAGCTATTATGTAACCTTATACTGATTGAATTCAGGCGTATGTCGGCTAACAGGTGGCGCTGCTATGCCACAATTTTCCAGGGAATGGAAGGCTTATATATCAACTTCTAATGCATATACATGAACCAAACTTGATATGTGAGATAACCCTTACGAAAACGAATGCTGATTTAATTTGAGTGTATATCAGCCAACAGGTGACGCTGCTATTATTGACTTTCTACTATTTTCCACATCATTACATCTCTGTCTTTATTGTTTAAAATGGCACCAAATTGCACATGTAAATTCTTTATTCAGAGAAGTCATGATTAATTTTTTGTACATTTTCAACAGTACGTGGAACTGTTATGTAGAATAATATAGAGGAAAGTTATGTAATGACCACACCATACTAATTTCTTTTTTCTGAAGCCATCTTCTCTTTCTAAATTTTGTTGCATAAAGACATCCCACCTCGGCTAAAGGGTAAACATAGTTTATATATGAAGTTCTAATTGTTCGGCTTTTTGATCGCCTGAAGCGCTGTGCATGCACATTTTAACCTGAAATGAAACAATTTAAAAATTTAAGAAGAACCACAATTGTGTATTGCAACTTTAAAATTTCAATTAGGAAAGTATGATAATGCACAAACTATAAAACATTTCTGGTGTAAAATGTTAAAGTACAATTATATATTTTTTATGTAACTATTTATTAAAAATCTAGAAGAATGCAATATAAATTTAAAAAACTAGTATGTTGTAACCACCACAAGACTTTCTTTTATATTTTCCTATACAAATTCACTCAATAACAAAAAAAAAAAAAAAAAATACGATTTTTTTCCAAGTTTTTTTCGTTAAAAGTAAAAAAAATCGATAACTTTGTTTTAAATTATCACAGATTTGTAGTTCAACCATTCGTTTTAAAGGTATTGACGAGACCTATCGAAAGATACCCATCTTTAAATTTATTCCTCTCGAGGGGGGATTTCTCCCCCGGGGGGGGGGGGGGGGAGGGGGTGGCGAGGCTCCAACGCATACAAAAAATTTTTCCCAGTTGACTATCTCTATTATAAATAATTCTTGTAAATTTCATAATGATTACTAAAAAATAATTCTCTTTATACACATTTATACAAAATTTTGCTCTATATTACCATGTTAAAAATTTAGAAAAAGCGGGATGGCAACGCAACCTGTAAGACAATTTTTACCAATGATAGGCACTCATTTATGTCAAGGTGCAACTGCATACCAACTTGTATGAAATTCTGTGCAGTAGTTCCGGAGATACAGTTGCCACAAAATTTTGTCACACACACACACACACACACAAACTGACAGACAGACAGACATTTTCTAAAAATAACCAAATCGTGTTCTACAGCTCTCAAAACGTGTAAATCCACCAAAAACCCGAGATGGAAAATTTTTACGAATCCAATACTTCCTTTTATTGAATATTAGAAGAAAGTAAAAGGGAATACATTGATGAAAAAACTGAAACTGCGTATCTTCAACGAGTTTATTGTAGTACTCTGGTACATATCGCACCCCGGCAAGAAAAGTAACTCATATCAAAGGTGCAATATTTAAGAAAAATCAACTTAAAGATAACGATAAAGCATTGGTTAGCATTGATATGAAACTGCCTCTCAGCTATTTTACTATGTTTTTATTAACTTCTGTTCTTGTTTGTTTGTCCGGTACAAATTTTGCAATCGAATTTTAACTAACTTCCCTACTCCCCTACTAGCTAGACATTTGAAACTTTTACAATAGCTCAGAACCCGACGACAACACAATACTTCGAAGTCCGATTTTCAAATTTTCGATTAGTTTTCTTATAATTAATTAAAGTATGAAAATAATAACATCCTAATAGCGTTAAAATAGCCATTAAAATATTAGCTATAATTTAATGGTTGCCAAAAAAAATGACGAGTTCATTTTCTTTCGACATAACAATAAATACATCTATTGAAACGTGAGCGTTAAAAAATTGTAAAAAGTTAAATGATGCATCTCACAAAAATGGACGTCATTATCACTTTAAAAATTTTATGCACATTGATAAGAGCTCTATGATTCATCAGAAAGATTAAAACATGGTATATAAAAAGTTTTTTTTTTTTTTTTTTTCGTATTATCTTATAATTATTTTATTTTATACTCTTTATTGGCAAGCATTTTTTTTTTTTTTTTTTTTTTTGTCTCATATTATAATGAGAAGGCTACAAATGAAAAATGATATATAATTTGTAAAATAAATCATATCTCTATAGGAAACTTTACTATGTAGCTGCTTAATAAAGTAAAACAATACTAATTAGTATAGTGTACCCATGACAAAACTTTCTTCTATAAATTTCTATACAATTTCTCGCAGTATATATTTTTTATCAAAATTTTTTTTCGTGACGATTTTTATCTCAGAGAAGTATAACACTAAAATATCACAAGAAAATTAATTTTATGCTACAGAGACGATATAATTGGAAATGTGTTTTATTTTTCTAAGCCCTTCCTTCTTATTATTATATTTAAAAATGAAAAAAAAAAGAAAAAAGAAATCTATAATTTAGTTTCAAATTACCACAGATCTATGGTTCAACCATTCGCTTTAAACGTACTGACGAATTCTTTTGAAAAATAATCATATTGAAAATTTTAACCATCGTTTTCCCTACTCATAAAATAAATAAATAAATATGGTTGACTATTAGTATTTTAATATATATATATATATATATTTAAATTTTACGATGGAAAATTTAAAATAATACTCATTATGTGCATTTATAAGGAATTTTGTCCTTTACTGCCATGTAAATGTAAATAAATATAAAAAAATGGGATGACAGCACCTCCTGTTGAGCGATTGATTCCTAAATGTAATCAATTGCTCAACAGGAGGTACCTAAATTGATTCCTAAATCAAATATAATCAGCACCAATTTAAATTAAGATCCAACTAACTATCGAGTTTGGTTAAATTTCGCACATCGGTTCGTGGGATACAGTGTCCACAAAATTTTTGATACATACACAGACTGACATACAGACATTTTCTAAATAGGGTCAAATTGGGTTCAGGACATATTAGAACGTGTAAATCCGTCGAAAGTTGGAGGTCGAAAATTTTCACGAATACAATTATTTTTCTTATCCCATATAGTACAGTTTTGTCCCTAGAATGTGTAAATAAGACGTCAGAGTGTGATCTTTCAAGATCTCTTTCTCATTTAACTAGTACTGACCTTTATACAGTAAAAAATATGTTGTGAAACAACCACACGACTTCCATTACCCACTATTAGACATATTATATATGCATTTTTGAGAGATAATGTGATCAAGGAACATAAAAGTGACCTGAAGAAGTAGAAACCTAAAAGAGGTGATTACGTGAATTCCATTATTCTTTTATTGAAATTGAGGAGCTTGTGAATTTAGTTAATTTATGTATCAGGTAAACTGCCTTCATCTTTAATAATACTTATTATTCCCAAAACGAGGGTATGGCAATGGACAGTCCTCTCTCTCCTTTGCTTTGCGACATTTATATGCACTATTTTGAAGAAAAACTCTTCAGTGTATATAAATTTCTTCACTGGTTTAGGTATGTTGATGACACTTTCGTTCTTGTTCCCTCTGATGTCGATTTTTCCAGTTTACTTTCTTTGGTCATTTCGGTTGGCCCTTGCATTCAGTTCACTTTTGAGATTGAAAAGGATTTCTCTCTGCTTTTCTTGATGCTTGTGTGTTTAAAAGACAAAGCTCGGTTGTCAACCACTGTATGTAGAAAATTATTCTCTGTCTCTCTATTGCCGCATGCTCTCTCTAACCACGCCCCTCAACAGAAAATATCTGATTTCTACAACTTATGTTTTTCGTACCTTACACATTTGTTCTGATCCGTCTAGTGTTTCGAAAGAAATTAATTATTTAAAATCACATACTCTTTCTCGAGGGTATAATCCCTCTATTATCGATAAAGCTCTACATAAATTCAAGAATCCTAAACGTTCTGCTCCCAAATTGAACGATCACAGTCTCATCCCAGTTGTTTTACCTTTTTATTCATCACTTTCTTTTAAAATTTCTGAAGTTCTTTCACCATTTGGTTTTGATAAACCCCCCAACAAAATTAAATTATCCTCTCTCAAAGATCCCTTTCCTACTGAAAACCGATCTGGCATTTATTTAATCCCGTGTTCGTCGCACAATTTAAGTTACATTGGTCAAACTAGGAGGCGTTTGAAATATAGAATGAATTAACACTGTCGGAATGTTACTAATGAAGAGATTTCCAAATCTTTTATTGCTTCCCACTACTGGGCTCGTGGTCATCGTTTTGATTTTTCTAAAACTAACATAATTTCATCTCATGTTTCTTCTTCCCATTTGAATATCCACGAAGCTTTTTACATATTTAAAAATTCGTAAAATCTTGTTAATGGTATTTCTTCCACTCCGTTCTTATCTGATGCTGGGAAATTACTCTCATAACTTCGATTTTCTACTAATTTTGATATTTTAAAGATTTTTAGATTTTGTTATATTTTTAAATATTATTTATTTATTTTCTTCTTTCATTTGATAATTCTGATCACACCCGTATTTATATTTACATTCGTCTTTATATATTTTTGCTCTTCAATTTTAAAGCGATTTTGTGCGTTGCAGCTTTGGTTACAACACTGGTGCCTGTTTTGTTCGCCTGACTAAGAATCGTGTGTTTTTTCGACTCGAAACGATTGTTGCA
The DNA here is from genome assembly GCA_963930645.1 of Salticus scenicus. NCBI lineage: Eukaryota > Metazoa > Arthropoda > Arachnida > Araneae > Salticidae > Salticus > Salticus scenicus. The sequence goes on along the minus strand of OZ005649.1, from coordinate 398,537,608 downwards.
AGTTTATTGCATTTTATGGTGTTTATTTAAAATTTTGTACTTATTACAGTGTGACATTGATGACATCGCAGTAAATCACATTTTTCCATCTACATCTCAGGGATGTTATGTAAACGTTGAAATGTTCTCTATTTACGACATGAAATGCACGCATAAGACTTTGCTATATAATACTGCTATCTCAGCGGCATACTTTGCACAGCCTGATTTGACTAAATGGAAATTGCAAAAGTGTTGATAAATGCTATTGCAGTGATGTACTTTTCAAAGCCTAAAGTGATGTTCACAAATGACGATGATGTGCTTGAAACCAAGTATTCTGCAAGAGTATATGTAGGGGAGAGTGTGGATGAATGGGACATTTTTCATGTTTTTATTGATAACGTTGGCCATATGTAATTCAGAATTTTGTGACATTGCTCATAAGTACACTTCGGTAATCACCTACATATAAACATACTAACTTTAATAAAAAGTTATCATTTTAATTAATAATAATTTTTTTACGTGCATGTGCATTGTCCCATTCATCCCCACCTATTGGGATGAATGGGACAGGACTGGAGTTAACAAAGAAAAGAAAACTAAATGGAAACTAAATAAATTTTTAAAGTTAAATTGGTTTATGGGATTTTATTACACACTAGGAAGTTACTGAAATTAACATAAACTGATATATTGACTCAAATAAACATCAAAAGGCAAAAGTCCTTTGGTTCGCACAGTTCCTAGTGCTCTATGCATTGGTAATTTAATCTAATAAGATCTAATATAAAAATATAAAAATAAATAAGACACTAGAAAGATATAAATCATTATAATAGAGTACAAATTATCCAGATAAATTTTTGTTTCCCACTGATCGGGAAAAATAAGTATTCTAGTCTGTATTACATAAATAATCACCAGGATTTATTTAATTAGCTTGATTGAAATTGGGATTTTTTAATCCAATTATTGTTAGTTCATTTATTTTTTTTAATTATTGATATTATTGTTTTAAGTTGCATTGAATATTCTAACTTATAATTTTTTTTAATCATAATTATTATAAAAAAAATCAGAACAATTAATTTCATTCTATTTTTCTCTAAATCCATGCTACTTTTACAATTCCATGTTATAACTATTGAGCTACAGGTTATAAAAATATTGAAAATCTATTTACGATTTGCTTTAATATAATTCTTGTGTACAATTTTAAATTAGCACATAGTGGGGAATGTCCCATTCATCCCCACCACCACATGATCATATAAAACATGATATAGGCCTAAGGAACAGTTGTCAATATTCTTCTTGAATAACATAAACACAATAAAGATTAAAACAGGAATAAACTACTACGTCAGAAACGCCAAAGAAAAAATATTGAGGTGCATACAGCTGTTTCGGTAGCCTAAAGCATACCGTCATCAGTGCAAAAAGAATTCTGAATCTTGAGAAGTGCTCGTATATATAGGAGAGGGACCGGATTTAGTTCAACCAATAGGAATACGGAAGAGGTGGGGAGTGTGGCCAATAGGAATTAAGGAATGTATAGCTGTGTAAACAGTAGAAAAATTAAGGAAATGTGGACTGAATGTAAAATTTCCAACAATCAGATAAATAGGGAACAGCGAAATCACAATTAACAAGGTTTTTAAAATTTTTATAAATATGAAAAGCTTCAAAGAAATCGAGTTCATGAATGGATTTAGGTCTGCAAATTATTTTAGCTGAATTAAATTTAAAATTATGATTTTCCTCCCAGCAATGTTTAGAAATAGCCGATTTATTGGTTTCTTGTTTGCGGACGTAATTCATATGTTCTTTTAGACGAAATTTGAGACTGCGTTTAGTTTGGCCAATATATGATAAACCACACTGACAGGAAATACTATAAATGCCCCAAGAATTATGCATATCAATAGGATCTTTTAACTGAGAAAAGGTGAGTTTATTGGAAGGCGAAAATATTATTTTAAAATCATATTGTTTGAGAATTTTAGCTATGGTTTGACTGGTTTTAGAAAAATAGGGTAAAACAATACTGATATTAGATGTGACTGATTTAGTAGACGAAATACGAGGGAGTTGTAATTTTTGGATAGCTTTGTCTATAATGGAAGGGTCATAACCTCTGTCAATTGCGATGGCTTTCAGGTATTTAATTTCAGATTTCAATAAAATAGGATTTGAACAAATATTAAGGGCACGGTTTACAAAAGTATAGAAAGCAGCCATTTTTTGGTTAGGTGGGTGACATGAACGCGCATGGGGAGGAAGGGAGACTGCAAAATTTTTACGATAGACAGTGGTTGAAAATCCATTTACAGTGCGAGAGACGAGGGTATCAAGAAATGGAAGGGAGCCATTATTTTCTATTTCATATGTAAACTGGATATTACTGTCGATTGAATTTAAGGTCTCTAAGACATGGTCAATATTGTGATGAGATATGTCGATAAGCGTGAAGGTGTCGTCAACGTAACGGGTCCAAAAAGGAAAAGACATTTTCTTAAAAAGCTTGCTTTCGAAATAGTGCATGTAAATGTCTGCGAGAATTGGGGAGAGAGGGGAACCCATGGCTAAACCTTCAGACTGACGATAGAATTTATTTTGGAAAGAAAAAGTGGTTTGTGATAAACAAATGCGGGTAAGAGAAATTAATTCTTGTATTTCGAAAGAGGTGAAATGAAACTCTTTTAATCTATTTTCGAGACAGCAGAGGGCGCCACTTATTGGAACATTAGTGAAAAGAGATTTTACATCAAAAGAAACCATAGTGAGATTAGTGTGAGGGCAGTTTTGAATATTTTTTGCAAAATTTATGGAATTCTTAACAGTATAACTATTAGCAGCAAGAAGTGGAGCAAAAATTGTGGTGAGAAATTTAGCTAGATTATAGGAAGCAGTACCGATATTAGAGACTATTGGACGAAATGGAATATTGGGTTTGTGAACTTTTGGTAAGGCATAAAATCTGGCACAATTAGCAATAGAAGGGATAAGATGGGATTTAGTCGAGTTCTTGCCCCTTGCTATTGAACTCGACTAAATCCCATCTTATCCCTTCTATTGCTAATTGTGCCAGATTTTATGCCTTACCAAAAGTTCACAAACCCAATATTCCATTTCGTCCAATAGTCTCTAATATCGGTACTGCTTCCTATAATCTAGCTAAATTTCTCACCACAATTTTTGCTCCACTTCTTGCTGCTAATAGTTATACTGTTAAGAATTCCATAAATTTTGCAAAAAATATTCAAAACTGCCCTCACACTAATCTCACTATGGTTTCTTTTGATGTAAAATCTCTTTTCACTAATGTTCCAATAAGTGGCGCCCTCTGCTGTCTCGAAAATAGATTAAAAGAGTTTCATTTCACCTCTTTCGAAATACAAGAATTAATTTCTCTTACCCGCATTTGTTTATCACAAACCACTTTTTCTTTCCAAAATAAATTCTATCGTCAGTCTGAAGGTTTAGCCATGGGTTCCCCTCTCTCCCCAATTCTCGCAGACATTTACATGCACTATTTCGAAAGCAAGCTTTTTAAGAAAATGTCTTTTCCTTTTTGGACCCGTTACGTTGACGACACCTTCACGCTTATCGACATATCTCATCACAATATTGACCATGTCTTAGAGACCTTAAATTCAATCGACAGTAATATCCAGTTTACATATGAAATAGAAAATAATGGCTCCCTTCCATTTCTTGATACCCTCGTCTCTCGCACTGTAAATGGATTTTCAACCACTGTCTATCGTAAAAATTTTGCAGTCTCCCTTCCTCCCCATGCGCGTTCATGTCACCCACCTAACCAAAAAATGGCTGCTTTCTATACTTTTGTAAACCGTGCCCTTAATATTTGTTCAAATCCTATTTTATTGAAATCTGAAATTAAATACCTGAAAGCCATCGCAATTGACAGAGGTTATGACCCTTCCATTATAGACAAAGCTATCCAAAAATTACAACTCCCTCGTATTTCGTCTACTAAATCAGTCACATCTAATATCAGTATTGTTTTACCCTATTTTTCTAAAACCAGTCAAACCATAGCTAAAATTCTCAAACAATATGATTTTAAAATAATATTTTCGCCTTCCAATAAACTCACCTTTTCTCAGTTAAAAGATCCTATTGATATGCATAATTCTTGGGGCATTTATAGTATTTCCTGTCAGTGTGGTTTATCATATATTGGCCAAACTAAACGCAGTCTCAAATTTCGTCTAAAAGAACATATGAATTACGTCCGCAAACAAGAAACCAATAAATCGGCTATTTCTAAACATTGCTGGGAGGAAAATCATAATTTTAAATTTAATTCAGCTAAAATAATTTGCAGACCTAAATCCATTCATGAACTCGATTTCTTTGAAGCTTTTCATATTTATAAAAATTTTAAAAACCTTGTTAATTGTGATTTCGCTGTTCCCTATTTATCTGATTGTTGGAAATTTTACATTCAGTCCACATTTCCTTAATTTTTCTACTGTTTACACAGCTATACATTCCTTAATTCCTATTGGCCACACTCCCCACCTCTTCCGTATTCCTATTGGTTGAACTAAATCCGGTCCCTCTCCTATATATACGAGCACTTCTCAAGATTCAGAATTCTTTTTGCACTGATGACGGTATGCTTTAGGCTACCGAAACAGCTGTATGCACCTCAATATTTTTTCTTTGGCGTTTCTGACGTAGTAGTTTATTCCTGTTTTAATATTCCAACGCCAAGTCTGCTGCTATTACAATAAAGATTATGCCTTTTCAGCATATATGAGTTATATTAACTTTAAGCAACTAGTTAATTTTTAACTACTATCTAATTGAATCAGTAAAAACTTACTCTGGCAGCAGAAAAAGACACTTTAATTTTTTTCTGCCCTTCAACAGACAGCACAATTCTGAAACTACACTTGATGAATGACCTCAGTACTGTCGTATATCAGAAAAATTGTCAAGTTTCTAGTGCTTGCAGAACATAAAAATTTTGCTATTGTCCCATTCATCCTGCATCCCATTCATCCCCACTGTCCCCTATATAACAGAAGAAAGTAAAAATAGTGCTAGCAGGGCTTGTTATGACCAGATTTTATCTGTTGGAGTGATATGGCTCGAAGGAAATATTTCTCTATTATATATGCTGAATCTTTCTGAGGGTTCTTAACTCATATTTACACAAATTAAAGAGTAATGATACAAACTAAAGAGTAATGATATACACATAAATAAAATTATTAGGCATGTCCATTAACATTCATTTGTACATTACTAACAGTCAAAGTAACGGAAAAAAAAAAAAAATTATCGTGCGAATACTACGTTTAATTATCTTGAAAGTCGGTGTTGTGTTCATATTTAAAATGTTATAGGTGTCCTTAACCCGTTAGTATAGTCGCTAGTTGGTCGATTCGCCGCCCATTCCTTCAGTGTTTATTCAACAGCCACCAAAAATTTTTAGATGTGGCATTTGATATACATAATCGACGATTATTCCAGTGAATTCGCCTTTTATGTATATCAAATGCCACTTCTAAAAATTTTTGGTGGCTGTCGAATAAATACTGAAAGGGTGGGCGGCGAATAGACCAACTAGCGACTACTAACAGGTTAAGAATCAAAAAAGTTTCTTAAATCTGGGAGAAACTCTGTGAATTTTTCTGAAGCTGGATGGATACCCTGCCACGCGTTAATGTTATTTGAAATAAGTGTTACAATTCCACGTGTAAAGTCTGCCTTTATGTGTTATGTTATAGTATGTTGAACTTCAATAAATAAACTGGCGTACAAAATTAAAGCAACAACCTGTTTTCGATAAAACTATGTGCTGTATGAGAAGCATGAAATTTGAATAGCCTGTTTGTTATCCAATCATTAACCGAATTTTCTATAAAATTTAACATAAGTAAAAATTTTTAAACTGATATTAATTATTTCAGAAGTAAGTTTTGGAAGAAACGAAAAATTTTATCAATTTTAGAAAATAAAACTAAATGAGAAATAGTGTCAAAGCTGCACCACACATATATGAAGATGCGCATGCTTCTAAATGTTAAATTAAACCCAGATTTTTCTTTCTGTATTTACTTTTCTTTTTCTTCTTTTTTTCATATATACACACACACAGATATATATATATATATATATATATATACACACATATGTTATATATATATATATAAATGAACATGAAAATTCGATAAGTTGTTCGTTATCAAACTATTTGACTTTTTTATATTTTTATTAAGGCTTTGTTCATATTTTGCAAATTAATATTTATATATATATATATGTATATATATATATATGTGTGGCAGAAAAAAGAAAGTGAATAAAGGAAAGAAAATCCGGTTTGAATTTAATATTTGGAGGCATGTGTACTATCACCATTTTTACTTTCTTCTGTTTTCAATAGAAGAAAGTATTGGATTCGTAAAATTTTTTTACCTCGGGTTTTTGATGGATTTACACGTTTCGAGAGCTGTAGAACACGATTTGACCAGTTTTAGAAAATGTCTGTCTGTGTGACAAAATTTTGTGGCAACTGTATTTCAGGAACTACTGCACAGAATTTCATACAAATTGGTATGTAGTTGCACCTTGACATAAATGAGTGCCTATCCACTTTTGGTAAAGATTGTCTTACAGGTTGCGTTGCCATCCCGCTTTTTCTGAATTTTTAACATGGTGATATAGGACAAAATTTTGTATAAATGTGCATGAAGAGAATTATTTTTTAGTAATCATTATGAAATTTACAAGAATTATTTATAATAGAGATAGTCAACTGGGGAAAAATGTTTGTATGTGTAAGAGCTTCGCCCCTCGCCCCTCCCCCCCTCGAGGGGAGTAGATTTTCAAGATGAGTATCTTTCGAAAGGTCTCGTCAATACCTTTAAAACGAATGGTTGAACTGTAAATCTGTGACAATTTAAAACATAATTATCGATTTTTTTTTACTTTTAAGGGGAAAAAAAACTTAAGAAGAAAAAAAAAAAACGTATTTTTTTTTTTTTTTTTTTTAAATATTGTTACTGAGTGAATTTGTATAGGAAAATATAGAAGAAAGTCTTGTGGTGGCCACAACATACTAGTTGATTTTAGTTTTTTTTTCCTCTAAAATTGTTTAAAATTTCCATTTTTTCTTTTGAATAAATAAATAAAATAAAGTATATGAATTTTAAAACTATATATTACTTACGCTAAATTTATATAAAATTCATTAACAATTTGATAATGAACACTGTATCCAAAATTTATGTTTATTTGATTTAAAAATTATACACGCAAAAGAGGAAGCAGGAAAACAGATTGTTACTTTAATTTTGCATATCAATGCTGTAGTATTAAACTGTTTTTTTTTTTTTTCTTGATTATGAAAAATTACATCTTTCAATGCGAATCAAAATTTTTGAAAATCCGAATTTATATTGTTTATCTGTTGACGTTCCACAATGAAATATAATATAAAAATGAAATATCACCCAATCAATGGAATTGCCATCGTTTTTCAGAGTCTGTTAAATATATTCTCAAGATGTCGGTTATCTAAAAAATGCTCACGTTCCTAAAAAAAAAAAGAAGAAGAAGAAAGTAAGTAATAATCTCACGGAAAATTAGAATATTAGAATGATCGCAAATCACGAACAATGTTTTTCTCCTACAAAACGATATTGTCAAAATGCAAATATTTCCTGCGAAAAAAAAAAAAAAAAAAAAAAAAAAAAAAGGAGTCGCCAAAAATATTTTTATACTAACTTGAATAGGGGAGAGAACTATCTAGCTATAAAAATGAAACTCTCTCTTTCCGTGTACAAAAATCTAATAAATATGCAAATTTCATAAAAGCCATTTCTCCCTACAAAAAATTGGCGACAAAATCAAGCGGATAATGAGAAGGTAAGAGGGGCGGTTTTTCTTTCTTTCTTTCTTCAGTTATTATTTTTTCATAGAGATCGTTGCCGGAAATTGGGAGCTATCGTTTTAAATCTAATGAATTTGGATAAATATGTAACATGCGAGGTTGTATTTGCACTTTTTTTTTTTTTTTTTTTTTTTTTTGGGGGGGGGGGGGGAGTAGTGTTTGACGGACTTAATTTGGTGGCTGAGTCTTTATGGGAGACGGAAGGCCATTTTTATATTTTATTATGCACCCTCAATTCTGATGTTTCTTTGGGAAGAACACGAAATATAAATTTGGAAATTTAGTTTTTATTGATACGAGGATTTTTATTTTATTGTTTTATTTTAATTTATTTACTTGAGGGGGGGAGTGACAGTTGTATATGTTTTATCTGATGTATTTTGCAGAATTTTATTCTGAGAGGTGTTTTGGTTATCTTATTCCTGACTTCATAACTTAAAAAAATAATTCATAACTTTAAAAATATTAAAAAAAAACTATTAGGGAAAAAAATATCCATGAGGAAGATAAATAAAACAAAATTATGAATTCTTGTTCAAAGTTAACAATTTAATTAAGGTAAATAAAACTATACATAAATAAATCATATAGTAATAATAATAAATGATAGGTTGTCAAATATCGATTTAATGGTCTGTGATCAAATATTGGTGGTCCATAAAAAAAAAAAAAAATATCTGGATATTATTTGCATTTTTAAATGCTTTATTAGAAATTACACCGGTTAGTAAGAAATGCACAAGACTGATGTGAAAAAATACTAAACGAAAAGCTTTGTATAAAGCCTCATAAATTGCAAAAATTTTGCTGTAAAAAACAATATTTTCGGGTCGAAATAGAACTACGACTCTTCAACAAAGTATAGGCACGAGTGAAGTTGCCATTTGACTACATTCGTGCCTACTCTTTGCACCTCACGAAGGGTCGCGGTTTTGTTTCGTCCCGAAACAATTGTTTTTTTCTTTTTTATCGCAATATATGGAGTATATCGCAATTTATGTTGCTGTACACAAAACGTTTTATTTATTAATTACTCTGGTTGTTTATGTAACTTTGAAATTTAACATTTTCTGAATCATTTATAGTCACAAATCACAACTTCAGATTTTAAAACTTTCTGAATGACGGAGACGATAAAGAATATATTTTGTAGCCTGTGTCAACAAGATTTGAATTGTAATAATCTGGTGTGTCACTCACACGACTTTCTCTTACCCTGAAATTTAATACTGTAAATACAGGTTGGAGATTAAGAGGTAAGATAACGAGTACTGTTATGTAAACCTGTGTTAAACAATTTAAATTAGACTTCGGAAGAGTTTTATATGATAATTAGTACTGTGTGAGGGGGCGGAAGCCCCCCTCAACCCCCCCGTTTCATTAATGTACCTACATTCATATAGAATTTAATTCGGTTATTAAAAAATAATTCTGTTTTTAAAAAATAATTTATTAAAATTATTATTTAAAAAATTATCTTTTATGATAATGCAGACAATTTCCATATTAGAGAAGTAGTATAACACTATATATATATATAAAAGTTGAATTTATTCTCAATATTACATAAAAAAAAAAAAAAAAAAAAAGATAACTTTATTTTAAATTATCGCAGATCAATGGTTCAACCATTCTTTTTAAGAGGGGACAATACCTAATCCCGCGAAAAGCCGTGGCCAATATTATTCTATGGGAAAATTTGTTGCGACAATTACACATTACCTAATGTATATTTTTTAATTCTGTTTTTAATTCAGTCAGAAAATTCATAACCGTTAAATGAGTACTCATTTTTCAAAAATTCATTTTTTTTTTAATTTTTACATTTTAATTTTGAGTTCAAAAATGCGATTTTTCACAAAATGCATTTTTCTCATTTTCTAGTCGCAAAATGAAATACTAAAATTTTTAAAAATCAATTTTTGGAAAACAAGTACTAATTTAACGCTTATGAATTTTTTAAATGTGAAAACAGAATTGAAAAATATTCATTAGGTAATGAGTAATTATGTAATCAAATTTTCCCATAGAATAACATGGGCCAAGGCTGCCGGCGAGATTAGGTATTATCCGCTCTTAAAGGTATTGGCGAGCTCTTTTGAAAGATACCCATCATGAAAATTTCCTCGCCACCCCCGAGGCTCCTACATACACAAAATTTTTTCCCCAGTTAACTATCTCTATTACAAAAAATATATATTCGTTTCATTTGATTTAGTGCACTCTACTTACCTGCAATTTCCCCCATAGACGTAATGTATTTGAATACTTTTAAGTGTTCCTGTACACGAACCATTTGCTTCATTTCAACGAAAAGCTTACTGTAGCATCCCTATAGGATACACCTTTAGAATACCGAGTTTGGAATTTCTGCTACTATTTTTTCTTGAGATATGCTGATAACAGACAGACACACAGACCATTCGCTAAAAACATGATTTTCGTATTCAGGGGACCTCAGAACATGTAAATATAAGAAAAACTCACGTTCGAAAATTTGACCCTAAAACAATACTTTCTCGACCCTGTGGGTAAGAGAAAGTAAAAATCGAGTACAGTTAACGCTTCGAATTTTTGATTTGCGTTTGATACTAAGCTAAAATCGCCATGAATTTATCAGACTATTCGAATTCTTCAAAGGTTTAATAAAATGTGCATAAAAAAAAATATAATTTTCAATTAGATTTTGATGATGTAATAGTATATTTATATAAATATATAGCTAAATATAGTAAATACAGTTTTATATATGGAAACAGCGATTTATTACTGTAATTAAATCTTTTATCTGAGTTTTTAATAATGTAAGATATATTAGAAAGGTGTTTATGTTTTTCCGCTATAATTATATTACTACAATTAAACTTTAGGAATGGCTCTTATGCTTAAATAAATATTCTAGCTCACATATATATATATATATAATTAAATACGCAACGTTTTATATTAATTTGGTTTATTTCATATTTATAAAATGAATATTTATTGGTCATTACTCTATTTTCATAAGCCCTGTTAAATGGATCACTGGATTTTAAATTATGAATTGAGTGGTCCGTGAAGTGTAAAAAGTTGGTGATCTCTGTTGTATGCAATTTTTCATTACAGGTTTCTATTTTTGTGGGGGTAGGGGGGAATCGTGAAACAGATTTATCATTCCGTCATGAGTTTTTATATTAGAAGATGGAATGTTGTTTTCTAACATGGATTCACTTCGCCGTTAATTAATTAAATGCCCTTTTTTCTTAGTGAATGGATACTTGCTTTCTCTTTTCTTTTAAACATTTTCTTTCTTTCTTTCTTTCATTTTTTTTTTTTTTAAGGAAAATTGACAAACTATACTGTATATTTTGTGACTGATTGTCAAAATACGAATTCGTTTCAACATTTTACGAAATGTACATTTAATCTTAATTAATTTCGGAAATACACAACCATTTTGTCGTTAAATGACGAAATTCGGTTTCTATTTCTTTTCGAAGCTGATGCCCGAAATAAGAGATTATTTTTCCATAAATGAGCTAACTGATGTCTAAATAAACGCACTTGCGTATAATTGATAATTTTATACGTCTGATTACTGAAATAAGCCATATTTTTGCTGCTTATTACTAAAATACACAATTCTCTCGTTCGAAATCATCCGATCTGTCTGAATCCATATTTTCCCTCGTTGCAATTCAGTACCTTTTAAGACGACATGAATCTAAACTACACCGCATCGTTTTATATCATTTCATATCAATATCAGTTCAACTCTATAAAAAAAACTCGCAGATCGTTTGTCACTTTGTCACTGTGGACAAGAATGATTTCGAGTTACTTACCTCCCCCCCCCCCTCCCATCCTAATGCCTTATAAAGGTGTGGCTTTTGAACCGGAGGTTGCATTATTAAATAAATCCCCCATATCAAATAGATCGTCCGTGACGATAGGCGACTCTAAAACACACAAGTCTTTTTATTTCATAAGGTTGCTGTGTATACATAGCCACCTGTGTCAACGAAATGTTCCGGAAATTTCTGGAGGTTAGACTTGTGTTTGTGGAGTGTGACGCGATCGTACGTCATAGTGACACACGCTTTTATGATAACGACTCTTTATTATATATTAAAATAGTGAATGACATTCCTGACAGTGAGGGATAAAACTTCACGAACGGAATGAAATAGCGGGATTTTCTGAAAAATTCGTGATAAAACATTCATGTCTATTGACACCTGAAATCCGACGTTAGAACTATAGTAAGCTTCTTTTTATTATATATGGTGTTCTATATTTAGGCATGGAAACCCGTTAATTAAATAGATGACATCATAATAAAAGATATTTTACACACTAAAAGACATCTAGACATTTTCATATGAAATACGCGGAAGCGCTATCGTAAAATTTTAATTAATACATATTAAAAGAATAATCGTGATGAATACTTAATTTTTATTTGTTATTTTTAACACAGTCATCTCTACACAGTCATCTCATCCAGAGTTAGACATTTCTCCCATCGAAGGCCGTCATTTTAGACTAGGGAAGATGTGGTTTACATCAATCGACGGCTTCCTGCAACCAAACAAATCAAGGAAAATAGCTGTCTGTAATCTAGAACACTATGCACATTAGAATCCATTAATAGACAGAATAAACTTTATCCCAGATATCTTAATTGTTTCTTCGTGACTAGTCGGTTTTCACCCACCTATCGGTTAATATTTTCAAAAGAATATATTTTCAAATTTGCCAAATTAAAAACTGTGGCTAAATGTTGGGATAAGTAGCCAATAATAATAATAATAATAGTAATTACAACAATAATAAACGATTATTTATTTATTTATTTATTTATATATATATATATAAAATTAATAGAATTCGAGTCATGAAAGGTAATTTAAATTTAATTATTCATGAAATTCAGTGCAAATTCATCAAAATCGTCTTTAGTTTATTTGTCGAAAGCATAAACCTGAGTACCCCGATTTAATATATATATATATATATATATATTAAATCGGGGTACTTAGGTTTATGCTATATATATATATATATTCGTGCCAGTTAAAATCGTTTAGCATAATTTTTTTTTTTTTTTCAATTTTGACATTATCTTTTAGATAATAACATCTATATCCTAATGCTTAGCCTTACATGAGGCAAACAATATATGTTTATTTTACGCTTTTTTAACGCTTTCCAACAAGGTTGAAAAGTGTTAATGACTTCGGTTTGTCTGTCTGTCTGTCTGTCCGCGCTCTAACTCCCGTAAATATTTATGGAATTTCTTGAAACTGATATGTGTTATTCAAGTTCACTATCGGATGTTCCCTATTGAAAATGGAGTTTATACCTCTACTGGTTTGTGTACAGGGATCCTCGAAAATATTTCAAAGCATTGTGTTCTATGAGAGACATTTCTATAAACCATATTTTCATACCCTTACTGTAGAAAAATCTTAATGAAATTGAAATATGTTATTCAAGTTCACTATCGGATGTTTGCTGTATAAAATGGAGTAAATACCACTACTGATTTGTGTGCAGGGACCCCCGAAAATATTTCAAAGCACTGTGTTCTATGAGAGGCATTTCTATAAATCATATTTTCATACCCTTACTGTACACAAATCTTAATGAAATTGAAATATGTTATACAAGTTCACTATCGGATATTCCCTGTTGAAAATGGAGTTTATACCTCTACTGGCTTGTGTACAGGGACCCCCGAAAATATTTTAATAATTTAATTAAAATAATAAATAATATTTCCCCGGTAATATTTCAAAGCAGTTGTATTCTGTGAGAGGCATTTTCATAAACCATATTTTCATACCCTTACTGTACAAAAATACTAAATTTTGCTTATATAAATTTTAGTCGAAAAACATTTAAATGCATTTTTAAATGTTTCCTCCTCTGCATTTTCCATTTCATTAATAAGTTGTTCATGATTTTGTAATGAATCTGCCTTCTGCAGCACAAGTACATGCTGGTGTTATAATTTCCTGTTTGGAGTGATTACATTTGCAATCACTTAACATTTCCTGTTCCTGCATTTTACTGTAGTTATCGATTGTTCTCATTCTTGCAAAAAAAAAAAAAAAAAAAAAATGTTTGTTTTTTCTTTGCAAGCGTTAAGAGAAATTGAAATCGCGTATTTTAAGTTTTTGAAAATCAGATTAATGTTTCTGTGTTTATATGACTCATTAGATCCAAGCGAAATTGTACTTTAATACATTTATAATATTATACCAAACAAAACACTTCATATTCCTTGTTAAATGCGGAATTTCGTTAAATGTCGTCTCGTTATAAGCGTGTATTTAAATACAGTGCTACTAAAAGAATTTTTTTTTTTTTTTTTTTTTGATTAATTGAAAACATACAAGGAAGGGAAAAAGAAGCATTGCGGTCATGGTATGTGGAATAAAAATAACTAGTCATAATGAGGCATTATGCAACCTCCTCTCACCAAAAAAGAAAAGTACCTGCGAAAGATGTTTTTCGGAATTTAATTTCAATGAAATGGGAAAAAAAAAGAAGACGAAATTCTTTTTTCTATTTCCCTCAATTAAGTTTGCGGTCATTCAGATGCAATCTAGCATTGAACTCGAAAGCGCTGATGTAGATAAAAGCGGAGATTCAAATTAACTTGAGAAAAAAAATAAAAGGGATTTTTTTTTACTCGATTTTTTTCCCTTTGCTTTAATTGCGAGAGAAGTCACCTTCTGTGAATTAATAAAAAATAACAATGAATAGAAGTGAAAATGAATAAAAACCCTATAAGGTTATGGCGGCGTAGATTTGTTTTCCTCGCAAATTTTCGAATGGATGTAAGGTCACTATGAATGGTAGCGTATATGCATACGAAACTTTTACTGAAAACCAATATGACGTGGTCACCACAAGACTTTCTTCTATATAATTTTACACAAAATTCATGCAATTCAAATAACTTATTAAATTATTTTCCATTATAAATGCAGACGATTTTTATCCGAGAATCTCCTTATATTATTAAAATCTGAGCGCATCTGTCTGTCTGTCTTTCTGTCTGTCTGTCTGTCCGTGAGAAATGCCTTGTCATAGCTAAAGCTCCGGCGCTAATGGTCGCAGCGCTTCGAAACCGGTGTCGACAGACGCAGAATTTCTTCATCTCGACATCGCGATAATTCGCTAAGCGATGCGACCCTAATTAGCGGAGATATTAATTAAAACGTCGACCCATATCTACCGAAAAATGACCCAGAATTCATGATTAAATGCTTCAAAAGCGACATTTTTACGGAAAAAGTGGAAAATAAATTAGAAATATCAGTCGTATCGTTACAAATAAGATATCAAATGAAAGGTCCGATTTTTCTGAATCCGACGGTTTAAATAGCTTATCTATAGGGCAATTAGATTTTTTAAAATTAACTAAAGTATGAAAAAAAGGTGGCAACAAATCACAGCAGTTCTATTAATTTCGCAATAGACGTATTTCGGTTACCATGGCGCCGGGCGAAAGAATAAATAGATTTTACTTCCAGCTTTACTGATTTTGTACTGGAAATAAAAATTGCAAATTTCAAAATGCTTCAATTTTCTTCAAAATTAATTCAAACTTGCTACAAACTTTTAACATCACAAGACGAAGTTCCAGTTCAAATATCATCGGGTTTCGAGAATAAATAAAAAATGTACAATTTAATTGCAAATTAAATGTTATTATAATACGCGTATTTCAAATTCTAACTATGATTAAATTATTTTTAGTACATCATTCGAAAGATATTTTAAAGTACTTTTATATTATCGAAAGCGGTATTCAAGATTTCGCTTCATTTACATGTTTTGAGGTCTCCTGAATCGGTTTCTTTTGTATCTGAGCTACTAATTAAAATAATTCCATAAGTAATACATCATAAGATAGCTTTGTTGGTTTGAAATCGAACAGTAGATTACAGAAATTTCTACCGCCAGATGGCGCTGTAATATTTTAAAATTTCAATATTTCAATTTCTAATTATGATTAAATTGTTTTTAATACATCATTCGAAAGATATATTAAAGTTCTTTTATATTATCGAAAGTTTTAACCAGATTTGCACGTTTTGAGGTGTCCTGATTAGATTTTCTTTTGCATCTCAGCAAATTCAGTTAGACCGTTCAAAATTGGTATATGTAGGTTAATTAGGAAGGGCTGAAAGGGTGGGGAAGATATAGGCATGCACCGCGCGCACGGTACAGCGCTGCCGAAGGCAGTGGGGACACGGTCCGACTTTTTAACCGATGAGAAATGATTTTTTTTTTTCATTTTCTTTTCTTAAGAATAAAAATTTGATTTGAGAAGGAATATGTGCGCGTAGCGCGCGTATACCTTCACACGTGCGTGCGCAGCGCGCATGGGTCTGCGCTGCCGAAGGCAGTGGGGACCCGGTGTGAGTTTTTACCCGATGAGAATTTTTTTTTTGAGGGGGGGGGGGCACGGAGGGTCAGGGAAGGAATACGCGCATGCAGCGCGCACGGGGCAGCGCTGCCGAAGGCAGTGGGGACCCGGGCCGACTTTTATCCAATCAGAAATGATTTTGTTTTTTAAATTTCTTTTCTTAACACTAAAAGTTACTGTTAGTGATTCATTAGTTTTAGTGATTCATTTGAAAATACTGACCCGCTAGCGGGCGAAGCTCGCTAGTTATATCACTAAATGCTGAAAGACAATTTTTTGTCAATATCAAAAGAAACACGATTTTTTTTTCTTTAAAAAAGGGAAAAAGATATCGTTGTTTTAATTTATAGCTCAGATCTATGGTTCAGCCATTTATTTTAAAGGAATTGACGAGAGCTTTCGAAAGGTACCCATATGGAAAATTTACACACCCCAGGGGGGGGGGGAGCGATGCACACATGCACAAACTTTTTTCCCTAGTTTACTACTATTATTATCAATAATTCATATTAATTTTAAAATCACACATTAAAAATAACTCTCATTATGTACATTTATACGATAAAATTTGTTCTGATCACAACATACTGTTTTAAGTATATAGCTTTAAAAAACAATTCCCGGAAAACTGGGTTTTAAAAGTAATAAAAACAAAACTTTGAATAAAACACCATAAATTGCAAGAACTCGCAACAATTGTAACGGGTCGAAAGAAAACACGACCGTTCGTCAGGCGAACAAAGTAGGCACGAGTGCGTTGTCGTTTTGTTTGCTGCACTCGTACCTACTTTGTTCGCCTGAAGGAGGGTCTTGTCTTCTTTCGACCCGTTACAATTGTTGCGAGTTCTTTTATTTTATGGTGTGTTATTCAAAGATTTGTTCTTATTAAATTTTTAAGCTGTCATAATTTCTATTTCTGCATATACTTGTTATTCAACTCCTCTATTTATTCAAAGCTAAAATTTCTTCGTTTCGTAAACAAAATGGAAAGAGAAAGAAAGCGATGACAAAATGTAGCAGAGGCACTAACAGATTTTCTTAATAATTATTAAGTTCATTGTACCCAAAATGAAAAAGGGATCGGGGAAAAATAAATAAATAAATAAATAAAAAATAAATAAATAAAAAATATCATCCATCTAACTTAACAATGTGCCAATTCTGAGAGATGCATTTAAAAATAGACAAAGGAAATTAGGAATGCGAGAGTCTGCGCATCTATTTTTCAGTTCATCTCTTCTAATTCAATTTTTCGGAAGAGTCTGCTTCCATTATCCTTCGACCTGTTCCACAAAAGAAGTGAAGAAATGCTGCTTCCAAATAATGTTGTCTTGGAATGATTTTCTGCTTGTTTCTCGTAATGATTAATTTAAAGCATGTGTTCGTTTCCTTTGAAATGCATTAGAAACGTAAAGAAATAATTAAAAATGAGAAAAAAATTGATTTCTTCCCTCTCGCTGAGATATAAAGCTTGGATTATGCTTAGGACTAAAAATGCGTGTGAGTGAAATGTAGTACAGGCTTAATAATTTCATTGGTTAATAAAATGAGCCGCTTAATCTGATCAAATTGCCAGGACCGGAATCGAATCAATACAAACTACTTTTAAAACCGTCGCTTAATGAAATCAGCATCGCCGGTTAATAAACTCAAAAAATGTCTCCTCAGCAGCCAAAAATATCATTTATGTACACTAAAAATTTTTTTATTTACTCTGTGATTTTTTTTTTTTTTAAATATATAGAAAAAGAAATTAAAGCACAACAAACCCTTCGTTATCGCTCATTGTCGAATATTTTACACTTGCAGCACAGTTACAAATTAAACACGCCCCCATACACTGTAAAAAAATAACTATTACCAGCTGCAAGAAACTCTCTGTGATTGGAGAAAATAATTATTTTTTCCAATCACAGAGAGTATTTTCTCCAATCACAGAGAGTTTCTTCCAGCTGGTAATAGTTATTTTTTTTACAGTGTAACTTATCTCCGTAACTGTTTCAAGGAACGTATTCTTCAAAACGCAGTAATAAGTTACAAATTTGGTTTGAAATACTTTTTTTTTTCTAATTATTAAAAGGCAATTTCTAGTTCTGATTTTTAAATTACTATAATTCATGAGGTTTAAACGGAAACAATTTAAATGTATCAGAACAGCGTGCACTTTCGGTAAAGTAATGATGATTTTCCTCAAGGAAAGCGCATGGAACTTGGAATGCTTTAATTTACTTATATCGAAGGAACAATTAATTAATTATCTATCAAAAATTTATTAATATTGCTTACTAATTCCATTATTACCTTTTGATGTTTCTTTCCAAATTCAGGGAAGTAATACCTTTTCCTTAAATGCAGGAACGTTCGCCGGATATAAAAATCAGCCGCTTAATAAAATGACTTTATCTCAGGGCGAATGTGATTTTAATAAGCGGCGGGAACTGTATACTAATATTTGTGATTTGAGTATGTCTGTGTTTTTGAGCATGTATAATATGCATGTATTAATCAGTGTTGTGCACGAACGCGTTCATTTGAACGCGTTCGTGAGCGTAGCTCGAAAATTTTGAGTTTTGAGTTGAACTTCGCTCGTTTTTTAAATTATGAACTTGAGTTGAGCGTAGTTCGTTTTTTACACGAACTTGAGCGTGAAAAAGCAATTCAAGCTCAAACTCATATTAAATATTTCTGTCTGAAATATGAAAAGGAAAGTAGAAGAAGAAAAGGACAGAAAAAAAATAACTCGGCAAAATGGATCTCGGAAAAAAGGGCATTTGGAATAAAAGGCACTGGTAAAAAGGGCACCAGATAAAAGGACGCCCGGAAAAAAGGGCACCTGGAAAAAAGGGCACCGGAAGAAAGGGTACTTTTGCAATTTGCAAATCGCAAAAACAATAAACATCAACTAAAGAATTTAAAGAATGATTTTCATAACATATTTTTAGAAATTTCAATCAATTAAATTGGAACCACTTTCACTTAGTATATACTTAGAGGAAGGGGGGGGGGGTGTCCAGGAGCATATTGAAAGAGAATAATTGTTTTTATATCTCTTTCTTACTGATTTTAATGAAATTTTGTCCAATAGTCACTTGCTGTTTATGACAAAAAATGCAGTGTCACACATACTTCGGGATCTGAAAGATTTTTTTTTCTTTTTAATATCATCTTGTTACCGATTTTAACGATATTCCGTATTATAACTATCACTTATTCTTTACGAAAATCACAATAAGTGTTATATATAGCTTAGGGGACAAGGGGTTTGTGTAGATGCAAAAAAGAATTTTTTAAACCACTCTATTATAGATTGAAATAAAATTACAAAAGTGTTACACATATCTTGGAGGGTAGAGGGAAAAGAGGCGAAATGATTGTTTTTATATCACCATGTGAACTATTTCTCTGGAACTTTGTATAAATATAACTTAATCTTTGTTAAAATTATAGTAAATGATATATAGTTGAAGGGAGGCAAAAGGGGGGGGGGGGATTTTCACTATTTCTTTTTTATGTCACATTTTGAGCTTTGTAATATAATTAAAAATTCTTTTTAATGTCAAAAACTTAAAATAACATATTACAAATTAAATTAAAAATATGTATATATTTCTTTCGTTTCGCACTCATTTTGCAACAATGCTCTATGATCTTATGTGAATGATTCTCAAGAATGGATCAACAATTGTTTACAAATTTAATGGATTATGTATAGGAAATAAGTACGCTATATTTTAAATATTGCGACAACGACCGATTAAACGTGTATTACGAGGATTATTTTAATCGTAAAGTTATCTGACCAGCTTTAAAATACCATTTATGACACTATCAGGAACATTATTGACTATAGACATTCCACTTTGAAATCTTTCTAAATCATTCAAAATTTCTAAACATGGCAGAATAAGACAATATTTCCCAAACACTTGCTATATGAAGATTATTGGATTGGAAATACTATAGAATTGCATGAAAACTGAAATATAAAACTGACCTAAACAAAATTAAATAACAAATTAGGATAAGATAAATATATTGAAGCGGAAGGCGGGAGGGTATCCTAATAGTTGAGGAACTACATTCTACAATCGAGCCAAATGATAAGCAGACTTCATATCTTTTAACATGTACATAGTATGAGCTAAAGTAGAAATGTATGAGAACAAATATATGATGGGGATCTGAGCAGAGTTCAACTATTCCAAATAGTTTATTTATACGACAATTTAAGTTAATTTAGAAAGTGTTTTAAATAAAAAAATGTATTATAAATAATAAAAGCACCAATTTCGCACACTTTAAGTTTTTAGACATAAAATAAAAATAAATAAACGCGAAGAATAAATCTAAATATGAATAAGAATTTCTTTTTTACGATACTTTTCGAATGTAGATAGGACTTGTTGTTTTTCAACATTTAAAACTTTACTCCCTCTCATATTCACAGTATAACAGATTTTTACTTCCTTTCTTTCTGATATAAAACGGCATTCTTTGAACTTATTAGATGAATGTAAACAAAACTCTTCCCTAAAGCGACTGAGACCACCTATTGAGTGAAGTCGTAAAAACAGGAAACAGGGGGCTTACGGGGCTTACCGATCTTTGTTGGTTGAAACTTGAATAATTGTTATCTGATGGCTATAGGGCCGAATTCTGGTCAAACGCCGCAACTTTACGATAACCAGCTCACAAAGTGGGAGGGATTGCGAGAGAAAAGGGGAAAGCACTGATGTTAGTGATTCAAGCCAAACGGAGTTGATTTCCACAACTGCTGACGTCAGTAAAGTAAGAAAGGGAAAATTCGAAGAAAATATTCGAATTTCATTCAGATATTGTTCGTTTTTAACCAATCAGAATCCGTATACAGTTTTAAAGGGACGACCATATGGGTTGCTTCTATTTGTTTTTATCGTAACTTATTTTGGTTTCATTCATTAACGATGTGTACATCAGATAAGCATGAAAGCCTTAACTAATACCCCAAAAATTATAATAGGAAGAACAATTAAATGATAATAATAGCAATAGGTTTTATTATTTTCTTTATATAAAAAGGGGAAAAAATAGAAAAAAGAATAATCATTAAATAACCATCTGTGCGTCTGATTTCTATAAACTTTCATTTTATTACTTTACGTAAAAAAGTGGGGGGGGGGGGGATATAAAAAAGCATAATAAACATTAAATAACCATTTGTATGTACGATTTCTATAATTTATGGCATAATGTGATGATATGGTATATTTATAACACAAGTTAATACTATAAACTTATTATATTTTCAGATGAAATGCTGTTATTTTATTGTATTTTTATAAATTAAAAATAGACCTCCCCCCCCCCAATCTTTTCCAAATTACATAAATATCTAATGCTTCGTTTTCAATTAAAACAAAATTTGCAGACTCAGTTCAGAAATTTATTTTCAATAAAATAAAATTATATTCACCATATTGTAAAATGATTTATAATTTTCCAATTTGTGAGTATGTCCTTTTATTATGTTCTACGACCAAAAAAATAATAATAAAATAAAATAAAATAAAATAAAATAAAATAAACAAATTTGTAAGCAGAAAAATAGTATTTATAAAATTTGTGTACTTTTCATTTTATTAATTATTATTTGTAGTAAAAGCATTAAGATTTAATATGTTCTTGTGTTGATTTTTTTTTTTTTTTTAATTAAATGAATATTTTTTGCAGAGCATTAATCTGAAAAAAAAAAAAAAAAAAAAAAAAAAAAAAAGATTTTGAATATAAAATATTATCAAAGCTGTATTGTAAAATGTTTTCAGTATTTATTATGTTTTATTATGTTTACAGTGTGCAAAGTAATTTTCAAGATAAGACAAACTTTATTAACATCAATTCATTATTTTAAAAATTCTGATTTGTTTTATCATTACTCCAAAATTTTATGGGTAATTCATATTCTGATATTATTAATAAAAACCAATAAGAGAAAGATTTTTTTAATTCTTTTTTTCTATATTATTTTTAACTGTTACCAAGACATAAGTTTAAAAAAAAAAAAAAAAAAAAAATCGTTTGATTGGGATTAATTTATAAAAGTATATTAATAATTTTATTATTTTATAAAGTTAATTATAGTTTTTCGAATGCAGGCATTTAAAGCATTTAAAAATATAAATATATAAATGCGAAAACATTAAAAAAATAAGAAAGAGATAAGAAAGAAAGAAAGAAATTTTTTTTTTGCTTGCTACCTTAGAATAAAATAAAATAAGAAATAATTATAAAAATAAATAATAATTTAATTTAAATCAATTCTTAGTATAAAGTAAAATTGTTCACGCACAAAGAAGAAAATGAAAAAGACATAAAAAGTTTTATAACTAAGTTTCAAGAAAAATCGAAATAGGTCTGATTAAATTTCTTAGCTTAACTTATGCTTGAAATATTCATCTATATGGAGATGATTATATAAATATTCAGTGAACTGTCGGGGGAACAAAACTAAATTAATACGAAATTAATTAATTAATAAAATAAATAAATAAATAAAAGATAATTTTAAATAATAGATGTAGATTTGAAGTAAACACCTATTTCTTTAGTTAGTAATAAGAGACATTACTGTGAAATACATGTATATAATACTTTGAAATTTGTCTTATCATGAAAAATATGTTGTGCAAACACTAATAACAATAAAACATAAGATACAAAAAATACTGAAAATATTTCACATACCTGTATTTTAACTACGTTTCATGAACTATCTTTTGAACTGAAAAGGTTATTTTTAGCTTTACGTGTATCCTTTTTTTCTTTCTTTTTTAATCAGAAGAAATATATATTTTAATAATAGTATTAATTATCTTCAATCAATACTACTTATAGAAATCTCATAGAGTACACAATTTACCAAGCGCTTTGCACGTTTGTAATGGCCGCCATTGCTCTTAAAAGAGTATTACGATAGCTTTCTACTGGCCGCAAATTGAGCCACGTGACAATCGCATCTGCGAGAAAAGAATGTTGTGATTGTTTGACCTGACTAGGAAGATTCGTTTTCGTCCGCGACTTTGCGGTAAAAACGCAGGTGCGAGCCGTAAGTGTTTGGCTGGAATCTGGGCCATAATCAGATATCCAGATGTTGGAGCCACTGGGTATTGGTGACCACTTTCGACTTTTAAATACCCACATTCAAAATAAAATAAAGAGACGGGGACACTAGGAAAAGCGAATCTTTCTTTTCTTTCTCTTTTTTTGTGTGTGTTATAGTGTTATAACAGCTAAAATTTGTAACCAGAAATTGGTTACAGCTCAGACAGCATCTCGCTCTTTTGATAGGATAGTGAATGTATGTTTCTCTGTTCGATTTATTTTCAAGGAAGAAAAAGAAATGGGGGGAGGAAAAACGGGGATCATTTTAGTAGAGTATTCTCATTTCTCAGTCATTCACTATCACTTTTAACACTTTTTACTTTCCGTCGTAGTCTTTTGCAAATATATCTGAAATTTCTCTGAGAAAGTATGACCATGTGAAAAATATCAATATATAAAATTTTTCTTCAAGCTAATGAAAAACCATAATGGAAAGCAGTCTTTCTAAAAGATAAAGAAAAGGTGTATTAAACTATTACTATTTTGATATTTCATTTCAATTTTAATTAAAAAAAATATTAAAAGGAAAAATAAGAATAGTATACAATTTCATTTTTAATAATTTTTTTTTCCTTCCTTTAATCAACAGAAAATGAATTTTAGAAAAGCAAAATCCATATAAGATTTGAAAAATTTCTTGAAGAATTCCAAAAATTATAATTTATAATTTCTATATTATATTTCATTTTTATATGAAATATGTGGAATATATTATTATTATCATTTTAATTTACAAAATATTATATTAACATTACTATATTTAAATATATATATCAGTTTTAAATTCTTCGAAATTCGATAACAATTTAAAAATAGTTGTTGAAACATTGTTAGCGATATTTTTTATTATACTTTTTAAATGAAACACAATACTCTTTATAAATTTTAATTAATTTTACTTACATGTTTCTTAAGAATTATTATTGATTATGTATTATTTATTATTATTGTTAAATTTTAAATCAAAATATTTTTTATCACATTTAAATACCTCAAAATTTTATAAAAATACGTAACAGCCAACAAAAAATATTAATTTCTATGCTCCTCTATGAACTAAAATTAAAAATATGTTATTAATTAGAACGTGAAAGTCATTCTTAATATAATTTTTAAGGAATATTTACTTTCGAGTGCGATTCAAATACAAGTATTTATTATTAAAAAAAAAATAATAATTAAAAAGAAAATAAGAGAGTATTTATTACTTTAGTCAACATATTAAAAATATGTAAAATTGCTATGTTATTTCATCATTCATTATAATGCATAGAAACCAGGAAGTAAAACCTTGATGAGATGATAATTATTAAGAATTTAATAAAGAACATATATATGAGTGTTTATATCATTATTATGTTTAAATCATAATTATACAAATTTCTTTTTCATAATTAACTATTTCGACATTCGATAAGATCAACAGCGTGTTTTAAGAATAGAAAATTCCATGTTTATCTATAAATAGATATTGAAAACACAATTTTCTTTAGAGACTATATACAGCTTTTATTATTAAAAATATATAAAATGATGAAATTTATTTATTAATTTAAGCAAAATATAAAATGATTTCTACCTATATTATTTATTTATTTATTTTTCATTTTTAATAAAATTTTACATTCTTTATAAGTCAAAAACGATGAGGTTTTTGATTCCTTATTTATTTTAAATATAATATATTCTTTCCTTTATCTAATGTTTTTTCTTCTCTTCTTTTATTTTTTGGTCATTATTAAAAAAAAAATAATAAAAAATCTGGAGTGACTCCACTCGACATTCCAAAAATTGAGTAATTAACGGTTTTTTAGATAAAGTAAAGTAAGAGGAGTTGTTAAATAAACAAAAGAGAAAATTATATTAGGTAGTTTGAGTATTTTTCTTTATATGGTACACGAAGTTTAATTTAACGCTATCTTACCGAACACGTAGATCATAATGATAAAGAATATTTCGTTGTGTCCCTGTAAAAACCTACAAATGCTAGATTCACCAAAATGCTTATAGTTAGTGCAACAGTGACTTATAAATTTTCAGCTTTATCGGATAAGGCATTTAGACGCTATCGCACTTTAAAATTTGAGCCTATATACCACAATGATAAAGAAATTTGCATTTCGTCCCTGTAAAAAGAATCGTAAATTCTAGATTCTCTAAAGTTCATAAAGTTCGTGTGACGGTGACGTATAACATGTATATAAATTTTCAGTTCATTTGAATAAGGCATTTACTAGCTATCACACTTTAAATAATTTAATATGATGAACAATTTTTATTTGTGTTCCTGTAAAACTCGTTAAATGCTAGAGTCACGAAAATCTATACAGTTTGTGTGATGGTGACCTCAGTTTGTGTGATATGACTCGTATATAAATTTTCCACTCAAACGGATAAGGCATTTAGATGCTGTCGCACTTTAAATAATTTCACCCCATAGGCCATAATGATACAGAATTATTTGCTGTGCAGTAAAAAAAAAAAAAAAAAAAAAAAAAAAAAAATAGAAGTGCTAGATTCACCAAGACCTATACAGTTCGTGAAATTGTGACCTGTAATATGTGTATAATTTTTTTTTGTTCAATTGAATAAGGCGTTTAGACCCTATTGCACTTTTTAAAATTTGGTCCCATAGGCCATAAAGATAAAGAATTTTTCTTTGTGTCCCTGTAAAAAAAAAATTAAGTGCTAGATTCATCAAAATCTACGCAGTTCTTGCAACTATTACCTATAATATGTGTATAAATTGTTTGCTCTTTTTAATAAGATGTTTAGACGCTATCGCATTTTATAAATTTGGCCCCAGAGGACATAATGATAAAGAATTTTTCTTTATATCCCTGTAAAACTCTATATGTGTCAGATTTTCCAAAATCTATACAGATCGAGTAACTGTGACCTATAATATATGTATAAAATTTTTACTCAATTGAATGAGGCGTTTAGATGCTATCGCACTTTTAAGATTTTGGTCCCACAGGCCATAGTGATAAAGAATTTTTCCCTGTAAAAAAAACTGTAAGTGCCAGATTCACCAAAATCAATAGGGTTCGTGCTACGGTGACATGCAACATGCGTACCAACTTACAACGCATTCGAGCAAAGCGTTTTTAGACGCTAGCGTACGTATTGAAACACCAAAATCTCGAATTCGGATTTTTGACATGATTACAATACTTTCCTTTTATACGTTTGTTCGGAAAGTAATAAATTGACTAATTTTTTTTATCATATTTATATACCAAATCAATAAAAGCCCAGCCTGCTTTAGAAATAAAAGTAGAAGTAAATATTTTTCTTTAAAAAACATATATTAAATATAGATTTTTCTTTGCATACAATAGAGATGTTATATATTATATTAAGCAAAATGTAAAATGATTCCTGCTTTTTCTTGTTATTATTATTATTATTATTATTATTATTTTTTTACATTTTTCATGAAATTTTACGTATTGCTTATAAATTAATAAAATATTATAGTTTTAAAAAATTAAAGAACACGCTTTTATAGAAATGTGAACTAAAAAGCACAAAATATCTATCTTAGTATTAAAATTCAGGGTAAGAGAAAATCGTGTGAGTGACGCACCTTAATATTTACATACATTTAAATCTTTAATTAAACTAACTTAGAATTAAACAAAAACCCTTTTTAAAAAATCTCCCCCGACGGGGATCGAACGCTGGATCGTCAGGTTCGTAGCGCGGCGCCTTACCTCGACACCACGCTGTTCACGTAAGGAATGTATTTTTTTCACAATATAAATTTTTTTTTTGCTCCCAGAGAAGTTACAAACAAACATAGAAATATACATACATACAGGTGAAGGTGAAGCTAATAAAAGCGTGTTAAAAATAATAATTGTCTATGTTATATTCTTTTACATTTTAAATTTCTTTTCTTTTTCTTCCATTTTTCTTTTCTTTTTTTCTTTCTTTTGATTTCTTTCTTTTATTATTATTATTATTATTATTATTATTATTATTAAATTTTAAATCATACTAATTTCTTTATCATATTTAATATCATGCTATTGATAATCAATAAAAACTCAGCCTGCTTTATAAATTAAAAATGACAGGGTAGGATATTTTCAGTTTCTTTTTCTTTCTATTATTATTATTATTTGTTATTTGAAAATGTTATATTATACTAGTTTCGTTATCAAAAATAAATAAATAACTCTTAATTTAAGCAAAATGGCTCTTGAGCAAACATGTTAGACTAAGAAAAATCTTGTCATAGTTCTAATTGAAGCAATTAGTAAGCTGCATAGAACAAAATATTAAAAATATTGTCAAAGTAAATTATTTCAAAAATAACATGAAATTTAATTTAAATTTACATTTTTAAATGTTATTTTATTTAGATATTTTTGGAAGTAAAAATACTTTTAAAGTGTATAACTTATATATAATGTTTAAAAATTATTTTGATTATAATTCCATTGACTATTTTAAATCTTTCAAAAAATTTCGTTTATCTAGAAATGACAGACTTTCAAAGACTTGTTTGATATTGACCATGACGCATCATACTTCAAAATAAACATTGTATATATACTCATAATTTCACACCCGTTTTCTTTCATAACTTTTAAAAATTAATCTTTGGAGAAACTTTTGGAAAGTTTTCTGCTTTAAGCTAAAATAAAATTTCTATTTGGAAATGATTTTATAGAACAAGGATCGACATATACATGTTTATATTTGCTATTTTGATAAATACCACATTCTATTGCATATAAAGTTGTCCTACTGTACCACATTTCTTAAATATTTGTAGAAACTTTCTTGTAATTTCTGCTTTAACTAAAACAAAAATTTATATTCGGAAATACTGGCATAGGATTGGACTTGCTTTGAGTATATATATATATATATATATATATATATATATATATATATATATATATATAGTATTTTTTATTCTTCAACTCAGGCCTCTTCCACAATTTATTTCTGGGTGCGCCACTGTGCGCATAAACAAAAGTATTGGAAATTTGAGAATAAAAAAAATACACAAAAACAATGGGTTCACTATTCAGAAGTGTCCTCTAAATAAATTTCTACTACAATTAAATGAATAAGTTATAATTGAGAATTAAATGCTTATAAGTTTAATTAAACACTAAATTAAGAATAATTTTCATGGTAATTGACAATTTTAATAAATGTAAATTACCTATGAAAGTGTTCACCGAGTCACCGAGAAGATCTATTTAGAGAAAAAAAAAAAAAAAATGAACTTTTAATGAACTTCGCTCCTTTTTAAAAATGAACTTGAGTTGAACGCGTTCGTTTTATTCAGACAGGAGTTTGAGCGCGAACTAGCTCGTTTTTTACACGATGAACTTGAGTTTGAACTAGCTCGTTTTTTTCGTGAACTTGCACAACACTGGTATTAATATAGTACCTCTGTGTGTAATGTGTATACGTAATAATATAAATGTTATGTACGTGATTTTATAAGTTTGTGTATTATCTGTGTATGCATCATTAAAATTTGTATGTGTGTGTGTGTGTGTGTATGAGAGTAAGTCATTCGGGAAGCAGCAACATCTGTCCGACGATTTCTGTGCTCCAATCTCTACCTTGCCCGCTCCTTGTCTTTGACATAATTATTTTTCGTGAATATTCTAGTCGATCGATATCAATTCATTTTCTTATTTTTTCACACTAGTGATTGCGCTTTTTTTCCTCCATGCTCAGCTTAGCATGGAAAAAGAGAGCAAATTATACGGAGAAAAGCATTCCCGCTTATTGTTCGTAAAAAGTGGTGACAAAAGTTCACCAAAGTGCGACTTTTTTATGGTAGCATATATGTTAGGCTTTTTGTTGGTCAACGGTTATAAATGGCTGTTTACTGGATGGATGGCCCAATCGTTGTCAAACCTTTGGCCCATTTGTACTATTTTAAGTTAGTAATACATTTTGATACTTTTTATTTTTATACTTTCTCGTGAATATATAACGTCCTCGTGGCTATTTTAATGCGTGTAATAAAAATATGTATATTTTTTGAAGTGACACTATGGTTAGAAAAGAAATGAACCATTATATGCAAGTTTAACACTTCAATTACTGTTCATCTCATAACACTGTTTAGTACGATGAGTCAACCGTAGCGACACAACAAATAAAACATCGACGAAGCGGACAAAAATAGGTGCTGTTGGGCCAATCGATATTAATTCAACTAAACAAAGGCCAACTGCGCAAACCAAATATCTGTTGATTTGCCAACGACTGATGTTAATAGAGATGTCATGTGTATAATTTATTAAAATATATGTCTGTGTGGAAACTTATATTCTAAATTTCTGCTTCACGATCTCAATCGAACAGTAAGAACCGTTGATGTCAATACCATCGACTAACTAATAGCGAGGTTCATAATTTTTGAATAACAGATTAATTGAGATAAGTAAAGTGAGAAAATTGTGTAGGGGGGCGTTTTGCTGCCTTTACACACACACACACAAAAAAAAAAAAAAAAAAAAAGTCCAAATAATAAGATTCAAATTTATATGAGAAGGGACAAATAACAAAATTCAAATTCATAAAAAGGACCTATTCTCAAAATTAAATTCATAAAAGGGGCAAAAAAAAATTATAAAAGGGACGCCTTTTTCAAATTTCAAATTCATAAAAACGGCTTTCACAAAATTTCGTTTTATATAAAAACGATCCCTTTATATAAAATTTTTCCACACTTTGAATGACTCGTAAGAATTAATACCTCTGTGGATTACCGAAGCTCGTGAGTCATCTCCACTGCTTAGAATCAGAGTTGTGATGGCATGTTTCCGGACTATCTTTAAAGGTGAATCCCAGATTGTGGTCATAGTTCACTAGCCAGCTGCAGTGCGACGTTGAAACCACCCAACCTCAACCCCAAAAGGAACTCTTATTTTTAGTGTGCTATGAAAATAATGCTATATTTGGTTCAATGAAATGAAACATTATCTAATTGATAAATTAAAATTAAATTGACTGTTCAACTTGAAGGTTTCACAAGATTTATTTCCTCACAGTCGCAAAAAGGGCTTCAAAACATGAACGAACCCTGGTCTGTGTTTTTTCAGAAAATTTTTCGATGTCCAATATTATTTCGATATAAAGGAATGCGGGCAGGAAAAAGTTCAGCTATGAAGACATTTTTCCCGGGGGAACCTGCTCTTTATGAGTGTTATTATCTAACTGCAGACGACTTCATTGTTCTCTCTGGCACCCTCGCACCATTTCGAATTTCTCTTTCGATAAATCACCGAATAAAACAGCTAAACCGAACACCCTCCGTTTCCTCCTGTATTTTTTTTTTTTTTTCTCTAATGCTTGATTTCTTTCCTGATAGTATTTTTCCCACTGAAAACGTTTATTTCGTTGGATAAAAAAGTGTTATTTTTCAGGAATGCTTTTTTATTTTATTTATTTATTTTATTTTATTTTATGCTTTTATTTAGCGTCTATCGTTTTGAGAAGAAAGTTTTGTTGCACTATATTATGAGGGGTCAATCTAAATTTTACCTTTAGGACGTATTTCTGTAAAAAAAAAAAAAAAAAAACTAGGGTAGGTGCTCCAGTGATTGACATGCTCCAATAATTGACATCTTCCCCGAGATAATTAATAAATAAGAAAAAAATAAAAGCAAATGATTTATACATCAGAATTTTAACATTGTATGTTAAACACTAGAGCATAAGGTGCCTAATATTGGTAAAATGAAAAACTATCAGTGTCAAACAATGGGGCATAGGTGCCAATTAATGGTAAAATGAAAACCTGGCAGTGTCAGTTACTTGAACATCGAGTGAATGTCAAATAAAAATTCATTAAAAAATAATAATTATTATATCAAATGCATATATTTTAACATATATGAATGTCTTTCATACCATATGTAAATAAACGCACATGTTTTAAATATAAGAATTTTAACATTATATGTCAAACACTGAAGTATAGGGTGCTAATAACCGGTAAAATGAAAAACTAGCAGTATTAAACACAGCAGCATAGAAAGCTAATTACTGGTAAAATGAAAAACTGACAGTGTCAATTACTGGAACACTGAGTGGGTGTCAAATAAAAATTCATAAAAAAATAATTATCAAATGTATATATTTTATCATATATGTGGTTCTGAAAGTCTTTCATCCCATATATATTAACTTAAGATTTCTAAAAATAGTTTCTGATGAATAAAACATTAAAAACATCAGAAATTACTTTAAAAGTGTCAATCACTGGAGCATTTACCCTATTTTTGTTTTTTTAAAAAGCATAATTTTTAATATGAAACATTGCAAAGACTTTTTATAGTGTGAGAAAAACGTAAATGCTTTTATTTAATCATAAGAACGATACCGTAAAGGTTGTTTGATTGTAATGGGGAAGAACTTGAACACTTTATTGTTTACATGATTTTAAAAAACTCACACGAAAGATTTAACTTCAGTGATAAATTTCCATTTCCATATAGACAAAGCTGCATTTCTTAAATCTACTAATATGCTTATTATATATTGATATATTATTAAAATGCAATGGGAAATCATATTTCTGACACACATTTTAAGCTCTTGAAGCATTCAAAAGTTCTAATGCATTCAGAACAATTACACTGTTCTACAAAAACAATTTTTTTTTTATGAGCCTTAAACCATTCTTGCTGATTCTTATGTAAAATGACCTCCTGAATCCGAATAGGATTACCATTATGCCCAGTCACCCGCCGTTTTCTCGGAACACCACCCCTCCCCCAATTTTTATCATTGTTCGGTCATTTCATGGCCATAAATTTGATTTAGAGAATGAAAAATAATTAATTGAACACTTAAAAACAAAAATATATAATGTTTAATTAATAACATTAATAATAGATTAAAAAAAATAAGAAATGTAATACATAATTTCAGTGGCAAATCCCCCCTAAATTTTTCCCTTGCCGCAAATGTTGATGCTTTAGAATTTTCCAACTCTAGCTCCTCAGAAGATATTTAATAGTTAAAATAATCCTTCACCCCCCTAAAAATCAAATTTATAGCCATAAAATGACCTAAAAGTGATAAAAGTAGGGGGGGCCGTCCCTAAAAAACAATGGGTGATAGGGCAAAATGGACGTCCTATTCGGATTCAGGGGGTCCTTTTACATAAGAATTTGCCAAAATGGTGTTGGGGAGCAATTTTCATGCCGAGCAGTGTTATTAGTTATGGTATCGACTGCAGATCAGAAATTCAAAACGATAACTAATTTATGCCTAATATTTGAATTTTTGTGGCTCGCCTCGCCACCAGGATCCCCCGATTTGGCCGCCATTGATTTCTTTTTGTGGAGATTCATGAAAGGATCACCATAACCTCTGCTGAAGACATTCGCAATACGAGATGTTGAAGCAGCATCACGTGTCCGTGACAGATCTAGACTGTTTGAAGGCGTTCGCCAATCCATGATTTGTCGTTGTGAGTCTTATATGTTGTAAACAGCAGGAATTTTGAGCATCTCCTGTAACATTATGCACAGAGTGTTTAATAAACCTGTTTTTGTAACCGATATCTGCATTGATTTATTTTGTATTTTTATCTCGCATGCATATGACTCGCGCATACATATGACGTTTCCGCCTACATGTTTAAACATAAAAATGATTTGTTTTGGTATGCCTGATGTACCCTATTGAACCACATATCCAGTATATTAAGAAATATGTGACACGAGTTTCGAGATAGTGAAAAACCTTCATGAATCTGGGACTTTTTGAATTTTGAAAATATTTCAATGCTTTACAAAGTTTGCGTGCTTTTCCGTACGTCCTCAACTAGAACTTCAAATATTAAACTTTTTAACATTCCGAAAAAAAAAAAGTATTTTAGATTTTATTGAAAATTAAAAGGCAGAACTGGAATAACAAAAAAAAAAAAAAAATGTAAGTAATGTTATTGAGGTGCTTGGGACAAGTGCCCGACATGCAGAATTCACAGGGTAGGTAAAACCACAAGCGACAAACCAAAAATATTAAGAAATAGAATAAATCTGAAGTTACAGCAACTTTGAATTTTGAGAGGGCACACTTTGGGAGAAGGAAATGTAAGCGATTTTTCAAACTTCTAAAGCTATCAATGTTTCGTATTTGATTTGGTTTCCTATAAGAAGATTATATATAACAAAGAATGTATATCCGTACTTATCCCATGGTTACACATATATCCCACTTCAACCTATTAGTAATTTTATGAAAGAGCATCTGAACGTCACAATTTAAGACTGATCAACTCCTAATTATACTCAGTTTTGGATGTGTTAAAAAAAAAAAAATATCGTGATGTCTGTATGCTCGTATATATATATATATACCATGCATAACTCTAAAACGGTTAGGGATTACGTTGAAAAATTTGTATTTAGAGTTACTATGATTTTTAGTTGTGGTCATTATATGACTTTCTGTTTCAGAGGTATCCAAGAAAACTTCAAACATTTTCTTATTATTCATGGACCACCAGTTAATGACCTTTGATCTACATGAAAGTACAGGATAATATTTTTATTAGAAATGTAACTAAAAAATATTTTGGGAAAAAAAAAAAAAAAGAGAGAGAGAGAAAGTTGAATGCAAAAAATTTCATAAATGGGCATCATGCATATTGGACATCAGCACGCATCCTGACACCATTGATTATTATTATTGGAAAAAGTAAAAACACAATCTACGGGAATTTCCAATACTTTTTTTTTTCTCGTGACGTTTATCCGCTTTGTAAACCGATATTTTACCGCAAAAAGAAAAAAGCTAAACTAACCAATTACGCTATTTAATCCTTTAGAATCGATACTGAAATTTTTTAAATATAGAGTATATATGAAAGAGGGGGAAAATACATTTTTCCCTGTCAATTCAGTCGATATATATAGCTTTCCCTATTTCAGACATCAGATTTGAGGGAAAGGAGAAGGAAATAAATCCCTTCATCCCTATTTAAAAAAAAAAATAAAAAAAAAAGAGGGGAGGGGGAGACAGAGAGAGAGAGAGAGAGAGAGAGATGGTGGTGCAGCAGCGAAAGAATGCCGAGCTGCTCTGGGATCAAGTGCTACCGAAAGATAATATGACAAACGACATGTCGCTATCAGTGGCAGCGCCTATTTCGTGGGGCGCAGAAATAAACACCCCCAGAGTGACGGAAAAAAAAATCAGCCCCTAGGAAAGGGATGCCTCCACGTTCATTCTATCAATAAAGAATAAAATCTTGGGCATCTACCCGTCCGAGGAATGTTTTCCTGGTGTAGAATGAAATTGGAAATGAAGGAAACATGTCTTAAAGAAGAATGTAAATAAATAGTGGGTGAAATTATCACGAAGTGGAGATTACGCCCAGGGCTTAATTTCTAACATTTACGTATGTATATATGTAAACCTATCTAGCCGAAGGGTTAGCACTCTGGCCTACAGTTGCAAGATGCTAGCCGTGGATGTTTTAATTGGTTTTAGCCTGCATTCTCGCGAGTATTGGAGAAAACCATGGAAAGCTCCGAGTAGTCACCGTGCGCGACCTAAGATCGATTCCGGAACTTCCCGTCTACCACTTTTGACAGTGAACCTCTCGGTTGCTGAGGTCAGAATTCAACGGAATTTACTCGAGAGCAGATTGACTCCATTTATATTGTTTCGCGAAGCTTTGTTTCCAGAAATAGGAAGATTTTACCTGTATAAGCAAGTTAACTCTGTACTTCAGATTGAGATAGGACTTTTTGAT
Source organism: Salticus scenicus (assembly GCA_963930645.1). Classification (NCBI taxonomy): domain Eukaryota; kingdom Metazoa; phylum Arthropoda; class Arachnida; order Araneae; family Salticidae; genus Salticus; species Salticus scenicus. The sequence continues at coordinate 398,502,364 of OZ005649.1, read as the reverse complement.
TTTAGTATATCTAAGGCGTTATTTTTAGCCAAATCCTTCAAGTTACTAAAAATGTTGTACCAAGTTTATCGCCAAGGCAGACCTTCGTTGTAACCAATAAACTGCCATTATGTTCCTCGCACCTTTACATATATTTTCACTAAAACAACAGCTTAAACAAGCGATAGAACTTTTATCCTGTGCAACAATGTTGCTACATGGACTCTATTGGTAAGTTTTATCATTAGTAGTCCCCGATAAAAAAAAAAAAAAATGGTAAGCCCTTCCCTATTCCTAACCCCTTTCCTAATTGGTAACGCCATATATCCATTCGGGACCCTGCTATCCTATACGATTCTGATTCCTACAAGAATCCAGCATTGGATCGGGTATGATTATGCCCGAACCTGACCCAACCCGCGGATCAGGTTCAGGCCGGATTGGTTGATTTTTTTTTTTTTTTTCCTTCTTGCAGGTCCAGTTTGTCTCGTGTTGACTGAATTTTTTCCTGTGGGTAGGGTTCGGATCGGGTTTAATTTTCAGCGAGTCGAATCGACTTAAAATCATCTTTCAAAAATGTTACGATAATGATCAGAAATTGGTTTGGTATAATTGTCATTCTATAACTGAAACATACAAGTACACTTATGATTAAACATATGCGTACACAAATTATTAAAGTAAAGTAAACATCTATATTCGGCAAAAGCAATAAACAAGGAACATCTCCTCCTTTTTTCTTTAGAATATAAGCATTAAACAATTAACTAGAAAAACTAAATTTGAAGCACGTTCTTGTGTACACTTGAAGTACACAAAACGCATACATAAATGGTTAATAATTATTACTAAACCATTTTTCAGATATTTACATTTTTAACTTAGTGTAATAGTAATTACAATTTTTAGTTCTTTTTGAAATGATTTAACTATTGTGTGATGATGAAAATTTACTTTATTTTGTAACTTAAAAATTCGTGCATGATTTTTTAGATGAATTGTTAATTTTCAAATATTTAATTAGTTTTCTGATTGGATTCGAGTATAAAGAAATTGGGTTCGGTTAGGAAGAGGTCATCAACATTCTCTATTGCAGGTTCGGGTCGATTAACAAAATTTTGTCGGATTTCGAATTGATTTAAAATTTATCTGTCGGGTTCGGGTGCAGGACTCTATTTCCTATTGATGTTTCGTACCTCCCCTCCAAGTATGTACGTGGTGCACAGAAACGCATTGTATATTTCTTATTTTCTATAACAGTACTTCTATTATCTTCGCGATAAGTATGCGTCTTTCATTTCGTGCTAAGAAGTATAGCAAAAATGATTCTCTGATAATACTTAGTTGATATGATAATACTACTCTATTAATATTACTACAGTTTAAGCTATAAAGTATGAGATACTCTAAATATTTCAAATGTAATTTAAAATCAGTTGAGAAAAAAATTTGACATATACCTTCCTGCGTGAAGCGGGCTACCACGCACCTCATTCACCCTCTCTCATTTGAATATTGTTGTTACATTCATAAAATACTTAAGACTGTTATTAAATTTAATATATATGTATATATATATATATATGAAATTATAATATATGTTTTCAGTCATATAAAAGTTGAAAATATGCAACAAAAATAACTAAAGAAAAACGTACGAGAAAATTAATAAATGTGAAACAATTCATGTTTAAAAAATGTTTTAATGTTCAATGTTTAAAAAAAAATCTATTTTTATTGTACTTCTTATGATTGCGTTTTTTAGTCGATTTATGATAATAATTCCGAACTTGTATATGTTTTTAAAGTATTGCTAGGTTTAAAATGACGGCTGTAAAAGTTGTATGTAAAAATGCAACTTTAAAAAACACTTTTCACTTTCTCTTACCCATAGGGTCGAGAAAAAAATTGTTTCAGGGTCAAATTTTCGAACGTGAGTTTTTGTTATATTTACATGTTCTGAGGTCCCCTGAATACGAAAATCATGTTTTCAGCGAATGGTCTGTGTGTCTGTTATCAGCATATCTCAAGAACAAATAGTAGCAGAAATTCCAAACTCGGCATTCTGAATATGTATCATATAGGGATGCTACTGTAAGCTTTTCGTTCAGATGAAGCAAATGGTTCATGTAACAGAGATAGTCAACTGGGAAATTTTTTTTTTGTGTATGTAGGAGCCTCGCCTCGCCTCCCCCTGGGGGGGGGAGGGGAAGTTCCCCCTCGAGGGGAGTAAATTTGCATGATGGGTATATTTCAAAAGAGTTCGCCAATACCTTTAAAACGAATGGTTGAACCATCGATCTGCGACAATTTAAAATAAAGTTATCGATTTTTTTTCATTTTTAACAAAAAAAAAAAAAAAAAAAAAAAAAAAAAGTAATATTGAGAATAAATTTAACTTTTTTTTATATTTAGTGTATACTACTTCTCTAGTATTGAAATCGTCTGTATTATCGTAAAAGATAATTTTCTTAAATAATAATTTTAATAAATTGTTTTTTAGAAACAGAATTATTTTTTAATAACGGAATTAAATTCTATATAAATGTAGGTTCATCAATGAAACGGGGGGTTGAGGGGGCGGTAGCCCCCCTCACACAGAACTAATTATCATATAAAACTCTTCCGAAGCCTAATTTGAATTGTTTTAACATAGGTTTACATAACAGTACTCGTTATCTTACCTCTTAATCTCCAACCTGTATTTATAGTATTAAATTTCTGGGTAAGAGAAAGTCGTGTGAGTGACACACCAGATTATTCCATATAAAATAATTCCATCCGACAGATGTCGTCATTTTTTCTTATTAGATCATTGACTGAGTCCGCGTACTTAAATATCGTTCATCTATAAATATTATTTTTTATCCTCACGTATTTTATTAATTACATCACTATCGTATAGTTTCGACAAAATCTAATCGTAACTGGTCCACGTTAGAGAAATATTATATTGGTAGGCAAATAAACAAACATTTTCTTCAAGCATTTTTTACTTTTGTTAGAAAGTGTTAAAATATGGATTCAATAACATTCATACATAATTTATATGAATCTGTGTAGTAAAACATATAAACGACATATCGCAGTTATTATAAACTATCAGACATGTGATGTACTGAACAACTACAATTGTAGTGAAAAAAAAAAAAAAAAAAAGTTTCAAAAGTGAATCTCGCATGATGGTAGATATGAAGGTATTTCACGCGTAATCTAATCAGTTTTTCACTTTTTAAACATCCCTTTAATACTTGGCGATAAATGTTAAAATTTTCAGTGTGCTATGTAACTCATTGAATAATTCACATAGAAGTATGGGTATATAAATTTTTTCTTTTTTAAACAGTGGACACTATTTTTCTAAATATTAGTGATAGGAAAGGTGAGAGAAAATAAAAATTGAATTTCATATTTTAATATGCATACCCCTTGTATAAAAACTGCCTATCTAGAAGCTACTCTTGATTTAAACTATTTTCGTACCTGGAAATATGTTTCTATGAATATTGGTTTAACAGATAATCGCTGTGACATCTATTTTGAATCACCCTGTGTATGTATTTTCCCTTCATTTCATTTACAGTTAATATTTAGAAATATTTCATTGACTTCATTATGGCGCTTATAAGATTATGATAATATTTTTGATAAAATATGTCTTAATGAGTTGGAATCGGATGGCTGAAAAAAAAAAAAATTCCTAAAAATATTCTATTAGCGACAAAGTGACCGTGATTTTTAATTACAGTAGAACCTCGATTATCCGAAGTAATTGGGACCGACCCTCTTTCGGAAAAATTAAATTATCGGATAATCGATTTTTAAGATTAAAGACGCTGTTTCTTGTTATGATAACAATTGCTTAATAAAAATAAAGCAATAGCAAAATAGAAACGAGCCAAGTTTACCTGAACTTTGATTTTAAAATTAAGTACCTTTTACACATTTGAGTTTGAAATAACGTTTTGTTTGTCGCAGTTTCGACTGCCTTTGCTTTGCAGTTCTGTCACGAAGTTTTATATATATATATATATCAGGGGTCGGTCCAGGCAAAATTTGGGTCCCTTTTGCGGCCCCTTCACAAAATTCCCCATAGTAAAAAGGGACCCTTCACAAAATTCAAATCCATGAAAAGGGACCCTTCACAAAATTCAAATTCATAAAATGAGTCCCTTCACAAGATTTTTTTTATAAAAATGATTCTTTTAATAAATGTTTTCAGTATTATTTTTAATTAATGCCTTAATTTGGCTCAACTAATCTATTAACTTGATATTAAACATTACATAAAGTGATTGTAAAAACAAAAAAAAAAAAAAAAAAAAAAAAATGCACAAGATTTTACTTTTTCACAAAAATATTTTATATTTCACAAAAATAAATAAAATTTTCACAAAAATATTTTGTTTTTCACAAAAAAGGGACCCAAAAATTAAAACCTGGATCGACCCCTGTATATATATATATATATATACTTTTAGTTCACTAGTATCATAGTCTTTATCATAGTCCACGCCAAACTATTTGCAAAACAATCGACACTTCACAATTGCTAATTTGTTCGTTTAATCGTCCACATCGTTGTCTTCTTAAAACGAAAAAAATTTCTAAGAAAAGGGATCTAAAATATATAACTGTACTCGTTCGAAAAGAATCGCTTGCATACGAGGAATGTGATAGTGAAAAAAATAATAAAAATAAAATTATACTTTTAAAAAATTAAAGAACACGCTTTTATTGAAATGTGAACTAAAAAGCACAAAATATCTATCTTTATAGTATTAATATGCAGGGTAAGAAAAATCGTGTGAGTGACACACCATAATATTTACATACATTTAAATCCTTAATTAACCCGTTACTAGTCGCTAGTTGGTCGATTTGCCGCCCATCTTTTACTGTTGCCAGATTTTTTTATTCAATAGCCACCAAAAATTTTTAGAAGTGGCATTTGATATACATAAAACGCGAATAATATCGAAGAAAAGTCGGTCACATCACTTCTTAAAATTATTGGTGACAGCTAAATAAAAAGTGTGCAATTTTTAATAGGTGGCGCTGTCTATAGCGACTACTAACGGGTTAAAATAATTTAGAATTAAACAAAAACCATTTTTTTTAAAACTCCCCTGACTGGGCTCGAACGTTAGGTTCGTAGCCCGAAGCTTTACCTCACAGCACAGCGTTCACGTAGGGAAAGTCTTTTTTTTACAGTATAGATTTTTTGTTTGCTCTCAGAGCGGTTACAAACATACATACAGGTGAAGCTAATAAAAGCGTGGTAAAAAGAGAGAGAGACTTAAAAATGGATTTACCACACAAGGAATGGCTGCGAATTTTGCACACAAGAAAAGAATGTGATACTTAAAGGGGGAAAAAAAACCCTTTAAAAATGGATTTCGGTTAACCGTGAGTTTCAGTTAACAGAGTTTCGGATAGCAAAGGTTCTACTGTAATGTGAAAGGCGTTCCCAGCAAATATTGGCGAAATACTCGCTTATTTCGATTTTTAAATATGTATTTAATAGTGAAACATTTTTTTTTTAAATTATTATTATTATTATACAGAGCATGTTTTTTTTTTTTTTTTTTTTTTTTTTTTCTAGTGTATGATGCACATATATTTTAATCATTGTTAGGTATACAGTCAGTTAGAAAAACCTTCAAAGTGTCTTTCATTCACCTTAAATGTATGACATTAATTGCAAAGTTGCGTAAAAAGAAGAGGGGGGGGGGATTCGATTTCTAGAATAGACAGTCTTTACGGGAATATATATATTACCAATGATTGTTATGTAGTCTATACTCCAATAGGAGTATGTACAAAATTTCATCATTGCATCATAAGTTGTCTCACTGAGTCTGATTAAACGAAATTGTTGAGATATTAGAAAAAGACAAATAGAAAAAGACATACGTTTATTTATTTATGTTACATTATTACTTTCTTCTATCTTCAATAGAAGAAAGTATTGGATTCGTAAAAATTTTCGATTTCGGGTTTTTGATGGATTTACACGTTTTGAGAGATGTAGAACACGATTTTACCATTTTTAGAAAATGTCCGTCCGTCTGTCTGTCTGTCTGTCTGTCTGTCTGTGTGTGTGTGTGTGACAAAATTTTGTGGCAACTGTATCTCTGGAACCACTGCACAGAATTTCATACAAATTGGTATGTAGTTGCACCTTGACATAAATTAGTGCCTATCAACTTTTGGTAAAAATCGTCTTACAGGTTGCGTTGCCATCCCGCTTTTTCTAAATTTTTAACAGGGTGATATAGGGCAAAAATTTTCAAGATGGGTATCTTTCGAAAGGTCTCGTCAGTACCTTTAAAACGAATGGTTGAACTATAAATCTGTGATAATTTAAAACAAAGTTATCGATTTTTTTACTTTTTACGAAAAAAAAACTTAGAAAAAAAATCTTTTTTTTTTTTTTTTTTTTTCTCCCCTTAATTTTATCAAACTCCCACGGTTTCCGTGTTCTGACAAACTTAAACTAGTTTTTGCTTTTTTCCCCTAATTTTGTCAAAGTCCTACGGTTTCCGTGTCTTGACAAACTTTGACAAAATTTTGGGTAAAATGTGAAAATTATTCTCAGTTTGTCAAAACACGGAAACCGTGGGACTTTGACAAAATTGGGGGAAAAATGCAAAAATTTGTTTAAGTTTGTCAGAACACGGAAACCGTGGGAGTTTGATAGAATTAAGGGGAGAGGGAAAAAAAAAAAGTGGGACTTTGACAAAATTTTGGGTAAAATGTGAAAATTTGTTGAAGTCCCACTTTTTTTTCCCCTCTCCCCTTAATTCTATCAAACTCCCACGGTTTCCGTGTTCTGACAAACTTAAACAAATTTTTGCATTTTCCCCTCAATTTTGTCAAAGTCCCACGGTTTCCGTGTTTTGACAAACTTAGAATAATTTTCACATTTTACCCAAAATTTTGTCAAAGTCCCACTTTTTTTTTTTTTTTTTTTTTTTTTTTTTTTAATTATTGTTACTGAGTGAATTTGTATAGGAAAAGATAGAAGAAAGTCATGTGGTGGCCACAACATACTAGTTTGCTCTTATTTGTGTGTCATCCCACAAACGCTACGTCTCGGTATGATTTTTTAAATATGAGAACTTGTCTAGTTATATATCTGTGACTTTTTTGAAGCAAAAGTATGTTATGTGCAAACTTTGTTGAAAGTTTGTACATCACTTTATTAGTGTATGATTCACTTTGTAAAAATTTTTATGGGTGCCATTCAAAAAATTTGTAATTTCTGAATTTTACTGAAATGAAATTACTTGTTCGTAATTATTTACTCGTAGTTTCATAAAGTGCTCTATTTTTTTTTTTTTTATTATTATTATTTTTTTTTTTAATGCAACTGTGCCATTTATAAAGTCTTTAGTCTTATGTCTTTAGTCTTATGAATCAGTATTTTAATCCGAGATCAAGATTTGTGGAATAATACACTGTATACATGTTTCATGTTTGTAAGATGTATTTGATACTTTTTATCTATACATTGTTTGATTTGGAATTGGGTGGATTTATCACCTGATTGACTGAACGAAACATATGTTTGTCATTCCGATCCTTTATATAAATACGAAGTTTTTTTAATCAAAGCCCTTTATATAAATTAATTCAATAATGTCTGTCAGCATGTCTATTGTGTTTAAAGTTATGTTCTTTTTCTTGTTTTTCTTCTCAAAGCTATCCAACAGGGAAAAAGCTATTTCTTCTTTCCCACCGACTCTGAATTCTTAAAAATTTACACGTGTGATTCCCATACCATTCAGTTTAAAAGGAAATTAGATTTCAACCGTTCCGTCCTTTTGTTTACCCGAGTTGCGTTTGTCTTTTTTTTTTTTTACTTTTCTTCTCGAACTTTCTTTTTTCGGCAAAAGTAGTTTCCCATCACGTACTTCTTGAAAAATCACACTTGTTTTGTTAAAAACTTACTTTTAGAGGGTGCCGTATTTTTCTTTTCTTTTTCTTTCTTTCTTTTTTGGTCATTATGGTTTATTCGATTTTAAACGGGCTGTCGCGTGTTGCTTTTCTCTAATGTTTCTTTAGTTTCTTTCTTTGTTATACTCGTATACGCTTCCCTTAAACTTTTTAAAGTTTATTTATTTATTTGCTTTTTCATCGTCTGTATGTAATAAGAACAACAAGTAAAAGTACAGGCAATTTATTAAAAACATAAAACATTCTGAAAATTAAAAACTAGACGTTTCAGGTTCTTAACAAACTTCTCATATTGGGTGTCAGTAGAGGAAAAGGGAGGGTTCACCCGCAGAGTGGGGCGCCATATGGGTTCATGTGGATCAAGGTGGAGGAGCCAGAGGGGTAGTATGATGGAGCCAGAGGAGCAGGGTGGAGTCGCGGTGGGATTGGGTTTCCCCCCCCCCTGATCTTTCACAAGAGTTTGGGTGTTACCATCCGGAGATTGTAAATTACTTTAGCGCTGCCATCTGTTGACGAGACTTAGAATGATTTTTTCAAATCGTATATCGGGAGTTTAGAAGTTTTTACTGAATGAAACAAAGGGTTGATGAATGTTACGGAATTTTCCTTTAACTCACCTTTTTCCTCTACTGGTGTCATCTCACATTGGCATAACTAAAATAAAAGACGTTCATTTATTCTAGGTCTTTTGACACTTTCTAACATTGTTACATATAACAACATTGTTACGTAGTTGGTATTTGTCTGCCAGCGTTCCCTTTTCCTCGTATATTTTTTATCTGTTATTATATCCAAAATCCTTCCCCCCCTCTGGTAGTGAAATGATCTAGCCCTCTAGTCTTTAGTTCCCTAGTGCTGGGTTCAAATCCCAGTTGAAGCATTGCTGTTCGCAGTGGTTTGGAATCCACTTTAAACCGTAGGTTCCGGTCAAATGAGTTCCAATGTGGAAAAAAAAAAAAAAAAAAAAAAAAGACTGTAAAATGATATTCTATTCTAATCAGATTTAAATAATTTTGTAAGTCACTGTATGCACCCCAGTTGTGATATTTGTACATTTTTTCAATAAGAAACGTGTAATAGTAAACATGAATAACTTGCATCCATTTCAAAACATTCTATAAAAATATTTACACAAACGTATCTTCAGAGAGAGAGACAGACAAACTAGTCATATAAACTATGTTGAATTAACTATTGCATTTTCAACTTTATTGAATCTTTGCCAGTGCGTGAGAGGTTCTGCTGTCAAAGTTGGCAAAGAGAAGGTGCCGAGTTCGAACCCAGATAGCCGGACTATCATTCAGAGTTTTTTCATCTGGCGTGATCACAAGGGCACCTTAACCCTATGTCCCCCCGTTAAACACTCGGATTTAGCAACGCAACAGCAATAATCTGTTTTTATTGGAAAGTGTCAAGTTTTTATTTATTTTTATGTCAGGAAACATTTCTTTCTTTCTCCAAAAAAAGGCACCGTCTACAATAATATAGAAATACGTTTCATTCCAGCTTTTTTTTTTTTTTTTTTTTTTTTTTTCTTATTTCACTCCGTCTTCTAAGCCAGATTTTTCAGCTAATTACTTCAGTTCTGCGCCATTTTCATCAAAGTGGATTAGTCTTTTTTTTATGTGATTCCATTTAGTCAATCTCCTGTCTATTCTAGCAAAACTTGAGTATTTTATGTGTGGAAAAAATGTTTTGGCTTTTTACACCCTCTTCGGCTTTATCTTTAAAAATCTTTCTCTTATGCTTTGTCCCGCTTAAGCTTGAAATATTTCTGGTTTTATGCTCCTTCATTTTTTTTCCCTTTACGTACATAATACTTAAAAAAAATAAATATATTGTTTGAATTAATTCGTAGCGTTTTTTTTTTTTTTTTTTCGAAAATTGAGGCTTTATTGTGCAAAAATAATTTCAAATAGATTATTCAAAGTATTGACCGTCACTAGCCACTACTTTTTCCCATCTTTCTGGCAGCATACGGATTCCGCGTCGGAAGAAAGAATCGTCTTTAGAGGCAATCCAAGAATCGACCCATTTTTTACAATCTTCATAAGAAGTGAAGTGTTTCTCAGACAAGCCATGTCTCATCGATGGAAACAAGTGGTAATCAGATGGAGCAATGTCTGGAGAATACGGTGGGTGAGGTAGGACCTCCCATTTGGTCGTTTCGATGTAGGTTTTGACTGGTTTTGCGACGTGCGGTCTCCACGTCTCTAGGTTTCAGTTCGTATGGGACCCAATTTCCCTGCTTTTGATCATTCGATTCCCATGGCTTTCAGGCGTTTGCTGACTGTTGAAAAGTCAACTCTTAATGATTAAGCTAAATCTTGAAGCGTTTGGCATGGATCTTCATCGAGCAATGACTTCAATTCTTCATCTTCGAATTTTTTCGGCTGCCCAGGTCGTTCCTTGTCTTCCAGCTCAAAATCACCACTTTTAAATCGAGCAAACCATTTCCGACACGTTTGTTCAACTAGTGCACGCTCTTCCACTAAATTTCGATGACTTTCGGCAGCGCTTTTCTTCATGTTAAAGTAATGAAATAGAACTCCCCGCAAAAACACTTTATCCGGCACAAAGTTAGACATATTCGATGAAGTAAAAAAATATATTATTTACGCTTCAACCAAATGCCATATACTAATAACGATGCTCAATGATAGTAGGTTTACGGGGAATACTAGTGACGCCATCTATTGGAAAATGCCACTTGTCACTGCATCTATTAGAAAACGCTACGAATTAATTCAAACACCCAATATATAATCATTAAAAATTTTGACTTTGAGATGTTGGTGTACCTGTATGTTGTGAGGTCTCCTGAAATCACTTTTTGCTATTTTTATAAAAATGTGTATTTGTTCGTGTGTGAATGAACACGATTAATTCAATTGAATTGAAAATGGGTAGGTATGTTATAGGTCATCGACATCGAAGCACGAATTGTGCTGATTTTAATGAATGCAGGTCTTACAATTCGTATACAAGGACACACACACAAAAAAACACTTCTCTATTATTACATTCTGTGGATTATTTAAAGTGCGCTTGCGTCTAAACTAAACCCTACATTCAAGTTAATAAGTCTTCATGAGAGGCACTTCAGATTTCAATGAGTGTAACATTTATAGGATACATACAGGGTGTTTCAGTGAACCGTTTCAGAACTTCTAAGAGGTGTAGGGTACATCCTGACGAACCAAGATCATATACCAATGGGCAGTCAGAAATGCTTTCCTAACGCAGTAGCTGCCGGAGAAATTCGAGATATGCCTGGAGTATTCCAGAATGTTCGGATGTCCATGCGTCGAAGATGTGAGGCGTTCATTGTAGCCCGTGGAAGAAACTTCGAACACTTACTTTAATCCATGTACCTTTTGCTTCTTTTCATGTATTATTAAAACGATTTCTCACTTACAGTCTCTTTTCTTTATGGTGCTTCTGTGTACAACATCGCTTCAGGAAAGCCTTTCCGACCCCACATTGCTATATGATTTCGAGTTGTCAGGATGTACCCTACCCCTTTTAGAAGTTCTGAAACGGTTCACTGAAACACCCTGTATATATATATATATATAGAGAGAGAGAGAGAGAAGAGAGGAGAGGAAAAGAAAAATGAAAAGAAGAATCCTTATACATTGTGGTCTATGAAGTTTGCTTTAGCCGTGTTAAATTGTAAAGACATTAAAACACAATGAACGTTTGCTTTTGCTTGCTTACTATTTATAAAATAATGTGACTAAAATTGTATTCAAAATGGAGTATTTTTATAAAGCTAAGATTTACCCTTGTTTTGGCTATTATTTCATGAGAATAGAAAATACTGAACTGCAGAACAGTTTTTACAATCTTTAAAGCTTTTTTTTTTTTTTATTTTGGTGGGGAGGGGGGTGTACGTATTTAAAAATGCATATATATTTATATAATTTTCGAAGCACCTTTCTCTCCTCTTCTGCTTCATTAAAAGCTGACTCCTTTTCCTCCTTCACTTCTTTAGAGAGGAATTTTTCGCTTAATTACGTAGTTTTACGTCATTAATCAAAGTGGACTACTTTTTTCATCGTTTTCGTCTGTGGAATATTGGATTTCATCAACCGGTCATTCGTCCCAATCGGCATTACTTTTTTATTTATTTATTTATTTTTAAGATGGTGGAGGCGTTTGAGGATAAATCCTATTTTAGAATTTCATGAATTAGTTTCAGATTGAGATTAGTATCTGGTATTTTTAATGACCCAATTTTAAGATTTATATTGGGTTAGTTTTAAAAAAATTTAAAAAGATGTCAATTTAATTGAGTACGTTAAATTTTTCATTTGCTCATTTCGAATACCTATTAGCAACCACTCCATGCGATGTCGATACTGTGTCCGATCATTTTCTGACGTATGTCACCCTATTCCAATGCTTAACCGTATTTTTGGAAATCGATCCTGGTTTTAATTTTGGGAGGTTTATTTTTGTAAAAGCAAAACTTAAAAAAAAAAAAAAAAAAAAAAAAAAAATTGTGTGTGTGCGTGTGTATATATATATATATATATATATATATATATATAACCGCTTTAAGTTATTATCAAGATGTATATTGAATATAATTGAGCCAAGTACAGTCGGTAACAAAAGTCTCCGAACACTAGCAAAAATTCCTATGTAAAAAAAGTACACTTCATACGGTTTTGTTAAATAAATCCTTTTCGAATCCTGTTCTTAATCAGTGTAAGAACATGATTTGATAAGTATTTATTTAACAAAACCGTATGAAGTGTTCTTTTTTACATAGGAATTTTTGCTAGTGTTCGGACACTTTTGTTACCGACTGTAGTGACATTAGACAGTATTGCTAGTAGTAATTACAAAACTTTGAATAAACACCATAAAATGTAATAAACTCGCAATAGTTGTTTCGGGTCGAAAGAGCACACGGCCCTTCGTCAGGCGAACAAACTAGGCACGAGTGCTGCAATCAAAGAGGCAACGCACCAACTGCAGCACTCGTGTCTACTTTGTTCGCCTGACGAAGGGTCGTGTATTCTTTAGACCTCAGATAATTATTGCGAGTTTATTGCATTTTATGGTGTTTATTCAAAGTTTTGTACTTATTACTTTAAAATGCCAAGTTCTGTGGTACTTCAGTATTATTAGTAATTGCTAGTATTTTCTGATTTTAGAAGCAGAAGCCTACATCTAGAAATCTTGCAATTTTGTTCTTTCAACTTTATACACTGAGCCTATGAAATTCTTTTTAAATTTGGCATCTAATTAAATTGAGCCATTTATACGATAGAAAATAAACTTTTATCTTAATATTTATATTTGAGTGAGAGAACACAATGATACATAATAAGTGAAAATGACGTCATTGATAAAATCATAAAGTTCTGGCCTATTAACCACTCACTCTTACATAGCTGTAAGGAGAGGAGAAAAAAAATTGTAATTTCCATTTGTAAGTCAAGTGCCTATTGTACAACTTGACTTACAAATGGAAATTTAGTTAAAAGGAAATGTTAAAATAGTGTCTGAGTTAAAGTTGGAAGTTTTATATCAAACGAAATTTCAGCGTCAACTTTATTACAAATAGACTATAGAAACTTTGATAAATGGAAAAAGATAAATTTTTATTTACTTAACCCTTTAACGTTCATTGGTTTCGCACTAACATTTAACATTTTTTATTCAAATTTTTAGCTGTTTTTACTTTCTCTTACCCATAACGTAGAGAAAGTATTGTTTTTGGGTCAAATTTTCGAAAGTGCGATTTTGTTATATTTACACGTTTTGAGGTCTCCTGAATACGAAAATCATGTTGTTAGCGGTTGGTCTGTGTGTCTGTCTGTCTGTTATCAGCATATCTCAAGAACAAATAGTAGCAGACATTCCAAACTTGGTATTCTAAATGTGTATCCTATAGGGATGCTACAGTAAGCTTTTCGTTAAGATCAAGCAAATGGTTCGTGTAGAGGGACAGTCAAGAGAATTCTAATACATTACGTCTATGGGGGAAATTGCAGGTAAGTAGAGTTTAACGTCTATAGACTGCACTAAACCAAACGAAACGAATATATATTTTTTGTAATAGAAATAGTCAACTTGGAAATTTTTTTTGTGTGTATGTAAAACCCTCGCCTCCCCCCTCGAGGGGAGTAAATTTTCATGATGAGTATCTTTCAAAAGAGCTCGCCAATACCTTTAAAACGAATGGTTGAACCATCGATCAGCGATAATTTAAAACATAGTTATCGATTTTTTTTTACTTTTAACGAAAAAAAAAAAACAGATTTTTTTTTTTTTTTTTTTCGTCTGCATTATCATAAAAGATATTTTTTTAAATAATAATTTTAATAAATTATTTTTTAATAACCGAATTAAATTCTATATAAATGTAGTTACATTAATGAAACGGGTGGTTGAGGGGGGCGGTCCTCACACAGAACTAAATATCATATAAAACTCTTCCGAAGCCTAATTTGAATTGTTTAACATAGGTTTACATGACAGTACTCATTATCTTACCTCTTAATCTCTAGCCTGCCAGGGTAAGAGAAAGTCGTGTGAGTGACACACCACATTATTTTCTTTTTTTAGTCGATTTTTAAGTTTTTGTTTCTCCATTGTTCGGTAGATAGCAGCAGCGTTCCGAAATTTAATATGCGCAACTCCAAGTCACTTTCAATATCTGAGTAATCGCGAGTGCATACTTTCCTGCTTCGATGATTTACTCCTACCTAGTTTTTTACCTTGATGAAGGGCTGCACTACTATTTTGGTTTGAAATAATTGGTGCGAGTTCTTGCAAGTTACAGTGTTTAGTTACAAAGTTATTTAATCATGAAATAAATTATCATTTGAATTGAATCAGATTAATCTATAGATGTTTCACATTCACACTAAAAATGTCTCGACAATTAAAAACGCAAATATTTTCTTTTTACCTATTTATAATCACGCAACTGTGTCTGATAGTCATTTTTAAAATTTATTTAGCATTTTTCAAAAGAAAGCGTGTGGTGAACGTTAGAATATATTCCACCCCCCCCCACCCCCCACCCCCAAAAAAAAAAAAAAAAAAAAAAAATCTGTCTACAATTTTAGAAGTTATTTATAACTGAACTTGCAGGAATTATTATATACATGTTTAAAGTTCTTCTAATTTTATATAAAAACTGCTATTAATCTTTCTTTTTTAATTTACGTGTTTTGCGATTTCTTTAATAAATAACAAGCCAGTGAAAATCAATTTTAAGTTTTTTTAAACGCTATATTATGTTACTAAATTTATGCTTCCATAAAGCGTTTAAACATTTTTGATGTAAACTGTGCGCCTCGCAATTGAATAGACATTTCGTGAAAAAACAAACAAACAAAAAAGAAAAACATTTGTTTTGGATTGTAACAATAGTACGCCTCTTCATGGTGTGAGAAGAGATAGAGAGGAGTACGTCATGGAAATAGCAATGATAAAGATTTGTGTCTCATATCTTCAAACTAAGACAACTGTCGCGTGTTTCTTTTTTTTCACAAAATGTTCATACATTATCATTCAACAGTATTTTCGTGCGTTTTCAGTACTCCTCCCCATTTTATATTTTTAGTTACATGTATGTAAAAATATTACCGACCCTATTAGCACAGCGATACTGGTCCAATGCCCCCCAAGTATCACTTGAAATCAACGAGCATCGGTGACGATCGATTTTTGAAGTGAAAACTTCTTTAGGCGCGTTGAGCATTTTTTGGGTGAACAAAAATCATGGAACTCGCATCATCGTCACCGAACGCTTTCCATGAGCTATGTGTATATATGTACATAGATATACCTCCGTGCGTTATTAGTATACATTATATATATACAAAGAGTATATCTCTCTACATATATATCCATATATGTAGCGCACGGCGCGGCATGCCTCATACACACACACACACACACACACATATATATATATGTATAAAATGTATGTTTTTTTACAAAATGTTCATACATTATCATTCAACAACAGTATTTTCGTGCTTTTTCTGTACTCTTCCCTATTTTGTATTTTTAGTTACATATATATAAAAATAGTGTCAAAATGATAAATAAGTGCCGACCCTAGTAGCACAGCAATATTGGTCCAGTGCCCCCCAGTATCGCTTGAAATCAACGAGCATTGGTGACAATCGATTTTTTTTTGTCTTCTTCTTTTCCCCCCAGTTTTGCCCAATGTTTTGCAATGTTTGACTTATGAACTTGAATTTCCTGAAAAGTTCGACATTTTGTGATTTTAAATTAAAATTTTATTTTAATTTTCGAAAAATCGAGTACGGAAGATAATTTTAACAAGAATATTAATACTGTAAACCGATATACAGCGTCATTCGTCAGGACCGACGTACTCCGATATCGGTGATAATTTAAAAAAAGTATGCCATCCAATATTGACCTGTTCGATGAACTCCGATGTTAGCTGATATTACCGTGGTGCTGGGAAAGCTTCTATAACATTCGAGTATTCAGTAGCATTACCAAATTAAAACAACAGCGTTTTTTTTTTTTTTCTTACGCATAATTTTTAAACAAAAATGAGCACAGGAACATAAAATTTGGATGGCATGTTCACTATCCAATCTTTAATTGAATTTTATATGACAATAACACAAACAAATAATTTTTAAACTAATATTAATTCAATTTTTCACAAGTACTGTTTGGAAGGAACGAAAAATTTAAACATTTTTAGAAAAAATAAGTAAATAAATAAATGGAAAATACACACGCTTCGAAATGTTAAATCAAAACTGCATTTTTTTTCCTGTATTCACTTTCGTTTTCTTCCATAAGAGACTTTTAAAGAATATATTATTATTATTAATTTATAAGCTATGAACATCGCCATAATCACGAAAATGTCAATAAATAATTTTCTGACAAACTAATCATCCAATTTTCATGTTCGTATGTATGTTTTGCAAAAAATTGTTCATAGATTTAAAAAAAAAAAAAAAAATGAATTTAGCTTTATATTAGGTAAAAAATATTGATTACTTATTAAATTATTTTAAGTAGTAGCTGAGATACAAAAGAAAGCCTAATCAGGACACCTCAAAACGTGTAAATCAGGTGAAATCTCGAATTCCACTTTCGATAATATAAAAGAACTTTAAAATATCTTTCGAATGATGTATTAAAAATAATTTAATCATAATTAGAAATTGAAATATTGAAATTTTAAAAAATTACAGCGCCATCTGGCGGTACAAATTTCTGTAATCTACTGTTCTATTCCAATACAAAGCTTTCAAATGATGTATTACTTATGAAATTATTTTAATTAGTAGCTGAGATACAAAAGATAACCTATTCAGGATACCTCAAAACGTGTAAATCAACTGAAATCTCGAATTCCACTTTCGATAATATAAATTGGTAAAAAATATGTTTCTTCTCATGGAAAGCCTTCGCTGACGATGACGCGAGTTTCATGATTTTTGTTCACCCAAAAGTGCTCAACGCGCCTAAAGAAGTTTTCACTTAAAAAAAAAAAAAAAGAAAAGAAAAGAAAGAAAAAGGATGAAAATAAAAAATGATTACAGAAGGTAAAATCCCGTTTTAATGTCACATTTTGGAAGTATGTATATCATCATGTATCCATAATATATCCCCGAGACCTCACTTTTGTCTTCTTTTTTAATTTTATCAAAATTTCTCATAAATTTTCTTTTCAAAAATTGTTTAAAATTTTATTGTCTTCTAAAGCTTATTTTTCAGGTAAAAGGTAAGTTAATTATTAGTTTGAAAACCATTGTTTCTGTTAAACTTAAATGAAATTTGATTAATGATTGGATAACGAACAGGCCATCCAAATTTTATGTTTCTTTATTCATTTGTTTAAAAAATAATGCACAAAAGAAGAGAACGGGAAAACAAGTTGTTGCTTTTTTACATGCTTTTATTAACTTGATATGATGTAACTACAGTCCGTTAAGAAATTATAAGACCGCTTTAATTTTGTAAATTATAAGAAAAATAAAGATTCTAATCATAATTTAAATACATAACATATTGCTCTATATTTTTTTATAATTAGTTTGCAATAACTTGGTATAATGCAATAAATGTTTAATTAAAATATATATTACTAATAAATGAAAAGTAACCTGTTAAGAAAATATAAGACCACTTGTAAAAAAACAAAATTGCATAAAAAATTAATATGATATTGGTCCTCCATTTTTCCTAATGACTTCAAACACTCTGTTTTTCATTGAAGTAACCAGGTGGTTAAGTTGATTTATAGAAATATTGTACCATTCTTTTACAATGGCTACTTCCAGTTCATTGGCAGGTGAAAATTGTTTATTGTTAGAATAAACTTTGCGAGATAATATACCCCATAGGTTTTCCATGGGGTTCAAGTCCGGACTTCGACTTGGCCATGGCAAAACATTATTTTTTTCTTTTTTAAACCACTCCTGTGTGGATTTATATGTATGACAAGCAGCATTGACCTGTTGAAACATCTAGTTAGCACCACCTAATAAAGGTCCAAACGGTATCATATGATCATATAGCATAGACTGATATTGTGTAGAGTTCATATGACCCGAAATCCGTTGTAAATCGCACAACCCCTCATAACTGAAAGCTCCCCAAATCATTACTGATCCTCCACCTATTTGTCGACTGAAGCATTCTTTTGGTTCCTTCCTCAAGTCATGCCAATCATTTGGTATCGAAATCGTAACGATCGGACAAATATTTCTAATTTATTTTCCACTTTTTCTGCTTTTAACTCCGTTAAAATATCTTTTTTTATGCAATGGCGGTGAATTCTCAGTCATTGAGATCGCTTTTAGATTAGTCATGAGTGGACATTTTAATTAATATCTCCACAACTAATTCAAATTTTTAAATTCTCTTTTCAGGAGCCCCTCGGGAAGGCTCCTGAGCATCCGTATGTCAATTTTTGTATTTCTGCGTTCAATAGGAGCTGAACCGATAAGCCGCTTGCACACGTATTCAGAAAAAATGCCCCTTTCATTTGGTATCGAAATCGTAACAATCGGACAAATAAAGAACAGACAGACAGACAGACAAACTTTTTCTTTTATTATTATAGAAGATTGGTGAAAAGAAAATCTAATTTATGAAAATACACAAATTGTTAGCAATTCTCGGAAAATGAGGACAAATGTAGTCCTCATTAGAAATTTTCAAAATTGAGAAGGATGTCTAAAAATGAGGACGTCTGGTCACCCTGCATTAGATTCGACAATGTGTTTTCTATTTGTTTTATGAACCTGTGTAAAGTTTCGTGGGACTAAATTAATTTAAGTTAAATCCATTTTTTTGCAATGTTTGATTAGTCAACTTAAAATTGCGGATTTTAAAAAATTGCAACACGCGAAAGTGAGAGGGAAGTGCTGAAAATTTTAGAATAAAACTAAAAGAAGACCGTATTTTTTTTTTCAACATTTTGTTTTATTACGGTCTTACGTACACTTAATTTCGTTAAAGCAAAGTCTTAGTGACTAAGAAGGGGAAATGGAGTTACCATTATAAAAACTTTGACTGACGGAAAATCTCAAGTTATAAAAATTCGTCTAAGCAAAATTTCAGCGTTTAAAGGGGCGGCAAATTGAAGCTTGCCTGAGGGCGGCAGAGCACCTTGCGACGGCCCTGATGCCAATAGTGTTTGTAACCATCGGGACCATCAAGATTAAATTTCTTTTCATCAGAAAATATAATTTGTTTCCACTCATCATTCCATGCCATGACATTTTTAGTCCATTTTAATCTTTCTTCTCGATGGCATTTGAATAACTTTAGTTTTTTCTTCAATTTCATAAATTTCGTATTAATATTTAATTTAAGACTCTTCCAGACTGTTACATGTGAAGTTTTCTTGCTGAAACGTTTCGAAATTTCACGAGTTGAAAGACCTTCTTTAGTTGACAGTCGAAAAATTTGTCTATTATCACGTGCTGTCAAAATATTTTTTCTAACAGATCGTTTTATTTTGTTTGAATAATCTTTCCTAATTATGGCATTATGAATGGCAGTTTTAGAACGGTTCATTAACCTCGAAATATCTCTTTCAGATTTACCAGAACCTTTATAAAATAAAATTTTTCTTACTTCGTACTCCGATAATTCTTTACCTCGAGGCATCGTCAAATTAATCGTAGATAACACTTTCAAAACCTAAGCCTTTGCTTCTTAGGTAATGCTTTTACGAAATAATGACGCATGCGCTTTATATTGAGTTTGACGTCATGTATAATTTGCTATATTTCTCAGGTGGTCTTATAATTTCTTAACAGTCACAGGCTTTAATTTTTAGAAAAATGAATAAGTTTTAATGAAATTTTATTTAATTTTAAAGGTTGGAATTAGTATAGGATGCGTTTTCCTATCAATTTTAAATACGCAACTAAAAATTTGCATATTATGCTCTCTTCTTCAGAAATGCACCAATGCACTATTGGTCTTATAATTTCTTAACGCACTGTATTAATGTATGTAACGGAATCTTGCAATTCAATTTTCGACCCCTTCTGTTCGTTCGATTGACCTGAAAATTTTCACACGACTTCATAGTCGATGACAATACTACATACAAGTGTTTACAGGCTCCTATCCCATCAGGGGCAGGTTCTAGGAGCAAACAAAAATATATATATATATATATAAAACTCTATTGTATGTGGCACAGGATTTGGCCGTATTTGTATAATGTTGAGTGGCAAAAAGTAATCAATTATTATTTTTTTAATTTTTATTAAAGATGCAAATATTATGGTGTGCCACTCACACGATTTTTTCTTACCCTGCATTTTAATACGATAAAGATAGATATTTTGTGCCTTTTTTATTCACATTTCAATAAAAGCGTGTTATTTAATTTTTTAAAAGTATAATTTTATTTCAATGCCTGTTTAAAATCGAACTTTCAAAAGGAAAAGAAGATAAAACTTTTTTTTTTTGAGGTTGGGGGGGGGGGGGATTAATACACTTGAACATTAAAGGTTTAAGTTATTCGCTACTTGTTTCGCCAATTTTACGAATATCGATTTACCACTAATACACTGAATTCGTGCTAATTCCCTAAATACATAATTCTTTCACCGCAAATCAACGAAATTCTTACTGGTTTTGCGTTTAATTTCCTGAAATAGGTCCCTTTTTACGGCCGATTTTCAAATTGCAGAATCATTTCGCCTCTGTATGACTTAATATATATTTTAATTGTCAAAAAGTGAAATTATTTCATTTCTTTAAAGTAGCCATGTAGTGAGTGGCGAGAGGATATTTCCATATCTACCTTTTAAAAAACAGTTATTACGAAAACAAAAAAGGATATGAATAAATGTTCCACCGCGTGAGAATAGCGAGAAAAATGATTCAAGGAGATAGGGAATCTTGCACAGCCCTTAGAACCTTAGGACACTGTTTCCTTTCCAAGTCGACTTTTTTTCGGGTTTTCAGCTAGATTTTTGGAGCCCCCGGAAATGAGGAACTCGTGGGCCGGAAGTGAAGTACCAAACATTCGAAAGTTAAAGAAGGGGTTGTGGGAGGAGGAAATTCCCAGGAGAGGGAAAGAAAAAAAAGTTAGAATTAAATTTGAAAAACTATGTTGCGGTTGTTGGAATTTTTCCTATGCGGTTTAACATCTGTGTATTTCATTTCGTTTACTTTTGAACATTTTTCAGTGCAACTAAGAATTATTTAGGACAACAGTTAGCCCCTCTTTCTGTTAGCATAAAGCCTTAATTTCTTAAGGAAAAAAAAGGGTGGAAGTACTAATATTCTTCAGAATTTTCACTCTTGCATGTCTCCTACTTTACAAGACCGCACCAGCGGCTGTGCTCTCCAAACTGGTGTACGAAAGTGTATGATTCGATCCCAGATCACGTTTGTTGGCCTAACCGTTCAAAGTTTTCAATGGTTTTCTCCGAAGCTTCACTATATATGGGATAGAATACCTTAAAGGGATACTCCCCCTAATATGGCCAGTAGTCTTACTCCATGTTATTCTGTTGAAAAATTTATTTTATAAATTACGCGTTAAAACTAATGTAATTTTTAAATTGTGTTTTCATATGTAGAAAATTCACAACCGTTAATTTTTTTTCCTTCAAAAGTTTATTTCTGAAAATTTTAATATTTCATTTTGAAGCTATAAAATACAAAAAATGCTCTTGCTTAATTTTTCAGGGGTACTTATTAACCGCAACCGCAGTTCGTCTTCTTATACCAATTTAAAAGTTTTACTTTAATATCAATTTAAAAATTTGTAAAACGATATATTTATTATATTTGTCGCTTATTACTTAATTTGATAAAGTTTTCGTTAATGAAAATAAATTAATACGTAATCTATCTACATTGAAATGTTCGAATTGGACTCTTGGGGAAATATTTTTCAATAATAAAAAAAGGGAAAAAAATCACGTTTTACTGGAAATGTCGGCTTTATATTCCTTCCTATTCTAACTCTTATTTCGGTCATCCTATGTAGTGGCGCCATCTAGTTTCGAATATTTAAAAATATTTCTGCATTATTTTATAGAATTTTTATTCTGCTGACAGGAAGTACTATTACAAAATTTGAGTTATTCTTAAGAAAAGAACTAATTTTTAATTAATTCAAAATTAGTCTATGATGTTATATAATTAAAGTTTAACACACAAATATCATGGCATAAAAATGTTTTAAAATATTCTTACTGAAAATATTACATTTATTTTATTAATTGTACATTATATGTAACTGTTTCACCTGTTGCATTGAAGAAAATAATATATTGCTATTTTATACACAAAGAATTTTATCATTATTAGAAAATTACTTTTATGTTTTCTAAAGTAGAATACATTAATATCTGTGGACTGAAATTATTTTAAGTTGGTTTTAGTGATATTGAAATGTAAATAAAATAATAATAATAATAATAATATATATGTTACATTGTTCTGGTAAACTAAGATTATTATGGAAAATAATGTTTATTACCATATTTTTATTAACTTCTATTCTTGTTTGTTTGTTAAAAATCTTGCAGTCGAATTTTAACTAACTTCGCTGCTAGCTTGACATTTGAAACTTTTACAATATCTCAGAACACGACGACAACACAATACTTCGAAGTCGGATTTTCGAATTTTTGATTAGTTTTCTTATAATTAATTAAAATATGAAAATAATAACCTCCTAATAGCTTTTAAAAATGACCATTAAAATATTATCTATAATTTAATTGTTGTAAAAAAAAAAAAAAAAAAAAGACGAGTTCATTTCTTTCGACATAAAAATAAATACATTCAATTAAACGTGAACATTAAAAAACTATAAAAAGTTAAATTATGCATCTCACAAAAATTGACGCCATTATCACTTTAAAAATTTTATGCACATTGATAAGAGCTCTTTGATTCATCAGAAAATTTAAAACATGGTATATATATATATATATATTTTTTTTTTTTAATCTTCTAAAATAATTTTATAATTCTTTTACAGGAAAGCATGAACCAATTTACACATATGGCGCCCTATTGGGGCTTATTATGTGAAGTCCATTAAATTATTTAAAAAGGATTGAAAGGGATATATGGTTATAATTTGTACTAGTGTGGTCGTTAAAGCTTTTTTTCCAGGTAACTTTTCAGAAACGCACGAAGGAATTCGGAGGCGTTACGGTCCATTGTACAAATGTATAAATGTTTATATATACTCAAATACCCTATTATGATTTTTCCTTTTGTTTATTTATTCTCTGACTTATTCTTCGATTCAAATTTATTAAAATCTTGTGAAGCATCTTTATTGCTTCTTTGAAAAATCAGTAGGATGGTTACATTTGTAGATCTCTGTATATCGTCTAAAATTTCCTTAGACACCACAGAGTGTACTAAATACATTCTCATAACACTATAAATTCGCACGTTAATCAATATTGATTTATAGGGTTATTTAAGTCAATCAGTTACGCTAATAACACTTTATACTGCAGGAAAAAGAGGTTTCTATGTACCTAAATAGAGTATGCTAATTTCGTAATTTGTGTGCAGCATACAGATATTAAAATAGACTTTAGTTTAAACAAATACTTATGATAAATTATTATGCATCGTAAATATTTATCAGTTTTTGTACACTTGCAATAGAGGTAATACCCGAGTAAACTTGAATAACATATATCAGTTTGGAGAGCGGACAAATCTGCTTTATATTCCGTTGTTTTATGTTGTATTTCATAAAACATAATGCAGTGGAAATCTTTTATTATTTTTGTTTATTTACAAACCAATGAGCTAAGGTTCCTAGTCGCGCTGTTTATATAATATGCAATAGCAAACATGCTATAGTGAACTTAATATGATCAGGGTTGATCCAGGTTTTAAATTTTGGGTCCTCTTTTTGTGAAAAACAAAATATTTTTGAGAAATTTTTACTTATTTTTGTGAAAAAATAAATAAATAAATAAATAAATAAATAAATATATATATATATATATATATAAATAAATAAATATATATATATATATATATATATATATATATATATATATATATATATTGTATAAAACCTTCCATTTTAACAGTCATTCTAAATAGTTTTTAAATATGAAATTAACATAGTTCATTTCAACCAATTAATTAAAAATACTGAAAAATATAGAAAAAGGATCACTTTCATAAAATAAAAAGGCTCATTTCATAAATTAAAATTTTGTGAAGGTTATTTTTTTATGGATTTGAATTTTGTGAAAAGTCCTCATTTACGGATTTGAATTTTGTGAAGGGTCCCCATTTATAGATTTGAATTTTGTGAAGGGTTCCCATTTATAGATTTGAATTTTGTGAAGGGTCCTCTTTTATGATGTGGAATTTTGTGAAGGGGCAGCAAAGGGGACCTAATTTTTGCTTGGATCGACCCCTGTTGATATATATTAATTACGAGATATTAATATTACCAAAAGTTAAAATGCGTACACACAAATGCATAGACGAATCGAAGTTATAATCTATCTTAAATACTGTTGTAAGTTGTTAAAAATACTTAACAAAGCTGAAAATACAATTTCAACTATATCAGCCTCTAAAATATCTGAATACTTTTGTATGGTCCAATAAATCCTCATGGTAATCACAGCGTATTCTATGGAAAACACGTTTTTGTTCATATGAATAATAAATGTTAATTTCATTATGTATGTGCAGTACTCATCAATTTGAAAATGAACTTTATAAAAATACCTCTCATTAAACACAATGCATTAGAATTCTTTTGAGTTTCCCTATACACAAGCAAATCATGCTATTTATACCATTTTCAATAGCGAATTTGACAGTGAACTGGAACAACATATATCAATTTTTCAAATATATATGGACGTAAGATTGCGGACAGTCGGACAGATATATATAGGCAAATCGAATTCATAAGCACTTTTCAACTTTGTTGGACACTATTTAAAAAGTCATTTTTTTCCGAAAAAAGACTTTTTTTACCTAGGTTAGGTGCTCCAGTGATTGACATGCTCCAATAATTGACAACTTCCTCGAAATAATTAATAAATAGGTAAAATAATAAAAGCAAATGTTTTACATATAAGAATTTTAAAATTTTATGTCAAGCACTGGAGCTTTGGGTGCCTATCACTGGTAAAATGAAAAACTAGCAGTGTCAAACACTGGAACATAGGGTGCCAATTACTGGTAAACAGAAAAACTGGCAGTGTCAATTACTGGAACATTGCGTGGGTGTAAAATAAAAATTCATAAAAAAAAAAAAAAAAAAAAAATCATAATTATGAAATGCATGTATTTCAACATATAATGTGGTTCCTGAAAGTCTTTCATGCCATATATATTAATTTAAGATTTCCAAAAATAATTTCTGATGACTAAAACATTAAAAACATCACAAATTGCCCTAAAAGTGTCAATCACTAGAGTAAGTGCCCTATATGTAAAAAAACGGATTGGAGTCAAATTTTCGAAATTAAGATCTGTATTTACACGTTTTGAGGTTCCCTGAATCAGCGTTTTCTCTTCGTCTAACTCTGTGAATCTGTTAGCATAATGAATAAATATCAGGAGGAAGTCAGAATTCGAATTTATCGAAATCGGATATATTCGTGTACAGGCACATAAAAAAGTATTCAAATATATTAATTCTACGGGCGAAATTTCAGTTAGGTACAATTAAACATTTTAGACTGCACCCAAGAAAATGAAATTGACATTAAGTATAAAAGCATGTTTTACATAAATTACATCATGAGAAATATTTGTCTTTCGTTTTTACAGGGTCCTACAAAATAATTTCGATGTATGACAGCTAAACATAAATTATTCAAAGTACATCTCAATTTGTGCCTTTATTTTATTTATTTGTTTGTGTGTGTGTCTTGTGCTAAGTATAAAAGCATGTTTTACATAAATTACATCATGAGAAATACTTGTCTTTCGTTTTTACATGGTCCAACAAAACAATTTCGATGTATGACAGCTAAACTTAGAAATGATTCGAGGTGCATCTCAATTTGTGCCTTTATTTTATTTGTTTGTGTGTATGTGTGTGTCTTGTACTAAGTTTAAGTACATTGTTGGAACAGCCATAATTTATTGATAATATACCGGGCTACTGAATGATTAACTGAGATGTGTACGGTTGCAATTTTCTCAAAAACTTTAAATAAATATTAAAATTTAATAACAGACTTAAATATTTTATAAATGTAACTAACTATTCAGAAGAGGATTGTGGGGGAGTGTTGTTGTCCCCTAAACAGTCCTTTTTGTCAAATTAAAGTGCTTCCGAAACTATTTTGAACTTTGAAAAAAATATATACTAGAATTGTATCGCATACGTTATATATCTTGAGCTATAATAATATGTCTATAGTAATGTAGTGTAAGAGAAAGTAGTGTGTGTTTGTCACATCAGATTATTCTTTTGTAATAATGCTTTTAGGTTTTGTTGCTGTGTTTAAATGGTCAAGATTGTAAGCGTGGAATTGGTGGTCTCGGTGATATTTATTGGAATCTGCAAAATTTTCGTATTAAACGTACCAATTAGGGCACTCTATATAAGCAGTCTTTGGACATATTGTTCTAAATGCTATTGCCTCGTTGATTAACATGATAAAAGAATACTTTTTGCCTTTTTTTTTTCTTCTAAATTTTGAATTTGGTTGTTGTTGTTGTTTTTACTGCAGGGTTTTCAAACCGATTGCCTACTTTATGGACCTACACCTGGTTCGAAGATCCAGCGTGTATGTTTTACTGTGGTTTATTGGGAAGGGGGAGAGAGTTCAAGGTTTCAAGACCTATTTCACGGGAGTTTCAAAAAAAAAAAAAAAACCTTAGAAATCTCTAAACAGCTAGGCTATTGAGCGTGAGCTGGGTTCGAACCAGTCATCTCCTCTTTGAATTTGATATAGGAGCCCTCACAGCCACTTACAACCATAAGACAACTATAAACACGTATAAAAGTTTTAAAATGATCCATTAAACGTTTATAAATATCCTATAGATGTCTATTAGCATGACAAATGTCACTCTTTTTGACATCCATTAGATGTCTGTTACATATCCGATAAATCTCCAAATATCCAATCATTGGACTTGTTAGGTCTAACAGATATTGAAAATATCTAAATCTTGTTTTGATCTAACCTGTTACATGTATTGGACATCGAAAAAGGCACGTCTAAATTTCGTCCATATTTAAACGTCTAATAGATATCTATAATGAGTACAGGATATCCAGGACTTTTAATGGACATTATTACTTTCCGAACACTATAGTGAGGAAAGTATTGTAATCATGTCAAAAATCCGAATTCGAGATTTTGATGTTTCTATACGCTTTGAGGTCCCCTGAGTCCGTTTCCACTATTTTTACGATGTATTTATGTGTGTGTGTGTGTGTATGTATGTGTGTATGTATGTGTGTATGTATGTATGTGTGTATGTCTGTGAGTGAACACGCTAGCGTCTAAACGCTTTGTTCGAATAAGCTGAAAGTTGGTACGTATATTGTAAGTCACCATAGTACGAACCCTATAGATTTTGGTGAATCTAGCACTTATAGTTTTTTTACAGGGACACAAAGAAAAATTCTTTGCCAAATTATTAAAAGTGGGATAGCGTCTAAACGCCTTATTAATCTGAGCAAAGAATTTGTACACATGTTATAGGTCACATTTGAACCAACTGTATAGATTTTGGTGAATCTAGCACTTACAGTTTTTTTACAGAGACACAAAGAAAAATTCTTTATCATTATGGCCTATGGGACCAAATTTTTAAAAGTGAAATAGCATCTAAACGCCTTATTCAATTGAGCTGAAAATTTGTATGAATATTATAAATCACTGTTGCACTAACTATAAGCATTTTGGTGAATTGTGGCCACCACGAGACTTTCTTCTATATTTTCCTATACAAATTCACTCAGTAACAATAATTAAAAAAAAAAAAAAAAAAAAAAAAAGAGTGGGACTTTGACAAAATTGTGGGTAAAATGTGAAAATTTGTTTAAGTTTGTCAGAATTTATAGATTTTTACAGGGACACAACGAAAAATTCTTTATCATTATGATCTAAGGGCTCAAAGTTCAGTAGCGTTAAATGAAACCTCGTGTGATATATGGAGAAAAATACTCAAACACTCTGTTATGGTTTTCTCTATTTTGTTTGTTTAGCAACTCCTCTTTCTTTATTTTATCTGCAAAACTGTTAGTTACTCAATGTTCGGAAAGTCGAGTGGAGTCACTCCAGATTTTTTTTTAGATATTTTGTACCTTTTATGGATCATTTGGATGTAGTTTAGATGTCTGATGGATATGAGTGGCTGTATGGGAGGCCATTTGTAATGAAAAGAAATTTGTTAAGAAGCAGATGAAGTTTTTTAGTACTTAACTGTTACTATAGCCTTGCTAATTTTTGGTTTAGCATGAGATTTTATGTTTAATAATATTAAATATTACTCCTTTAACGTTCATTGTTTTCATATAGAAGCAGCAATTTTTCAATATGTTTTCCTTGTATTTAATGGATTTTTAATTAATTTTTTCCCGTCTCGGTTCGAGGCAGTACTCTGAAATTTAAAAACTATGTTTTACAGGAAGCTATTAACAGAAAGGATTTTGAATCTCTTCATAAACGAGAGTGCATCTCACTGCTTTGAACATGCAGTCGTGCCTATAGTTTTTTTCATCTGATAAAGGACCGTGCTATTATTTAGAACTGAAACAACTACTGCGAGTTTTCGCAAATTACAGTGTTTCCTTACAAAGTAATTTATTTGTTAAATGAATTGTTGCTTGAATGTAATCAGGTTAAACGATTGCAGTTTCGAACAAAAAAGTCTCGAAAATTAAAAAGGACAAATTTTATCTTTTTACATATTTATGATCAATGGCAGTGATCAATGGCTATGATCTAATAGCAATTTTAAATACTTTCGAACAAGATTGAAAAGTGCTAATGACTTCGGTTTGTTCGTCTGTCGGTCTGTCAGCACTCTAACTCTCGTAAACATTCATAGAATTTCTTGAAACTGATATATGTTATTTAAGTTCACTATCGGATATTTCCTATAGAAAATGTTGAAAATACATCAACTGATTTGTGTGCAGGAACACCAGCAAGTATTCCAAAGTATTGTGTTCTATGAGAGGTATTTCGATAAATCAAATTTTAATAACTTTACTTTGCACAAATCTTAATGAAATCGAAATATGTTATTCATATACACAAAAGAATGCTTTCTATGAAATATAGTATGAATAGTATTAGATTTACAGGGCCACCATTAAGGGCTATTATTGGAAATTTGCTAGAATTGCATTTTCGTTTACATTAAACGTTTTTAACACTTTATTACAATTTTTAAATATGAATATGATTTCAGTTTGTGTATCTGCCTGTCTGACTATCCATCTGTCTACCTGCCCCCAGCGTTCTTAAATATTTTCAGAGTTTGTAAAAATTTATATATGTTATTCAAATTCACTATGGAATGTTTCCTGTTTAAAATGGCATTAATAAACCTGTACAACTGGTTTATGTACAAGGACGGGATATCGAAAACAAATTCTAGGGCATTGTGTTTTAGGACAGACATTTTTATAAATCACATTTAAATAACCTTTCTACTGTAAAAATCATGAAGAAATTGACATGTATTGTTAATATGCTAAAATATTGTTTTGTATAGAATTTGATATGGTTAACCTTCAGCTTAACTAAAACATTCAGATACATTAAGGGCTGCAGTTTTAATCTCAGAGCGGCATTTCCTTTTGCGTTAAGCATTCTTAACGGCCCTCTTCACTTACAGTCGCCGGAAGCCCGAGCCAATGTTATTCTATGGGGAAATTTTCTTTACAAATAACTTATTAACTAATACATATTTCTAAATTCTATTTTCACGTTCAGAAAATTCCCAACTGTCAAATAGACGGACCTTTTTCAAAAATGTATTTTTTTTTTTTTTTTAATTTTTAATATTTTATTTTGAAATTGCAAAAGGAAAAACATTCACATTGTGAAAATTCGTATTTTGCAGCTTCAAAATAAAATATAAAAAATTAAAAAAAAATACATTTTTGAAAAAGGTCCGTCCATTTAACAGCTGGGAATTTTCAGAATGTGAAAACAGAATTTAAAAATATGTATTAGTTGATAAGTTATTTGTAAAGAAAATTTTCCCATAGAATAACATTAGCTTCGGCTTTCCCCGGCGGTGAGTGAAGCGGGCCCTTAACACTTTCCAACAATTTTTAAGAGTGATTGTGAGTGCAATTAGTCTATTTGTAAGTCTTTCATTCCTTCTGTCGGTCCGTCGTGTGATAACGTAGGCAAAGAACACTGAAAATTATACTATACAAGAAGTACGTACAGCTGGAAAATGTTATTAATCAATGCGTACGGAATGATTTTTCGTTCTTGTTTAAATTTACTTTAGCATTTTTCAGAAGCAAATATGTAGTGAATGTTAAAGGCTTCACTTTTAAAAATATGTTTAGCTTATTGATTAAACAAGCAAACATTGTTTAAGCAAACATTAAACATAAATTCTCTTTCTTCAATAACCATTCTGCCCCCCGTCAAATTTTAATCATTAAAAATAATTGCAGCCATAAGTACGGCCTCCAAGATAGAAAGAACTGCACAAAACACGAGATATAAAACGAGATCGTCTTAACGACAATTATTTAAATTTAAAATAATGAGCCCTTCTCATTAACGTAGCAGAAATGACATATAACGTCGTAAAAATTAAATAAATAAGCGACTAAAATAAAATCAAAGTCATTCTCTTTAAAAAGAGGGGCTGGGGTGGAGGGAAGGAGAAGTCAAGCTTCTAGTAACTAAAAAGAAAAAAAAAAAAAAAGATTGCCTCCTTTATATATTTTTCTCTCCATTCTGTTTCGAAAACGACAATTAACCATTAATAAAATTAGATTCTGTAGTTAAACGGGCCTCTCAATAGCTTTTTTCTTTTTTTCCGTACTTGATTCTATTATTAGCAATTTAAGGAAAACGTTGAGATAAAAAAGTCTTATTTTTAAAAATGTTTGTTAATGGGAAGAGGGAAAAAAAAAAAAAAAAAAAAATCAATAGATAAATATCTAATGGATTTAAGAAAGCTTGGAGATTTTTTAAAGAAGACTAGCGATTCTTTGTTTTTCTTTTTCCTTTCCAAATATATAGAATGCTGGTATTGTTACAATATTTTAATTCGATTTTTGCTGTATTCGATTTTTCTCTCAGTGAAATATACCCGAGGGGTTCTGCTGTCGAAGCTGGTAGATGGGAAATGCCGGGTTCGTACCCAGATAGCACTCGTCTGCCTAGCCGTTCAAAAATTTCCGTGAAACCATGTAAATACGGGTCAGGACCCCCCTGAAAAGTCCTCCACGCAGGGCATTGCATCTAGGATTGGACCTACGTGTAGTTAAACGGCCACAATGAAAGATGCAGAAGCACAATAGAATATAATGGTGATTTTATCTAAACGACCACTTTTCATTCTCCCCCAAAATAATGCATATAAACTGGCATACAAATGAGTCAAATGCAAGTAATTTTCAATCACATGACCTTTTGTTTATAAAATGGGATAAAATAAAATTTTTAGAAATGGCAACCACTTAGATTTGTTTTTTTTTTTTTTATTAGTTTTGTCTAACAAATGTTATTCCACTCTTTGTTCCCTTTCGTGCCTTTACACAAAATTAGTTTCTAAAAGGGGATTAAAAAATGATGTATTTTGAATATAGGGGATTTTAAATCGTATTAACCTTTAAATTTTACAATTGAAGAAATATTAGGTTTGTTTTTTGATAATAAATAAATAAATAAGTAAAAATTGCTCATTTCTCTAAATTGAAAAATACAAACTTTTTTTTTTTTTTAAATATCTTTTATATGTACATTTATATATACATACAATAAAATAATCATTTAATCTTACTAATTAATAAAATATAATCAGAAAAAAATATTCTTATGCAAAGAACTTTAAAATCAAATTTTAAATTTCTGGTAAACGGGGGAAGGACACAAATAAGCATCGTTTAGAGAAAATTACCCTTAAACGCTGTATTCGATTTTTCTCCAATTAGGTAGACATTTTATGAGCTACTTTGCACGAACCGTGTAGATTTACACGTGTGTAGTTAATTCTTTTACAGGGATACAAAGAATTTCTATACATTACGGCCTATAGGCTCAAGTTATTGGAAATTTCAGCATTCTAAGGACAACCATATTCCAGTTATGCGAGATACGTCATACGCTTCTTTTTTCGTTGTTACAAAACTGTTTTTTCTTTTACTAGAAAGTGAAAAACAACCACGGTGTTGCCAAATCAGAACTTTCTAAAATTGACACGAGGAATCCATCCATAAAAACTATTAAAATACCTAAAAACACTCTAGAGTTTTCCAAATATTTTCCGGCGATCAATAATTCTCCATTATTGACACTATTTCTCCTCACACCCATAATTTGTTATTATAGACTTTCTTTCCGATCATTTTTCTCCCTTTCGGCTGGACTGTGGTCATTCATACAAGCCCTTGTTATTTTGCAGTGAGATTAAATGGCTCGCTCTTTGGGGCGTTATTTTTAGAAGGTCATGTGACCGTCGGCGTGGATTTTTTTCTTTTCCTATTCATTTGTCTTTAGGTCAGGAATTTACGACCTTAGAAAGTCGAAGGTTTTTTTTTTTTTTTTTTTTTTTTCTCGTTTCGTTAAAATTATTTTCCATTTTTGTCATGTTATTAATATAGTGTAGGTTTTTCTAGTGATTAGCATGCTCCAGTAATTGACATCTATCCCGAAATAATTAATAAATAAGAAAAATAATAAAATCATATATTTTACATATACGAATTTTAACATTTTATGTCAAACACTGGAGCGTAGGATGCTAATAACTGGTAAAATGAATCACTAGCAGTGTCAAACACTGGAACATAGGGGGCCAATGACTGATAAAATGAAAAACTGGCAGTGTCAATGACTGGAACATTGAGTGGGTGTCAAATAAAACATTATAAAAAAAAAATAATTGTTATCAAATGTATATTTTAACATATATGTGGTTCTGAATGTCTTTCATACCCTATGTACTAACTTAAGATTTCTAAAAATATTTTCTGATGACTAGAACATTAAAACATCAGAGATTGCTCTAAAAGTGTCAATCACTGGTGTACTTACCCTACTTCTATATTTCATTCAATCTTTTATCATAATAATCTGTTTCGAACACTTTTTTTATTTTCGCTGATTATAGTGTTGACAAATTAGCTATTAATTCGGTAATTACAATTATAAAGCGGTGTTTTCAAGCAATAAATATATTTAAATAAAGTGTGCCCTAAAAATCGTAGGGTAAGTACAAATGGGTTGAGTTGGAATTCTAGGCAGCTTGATGCAGCACGTTTGAATAAACGTGAATAATGTCCATTTGAATAATGGACGTTTCGTTACGTTTGAATAACGTGCGCATTTTCTAACGCACGTTTGAATAACGTCCCACTAGAGCTGCCGAGTTGGTAAGATGGTCTGAGATTTAACTGTGGGGGTGTCGGGAGTCTAGACCCTATATTTCACTAGAGAGCGCATCCTTCATCGAAGGACATGTAATCAACATAAAAATCACTTGATGAGTGCTTCATTCAAGGTCACTTGTCACTCCCCTAAGCCCACTTTCGGATAAGGGATGTCAAAGATTTTTCGCTGTGTCATCCAATTGCGGACGGATCCGTGCACTCGTCACGTGACCGATGAAAATCATCTTGGTTACTCTTTGATTAAGAACTCCAGTATTGGATGCGCTCTCTAGTCATATCTATGCTCTAAGGTGCTAGTCATATCTATGCTCTTCTCTAATTTGCAGCGATATTTTACGGAACATGGAGAACATTGTAACCACGAATGGCCACCCCTGATGGCCACCGACGATCTTTTGAAGATTCGGGAAACGAATCCACAATCCACCGTTTATAATTTAAATAACTCAATTTAAACCACAGCAGAATGTTCTTTTTTTACTGCTTTTGGCAGTTGGTCAGTGTATATGTGTGGGGAATCTTCTGACTATCATATCTCCAAATCTAATAAAGATAAAAACGACAAAATTTCAGAATTAAGACCAGTCTAGTGTAGAAATGACTTTTCTAGCTTTTGGTGACCACTAGAAGTGGAACTGTAAACCCGGATCTCAAAAATAAGTGAATTGCTATGTAAACCCTCTTTCAGATGTAATTTCGTGTGTATTAGTTGGTTGATTCAGGAAAATTAATAGGCGTCAATTTTAGGTTTCTCAAAAATTGATTACACGGATTTTCTTCAAACTCTCCCTCAACGAAATTAAGCGGCATGGGTTCAGATCGCGGATAAACCGGAAAACGGCTGAAAATGAAATAAAAAAATATTCTACCTCAAAAATTTGATTTTATTATATGAAAAAAAAATAAATAAATAAAAAATAACCAAAACAACGAAAATATTGACAATTCAGTAAAAATTGTATTTAATGTACTTGTGGGTCTAAAACTTATAAACAAAAAAGTTCACCTACGATGAAGCCAAGGTACAGTCTGTCAATTAATTTATTTCCTAAATTAAAGAACACCGTACTGTGCTGTACAAATATATATATATATATATATATATATATATATATATATATATATATATATACATTAATAAATAAATAAAATAAAACAAAAGCACCATACTATTACTATACTATTTACCGTTTTTTTTTCTGTAAAAATAAATCATTTGTTTTTGTTACTTCTTGAAAAAATGCTTTTCTTGGTCCTGCTTTTTCTTGTCCTTGCTCCCGGGGATAATCGGGAGTTTACAGTATGTCTTTTCGACGAACGATAACGCAACACAAGGTCATCTAATGGATAACACTTTGGAGTCTTATGTAACGCACACGTGGTATTTCATATGTAAGATTTAATGACTTACGCGAATGCGTCGTGGCTTTTAAAGGGTTAATAATGTTTATGAACGGTTGCGTTTTCTGTAACGGAAACTCTTCTCTCTTTTCACTGCATTCCGTTATGAAGGATTTCCGTCGTATTACAGAATTTTTACTTTTATCCGATTATACTCCCAACGCTAATCCATATCGACATTTTTTCCCACCTATTTTCGCACGCTCCTGAACTTCAGTTCCATTTTTTCTTTCTTTCTTTTTTTGGTTTATTGACCTCTCTGCAGTCAGCGGGAAAAAAGGAGCTTGTTTGTTTCGGTTTTCTTTCCCGCTTTTTTCCCGCACATAAAAAAGAGGCGAGATTCAGCACAAGTCGATTTTTGGCCATTATCCAGGAAAAGAGGAGTATAAATAAATAAATAGAGTAATAGGGGACCTAAGTAAAAACAGAAATGAGATGGCTGCATTTATCTTTCTAATATGACATATTCTGTGTGTCAAATTTAATTTCTATGCTATACGAAGAGATATCGAAATTTGAGTTTGTTCAGGATAAAAAAGTGTCTGAGTAAAAATAGTATAAAATATGTGTATGCAATAGAAGAAAGTATTGGATTCGTAAAAATTTTCGACTTCCGGTCTCCGGCGGATTTACACGTTTTAAGCGGTCTGGAACACGATTTGACCATTTCTAGAAAATGTCTCTGTCTGTGTGTGTGTGTGTGTGATAAACATTTTGTAGCGACTGTATCTCCCGAACTACTACTCAGAATTGTATATAAATGTAGATGTAGATGCATCTTCACCTACGTTACTGCCTATCAACTTTTGGTGTCAATCGTTCAACAGGTGGCGCTGCTATACAGTGATTTCCGCAATTTAAGGGAAGTGTATGTCTCAGATTCTGTTGCGTATAATCAGACAAAACTTGTTACGTTATGTAAGAAGGAAATTATGAGATATTATGCTGATTCAATTTAAATGCTTATCGGCCAACAGGTGGCACTGCTATAAAGTGATTTCCGCAATATAAGGGAAGGCTAAATCTCAACTTCCATAGCATATAACTGTACGAAACTTGATATATGAGATAACCGTTATAAAAACGTATTTTTTAAGATGTTATTTATAGACAACAAAACTGTCTTTCTTTGGATATTTAGTGTTAGTTCTCTATAAGATGAAAATCATTTGCATTCATCACGTTAGATAATTTTAATAAATTATTGTTTTAATAAATTATTTACACATTGGGAATTTGTATAGGTCTTGTGGTGGCCACAACATACTAGTTTTTTTGTAGCCTTTCGTTGCTGTTTCGTCGTTTAACCGTCAACAATTTAACATAGAATTTAGACTTGAAATCAATTTTTGGTCGACAGATAGCGTAGTTGTCGCAAAATTTCATGTGTTAGTCTAATGTTAGAAGATCGGTTTTTCTGCTCTTAGCGTATCTTTATAAGGTATGACTTGTATAAAAACGAATGGCAAAACGTATGTTCCCGATGATACATCGTATTCTCAAAGTTATTTAATCATTAAATATCACATGTGAAGATCAGGAAAAATGGCAGACAGGAACAGCGTTACCACATTAAAATGTCTGTTTTTTTTTTCCTCTCTCCCCGAAATAAAACGGTTTTATTAAGACCTGAAAAAACTGAGGTAATTTCGAAAAAATCTAATTAAAAACCGGGAAAACTCAGAGAATTTCAAAACTTATTGTAAAAACAGTGAAAAATAAGGAAATTTACAATTTTTTTGGTAAAAACCTAGGAATAAATTTTCATAATAAAGTTTTAAATTTCATTTTTAAATTTTAACTTGTTTAGTTTTGTAGTTTGTAGATTTTTTTTTTTTAAATCTTAGTGTCTTATAATGGGGGGAAAAAAATGATTTTTCCCAACTGTTGTAAATTCGTAACAGGGCAGAAACAGAGAACTGTTTTTTCTTTTCTTTTTCCCTTTTTTTTTTTTTAACAGATTTGTATAGAAACCATGTTCATGTTGTGTATCCTCGTCCATAACGTAGGAATAAAATTTATGCTTTCGATCCTTCTTTGGCATTCCTTCCATAAATAGGATTTTGTACGTTTTTGTAATTTATCGGGACATCGTACTCTAGTCGGTAGATAAAGGGTAAATAATTCTTTGTTACAAAAATATGTTATATATTTACTCTCCCAAATATACATAAAAATTTCATGTATGTTATATTGTTATATTTAAAAAAAAAAAAAAAAAAAAAAAAAACTATGGATGAAATTTTGTCTATAACAGAATTTAATTTAGTACGACAGGACTGCTTATATTTGTATTTTAACACCCTTTCAAAAAAAAAAAAAAAAAAAAAAAAAGGATAATATATGTATATATCTGAAAACACTAGTCTAAATAGTCAGGAAATATTCAGCCGAGACCCGTTGGCTCTGTGATCAGAGTACACAACTGCGAACCCGAAGGTTGTGAGTTCGATTCTCACCGATGGGAAGTGAAAAAAAAAAAAAGTGTCTACGGATTTCACAAAATATTTTAAGACAGAGTAAGAAATTAAATAGTAAAATTGGATATTGACAGGCATTTTCGAAGTGGATCACTATAAATTGGTAACGATGCAAAATGCCAGATCGAAAGAAATAATCCTGCCGTACTTAAAAAAAAAAAAAAAAAAAAGAACTGTTGAAAGGTTAAAATGTGTGGGCGTGTGCATTTGTGTATATATATATATATATATATATTAAAATAGACGTGTTTTTCTGTGTGTAATAATATTAAAATGCATGTATATTCTATTAAAATCTATCACTGGTATGTGCTCTGTCCGGTCAACCTTCCAAGGGAGGGTAAACACAAATCCAGTTTTGGGTGCCCTCATTCACTGCTTGATATAAAGGCATGCAAAGAGGGCATGAAACTAGACTCCTTCTAGCTTCATGACAGAGAGTTCAGAGAATTACACTTTGTCATTAATTACATAACGTAACGGTTGAAACAGAGTAAAAGAGGCGCTAGTAAGTTTGCATTCTACAGGCCTCACAGGGCAAATCGAATGAAAGTCCGAATTTGGTATTTTGTATAAAATTATCCCTATATAAATATTTGTATAAGCTCATTATTAAATATACTCAATCTAAAAAGCAATTTTTTTAAAAAGCATATCTAAAACAATCAACCGAATTAGTGATTTCAAAATAAAATTATATA
This sequence comes from Salticus scenicus, assembly GCA_963930645.1. NCBI lineage: Eukaryota > Metazoa > Arthropoda > Arachnida > Araneae > Salticidae > Salticus > Salticus scenicus. Next base: position 398,463,755 of record OZ005649.1, on the reverse strand, counting down.
TGATTATATATGTACGCAATTTCAAAGCCTTTTCAAAATTCTCAAGGGGAAGCATGGATGTACAGAAATGTGCTTAGTGAGGGAATTGGAAATAAAATATTGAAATTCAATATATGTATACCCTGATTGTTTGCCTTTATTGTTATTTTATTTAAGTTGGTAATAATGAGAAAAACTACTGAATTATAAATATTTTTTAGTCTAACACTTGTTGAATGTCTAATATCCTGAATTTTTAAAGAATACTTACATTTGAGATTTTATTTTAAGCTGTATGGAATTAAAAATTTACTTAACTTTTTTTTAAATCGATTACGTATACATATATTTATATACATTTAGAAAGAAATTGCCGTGATTATTCCATCTAAAATAATTAATTATGTAAATATTTACGGTATTTAACTATTATTAAATTATTTACGATTATTTTATTGTAAATTGCTGAATAATAAATCTTTATTGTGTGATTATTGTATCGCAAATAAATTTAATAATAATGAAAGATGTTATGTTTATTTTATTTACTTAAAAAAAAGTCGTGGCTTGATAAATTTTTTCAAGCTCGGTGTTTTGGCAATCCAATAAATAGGCTTTCATTTTTCTGTATTTTGTCGTTAATTATCCGAGGGTAATCTGAAATAAATACGAGTTTTTTCTCTCCTCAGTTTGTATGTTATTGTAAGACTTCATTTTAGTATTCTTTTTCACCTGTAAAAGTTGTTTTTCCTTCGGAAGACAATAAGTACTGAGAAGAAAAACTTCCGGAGAAGATCTTCGGCGATTTTTCGCCAAGCTTGTCTTCTTCTTTATTCGCCAAGAATGGTTAGGGCGCCGCTGCATCGATATCGACGCGTGCGAGAAGGTAGTGGTACACATTAGCGCAAAACTCAAGCAGAAGATACTCTGATATTTTTACGACACTGTCGAAAGAGTTTGTTTGAGGACATCTGCGAGAGGATTTTTTTACTTTCAGAACATAAATATATTAAAGAAAAGTATTGTAATCATAAAAAGTCCAGTTGGGAGATCGTTGTTTTCTGATTATATACAATATGAGAAAAGTTATCATGGAAAATAAAAGTAGAAGATTTGGTGTATGTGTACGTTTGGAAGCATGAATGAATTTTATTTATCTGTTTTTATGATCATGTGTGTATGGTATGTGGTATATATTTAACTTTGTTTCTGTGTGTGTATGTGCATGGTTGAAAACGAAAGAGAAGTGTCCAAAAATTGCATTCGTTTTTGTTCAGATACCCTTGGCATGTTATAGATAGCCCATCATACAAGTGCTCTAAATTTTTATGAGTGTAATCTTTTTATAAGTACAATTGAACCTCTATTTAACAAAGTCACGAAATGCAGCAAAAAAGTTCGCTAAATAGAGAAGAGTATTAAAATATATTATTATTTTATATAAATAATATTCATTCTCTACAACTGTTCTACTTAAAATAATAATTTTACAATCCAAGTTATACATCAAATAATCACCTTTAAAAATAAAATTATTTATATTACTTAAAAATACAGTGTATATGAAATTATATTCTCCCAATGTTTTATATTATGACCCTATTTAGTATAACGGAGTCATTGTAGAAATATATATACCGTATACGTCTTTCTTTTTAATGACCAAACATACATATATATTCTTTTACATAAAACAGATATTGCTTTTGTTTACTCCAGGTCCTTTGGCTTTTCTTTGAAAAAAAAATCCGCAATATGTACTGCATCTTTGCATTGCTTAAACAACTTCAACAGGGTTTTTTTCCAAGTACTGTAATCCAAGTTGAATTGCTTCAAATGATTTTAAATTTATAAGCATTATAAAGTTTGCTGATTTAAGTTTTTTTTTTTAAAACCTTGCAGAAAAAGTGTTTCTAGGTCTTAATTTAAGTATGGTTCCTGAAAAAATCAGTTTTTGTTCATTAAGCGTCATAAAGTATGTATATATAATGGGAATATTTTAAAATATGTGGGGAAACATTTTTTTAGTTTACGCCGAAAAAAGTTTATTTGATAAAGAATGCAATTCAGTATTCGGAAGTATTTTGAAAAGAAGTTCTTTAAATATTATTACTTAAAAGAAAATGTTCGTAAAATGGAGAATTTCTAAAAAAGAGATTCATTAAATGGAGATCCGATTGTATTTAACAAAACCTAATTCGCTGGAATGAATTAAATTATTTAAAAGAGAGAGATTTTAGAATTTTGCTACAGTAATTGTTTAGTTTTTTAGGCAAAATTTAATGGAAATTAAAATGTACAATTTTAAATGATTTTAAGTATGGTGAAGTGAATTTGTATTAATGGGACGAAGTAGTTAGTATAGATTGAAGGATTGTACCGGAAAAAAAAATCTCGAGGTACACTCCACTTGATTTTTGAACATTTAGTAATGAACGATTGTTATAATAAATTTAAATGAGAGAAGTCATTAAATATTCAAAAGAAAAAAATCATATTTGGATGCATGAGTAATTTCTCCCCAAGTGTTTTGCCGTTTAATCGATCGTAATGTATCCAAATTCTTTCATGCGTCCCTCTAAAAGAACTATAAATGGTAAACTCGTAATATCAAATACAGTACCCGCCGCTTATTAAAATCACACTCGTTCTGAGTAAAAGTGATTTTAGTAAGCGGCTGACTTTTATATCCGGCGAACGTTCTTGCACTCAAGGAAAAGGTATTATTTACCTGAATTTGGAAAAAAATTTCAAAAGGAACGAAATAATAGAACTAATAAACAATATTGATTAATTTTAACCGATAATTATTTGATTGTTCCATCGAAATAATAGAATTAAACACATCCCAAGTTCCGATGCGCTCTCCTTTGAGGAAAATGATCAATACTTTACTAAAAGTCCATGCTTTTCTTTTGAATTTAAAACCTTTCCGTTAAAGCTTCTTGCTTTTTAGTTATTTCAAAATAAGAACTAAAAATTGTCTTTTAATTAAACATTATCCATATATATATGAAAAAAAAAATACTTGTGGATCAAATCAAATTTGTAACTTATTACCGCACTTTGAAGAAACATTACTTGAAATTATTACTAAGACGAGTGATGAGGCGTATTTAATTACTGTGAATGTAATAATTTAATGTTGTAAATGTAAAATTTTCGACAAAGGGAGATAACGGAGGAATTGCTGTATTTTTATTTTATTTTATTTCAAAAATAAAATATCACAGTGCAAATAAAAACTTGTTTTAGCGCACATAAATGACATTTTTGCTGCCGAAGAGTTTTCTTTTTTTTTTTTTTTTTTTTTTTTTTGTGTTTATTAACCGGCGATGCTGATTTTATTAAATGGCGGTTTTAAAATTAGTTTGCATTAATTTGATTCCGGTCCTGGCAATTTCATCAGATTAAGCGGCTGATTTTATTAACCAGTGGATTTATAAACCGGTGGCTACTGTATTTCTAAAACGAACTTTAAATAGTTTGAGTCCATAGACAGCAATCTATGTAATCAATATATAAACTAGTTGGCATAGGTGGAATCTGCTCAGTTCCCCATCATATTTATGTTCTCATAAATTTCTAGTTTGAGAGATATAATCATGTTAAAAGAAATGAATTTGACCAAAGCTTGATACAGTGACAGAATGAAAACCCCGCCTAATAGGCTATCCACCGTTCACTTCGATATATTTATCTTATTCAAATCTATTAATTTATTTTATCAGGGTCAATTCCGTTGTTTAGTTTTCATGCTACTATTTCCAATGCAATAATCCTCAAAATTCATATTTATATGAAAAATTTACAATTTCGCTATGTTGGTAAAATCGTAAATTACGAATAACTTACGAAATTTTCCTATTAGAATATTTGTATTCAATCATGTTCAAACAAATATCATAAATGTAATTTTGAAGTTGTCTAATGTATTTATGAGCCTGAAAATGAAAGTTTATGCTCAATTTTACCTTATTCTGGCATGTTAAGTAAATCGTAAATTCCAAATAACTTACGAATTTTTTTTAATTGGAAAAATCATAGTCTATGACAGGCCTGTCCAACCCAAAACACTTGGTGGGCCGCATTGGAAATCTATTTTATTCATTCGGGCCGCACCATAATTACATTCATAATCCCCCCCCCCCCTCCCTCCTTTCCCGACTAATTTTGTCATAAACTAATGTAGAAATACGCGGCTGGTGCCAATCGAACCTACTTTAGAACGTTTTAGTTGCATTTTGCTTAGGGGGTGTCTACATATTAAAACTGGCATCAACTTCATTTTTTTTCAAAGGCAACCCCCATTTTCTAGAAGCTTTTTGGATTATTTGAACAAATCAGCCCAGATAATGGCATAGTTTATAAATTTCTCTCAATTTTTTACAGAGTGTAATTTGCTAAAATATGGTGATGTTGTTGTTGTTGTCGTGTGCCACTCGGAAATTCCGAGCCCCGGTAGTGAAACTACTGGACTTAAGGCAAGAGGGTTGCGTCTTCCGTTAATAGGAACGCCTCATAGGGAGGAAGTACGACTTCTAGTTCCATAAGCTGGTGAAAGATGGCAGCACCAGCCAAACTCGAATTTTGATCCGGATCAGAGCGAGTTTTGACCCATGTTCCGGTACCCCCAGACGTATAATTTTTGATGGGAACTTGGAGGACTTTGCGACCACGACGGAATTTAACGTGCACCAGTCGCCATTAGCGTACACGACGGTCTTCGGCCGGCTCGAGGACCGAACCCGCAATCTTTCGATCACGAACTCGCTGCTCTTACCAACCAGGCTATCGCGGCCTAAATATGGTGATGCTAATGTTAAATGGAGTAACAAACATTAATTCATATCTTCAAATCTTATTTTTTTTACACGTTAGAATGAAATAATCTAAATATATTCCATGCATATTTCTGATTAAAAACATTTTTTTTTAATTATTAAAATGATTAATAAATTCATAGTATAAAAAATAATGAGATTATGACCTACATTAATTTTTGCACGAACATAACGGGCATCATCAAAAATATGGGTTTCCAAATTTACAGTTCATTCCTATCATTATTTTACGAATTATAGTGGTATTTGAATTTTTATTGCTCCGGGGCTATCACTCGTTATCATCTTTGTCATATATTACTTTGCATACGCATTCAAGTATGTTTATACTTGACACATCGTATTTAACACATCGTTTCTTAATTAGCATTATTTTACATTATTTTATTGTTAAAATTGTTATACTTTTTTTTCCGGTTATTATCTGAATGGATATAATACTTTTCTGTGTGATGTCATAATTTATTTATTTATTTTTTATTTTATTTATTTATTTACTTATTTTAATATAGGGATTTACCCCTAACACATTTTTGCTTGTAACTCTATGTAGACTTGATATAAAGAATATAAACTATATACCTTTTTCCGAACCGCATTGACCTCAGAAATTCGAATATGGAGTCAAAAATGGGTGCTACTATTCGAAAAAAAATTAAGTTTATGCAATTTATGCAAATGACACCCTAAACAAAATTTAACTATTGCATTAAAAACCAGATGTTATTACAAATCGATAGACATCAGCCGCATGTTTCTACGATAATTTATAGTGAAATTAGTCGGGGTAGGAGATATTTATTATTATTATTATTATTATTATTATTATTTTATGGCTGTACATGCGTATATGTGCATATATGTTTGTGAGTATATGAATCATGTATGTATATACTTTTTTCGGGGAAGCGCAGAGTGAAAATTCGGAGCAGAATACATTAATTTAAATTATTTCCATTCATAAATTAACAATAGAATAGTGAAAAATTAATAACTATACATTAAAAACTATAATAAAAAGAATGAATAGGATCTAATAATATTTCATTACAACAGTTCTTTAGCTACCATGATCGTTGAAAGGTATTTTCACTTTGAAAAGTCAGAACGTATTTATTAATTTTTAATCTGTTAACCAAAGTTGTCAAACTTCAAATATCGTTAGTCTTCTCGCGGGCCGCAAGAAGCTACGCGGTGGGCCGCATGCGGCCCGCGGGCCGCGGGTTGGCCACCCCTGGTCTATGATATTCATGCCAGTATCCTAAATAATATTTCGAAAGTGGTTTGACATCTTTACGATGGAAATATCCCTCAAGATTGACGTTTATGTGAAATTTTGCTCTTATGCTGCCATGTTAAGAAATTCGTAAATTTCCAATAACTTACGAAATTTTTATATTGGAAAATTCATAGTCATTAATAGTCATGCCAGTGTCCTAAATTATATTTCAAAAGTAGTCTGACATCTTTACGATGAAAATATCTCTCAAAATTGACGTTTATATGAAATTTTGCCCTATACTGCCATGTTAAGAAATTCGTAAATTTCTCATAACTTGCGAAATTTTCAAAATAGCATATTTATAGTTACTGATGTTCCTTCCGGCATCAAAACGGACATTTTAAAACTGGTCTGACATTTTTACAGTAAAAAGTTTCCATTTAATGCACGTTTAAGTGAATTTTTGTCCTATTCTCCCATGTTAAGAAAATCGTAAATTTCTAATAACTTACGAAGTTTTTAAATTCGAATGTTGCAAATAAATAGGGTTCTTGCCAGTGTCGAAAGTAATATTTTAAAACGGATCTGACCTCTCTGCGACAATTTTTTCTTGAGATATCGTGTACACAGACTAACAAACTAACGGACTTACAGACTAACAGACACCATAGAAATTTTGTCATTTTCGGATTCCTCACACCTGAAAACGTGTAAAAAAGTCAAAAAACCGAGGTCGAAAATTTTCACGATTACCTAAGTTCCCCATACCTATAGTATGATGGGGAACTAATAATATATCGATAAAAAAAAAAAAAAAATACAAGTCTTACATTTATGGAAATTTGTACGAATCTAGTGTTGTAGAGTTTACATACTAGCACACTTATAAAACTCGAGTCTATAGTGCATAATGATAAAGAATTTTTCTTTGTGCCTCTGTAAAATAATTGCTAGTACTACGCTCATTAAAATCTATATAAATCGTGCGACCGTGATCTATAACATACTTACCAACTTTCAGCTCAATCGAACAAAGCATTTAGACGTTATTGTGTTCACTCATACATATACACACACATAATCATAAAAAATAATAAGAATGAGTTCAGGAGACCTGAAAATGTATAAAATCACTCAGTCGAAGTTTTTCATGATTACAATACTTTCCCACTAATGCAGGGAAAATATTGTAATCATGAAAAATTTCGACCATGTGATTTTATACATTTTGAGGTCTCCTGAGTCTATATGTATGTTCGGAAAGTAAAAAGTAGAGAGCACTATAAAAATTTTTGTTCGGAATTGTTTATAAATAATTCATGAGGCCAAAGAAAAAAAGAAATTTTTTTTTCTACGTTTGATCTAAAATTGAATAAAATTGTGTGCTCAAAACTGAAAACGACGCAGAATAGCAGATTGAAGGAAACATGTCTGTACGAGACTAATAAGGATTGAAAGAACAATGCCATGTGGACTCGGTAGCCAACTTAAAAATTCATTTTCATCGTTTCATAATGAGAACTCCATTAAATTCTTAATATGTAACCATTGGATTTAAAATGTTCTGCTTAAACGAAGTGCATATTTTCATACATAAATTTTTTAAATTTTCTACACAGTAGTATAAAAATGACAGAATCTTCATCTTTTTGTTCCTACAGTTGGAAAACCCTTTCTTTAAACTTCTTTTTATGGTTAAAAATGAACTGTGTCTAGTTTAAATTTTGCAGTAGATGCCAACAATGTAATCTTTCAGTCTACAAAAAAAGTCGCTGTCACCAATAATGGGTCGAATAGTTAAAAATTAATGCATATCTGATACAAATACACACTTTATCTATTACAAGGTAAAGTTGTAAGAGAAAAAAAAATGAAAACACTGAAGAATTTATTAAGTACACACAGAACTAATTATCATATAAATCTCTTCCGAAGCCAAATTTGAATTGTTTAACATAGGTTTACATAACAGTACTCGTTATCTTACCTCTTAATCTCCAACCTGCATATATAGATTAAACTTCAGGGTAAGAGAATGTTGTGTGAGTGACACACCAGATTACTTTTTTATATAACTGGTGAATATGTAAAAGTACAGGCTATTTTCATCTGGACTGCTAAAAGTATTGCTTATTTTTTCTTTTCGTGCAGTTGATTTTTTACTGATTTAGTGATTAATGAATTTAAGTCTACATTTTAACTGTGGGGACTAACTAAGTTACAATAAATAAAGTAAATAGTAAGCTGAAGGGGAAAAAAATTATATTAAAAATTAACAAGTTGTATGGAACTATTATGCTATGCTATGTGTAATACGTTTCAGAGATTTAGAGAGGCAATGCGAGTTTTAAGTAAGTTATTAAAAAAAAAAAAATTAAAGCAGGGTTGGCATGCTATTTACCGTGTAATGGTTTTTGCCGGTTTTTACCATGGATTTTACCTCCTTCAGAGAAAATAAAATTCCTATTTAATTTTTTTTCTTCTTATTTACCCTCAAAAACTTTCGGGACATATTTTAAAAATTTTAGTTCTCATTTTCCCAATATTATTTACTATGAAATTTCCATTCATACAACCATTTCTAAAAACAATATTTAAAAAAAAAAAAATAATAATAATAAATAAATAAATAAATAAAATAAAGCAATGTTGACAACATGAAAATTGTTTTAAATTACATGATCAGTTTAACCATTTAACCGTTACAAACATTTTTTCCATCACTCAATAGTTGAAATAAAAGGCTAATGTGACAATCTTTCAAAAAAAAAAAAAAAAAAAAAATAAGATTACTGAATGTCCATAGAGTTAAAAAAAATATATATATTTAATTTATTATTACATTATATTCATTATTATATTCTTTAATTTAATTATTTTTTAATTCCTACTTCACTTACTATTGTTTTTATCAGTTATTAAACAGATACATTAAAAAACTACTACACGGCTAAAGGGTTAGTGAACTAATGTTTTAAAATACTTGCAATATATACTGTTTCATACTAGAAAATGAAACACAAAAATATGGCTTGAATAAAAAGTATTTAGTTTGGTAATAAGATTTAGTATTATTTTTATTATTTTAATAATACTAAGTTTAATGAGTTTTAACTGAAAAAAAAAAAAAAAAAAAAAAAAAAAAAACCTACTTTCTCATCTTATGATTAGCTTCTTTAAATTACGCAAAATTCTATTCTTCATTAATGTCTTTAGTAAATAATTTAAAATAATTTTTTGCCCACGCATTATAAATAAACACGAAATTACATTGTTTAACGAAGGTTTGACGAAAATTTAATTTAAGAATATCTATCATCAAATAAATTTTAACCGAAAACGGTCACGCCAAAAAGGCTGCGCCGCATAGTCCCATTCCTCTCTGTAAAAACCTGTAAGTGCTCGAATCACCAGAATCTTTATGCTTCATGCGACGGTGACAGTACGCATATAAATTTTGAACTCAATCGGATAAGGCATTTAGACGCTATCGATTTCAGCCCATAGGCCATAATGATAAAAATTTTTATGTTGTGTCCCTGTAAAAAAACTATAAGTATACTAGATGCATCAAGAGCTATATAATTTGAGCAACGGTGACCTTTAACACGTATATAAATTTTCAGCTCATTCTGATAAGGTATTATCAGAAAATATATCGGAAAATTCATGAGAAAATATATTAGTCAAAGAGATGTAATTAATTAATGTAAGCATTTTATTTTTGGAAATCTTAAATTTACTTAAGGTAAACGCACCAGTAGTGGACACTTTAAGGACATTTTCTGGCTATTTCCTAAATTTTAGAGTTTCAAAAAATAAGTAATATTTCAGACCTTTACCAACTCTTTCTTAACACGACTGTATTATGAAAATTGCTAATTATAGCATTTATATATGTAAAAAATAAAAAAATCTGAAGAGCTTAAAATGAGCCAGTAGTGGACACACTAAAGACCCAGTAGTGGACCCTTTTTTGTTTCAGTAGCGGACCCCTTTGAATTTTTGCTTTAAAATTCAACTCTAAAATTGCTAGATCACAGAATTGTCTCTGCTATTGGATCTGGCATTAAAAGTCACACGAGCCAGTAGTGGACAGGGCTGTCCACTATTGGTCATGATGACATTTTTTTGGTACCAGTAGTGGACACCCATAAAGATACTATGTGTTAATATAAGATTTAAAAAACAGCACAGTAAATGAATTCTGCATACTTATTTTAGCCATATGGAAGCAAAAGGTAGAAGAAATCTGTTAAAAATAAGCAGAGAGCGAGCAAATAAAATTTCATTCCCTTATCCAAAGTCATAAGAAGAAAACGGCAAAATCACAAAAAGTGCAATTTTTTTTAGTTAAACTAACATTATCTTAAAACTAATGGCCGGAATTTTTTTTTGTTAAAGGATTTAACAGTAAAGGACTACAACTCCCTTCCTGAACATTGCTCGAATCTTCAGAATTTTTAGGTAACTTATTTTCTGAGTTTAAAATTAAAAGTGTCCACTACTGGTACGTTTACCTTAAATTAAATACTTAATTTAAAAGTTAATAACTGCGAAGAATGTGTAAATGAAATGTTTTTCAACGTTACAAATAGAAATAGCACTGTAGAAATTGTAACCGTTATTTGACAGAATGATATTCATTGAAGCTATTTTGTAAAGATTTCTTTTGGTTGTCAACAATAACAACTCTTCCCACACTATCCATGACGAAACCTGTCATCGTGACCATTCGAAATGTCTTTCTGGTATGACGAAAAATTCCGTCATACCCAATTAACTGATTAAAAATAGTTTTAACGATATGTTTTCACTTTCCAGTAAAGTTTAAAAGCATTTATGACTCCGATGGTCTCTCTGCCCACGTTTATATATATATATCCGTATTATCCGTAAATATTTTTAGATTTTTTTTTTTTTAACTGTATTGATGCGACACATCTTAAATACTTAGTCATTAATGATTTTTTCAACGTCGTTCAAATGTGTAGAATTGGAATCGGACATCTGAAAATGCACCGCCATCAATTACCTGTAATGAATTGAATATTTTTGTGTGTCCCTGTGACTGGATCATAAATGTTAATCACACATTTTTTGAAAGAAACATTCTTTATTGCTATTGAAAAAATGTATGTTTATTTCATATGCTTAGCTGAGTATAAAGAAGGCACCACCAGTGGTCGAAAGGTTCTGCTATCGTAACTGAAACACGATATGTGTCGGGTTTGATCCCATGTCGCGCTCGTTCGCCTAGAAGTTCGGAGTTTTTCGTGGTTATTTCGAAATGCGCATAAATACGAATTTGGTTCCTTTAAAAAGACCCTTCACCCACACTGAGAAAAAATTCTATAACTGACATCTAGAATCTAAATTGTGTCTCTAGAAAAAATAGTTTCATGTCATCCTTATAATTTCTAGTCCCCTTTGAAAGCGAGTTCTAGAGACCCCCTATTAGAATTCTTAGAGTGTATGCCTATTTTATAGAGACCAAAGTTATTTAAAAATCTCTGCAAATAAATGCGAATGCAAGAAGCGGGTTTCAGAAACTATAATCTTGGTTTATTACCTAAATCTAGAAAATCAAGCGAGAATTTCTCGCAATACAAAAGATTCAGAACATTCAGAATATTGTTTCACCATCTAGAAATGTGTAGACTAGAAATTCTCGATTATTTCGTTTATTCAGTTTATTAACGTGCCTTATGCGCATAGCTCGGAAATCCATATTTCTAGTTTAAGGATTTAGAAAAGGACCACTTATTCATTCTAGAAGAATGCAGTATATTTTTTTTTTTCTTAGTGCAGGCCTAGGACCCCTGCGTTATCCACCAGCCTTACTTCCAAGCACCGAACACCTGTATAAAGGTGTTGAAATGCAATTATTATAAATATGTCTCTTAAATTGTAATATATTCAAACTATTTTGTGAATCCTTCTATACAAAGCAGTCTTTTATGCTTGATTCCTGTAATTGACAGTTTTTGTTCAATATATAATTATTCAGGTTTGTATTTCCTATTTCTTAATTAATGCGGTTGAAGTGAAACATTAATTCATAATACATGTAGCCGATTTCATATTATATCTGGCCAAAATTATAATCCTGTTATCTTAGGACCTAGAGACTACTCTCTAAGCAGGTAAAAGGGAAGTGACTGGTTCAAACCAAGCTCGCGCTCGTCGACTTAGCCGGTCGGTGTTATCCGTGGTTTACGCCGAAACTCACGTAAATACGGATTAGGATTCCTTAGAAATAAACCCAATAAAAGCACTACACTCAGGGTAATGTCCTCAGTGTAGATTTTATTTCCTTGTTATCGCGTCTCTACGTAAGTGCTGTTTATATATAGCCTGTTGCGTTTAATTAAAAAAAAAAAAAATGTTGTCGGTGGTTGACTTTTCTCTTTGAAATCCACAAGAAAAACTGACATCGAACGTGCATATTGACTGAATACTAAGTTTCGATTTCGCATTGGAGGGGAAAAGGCTGGAGCGTTGTATAACCGAGTTTCCCTTCACTTCAGCTATCAATCGAGTTTTATCGTATACGTTACGTAGTGCGCCCCTGCACCCCTCAATTAAACGTCATTGCCATTGATGCACGCCGATGTACATCCGATCAATTCTGCCGCCAACCACTACTGCTACAGCTTTGACAATCCTAACGGTTTAGGAGTGTTGGCGATCGCCAATCCCTTCTCTCCTAGCAACCATGGCATGTCCATCTTTTCGTATCTCCATCCCGGCATGGAAAGAAAGGGAGGATACCGTACTCGTTGGGAAAAGAATTTTGTGAATGAACCTCGTTATTATAAGTGCCGGGTATTTAATTCTTTTGGGTCGAATGGAATTGGACGCTTACCTAATCGCCTGTGACCGGTGGAATTCACTGTGATGGCGACTTGTTGTAAAAGTGGAATGGCTGTCACTAACATGGTGAGTCAAATATCCGCGAAAATTATCTCTCATGGTCTCTCTCTATCCCACTCACTTCAATTTTTTTTTTTTTACTTGAATATGTTTTTTGTGTGAGTTGAAGTATGAAATCAACATTTTACAAATACTAGAAAGCTCACATTGTAATAATGATATATAGACGCACTTTAATGTTATTACAAACACATACCTATTATACGCTCATATTACATACGCACACATTTTGACATTATTATACAAAAAATAAAAAATTCGCAAATTGTAATACACACACACACCTATTATGCACATGTACCACACACATACACCTCTTTTACATGATTATTACACATACACAACTGTTATATATGCACATTACGCATTTATAATTATTAATTTTAATCACAAACACACATCTCTTATAGGTACATATTGCACCAGGTACTGCCACTGGTAGTGGGGACTCGAACTTGGCATATCGTGGGCAAGAAAAATGCTGCCGATGATAGCCGCGACCCGTACCAAGAATTTGACCGTGTTCATTGAAATTTCATTTAAGAGTATATATATATATATTTAGATATATTTATAAGCGATTCATTTCAAGATAGTGACCAGTAAAGCGTGAAAAGTCAGCTAGTAATAAATATTTAGTGCATTAAAATATTCTGGTACATTATATTTAGTATATCTGTTATATAATATTAATACAGATTTTCTGTGAACAATGTTTCATCTCAAAAGTATTTTCACAGATTTAATTTAATTTAATTTATATATATATATATATATATTGTGGGACTGAAATGGTGTGACTATTTGTAATATACATACTATGCATATATGCACTATACATATTATGCATCTTAGTTTTAATCCTTAAATATTTATATTAGATATACAAAACAAATTATAAAGATGCGTAAGAAAGGCAGTTTTTTTTATGAAAATCATTCAAAAGTTAAAGCAAGGTTCAGTTTTAAAATTTACAAAATTAAAATTTTAATGCGGCCCTTTATTTAAAAAAAGAAAAAAATCTGGAGTAACTCCACTCGACTTTCCGAACATTGAGTAATTTACAGTTTTGTAGATAAAGTAAAGAAAGAAGAGTTGTTAAACAAACAAAAGGGAGAAAACCATAGTAGAATGTTTGAGTATTTTTCTCCCTATATTACACGATGTTTTATTGAACGCTACTGAACTTTGAGCCCATAGATCATAATGATAAAGAATTTTTCGTTGTGTCCCTGTAAAAACCTATAAATGCTAGATTCACCAAAATGCTTATAGTGAGTGCAACAGTGATTTATAATATTCGTATAAATTTTCAGCTCAATTGAATAAGGCGTTTAGATGCTATCACACTTTTAAAAATTGGGTCCCATAGGCCATAATGATAAAGAATTTTTCTTTGTGTCCCTGTAAAACAACTATAAGTGCTAGATTCTCCAAAATCTATACAGATTGCGTATCTGTGACCTATAATAGGTGTATAAATTTTTTGCGTTTAGACGCTATCGCACTTTTAAGATTTTGGTCCCATAGGCCATAATGATAAAGAATGTTTCTTTGTGTCCCTGTAAAAAAAACTATAAGTGCTAGATTCACCAAAATCAATAGGGTTCGTACTATGGTGACTTACAATATACGTACCAACTTTCAGCTTATTCGAACAAAGCGTTTAGACGCTAGCGTGTTCACTCACATACATACATACACACTCACATACACACACACACATACATACATCATCGTAAAAATAGTGAAAACAGACTCATGGGACCTCGAAACGTATAGAAACATCAAAATCTCAAATTCGGATTTTTGAAATGATTGCAATACTTTCCTCACTATAGTGTTCAGAAAGTAAAAAGTAAAAGACCATATCATAATAATAATAATAATATGATATACAAAATATTAGCATTGTATGATAATAATTCTTAAAGATACTTCTTCTAATTGTCTTCTTATGTCACGGAGATTTTTCATACTACAATGTTAAAATTTTGTAGTACATAACTTCACTCACTGGAAATTTCTTCTTCGTTTTGAGCTATATAAAAATTAAGAATTAAATTTCCCAAAAGCTAAATATTTTGAAAGTTTAATCGATCCTATAAAATTGGAATCTGTATCTTATTTTACATAACTTTGTAATTTGTTATATATTTTTAAGATTAACATTTAAATGTATTAAAACCAAGTCCAGATTTTTTCTTTTTTTTTTTTTTTTTTTTTTTTTTAATATACTATATATAATATATATATATATATATATATATATATTTTTTTTTTTTTTTTTTTTTTTTTACTAAACGTGTATAAATTAGTTTCAAGAGACTTTTTTATTTTTAATTACTTATTTATTTTTTTATTGCATGTATTTTTTAGGTAGTTTTTTCCGACACTTATGTAAATGCGGGCTAAGACCCCCTTAGAAAGTCCCCCCATGGAGGGCACTCCCCCTCAGGCCTAGGACCCTAGTTCAGCCAATCGATCTTAACGGCCGTTTTCACTTACCGTCGCCGGAGGCCCAAGCCAATGTTATTCTATGGGAAAATTTTCTTTACAAATAACTTATTCACTAATACATATTTTTAAATTATGTTTTCGCATTCGGAAAATTCCCAACTGTTCAATGGACGGACCTTTTTAAAAAATGTTTTTTTTTTTTTTTTTTTTTTTTTTAATTGCAAAATAAAAAAAATCTCACGTATTGAAAATTCGTATTTTGCAGCTTCAAAATAAAATATAAAAAAATAAAAAAATAATTTTTTAAAAAAGGTTCGTCAATTTAACAGAATTTTCAGAATGGGAAAACAGAATTTAAAAATATGTATTAGTGAATAAGTTATTTGTAAAGAAAAATTTCCGATTGAATAACATTAGCTTCGGCTTCCGGCGGCGGTGAGTGAAGCGGGCCCTTAATCCGCACAACCCAACCCATGAATTTTTTAGTGTGACAGTTCGTACTATTTTTTTTAGACAGCGATTTTGTCGTAGTTACCAATTTTTGTCTATCATCTTGAATGAGCATGCAAACATATTTGCTTTCATTTACATATATAAAGTTGAAAGTTTGTCATTATATCTGTTCGGATTTTTAGTCCAAATTATTATATTTTGTGGAAAAACAAAAATTCTACATTTATTAATCAGGACAAGATCTAACTAATGTCGTATATTTTAGTTCAATCGAATGATTGGTTCAAAAGATAATAAATAAAATCCCCAATTTAACTTTAAAATTATGGGAAAAAAAAAAAAACCTGATGTTAAAAAATGGATGAATAAGTAAATATATTTCTTTTTCATGTCGGAGAAAAAAAAAAGAACGGGCAAACTTCTTGTATAATTTTTAAGTCAGTTTGTCTGCCAATCCTAGGCTATTTAGTTGTTATAAGGCGTTTAAACAGTTTTAATTAGTAAGTAAATCGCTTAATGCAATAACTTTCGACTTAATTCTGCCAAATGTATAGAAGACTATTTTAAATCATGTTAATATATGAATTACTGAGAAATAATGAATATTAAATTCAAACAACTCAGCTGTTAATAACAGGAGACTTGGCGTTGGAATATTAAAACCCGAATAAGCTACTACGTCATAAACGCCAAAGAAAAATATTTGAGATGTATACAGCTGTTTCGGTAGCCTTAAGCATACCGTCTTCAGTGCAAAAAGAATTCTGAATCTGGAGAAGTGCTCGTATATATAGGGGAGGGACCGAATTTAGTTCCACCAATAGGATTACGGAAGAGGTGGGGAGTGTGGCCAATAGGAATTTAGGAATGTTAGCTGTGTAAACAGTAGAAAAATTAAGAAGATGTGGAAACAGGTGTATGCATGTCAAATATTTTTCTTTGGCGTTTTCGACGTAGTAGTTTATTCGGGTTTTAACTCAGCTGTTAGTTTTAAAATTAAGCCAAGCCTGTCCGATACGAATTTGAGGTATGCGTTCCAGTGATAAATCTTAGAGCTGGAAAAAATTCGAAATAAATTTCCCATCATATATTTACACACACACACACTTCTAAAGTACAGTATTGTTATGGATATTATTCAGCATGACTTTATTTAGTATTCCTTCGCAATAAGAAAATGCATGCGCGAGGATTGAAAAATCTTAAAATGGCGATTCATAATGAAATTATAATTAACAGCAGGTATATAAATATCCGCGAGAAACTTTTATAGTGATCAATAAACTATTTCTAAAGAAGAAGAAGAAGAAAAAAAAAATGATTTTACCCTCTACTTTATTAACTGTACATACCCTACCATAATTGGCCGGACAATTTCGATTTCAGATGTTCTGACAAATATCTAGAAAAAATCTTGACGACTTATCCAGAAACATTAGGAGTGTAAAGAACATGTTATGCCTCATAAATGTCAGCATACGATTTGTTCCGAAGATAGAAAGTGAATCAGTAAACAAATTAAAGAAAAATGAAAATGTTTGGGATCACCCTGTAAAAAGTATTGCTTGATATAGTTTCGGATTGTAACATGTAATTATGTGGCCGCATTCTAATTATCTGTATATTTTTTATGAGTCTAACGTTTATGCTCTTGGAAAACAAGGTTTCTTTAAAAAATTTCAAAAAAAAAAAAAAAAAAAAAAAAACGTTTTTTAATTATATGATATTTAATCTATTACACTAAATACACAGTTATTTTTTGGAAACTGGACATACTACATTCTACACAACATACTGCTATTAGAATATTAGATATGTAATGAAATATGACCTTTTTTGCTAATTTTTAGCAGCACATGCACAAGCGTTAAAAAGATTCATTTCTAAAATTTATTAGCCAAATGTATTGAGCTATTTATGTAAAAACACTTTATAGGTTTGTAACTCTACATATTTTTATTTATTTACCAAAATTTGTGAGTTCAAAAAGGATTTTTCACGACAAAGAACTTTTGCAATGGGATTGAAATTATTGAATCTTCAAATTAAATATGCGGCATGTGAAAAACCCCTTATGAAATTCCAACTCTGGAAAATACCTAAAATCTAGCACGTTCTTTTGCCTGCAATTTGCTTCATTTTTACTCTGTTAAAATGATCTTTTGACAAAAGTTGCCCAATATATCTAGCTTTCAACCTATGTAATATTTTTTTTTCTATTTTTTGCGCATGCGCAGTGAAATATTTACTAATATAAAATATAAATGCTTATATCTCGGCTAATATTACACGTGGGAATATTATGTTTCAAAATAATGATTCTCGATTGTTTTGTCAATGTTTCTGTAAATTTTGTAAATTTATATGGAAATCCTTTCTATTTATAAGCAAAAAATTTGCCAAAAAAAAAAAAAAAAAAAAAAAAAGTATATCTGCTTAAATAATTGCGCAATTTCCACAACAAAAAGTATAAATATTATACATAGTATGTGAAATAGTATGTGTTAAAGTTACAAGTCATTCATAGCTTTTTATGATACAGGGTGCTCCAAAGTATTTGCGCTTAAAAAAAAAAAATTCTAATAATTTGATCACCCAGTGTATATAGCGAGAGATGCATATAACGTTTATAAGTATATACAAAAACAAAATTATGTTATTATGGAAATTTTAAGGAAAAACAGTATGGACAATTATGTTTTAAATTTTGATGTTTGTAATATTTACACACCTATATACAATCAATATGAATAAATATCGTATTTAATTTAAAAGAGAAATATTTTTAATTATTATACTTTCTTTTAAAATATGTTTTAAAAAAAAATATCTTGAAATTAATATAAATAAAAATTACATGTTTTTTTTTTTTTTTTAAATCAGTAAATAAGGGAATATATATAAAGAAATTTTAAATGCTAATTCTTAAGTACATATTATTTTAATATTATTTTTTGAAATATCTACCATTTCTGAAATACATATTTTTTTTTCTTACTTGATTATTTATTTTTGGTATCATTTAATCTATTTTGAGAAAAAAACGAATTTCTGTAAAATATTGAATAAATATAAATAAGTTGGACAAAAATATGAACAAAAATTAAGGACTTGCTATTTAATTTGGATGTACTATTATTCATTTTTTATTGTAAAGAAAAATTGCTGAAATTTTCTTTTTATGTAGCTATTGTTGAATTGTTTATTCCTTTTCACATAGTAAAAATATTTATAACTACCTAATTTCTCTGTGTAAAATGCTTTAAATTACTAATTATAATTGATACTCATAATGTAGGGGTTATAAAATGGAATATCTCATAATCTTAGGTTTTAGACAATTTTTAAGACGGTTTTGGACAGTTTAGGACATATTTGGAAAGTAAAAACATCACCTGTCCTGTTTAAAACTATTTTCGAACGTTCTAAACCCCTACCCTGTATCACAGTGATGCGCAAAAGAATTCGGATACATGACAGTCAATTACAAAACACTAACATACAACTTGGGGAGAAGCACTCAAACACTCTATTACGATTCTTTTGTTTTGTTTAATTACCGAATTCTCCGATTTAAAATTATTTAAAAACCGTTAATTACTAAATATTCTTTAAATCAACGGGAGTCACTCCAGATTTTTTGTTCAATTTCATCCAATGTGTAACAATTTAGTATTTACGACATTGCTTTCTTGGATTCTTTTTAAGTGTTCATAAATCGAACGTTGGTTAATAGTCACATATTATTTTTCGTATATCTCGGCATCCAAATTTTAAATTTTAGGGAATTTGGAGGAAGAATAATTATTTATCCAATTGCGTCAAAATAAATCCTAAAATACAGCCGACGACTACGTCCAGGATATACTTGTAAAATGCTTCGGTTGAAAGGGTGTGGCAGTGTTGTCAGACGGTAGACAGTCAGTTTTCCCCAAACAGGCTTTTAAATTTCCCCAAATCAGTGTTTCTTTTCCAAAAAAATCCCTAAGTCAATTTCTAATAAAAAAGTAATTTAACACATTTTTTCCCAAATGACACTTATTTTTGAAAAAAATCCCCATATATACAAAAATAATTTTTATATACACACTAATTATCGGAAAATTTTAAATCTGTGTACTTTAGTGCTGAGGATGTACACAAGATGTACTTTCATGCTCAGGATATCCTGAGGATGTCCTGCGGAGAAGTAGTACCTTAAAAAGCCCCCTACATGTTAAAAAAAAAAAAAAAAAAAAAATGTTAAAAGTCCCTATCCGTAGGGACAAATTCCTACTGTTAGCAATGCTGTAAACTTAACTGGTAGACTAAAATAAGTCAAAAAAAGTTGAAAAATTCCCCAGATTTCTCCCTAAAAATTTCAAAATCCCCCACAAGCATTCACTCCCCGAAATTGTCCCCGAAGCCCGAAAAATCTCCAAAATGGGGACAAAATCCCCAATCTGGCAACACTGGGGTGTGGTCACTTTCATGAAAGATTAAGTGTGAAAACGCCCGGGATGATTAAGAGCGTTTTGCATAAGAGACAGTTTAATTTATGTGAAACGACAATACATGCACGTTTCCTGGTATTGGCCTATTTTCTAAATGAGGGAACTTGTAAAAGTGCATTTTAGACACAGCAGGCGAGGTATAGCTAGCGAAAGTCAAATTGAAAAATTCAGATTCGATACGAACTAGGTACTCATTCAGTTGTTCATTTTCACACATTTAATTGTATGGTGGTGTTTTTCATACTGTTTTTTACAATTTTCAATTCAGTTCTGTGCTGTGATGGATGGCAAGAAAATCAGCTCATAGCTAGGTCCAAATAGAGAATGAAGTGCCCCATAGAGGTGGCCGATTTCAATTTGCTTCAATCCATTTAACTCATCTCAGTTTACTGAGGGCAGTGTTGGGCATAATTTATTAAAAAGTATTTGAATTACAATTAAATTACAATTATAATTATTTTACTGTCAAGGTGTTCAAGGTGTTCAGATGCTATCGTATTCACTCACACACATACATACGTCACCTTAAAAATAACAAAAATGAAACTTGGGGGACCTCGAAACGTATAAATACGCCAAAACATGAAAGTTGAATTTTTGTCATGATTAGAATACTTTCCTTACATAGTGTTTTCGGAAAGTAAAAACGATTTTTTTTTTTTTTTTTTTTTTTTTTACCGATGTCATATACACTATACAGGATAAAATTGGCTTCCTTTGGATATTTAGTGTTTTGCCACTTCTCTGGAATGAAAATCGTCTGCATTCATCATGGAAAGTAATTTTAATAAATTATTTTCACTGAGTAAATTTGTATAGGAAAGTGTAGAAGAAAGTCCTGTGGTGGCCACAACATACTTGTTTTTCCCCGTTTTCTTTTAAACAAGACAATCATGTAATTTCATTTGTGTACAAAAAATTGGAGTATAAAATTATTTTATTCTATGATAAGATAAACATAAAAAATAAAGTAAATTGAAAAATAAACTTTCTGTGACTGTTTATTAACATTTATTTGTCAAAAACTAATGGCTTTCTATTCTTTCTTTTTTTTAGGTAAGTTTCTGAATTTATGTATGCCACAATGGATTTGTAAGTACATTTATTTTATAGAATATTTAATTGTCTGAAACAGTTGTTTGAAGTTATTACATTTAAATTAACAGTGTTTCACCGTGAAGATGAAACAATAAAAAACATTTGATAGCGGAAACCTATTATAAAAGTGCTTTTTTTTCTGCAAATTTCATAACTTATGAAATTGTTGTTGAAAGTGCGAATGAAATTATATGTTTATCAAAAAGTAATTTAAGCAAAGTTTTTTTTTTTTTTTCTTCTTCTTCTTCTTCTTTTCTTTTAAGCGAAACTTCTTTAGGCGCAACTATGCTCATTTATTCCTTCAGAATGAATTCATTTCATCCTTTGCTAAAAGATAATTTTATGTTTAACATCATACTTACATATATTCAACAAAACCCCTGAAATAGATTTTTTTGGAGGAGGATGGGGGTAGGAATATGAAATCTATTTATTTAATCTTGAATTTAATACATATATATGTATTGAAAACCTTTTCAAACATTGAATAGATGAAATCAAGTAACATTGAATAAGATGAAACCAGAAAAAATACAAAAAAAGATTACGGATATCAAGCAACCTTAAATTGAAACATGCAAATTCATTCAAGGGTATAGAATTGATATTGCATGTAAAATAGGTGTTATTTCTGTCTTGTTGTATGCAAATTGCTGAACATTTACAACAAGCTATACTCTATACCCTCCCCCCCAAAAGAAAAAAAAAGGAAAAGTTTAAACTGAAAGATTAATATGCGAAAAACCAAATAAGAATCAAACTTAATTAAATTCAGGCAGCAATTTCAAAATTATTAAATGGAATACTAATAATAATAATAATTAAATGAAATACTAGTATTAATTAATAAAACATTTATTATTATCATAAAATAACACTATTCCCGGACAAATTTTTGTTTTAAGACTCATTTAGAAAAATTTTAAGACTAAATTTTTTCTAATTAAGACTACACACCGTGACAAAAGAATAGGAACAAAGATTTTTTTTTTTTTTAATATGATTTTTTTGAATGTGATTCAAATATTTAATGTGTTTTTGATAGGATAATATTTTGTTATGATAATAAATGATCAGCACAATTTAGATAATGTAATTTTATGAAAAAAAAAAAAAAAAAAAAAAAAAAACCTTTGTTCCTATCATTTTGTCACAGAGTGTAGTCTTAAGTTAGAAAAATTTTAGTCTTAAAACTTTTCTAAATGAGTCTTAAAACAAAAATTATTCCGGGAATAGTGTTATTTTATGATAATAATTAATAATAATCACAATTTAGGTAACGTCATTTTATGAAAAATTAAAGAAAAACCCTTTGTACCTATCTTTTTGTCGCGGGGTGTATATATATATATATAATAAAAATAAAATAAAACTTTATAAAATATTAAATTTACGTTGGAAAAAATTTAACGAAATTGAATTAGAAAACGAAATTGAAATTTTCAAATTAGCCATCTTACATTTCATGTTTGGTTTTGTTTTTACACCGTTGAAGCTGAGATATGTAGTTTTCTTGCAAATGGAAACAATTGCAGCATAGTAGTGTCACATAGTAGTGTAGCATAGTGGACGATATATGGTAAAATTTAATCAGCATCAATTGATATCAAAATTGTATCAAATATAAAGCTTTGTCGAATTTCGCACATTTTCTTTGTTAGATACACAAAATTATGATATACACGCGCGCACACGTTTTCTAAAAATGGTGAAGTTGCGTTTAATCGGAAATCGTAAGTTCAAAATTTTCACGAACTCAATATTTTCATTTTATGTGTGTACTAGAATGAAAAAAAAAAAAAAAAAAAAAAAATCATCACAAATTAAAAAAAAAAAAAAAAAGTAAAGTAAAATTGAAATTTTATTTAATAGTATGTTTTGATCCAATTATCCGATTAGACTAAAAAATATGGCGTTAGATAGATTTTGTCCTGGTTAATAAGTATACCAGTTTTCGTAGCTGTCAGTTGAACGGTGTGGCTTTGTATAGCGAACTAAAAATGTGAGCAAACAAATTTTCAGCTTTATAGAAGAAAAATACACAAATATAACAATACCATAATAATTTTTTTTTCCTCATAAGTATTTTCCAAATGGATTTTTCAGTGTAATTAACCGTAAATAAAAATAATACTATGTAATAAAATTGGTAAATAATGGGTTTAAAAAAAAAAAAAAAAAAAAAAAAAAAAACTTTTTCGATACTGTCCGTTTCACACTGATTATTATTATTAATTTTATTTTATTTTCCTTTCAAAAAAAAAAAAAAAAAAAAAAAAAAAAGATTTTGATGAAATTCTGGCAAAAGCAGAATTTAGTTTAGTACGGAGGACTATTAGTTTTTTTTTTTTTTTTTTTCCTTCCCTCAAATTATAACATCGCTTTAAAAGTATTCAATTATATTGTCGATAAATCTTCGATGTCGATAAATGTCCAACTGGTATCGAAAAAATCCGTATATATAGACTAATTGTCTGTCATCCTAAAAAAAGAAAAAAGAAAAAGAAAGAAAGAAAGAAGGAAGTTACGTAATTTTGATAGTTCTTTCAAATTTTATTGAATGTCAAAAAGTTGCAAAGGCATTTCTCATACATCCTCCACTTAATGTTCTTTTTGAATGGTTTATTAAATAAGTTTTAAAAGAGAGAAAAATATTTTTTTTTTCATTTTTCTTCATCTATCGAATGTTAAGTAAAGAAGTATTTAAAAAGATTTTTATTCAGATGAGTACTCTTCTGTAAAGTGGTGTTCGAGAGGGGTTTTTTTCCAAGAGCAGAAGATGCTTCGTATAAAGTGGTGGTATTTAACTAAATTTCTGAAACTGAATTCGTTAGTAATAGTTTTTTTTCTTTTCTTTTTATGTGATTATTTTCTTCCAGGAAGTTGTCTGCAATATCACGTTGGTACTGAGAAGAATTACAACTGAGTTAGTTAGGACATTTTAGTTTAAAAATACAGAGAGAAAAAAGAATTTGTATTTCTCTTAAAAAAAAAAAAAAAAAAAAAAAAAAAAAAGAACTGTAGAATAATGGACAAATGCTAAAATGAGGGGTGTTATAAGTTTAAAGTCATTGTCTATCTGTTTGACGGGACTTTCAAACAAACTAATTTAGTTTTTTTTTTTTTTTTTTTAAGGAAAAAAAAGAGAGAACGCTGATATAATAGGGATTATTTTTTACTCTGTTTCATGAAAATCTCTAACTTTTTAAAAATTAAATAAAATTTTAAAAATAGTTTAAAAAAAAAAATACGTCTCGCTTTTTAATTTAAAATGTTTAAAATGAAAAAGAGGCATTTATTGAAAGTTAAAAACACATAAAAAACATAAACATTGTACATAGCACAAGAAGTTTTGTATTCTAGTTAAAAAGTAAATAATGAAAGTATAAAAATAATTTAAATGTTTTTTTTTTTTTTTTTTTTTTTTTTTTTGTATTTGACAGCCTTCGAATAATTTTTTGCTGAAAATTTGCTTATAAAGGTTCTCAGAATCTTCTTTTCTTATTTTTTTTTTTAGGACGTCAGTAAAAGAATTCTAGTTAATAATAATGATATGTTCTATGTTGATGTATATAATATTACCGATGCAGTTTATTCATTAATAATTTGAAAATTATGCCTATATTTCTTTGGCGTTTCTGTGGCTCTGAAATTTGAACGGATATCTTGTATTAGTGTATTAAAAGGCTATCTAAGGCCTTCTTTGCACATTATTTAGATATTTGATTCATATATTGAAAACAGAGGACAATAATCTAGGCAAAAATTTGGGTCGTTAACTTAGTTGGGTTTGCTTTGCCCGATGATTAAATTCTATTTTATACATTGTAAAAAAAATTTCACAGCGTTACTGTAGTGTAGGGTTCAAAGTGTTATCATTACATAGCTTCTATTTTCAGAATTTTCCCAAAAGAATACAGAAATGAAATAAGTAATTAACAAATAAATAACATAATTTCAAAAAGGAAATAAGTAACGATGGGAAGTCATCAACAAAATCTAAATTTTTTTAGAGTCTGCAGATCGTTCTAATTTTGAAAAGATAAACTTGATACACTAACATAAAAAACACTAACTGAATACACTAACATGATTAGGTGACATTATCAGAACACTTTTGTTAAGTTCCTGTACATTAATTAAGAAGCCTGAGAACACATATTTTTTGCAGAAAGCATAAAGTTTAAGCATCTCACTAACTTACGCTAGTTTCATTTTGTTGATTGCAAAGTAATGATGTTAAAATGAGTTTAAATTGAATTTCCTCCATATGCCGTAATGATTAGAATTTCGGCGTGTCCCTGTGCACAATTCATAAACAATATAAAGATAAAAAATTATATACTGCTACTTCTATGCAGTACCTGAACGTATGTGCCAATTTACAAGTCAATCGGAGGATTTTTGCGGCCGCTATTGCGGTACAAACAAATTCTGCCTTTAGGCCGTAATGATAAGAAAAACTTAGGTGTAGCCCTGTACACGAACTACAAATAGAATACACACCCAAAAGTATATAGCTGATTTCGTATGCCTCATAAACATGTGTACCAAATTGCAAGTTAATAGTGTGATTTTTGCGGCTGCTGTCGCAGTACATACATATTCCTCCCATATGCCATAATGATAAGAAAACCATTGGCGTGTCCTTGTACACGAATTACAAATGGAATGCACTCTCAAAACTATAAGACCGTGGGGCTCATGAACATGTGACCAAATTGCAAGTCAACTGCGTGATTTTTGCGGCCGCAATCGTGGTACATACAAATTC
The DNA here is from genome assembly GCA_963930645.1 of Salticus scenicus. Classification (NCBI taxonomy): domain Eukaryota; kingdom Metazoa; phylum Arthropoda; class Arachnida; order Araneae; family Salticidae; genus Salticus; species Salticus scenicus. The sequence continues at coordinate 398,437,496 of OZ005649.1, read as the reverse complement.
TCTTCATGGACCGTAGTGATAATAAAAACTTTGGCGTGTCTCTGTACACGAACGACAAATGCAATGCACACCCAAAAGTATACAGCTAATTCTGTAGGGCTCATAAACATGTGTAACAAATTGCAAGTCAATAGAGTGATTTTTGCGGCCGCTATCGCGCGACAGACAGACAGACATTCAGACACACATCCGAAACCCAACATCTATTTGGGTCTCAACAGGAATGCCTCCACTGACGTTTCGGCTATAATAGTTTGGAAGACAAAATTAGGGTCGTTGCCGAAAGGCACCACACGGAATTTAAGGGTTTAATATAAAATGTCACCAGAATTTAAGAAACAGAAAAAAAAAAATATATATATATATATATATTTTTTTTTTTTTTTGGGGGGGGGGGGAGGGGGGGGGGGTCTAAGGTATAAAGTAAAATTTCATGGAAAAATATTTTTACAGTTTGAAATTAGAATTTGCGCCCTCATAGCGAAGATCTGTGCGTTGAAGGGTTAAGGGCCCGCTTCACTCACCGCCGCCGGAAGCCGAAGCTAATGTTATTCTATGGGAAATTTTTCTTTACAAATAACTTATTAACTAATACATATTTTTAAATTCTGTTTTCACATTCTAAAAATTCCCAACTGTTCAATGGACGGACCTTTTTTAAAAAATTATTTTTTTAATTTTTTATATTTTATTTTGAATCTGCAAAATAGGAATTTTCAATATGTGAATTTTTTTTCATTTTGCAATTTTAAAATGAAATATTAAAAAAAAAAAAAAAAAAAAAAAGTACATTTTTAAAAAAGGTCCGTCCATTTGACAGTTGGGAATTTCCTGAATGTGAAAAGAGAATTTAAAAATATGTATTAGTTAATAAGTTGTTCGTAAAGAAAATATCCCCATAGAATAACATTGGCTCGGGCTTCCTGCGACGGTAAGAGAAGAGGGCCGTTAAGAGATAGAGATAAATAGTTGCTGGGTTTTAACTCAAGTTGCGCTTTTCAGTCGAACCATTCAGAGATTTTCACGGTTTTCTCCGAAACCTACGTGAGTATAGGCTTGGGCTGTTAGATGCTGGTTTAGGTACTAGCTTTTAAGACCTTAATAATTGGTGGAAGAATATCCTTTAGTCCTTAACGGATGTTATTTCACCATGCCCAGATCAACATAGCTATACAATACACTTCAACTCTACAATGTGCCTTTAAAATTAAAACAGAGACCGAATTTGATGCTGTAAAACCAATATATATATATATATATATATGTTAATTTTCTTCTATAAAACTTTAAAAAAAAAAAAAAAAAAAAAATCTTTTTAGATCTTTATTTTAATCTTGTGTGTTATAAGATTATTCGTCCGATTATTATTATTTTAATGAATAGTTATTAATTTTTTGTAAGTGTTAATATGAAGACGCCAGAGAAAGTTTTTTTTTTCTTTTCCAGAAGAGTCTTGTATTTCAGATATTTTTCTTCAGGAAACATTTACAGAAAACCTAGGTCTAAATAAAGATGTTTTTTCACGATTCTTTTTAATCATTTATTAGAATAACGTATATCGTAGTATTATGTTCTATAGTGCATTTGTGGGGCTTCTGTTATTTACACTTTTGATTGAAAGCCAAACACGTGTTTCACACACATGCATGTTTTTTTACTTTACTCTAGAACAAAAGCGTTCTATTTTTTAAAGTAAAAGTAATTTTATTCATACTAAGAATGTTTTCCAGTACTACATAAAAAAAAAAAAAAAAAAATACACACATATATATATATATATATATATATATATATAAGAGAGAGTTTTTAGAAAATTAGGAGAAAAATTATTATACATAACAGCCTATGGACTCAAATTAGTGGAAGTGCTATTTAATATTACAAAAGTATTGAAACCAGAACAAATCTGATACAGGTTATGTTGCTTTGTTATATCAGTATGGAAAATGGTCAACGTGGGAGATAGCTTTTTTTTTTTTTTTTTTTTTTTTCTTCTGTTTAGGGAAACAGGAAATAACTTACACATATATCGTTCTGCGAGATGGTAGTTGCTGTGAAATACAAGTTACTGAAGGGAATGAATGACGGGCATCATAAAGCGGTTTTGTGAATTACCGTATTGAAATTATGAAATTTTGCGTACATGTTCATTAAAATGTGACATTATATAAGTGTATAAGTGACATCATATAAGTTATGACATCATATAAGTTAAATGTGACATCATATAAGTGTAAAATTTCTTCAAGATTATTTAAATATAAAGATAATTTAAAGCTTGAATTTAATTTAATTATTTTTGTTATTTATTATTTGTCATTTGTTTAAAGGCTCCAGCTTCACTTTTTTTACTTTTCCCCTCAATTTCGTATTATAATTGTCAATTTGTGGATTTATTGACAAGTTAATTGATGAGAAGCGTTTTTCTTATAAATTATAGTAAAATTCCACGATACTTTTCAGTATTTCGAAATTTTAAATTTTGTAAAGTGTCAGGTTTGACGGAAACCAAAATGGATAGGGTTAAGTGGGTAATTGTGACCAATGTCATTTTCAAGGAAACTGTAAATGATATTTATTTATTTATTTATTATTATTATTATTATTATTATTAATTGTAAATGTAAAGTTTATAATGTACTTTTCATGACAGATATCCTTCTTTATTAATTTGAAGCAAATACTTACGACTATTAATTTAACATCCTACCGAAATTTTTCAAAAACGAATTTGGCAACTCAGTACTCAAATTTATTAAGTCCAAAAGGAAAATATTTCATGTCAGAATATTGAGAAGCATTTATGTATGTCTGATATGCTTTTAGTCATTTTAGTAATTGAATTTTCAACCATGCATGATCATAATTGCCCCCCATTGTTTTTCAAAAGTGGGGTAATTATGACAATACTGTAATAACACAATACCAACACATATATATATATATATACAGTAACCGCCGCTTAATAAATTCACTGGTTAATAAAATCAGCCGTTTAATCTGATCAAATTGCCAGGACCGGAATCAAATCAATGCAAAGTTATTTTAAAACCGCCGCTTAATAAAATCAGTATCGCCGGTTAATAAACTCAAAAATATCTCTTCAGCAGCAAAAATGTCATTTATAAACTAAACAAATTTTTATTTAAGCTGTGATTTTTTATTTTTCAAATAAAATAGAGAATGGAATACAGTAATCCCTCCGTTATTGCTCTTTGTCGAAAATTTTACATTTACAGCAACAAACACATCTGATTACTTGTCTTAGTAATGATTTCAAGGAATGTAAACTTCAAAGCACCGTAATAAGTTAAAAATTGGATTTTATATATATATATATATAATATTTAATTAAAAGACAATTTTTAGTTCTTATTTCGAAATAACTAAGAGGCAAGAAGCTTTAAAGGAAATATTTTAAATTTAAAAGGAGAGCGCATCGAAACTTGGGATGTGTTTAATTCACTTATTTTGAAGGAACAATCAAATAATTAACTGTAAAAAATTAATTAATATTGTTTATTAGTTCCATTATTTGGTACTTTTTGAAATTTCTTTCCAAATTCAGATAAATAATACCTTTTTCTTCAGTGCAGGAACTTTCGCCGGATATAAAAATCAGCCGCTTAATAAAGTCACTTTTGCTCAGAACGAATGTGATTTTAATAAGCGGCGGGTACTGTATATATATATGCAGAAAGTATATAACCTTAAAACAATATAAGAAACTAATAAATCCCTGAAATTACTTAAAATTTATACCAGAAGTTGCAATCTGTATATGGAATAAAAAGTAAGTACCGATGAAAAGAGCCTTATACACAGATGAATCTAGATTTATAAGTAACCCATCTTCTTTGCCTCTAGATGTTTCCAAAAACAAAATCACAAATGTTCTGTTCTCATAATATATACAGTTTGTTTCAGGTAAAAATTTAAAAGGTGACAGTACACTTTTAAAGAAGCGATTTTTGTCATGGTCACAAAGCAAACTGTGATTCTCCAGATGGCGTTTCAAATTGAATACAATTGTGACTGAATCTGCCACTTTTTAGCCAAAATTCTATCAATTAGAATAAACAGTAAAAAACTACTGCCGCAAGTACCAAGTTTGTTTCACAAGATTTTTATGTATTTGTGGCAGTAGTTTTTTTACTGTTTATTCTAATTGATGGAATTTTGTGTAAAAAGTGGTAGACGCAATCACAATTGCATTCAATTTGAAACACCATCTAGCGGTACACTATTTGCTTTGTGATCATGACAAAAATCGCTTGTTTAGAAATCTTGTGAAACAAAATCTGTTGTAAACAAAAATAATCGTTTGCAAAAAATAAATCATTTCCGATTAATTTACAGTAGAATAATAGTGCGAACTAAGGTTCATTCGCTAGTTTTGACCATAGATATAGTAATAATTTATAAATTGATCATTGAGGGGGAAAATATGATTCCTTTTCATTTGGAGAAAGACGGCCATTTTACCTATTAATGGTTGTCTTTCCCGAGTGAATACACACGGGAATACACACGAATAATTTAGCCTATATATATATGAATAATTTATGTACTGAAGGTGAATAAAAAACTCCAGATACAGTTTCAAATTCTTTTTTTTTTCTTTTGTTGTTGTTGTTTAGTACCTTCTAATAGCTGATACCAAAACTTTTTTTTCGGCATCAAAAATTTTTGCTCGATAACATGGGGATGATAGATCTATATATAATACTATATCTATGTTTTTCACACAGTCGTAATTGCATTTAGAGACCCTATATTAGAAGAGACTGGACATTGACGGAAGTCGGCCATATTAGGGCGAAATTTGGTGCGATTTCCGTATAATGCTTTTTTCTTCCAGATTGACACTTTTAATATACAATATAAATGCAAGAAAACTGCAATGATTTGTTCAAAAAGAAATACAGAATAAAAATATGTAATTTTTTTTCGTCTTAAAGAAATATAATTTGAAGAAAAAATTATTTTTTTTTTTTTACATTCGATAAGATCTGGTTTCTTTTTCAACTCCGATCGGAAAACAGAGGAATTTTTGTTATATATTTCTGTATTACGCAAAATACGTTTGTAAGTAAAAATTTCTTCTGACGACATATATAGCTTTATTTAAAAAGATAATCTTTAACTAAAATATACGATCTTAGTTTTTGCCAAGTTATTGATGAAGAAATGCATATGGCAGTAGAAACGGAATTATTATTTATTATTTTATAAAAAATTATGTAGCATTTTTACAAGCTAAAAAAAAATATGCATTTTAATTTTATATATTTCAGTTACTCGTTATTATTCATGATCAAGTAATTAATATTCATTTTTGTAAAATTATTAACCAATAAATAAAAATAAAAATTTAATCAATAATAATTTGTAAAAATATTAACTAATATTTTTACAAACTAAGTTTTTATTTATTTCATTTATGCCGGATTATTTAATTGGTTTAGTTTAATTTTTAGTTTTTAAAAAGTATTATGTAAAGAAAAATAATATTTTCCCATAATATATATATTTTTAAATGTTATTTATAAAATTTATTATGGAAAATATTATTTAATAGCAGTTTATATTTTACATGGTGGTAAATTATGTACACCTTATTTTCTTTATTTTTATCTATTTATTTTAAGAAAGCGGATACATTTTACGTACTAGCAATTAATTAATATATATATATATATTAATAGAATTATTTTAAATTTGCATTTTAAAGTACAGGGGGATTATAATTAAAGTTACGATTGCAAAACGCTATAATTTTAAAACTACCCATCAGAGCGATTTGATATTTTACCAGAGCAATCGTGAGGCAATGAAAGTTTGTTTGGGGGAGGAAAAAAAAAATAGTTCCAAAATGTGCTGTTAATGTATTTGTTTCGTGAAGCTCCTCTTTTTCTCTTTTCACTATGACTGTTTCCGCTGTAAACGCGTATTCTTGTCTTCTGGCTAAAAATATTGTAGTAAACCCTTGAAGTCTATTGTTTCCTGCTATTCCATTGTGTTGCTAACAACATTCCTGTGTTTAATGAGTCCATTTAGGCGTTTTCCCTGACATTACCCTGACAGCGCCCTCTATAGGAACATGTTGGAACTACTTTTTTCCTCCCCCAAACAAAATTTCATTGCCTCGCGATTGCTCTGTTAAAATATCAAATCGCTCTGATGGGTAGTTTTAAAATTATAGCGTTTTGAAAGCGTAACTTTAATTATAATCGCCCTGCATATTAGAAAAATAGACGCAATTTTTTTTTTCGCGTTCAGTGTCAAGAAAGTTTTCTTTTGCTTGTAAAATAATCAGATAATTCAAATAAAAAATAGTATGTTAAAATGTATTAAAATATATCATGCAACATAGCAGAAGCCAAAATATTTAAAACGTACTATAAACTGATTAACATATATGTATATATGTTTTAGATATTTTTTAAAACATTTAACTATTGATAATGTGGTGTAATCCATGATAAGTTCTGCTGCCAATATGACTCAGATTAATAAGAAATCTTGCTCAGCGTCATGGAAAGCAATGCACTGGCATTTACATGGCGGATTTCGTATGAAAACCAGTGTGCCTATGTCCTGTCTCTCATAATGCTCCTCTGTAATTCCTTTTCGCCGTCCAGACTGTCTTCGTCAACGCACGTAACAGTTTCACTGTTACATTTAAATTTTTTCAAGGAGTTATTAATTTAATTTAATTTTAATTTAATTTAATTTTTATTTTTATTTATTTATTTATTTATTTATTTATTTTTTAACTCCTGGTTCTTCACTCTGATTGGTCTCTGCTCACGCGGTGATTTATTCAGAGATCAAAATTCTAAATTCATCCTTTTGGCTTTTATTTATTTTATGGAAAATTATTTTTATGTTTTTCTCATTTTTTGTTGGAAGTAAGCATTGGTTGCGACCAAATGCAGGTACTCCGAAGCACTCACGTTGACGTTGACGTCTCATAATACTTTCTCTCTGTCTGTAATTGCTTTCAGTCTGAAGCGTCATCTAGCGTTTCAGTATTTGCGTTGCGACTATACTTTGTATGATTAAAATAGCTCTTTTAAATACCAAATATTCTGAAACACCCTGTATATATATATATATATATATATATATAGATATAGTATTAAAATAAGGTGGATGCATAACACCCGGTGATATAAATGTTTTGGGATAAGATAAATATAGAATACTATTAAGGTAAATATATCAAATCCGATAAGGGGATTGTCGGAGAGCACAAGCTCAATATTCTATTGGTGAGCTTCAATTTGTAGTAGATCCCCAGCTCTCTTACTTTTATTTCAGATGGATGTAAAAACAGAATTTACCTTACTTTCTCCCTTTCGGGGACCCAGGTATATTTTTAGTTTTTCATCTTTCTTTCCCCATCTCCTTCCTCCATTCCCCCCTTTTTTTTTCGTTAGGAAGCTTTTGATTCTTTCGCCTTCTCTGTTGGTTTTTCCTTAATTCTCCTTTTTTTTCCGTTTGTGGATTCTCGTTCCCCTCGAGTGCGGCTAATGGTCGTACGATTTGTATGGAAGTATTTTGGGACAAGCCTAGAATAAGAAAAAATAATAAAAAAAGGAAATAAAACATGAGGCAGGATAGAATCGAATTTTCATTCGAAAATGATAGTCTGCGGTACGTACAAAAAGAAATCGGTTGCATACGAGAATCCTGTAAAAGAAAAAGAAGAAATATATATATACTACAAGAATTATTTTTACTATAGCAACGTTTAGTAAATCCAGGAAGAAATAAGGAATTATGTTTTTTATGTATGTAAATGCCACGCAAAAGTTTTATTTTATTTTATTTTATTTTATTTTTTAAAGATTAATTTAAAAAGAAAAAAGATTATATGCAGGGTTGCCACGCTACCTGGAGAACCTGGAATAGTCAGGGAATTTGAATATTTTAGCCAGAATCTGGAAAAGTCAGGGAATTTCATACGATGATTGCTAAAAAAAATGAACAATTTTTCCACCAATGTAGAGTCACTTTTTCCGTTTTTTTTTTTTTTTTTTTTTTTTTTTAACTTCCGTTTTTTGTTTTAAACACCCCGCCCTTCTTTTCTACTTATGAAGGAAATTTCTTATCTCTCCTGTAAGCGACACATGACATAACTATATGTACCTTTTGTGTTTTCAAGTGGTACAATAATTGTTTTGCCCTCAATATACGGTTAGGCTGGAATTTTCTTAGAATGTTTCTGGAAAACTTGGAAAAGTAAGGGAATTTTATTTTCATGTTTGAGTGGCAATCCTGTACCAATTGAACTACTCAACTAACAACTGGCTGGCACTTATTCACTCACTTGAAAGTTGGAAATATTCAAGTATATAGTTCAAGAAGGCATTTTTATTAACAACTTATATTTACGTATTTGAAAAGCTCTGGTTTTATTTATTTATTTATTTATTATTATTGTACTTTCTTGTACGAAATAATGGAAGTCGAAGTCTATATGGATAATTTTATGTGTCTTTGTAAACCCTCAGTAATCTTATTTATGATTAGCATGGTAACCAGGGAAAGAAATAAGCAGTCGTTAGTCGTATTTTGCAACCAGTTTTTTCATTTTGATTCCTATAACTCCAATCATAGGTGCCATATTTGACGCCTGGATTTTTTCCTCATCATATTTAATAATTTTCCCAATTCAATCAGATTCTAAACAAGTCAGCTGAACCTAATAAAAACTGATTTAAGAAATTGTATCTCTATGAAAGTAGTTGACGATTTGTTAATGATTAAGTTAAAAGGCCCTAAATTGGAAGATTTCTGCCCAGAAAATTCTATTAAACTGTAGTGGAATGATGTATCTTCTGAATGAAGAATGAATTTGTGATTTTAAATATGTACGTTTAATATTGTCAATGTAATTACATTCATTACATAAATATTTTTCATATAATCTTGCATATATTATTTACAAGTTGATGCTTTGTTATTATTTTTTTAATATACATATTTAATTATAGATGGCACCTAGATTTTTCATTTTGACGCCCAAAAAATTTAATCCTGGCGTCAATTTGACGCCTAGTTTCAAAATTCTTATTTCTAACACTGATGGTAACTGTTTTATATTGAAAACGTGCTCTCTTTCCTCTGAATAATACTAATTTCGCTATGCAATATAATGCAATATAAAGATGCATGCATTTCATGCATTTCATGCAATATAAAGATGTTAAATATAATTTAAAGAAACACCTCCCATATTTCGTAATGTATGTGAGTTTGTTTGTGGGTTCCTCACATTTAAATTTGTATTGCGGCTTTCCAATAACGTTAAAAAAGTGTTTATGACTTTTGTTCTTTTGTGTGTTTTCCCACAAGCTCATTTCTGTAAATATTTTAGAATTTTATAAAATTGCGATAATGAGTAAGTGAAAAGCGAAAACTATATACGAATGGAAAGATTTTTTTTATTTATTGGTCATATTTATTTTCAGCACAATACTTGCAGGAAAAATTACATTTCGGAAATAAATTTTGTTTTAAGTTTTCTTTATGTTGAGACATTCATCGTTTAAGTAGTACTTTTTATACCAGTTTGAATACAAAACATGCAGCAGGAAACCTCTGAATAATACTTATCAGTTTCAAGGTATTCTAAAAATGTTGTGAGAACTTTTGAATGTTGTTGAAAAGTATTAAAATGTATTTTCAAAACACCATTCTTGTGAAATTGATACATTTTGTTTCAACCCACTATTTTACACGAATCTGTAGGTTTGTTCGTGTCATTTTTAACACGCTTTTATTAGCTTCACCTGTATGTATGTTTGTAACTGCTCTAGGAGCAAACAAAAAATCTATATTGTAAAAAATGACTTTCCCTACGTGAACGCTGTGGCTGTGAGGTAAAGCACCGGGCTACGAACCTAAAGGTCTAACGTTCGAGCCCAGTCAGGGGAGATTTTTTAAAAATGGTTTTTGTTTAATTCTAAATTATTTAATTAAAGATTTAAATGTATGTAAGTATTATGGCGTGTCACTCATACGATTTTCTCTTACTATTTTATTACTTACGCATTTTAATACTAAGATTTTGTGCTTTTAGTTCACATTTCTATAAAAGCGTGTTCTTTAATTTTTTAAAAGTATCATTTTATTTATTTTACGGATGCAGCTGATTTTTAAATAACCTTTTGCCCCCCCCCCCCTATAAATTATATGTATATTGATATTTTATGAGAGTATAAAAGAATATTTTGTACTCTGTGAAATATATTTAAAATGACTCGTCATTTTGTTTAATTTTAAATAGAAATTTTTTTGCGCTCAAAATAAGCCAAGCGTCTTTGCAGATTTTCTGTTTTAAACCTCGCATACATGCACTTATTCCAGGAAGTGAATTCAAATAAAAACATAGTAAGCAGGCAACTATAAATTTTAGCAACGCCCAACCACTTTTCCAGATTAAAATAATTTAGCACGACCACCCCATTCATTCGACAAAACTATTTAACTACAATACTGTAAATGTGCCTATTTTCTATCGCCTGCAGAAGGGGTCGCGAATAGATATTTCGTCCGGAAATACTGGTTGCATGCTATTGAATTATATGGTGTTTGCTGACATAGATTTCATGGTGCACTCGTGCCTATTATTTATTTATTTATTTTATTTTTTCTCTTGGTGAAATATCGTGCATATTTATTTTTATTTTATTTTTTCTCTTGGTGAAATATCGTGCATATTTATTTTTATTTTATTTTTTCTCTTGGTGAAATATCGTGCATATTTATTTTTATTTTATTTTATTTTTTCTCTTGGTGAAATATCGTGCATATTTATTTTTATTTTATTTTATTTTTTCTCTTGGTGAAATATCGTGCATATTTATTTTATTTTATTTTTCGACTGAAAATAATGGTTAAATGTTATTGAAAATTACAGTGTCATAATTATTTCGATCGGAAACAATTACTGCGTGTTTTTAGGATTTACAGTACTTGTGTACAAAGTTTTTTTTATGGATCATTTTTCCACACCAGCATCTGAGTGAATTTTTCTACGAAATGTGTTAGAATGGCCTTTTCCATCTCCCCTTCCCAAGTAGAGCATCCCTTCCATTCAACAGATGGAGTCGCTGATTGCAAATAAATCTTCTCTTACCTGGCAGAAGGTGTAGTGTGTAAATTCTTCTCGTCTGCGTTACGTCAGTTGCTAGGCAACCTTCCACGCACTCACGGGAGAGAGAGAGGATGGATTTCCCGGTGTCTACCTTCTCTTCCCAGACCAGCGGGTGTTTTCCAGCTCCACGAGCAAGCATCGTGTCTGTGTCTTCTTACATATGGTATTGATCGCGTCTATTAGTTCGAGCATTATCTTTCATTTTTTTTTTTTTTTTTCTACTGTTGTTAAAAAGCGTTCATGATTTTTGTTTACCTGAGTGTGATGAGCATAGTCCGCTTGTTGCTCGACTGAAATTCATCTATTGTATGACTACTTTATAAAACATGCATTTAAAAATATATATATTAAAAGTCCTATATTATCTCTGTAAAAAAATAAATAAATATATATATAAATAAATAAATAAAACGTTTATGATAAATTTACCGCAATTATTGGCTCAGTATTTACCAGTAATTTTCTTAGAATATATCAATAACCACCAAAATATCATTAAAAATACTACAAACCTGATATCAGCAATGTTTCACAGAAAAAAAAAAAAAAAAAAAAAAAAAAAAACTTGTTATTCACAGAAACCTGCTCCAAGCTTATAAAATCCAGAAACGTTTCTGGTATATATACGGTAACGTTACCAAATTTTTTTACACTGTACGTATATTAAACTATACGCATTTATTTTACTGACTAAGTCAGAACCTGACTAAAGTCAGAACCTGATTATTGCACGGGCATAGTCAGTACGTTGTGTGTTTCATTAATAGAAACAATATTTTAAATGAATCTATCTCTTACTGCAGTAATGTTATTTATCTTTGGGAAGAAAAGCAGAAATAGTTCCATCTTTCGGAAAATACATTTTTTCAGGTGGAGTATTTGACTGCTAAAAATTGTATCTGGATAGAAATAAACTAAAATAAATCTTTCTTCCTTTTTTTTTTTTTTTTTTTTTTTCTTTTTATCAATATGTCGGCTGTATTATTTCCTTCAACTTTGCAGGAGGGGGGGGGGGTGTCAGTTTGCCCATGCCCCCCACTCCTAGTCATTATGCCTTTGATAAATTTTACTAATTTGCCCACTCTAAGAACGAAAAAATAAAAAAACCGTGGACACAAAAATTTGTTGGGCGGGTCTAACTAAAATGTAAATATTTTCGTCTGAATTTAAACTGGAAGATCATGCAGTGATCCAAAAAGGAAGGAGTACATCTAAACGTTAAGCTTTCTACGGCTAACCATTTTTAAATTATTGTGGATTCTACAAAGATAAAGGACGACTAGTGGGCTAAATAGTTTTAATTAATGTTGATATTACAAAAAGAAATAGGCACTGCTAGAGATGCTGTTAACAGTCTCAAATACATAATTTCAGTACTCTCCTGCTAACAGTTTTTGAGGTATGCGAGATACAACATATACGTTTTGTTATTCGGTATTGCAATATTTTTGTTACTTTGTAAAAGGCTACGGAGCTCTGTCGCCTGATCGCTTCTAACAAAACCCATTGCAACTTATCTAACAAGCTTTGGCCGATTCGCTGTTTACAATATTTAAATGAATTTAAAGAAAAAAAGAAGAAGAAGAAATTAAACGTTTAAATAAATATATTTCGATTGACATCTATTTTCAGCAAATCAAAACCATGGTCAAGTATTGCCCTGTGCAGACGTTATTGATATGTAAATGACATTTATTTTTTTGAGTTTGATGATACTGATTAGAAACACGGTTAATTTAAAATAAACTAAATATGCGTTAACATTTATTTTTGAGACGAAAAAAGAAAATGAAATATATAAGATCACTTCATGAATTGAAATTAATATTTAAATAATAAATAAATCAAAATCAAAATTTTAAAGCTATTATGACGTCAGTTTTATCAGAAATTTTTAATGATACAGATTTAACTTTTCATATTATTATTATTCACGTCTAAGAAAATGTTTCTTTTTATGTAAAAAAAAGAGAAATAAATAAATAAATAAAATAAAATAAAAGGTTCTACACATTTTATTTTTGGAGACATCTTCCTGAAATTACCACTCAAAGAAAAATATCAGGAAAAAAACACAAAAATCACATAAAAAAAAATAAATAAATAAATAAAAAAAAATATAAATATAAATCAAAAAATTTGTCAAAATCAAAAACTTCTTACAATACTACGCACCACAATTAGATGATGTATATCTTATATCAAAATCTGATAAGGTTTCCATGAATAGTTTTTGAGTCTGTAAAACTTTTATAGCTAAAATGCTTTGCTCTGCTTCAACATTTTAACATAACGTAAATTAATGCTTAGACATATAAAAGATTTATTTCATCATGCTTATCACACATTCCCGCACAAAACTGACAAATGTCAATTTTTATGTGAAACAATTTTTACGATATAAGCTAAGAAAGTTGAAAAGATACGATAAATTAAAAAACGGCAGCGATAGTTTTTTTTTTCCCTAGAATAGAGAGAAAGCAAAAATACTTAGGTAAATAAAATCAAATAAATGCGAAAATAGACATTGAAAAGGGAAAGGGAAAGAGGTTCTCAAAAAACTAAAAAATTATTTTTAAGGATTAGACAGCATGTTACATTATTATTATTATAAACAATAATATTTGATTAAAGAGACGGTGAGTATTATAAAACTCTTTTTCAATGTTTTTCATACATTTGCATTAAAATATATACAATGTAAAACATATTAAAATTTCTTCATAATTATTTTAATTAAAAAAGTAAACATCATTAATTTCTTTTTATCTTGAAAATGCTTCAACCTCGCTCATTTTGAATTAATTATTATAGGTAAAACACCTATGAATATTCAAATAGATCTGTGTAGTTATTTGGGTTTCCATCTTAATTGAGACCTTTTTGAAACGCAATTTTAATTTTCCAAAAAAAACTGAAATCCGCATGAAATTTCACCATTTACTATACAGACATATAAATATTGTTTATTAAAACCCAGGAGGAAGTGCGCTACTTTCTGTTGTATGATGGCGCGCATTGCAGATGGGCTTCACAAGCCCGTCACGCGCCCTCCCGGGTTTAAATAACTTGTCAATGTATCCTGATGAAATTTAAAATGAGCCAAGCTGTAGCATTTGTAAAAAATTTCCAAAAAAACAAAAATAAAGTTTTAATTTTTAATTTTGTTTTTCAGATAAAAAAAAGTTTTGAAGATTTTGCAATAACGAAATATAAACTTTTTCATAAATTGACTGAAAAACGCAATAATAAAAAGTATAATGAAAATATAGGTACTAAGTGTTTCTAACAAAAAATTATATGCCAAAATCATTAAATGATAAAAAAAATAAAATAAAAGGGATCTCGCTAACATGGCGGCAAAAATATAAAAGTCACCATAGGGGTCCTTTATTAAAGCTGTCTTCCCTGGGGAAATAAGTAAACTGGGTTGTCAAACATGAATTTTACTTTGAAACTTTTCTTTGAATGATTTGATTTAACCATCATTAGCGTTTCATCCCACAAAAACTAATAATTATTTGGCTTTTGGTGAATTAAAATTTTAATTGTATGGTGAAATTGATATAGGTTTCAAATTTTAAAGGTAAATAAAAATAAGAAATAAACTGAGAAAATTTCGCATGGGTTTTCTAGTGCTTAATATTTCTATAATTTAAAGTAAATGTGTGCAACATTTCTTCGTTTTAAGACTGTAATTTAAAAAGTAGTTTTGTGAGGTCCACCGTTCCCTTAAAACAGACAGCCAGAATTTTAAGAAAGTTTCATTTGGAGAGGCTGTTAACATTAAAAGCCCTTTTACTGTTTAGAAAATTAAAACCATGGCCATGATCAGACTTCTAGAATTCTTTGAAAACTTCTGTTTAGAGACCCATCGGGAATGCTCTTTTAAACATGTTTAAAGATTTCTTTTAGTTTTACCGACATATCGCACCCCAACAAGAAAAATGATACAAGTAAATTATATAATCTGGTGTGTCACTCACACTACTTTCTCTTACCCTGCAATTTAATACTATAAATACAGGTTGGAGATTAAGCAGTAAGATAACGAGTACTGTTATGTAAATTTATGTTATAACAATTCAAATTAGGCTTCTAAACAGCTTTAATTGGCAAATAATTAAAAATGAGGGGGCTACCGTCCCCCTCAACCCCCCGTTTCATTATAGTACCTATATTTATAGAATTCAAATCTGTTATTAAATTCAAGAGTTCATTTAAAATAATCCAGAAAACTTTCACACGCAACATTCCTTGAAACTTATCAATCTTGATCAAACTTTCCTTATAACAATCATATTAACTTCAAAATACAACATTTGAATCGCCTGAAATTATTTGTTTTTAATTTACTCCAAGAAACACAGACAAAGATCAAACGTTAAAAATTAGACTTTGGTATTAAGCCTCAGAACTAGTAAAGGTAAGCCTCAAAACTAGTAAATATACAAAAAAACAAGCGAGGAATATTTAACTTAAACATACATTATTTAAAATATGACTATGAGGAATTAATTTCAATTCCTGAGCAGCTTTCCTTGACATGGTAAAATATTATAATAAAGCACTTTCACTATCAATACAATAGAATGTTATGGCTTAAATATTGGCGGCCCTGTATATCTTCTGAATTTTATGTACACATTACATGGTGCACATAAATATAATTCTATATTAATAACATACGGCACAGCTTGAAATACACTTTCATCGATTTTCAAGCATTGTCGCACTATAATCTACTTCTTTTGAGTAGTCCTGTAAACGAACAGTGATAGATTTCCACACTATATTCTACATGAAACATGCTTTTACGCATATAAAAAATATATATTCATTTCATTTAGTTTAGTGCAGTCTATGGATGTTAAACTCTGCTTACCTGCAATTTCCCCCATAGACGTAATGTATTTGAATTCTCTTGGGTGTTCCTGTACACGAACCATTTGCTTCATCTCAACGAAAAGTTTAATGTAGTATCACTATATGATAAACATTTAGAATACCAAGTTTGGAGTTTCTGCTATAATTCGTTTTTGAAATATGCTGATAACAGACAGACAGACGCACACAGACACGCACACACAGAGGAAGGCAGACAGACACACACACAGACCAACCGCTAAAAACATGACTTTTGGATTCAGTTAACCTCAAAACGTGTAAATATAACAAAAACTCAGTTTCGAAAATTTGACCCCAAAATAATACTTTCTCTACCTTTTGAGTAAGATAAAGTAAAAACAGTAATTTAAGAAAAATCAATCTAACGATAAAGCATAAAGCCAATAGCCTCTCAGGTTAATAAATTTCGAGATAAAGATTGGTCGCTGTTTTGTGTGTGTGTGTGCGTTACGGCACACATTTTTCAATGACATAAACCGTAAATTGCCATTTTTCGACTTGTGCCACTTTTCTCGCTGCGGTGCGGTATGATAAATGGCAATATGATACGATAAAATGCAATAAATTTCTCTGCTAAGAAAAAAAGTTTTCTTTTTATCCTTGCTGATAAAATTTCTTCACATTATTAAAAATATAAATCTAATCACTTAATATTCTGAATGT
Source organism: Salticus scenicus (assembly GCA_963930645.1). NCBI lineage: Eukaryota > Metazoa > Arthropoda > Arachnida > Araneae > Salticidae > Salticus > Salticus scenicus. The sequence continues at coordinate 398,420,755 of OZ005649.1, read as the reverse complement.
GATGCTGTCAAACAGTTAAAGTATAATTTTAACTTTATTATAACCGGAGCCTTTAAAAAAAAAAAAAAAAAAAAAAAAAAAAAAATATTATAACATTAAAATAATCGAGAAAAACTCCTTTTCTAGCATTTCCAAGATTTCACTTTTTTTTTTAAATCATTTTCTCTGCTATGTGCGTGAGATTTTCAAGTATTTTTTATTCTTCTGTGGGTGAATTAAATGGATTGAGCTGTAAATTCCATGTTGCATTCCTAATTCATCCGGAAGTCGAGAAATCATCTATAATTCAATTTGCGGGATGGTCATTTCTCCACGCAATGCTCTATAACAGGTGTTACGGACTTATTTCTGTGTCAACATCAAATGTTCCGCAGCACCACCCCGTTGCCACACACGCTGAATAAGTGATGAGCAGCGTACACCCAAGATTTATATTTTATTCTTTACCTTTTTTTGCTCATCACTAAGTTTCTCTGCTAGCCCCCCACCATGACGTTACATTTATACGCTGGAATATGGGGAAAAAATATTGATCTGTCGGGAGGGGGGGGGGGAGAAAACAGCCCTCTGTATCCCCTAATAAGTACTTTAAGAGAGGGGGGAGGGAGTGAGATTCGAGTGTGGGTGGAGGGTGAATCCAAATATAACTGTGCGGGAGGGAGAAGGTTGAATTCAGTTGTTTATGGGTTGCGTGTGGAGAAAGGTAACGCACGATTTTGGTATACAGTTCCCGAATTTTCATGCAAGAAGTTGTTTGTGTTTATCTGAAAAAATATTTTAATTTGGTAAAAAAAAAAAAAGATTTTGTGCCAACCCTTTGACAGAATTGTCACGTGACAATGGATAAGCGATCCCGAAGTTTCGAGTGAGTGGTTTTCTTTTGTTTATTGTATTTTTTTTTTTTTTTTTTTCATTCAGTTGTCAATCTTGGAATTCAGGCTGAAGTATGCCATTCATTCTAAATTACCACTCTTTGGGAATTAACCCTTTATCTACTGACGGTACTTTAAAGTACCATTACATTAAAAAGAGTATAAAATCGAATTTATAGAAGAAATGTCAAAGATATTTATAAGAAGGGAACAGATGTACCTCCCTTTAGTCTCACTACAAAGCATTAGACGATACATAGAGCCATTTTTGTACCACAAAGAATTTTATGAAGTGCACTTGCTGTTTTTGCGTGATATTTTTCACGATCTTCATGTGTGTTATAATTATTTCCTACATTATTTAAAAAATATCCCGCTAATCTTAGAAAAAATATGAGGAACATAAAAAAAAATATTTCTCTACACTTTTTTCCTGTCGAAATAATTTTTTCGACCTCTATGTACCAGTGGTACACTAAAGTACGACCTCACAAAATTCTCATTAATTAGTATCATGAGGTGATATGCATAATTTTTAACATATATATATTTAAATAATGCATTTTAGTAACTAAAAATATATGTTTCAAACACAATTTTTGTCTGTATCATAATGCAGTAGATAAAGGGTTAAGTGTATATTCGATTATCAAGATTCGATCCAGGTTTTAATTTTCGGTGCTTATTTTTGTATGTATATATATTTTTATTTTATTTATTTATTTTTCATTTATTTATTTTGTGTGTGTGCGAAAATAATGAATCGTTATAAAGTATCCAGTTTCAGCAGTCACTCTATTTTATGTTTTAATATCAAGTTTAATAATGTTTCATTGAATCAAATTTAGGCAGTTATTCCATAAAATTAAAACGGGGTTCTAGTGAGAAAGTTTTTTTTTTTTTTTTTTTTTTTTTTTAAATAAATGGACAGTTTTGATAAGCCTAGTCTATTTCATGAATTTTAATTTTGTGAAGGGGCTTCTAAACGGACAGTATGTTTGTGAGGATCGACCGGGATTATAAGCACACAACTATGAAGGCTTTATATGAACAATTGGTAAATTCTATGGAATAATTGTATACACTGTAAAAAAAAAATGCAACTTTGCTGACATAAATTCTCTGTAATTTGAGAAAAAAAGTCATAAATTACGTTGACAAAACGTATTTTTCTGTAATTACAGAGAATATCTGGTAGCAAAGTTGCATTTTTCTTTTTTTTTTTTTTCTTTAACAGTGTAGATTTGATGCAGACTTTACCTCTAAAGAAATTCTCTATACTTTATTATAGTATGTGTGTACCTGGATATGGTACAAACTACGCTACAAGGTCACTGAACGTGCTGAGCCTTTGGCCCGCTATCTCTAACGGTTTATTGTATCTAACGTATAAATATGCTGTGAAGTGTGGATTAAGGCCGATTGTGTACGCTAGGAATTACCTGAATTTTGGGGGCATTTTCCCTAAAACATGTAAATAGAGGGAAAATTTAATGACCAAATTTTTGACCGAATACATTATCTACAGTATTACCTACAGTAGTCGAGTAATGAAATAAAAGAAAAATAAAATAAAATACTAAGCTGCTTGAAGAATCATTGAATCATATAGTTGCTTGGGTTTAAAAGTGTGCGCTTGTATGTAATAATATAAATGTATATATGTGTCTGTATATATATTATTATTATTAAGTTTAAACGTGCTAATATAGTGAAAACTGAGTTTCAAAAATTTGACCGTAAAACAATATTTCCTCTACTATTTGTTGACGCTCTAAATTTCGTAAATATTTGTAGAAACTCTTGAAATTGATTTATACTATTGAAGATTATTATGGCATATTCCTTAAGGAAAATGTAACGTAGTATTACCGATTTATGTAGAGGAAATAATAAAAGGATTTGGATACATTATAGTGCATTAGAGGCGTCTGTTAAAAACGTACTTTAATATGTTTATATTTTGTAAAACATTACGAAATTAATCTGCATATTATCTAGATGTAAAAAGGTATGTCTCTTATACAATAAGGTATGATTAGCATCGATATTTGATTTATAAGACCACACAAAAATATTCAGAGACATTATGGAATATCAGTAAAAATGGTTCAAAGTGCATTGATTGTTGTTGCTTAACCCTTTAAAATACATTAAAACGTTGAAGAACTTTTGATAGTTTAATGCAATGAATATATAAATAAACGATCAAATATATATGATACCGGTAGATATAAAAAAAAAAAAAAAAAAAATGGATAACAAAACATACAAATTAATGCGCAGGTGCAACAAATTGAATTTGAAATGTCAATATATTATGATATAAGACGTTAAAACTGTGTGAAACAAGGTCAAAATCCAAACAAATAAACACATATACTATAATATATAGACTTTCCCCCCCCCCCTGTGTATTTAATCAATATATAGGGCTATAATAGTGTATATTTAGTCATAATACCTTGTAGGTTGTTTAAATCCATGTGTATTTAATCAATGTACAGGGTTAAGCAAAAACAATGTATTTTAAGTTTTACTTTAAAAGTACGACTATGTGGATAATTCAGTAAAATTTCTTTCTTTTTTGTAATCAAAAAATAAATAAAGTATTTTAAATTTTGGTACGTTGTTGCGGTTAAGGCAGATTGACTGCACTTAGGTCCTAGGCTTGAGTTAAGATACACTCCATGGGAGTCATTTTAATATTTTAAAGTGGGATCACTACGATATAATAAATCGAAGATTAACGGCCCTCTTCATTCACCGTCGGCGGAAGCCCGAGCCAATGTTATTCTATGGGGAAATTTTCTTTACAAATAACTTATTAACTAATACATATTTTTAAATTCTGTTTTCACATTCAGAAAGTTCCCAACTGTTAAATGGACGGACCTTTTTTAAAAATGTATTTTTTTTATTTTTAATATTTTATTTTGAAGCTGCGAAATGAAAAATTTCACATATTGAAAATTCGTATTTTGCAGCTTCAATATATATATATATATATATATATATATATATATATATATAAAGGGTGCGTCAATTTAACAGTTGGGAATTTTCAGAATGTGAAAACAGAATTTAAAAATATGTATTAGTTAATAAGTTATTTGTAAAGAAAATTTCCCCATAGAATAACATTGGCTTCGGCTTCCGGCGGCGGTGAGTGAAGAGGGCCCTTAAACAATGTAACTGGTAAGCACAGTTGGAATGTGTTTTATAATCTATGTTAGAGGCATGATTTTTTTTTCTTTTGCGTATATTATTTCAATCTCTGGACATGAATGGGATTTTGTTACACGCCCACGCATGGTTTGCCTAGTCGATAAATCGAACCTAATGGATTTCTCCCCCCTCCCCCCCCCTTCTCTCTCTCTCTCTCTCTCTCCGTCGTACGATCATTCATTACCTGCGAGTTTGTTTGTAATCGGATCCGTTAATGACACCGCTAATGTAGTTGCAGGCAAGCGAAGAGCTAGGCTACTGCATCGGCTGCTCATTAAAGTGGGACAGTGTTTTTTAATTGCATTCAAATGAGTACAGCAAGTCATTAACATTTTCGAATGAATTTGAAAAGTGTTTGGGAATTCGGTTCGTTTGTTTGTCCACATTCTTTTTCTCAAAAATATTCCTTTTTTTTTTCCCTTTATGAAATGCATTTTCTTACTAATGGATCTACAGATCAGAAACCTCATCGCTTTTTTTTTCTCTCTCTAAACATATACAGTAAAGCACCGTTTGTAAGTCTTTCAAGGGACTGACGTAAAAGGACGTATAAATGAAAAGACGCGTATAATCAAAATTTTAATAATAACACTTCGAGTACTACAAATTTAATGACATTTAAGCAAAATTTATATGAAAATACTAATTAATAAATTTTCTTACGTTAGTAAATGTATATTATACATTTTTTAAGACAATAATTAATTTTATATACAGTAGAACTTGGATAATTCGAAGTTGAAGCGACCAGAGAAAAATTCGAAATATCCAAAAATTCGAATTACATATGCTATTTTGTCAAAAAGAAGAGATAAATAAAAAAAAATAAAACTCTACGATCAAAGATTTAACACATAAACTTTATATCTAAGAGTACTGCTACATCCACCCCCCACCCCCCAAATTAAATCAATATTTTTCTACGAGCTTAATTATTCAACACTTTTTAAAAAATAGTCAGATATTTTTGATTTTTTCTTTAAATACAATCTTTGTGTCATAGCATATGACTTCAACCTATCAGTTGATACAAAAATAGAATCTTGTACATTAGACATGACTTTCAATGAAAAAACCCCTCAAATTTCATGCATATGGACCAAATCTTCTGATGCAATAGGTAAGAAAACACTCTTGTATTTCCTTATCCTTTTTTTTTTTTTTTTTTTTTTTTTTGGAAAGACTGTTAAAGAAAATAATGCAACCTTAGCTGAGAAAAATCTCGGGCACAAATTTTATTGTAATATTTTAAAGGTAATCGCGTGAAAGATTCGAATTATCCAAAATAGAATTCGAATTATCCATGATTTTTTAGCATTAGTACAAAATTCAAGGTACCGACTAAAAAATTCGAATTATCCAGAATTTCGAATTAAACAAGTTCGAATTATTCGACAGTTTCACTGTATATATATATATATATATAAAGTGAGAAAAATTGTACTATTAATGCATGACTGGGTATATACTAATAACCTATATCATATATTGCTCAATATATTGAGTATTATATTACATTTCTTAAGAACTATATGAACGCATTATGAATATTAATTATATATATTGTGTATCTTTAATAATAATCGTACGATTTATCTCCACACAGATAGTTATTTAATAACATTAAAAATCTTTAATATTCGTCTGATTTGCTGCTTACCTATGAGTATTAAAAATTCTACTGTGAATTCACTTGATTCTTCGATCTTCCCTGTGTTTCTCCACTTAAGATGCTTTCTAGGAAAAATCCGTCTTATTTAGAATGGAAAATTATAGCAGGTCGAGAAATTTTGCTAATTTTGGTAAAGTGGAAAGGACGTATAACCGATATAAGCGGCGTATAAACGAAGAATTTTTGCATTAAAAAGAATAGGAATGAATCGGGACTTCACTAAAGGGACGTATAAATCTAAAAGACGTATAAACGGTGCTTTACTGTATTATATCTGTACTGATAAGTATAAAGGATTTAAGTCCATATTCTTGATTTTTCAGGAGACGAAAAATAAAATTAAAATAACTAAAAACTAATCAACAGAATCGATTAGGAAAAAGGGATTATGTTGGTTTATACGCTTTATACCGTTCAGTGATTGTCCATCTTCATTTAATAAAGGGAAAAAATTGAATTAAATATTTTATACCAAAGATTAATGCTAAATTTCTGACATGATTCTTTTTTTGCCAATGGTTTTTCTCAAAGACTAAATGACATAGACTTAAATCCTTTATACCAATCGATAGAGAATTTTTTTCTGAGTCTGACTATGTACTTAACTCAAAATCGACATTTTTGGACTTAAATCCTTTATCAGTACAGATATAATGAAAGTATTATATTTATAAAAAAAAAATTCAACTATCATATTTTGGTGTATGCATAGGTTTCGAGGTCTGATGAATTCATTTTCGCTTTTTTACACAGATGTGTCTATGTTTGTGTATTGTATGCACAGTAACATCTAAACCTTTCATTCAATTGAGATCAAAGCTGTAGATGTGTTGCAGGCCCCGTTGTACGGCCTCTATAGCTTTTGATAAGTGAAGGACTTATTTTTTTACAAAGAAAAAAAATATCTTTACCATTACGACCTAATGGATAAATTCAAATGCGCTAGAGTATGAACTCTACTACATTTGATTAAGATAAAATTAGGTGAGCATATTCTAAGTCAACGTCTCAAAAACTATGTAATTTTTTATGAGGTTTATTTTATTTTATTTCATTTATTTATTTTAATTTACATGGATATGAAATATAATTCTTATAGATTGCAGTTTACAGACTCGCATAAATTAAAGGTCATTTTATGTTAAATTGTTATTAAAAAGAAAAAAAAAGATGTATTGTTGCATTATACATGTTGATATGGAAAAAAATTCCGAAAATTTGAACCAAAAAACAATTTCTCTACCATATACGGGTTAATGAAAATTGAAAAAAAAAAAAAATCCTCTATGCAGCATTAAAGAATATATTGCGTCATTAATGTATGTTAATTGTGAGAAATAATGTGCATATTACTTGAAGTTCTTTTACTGTGAAATATGAAATAATTTTCACACATCGGGTCTAATTACGATTAACTGAAGCTCATTAAATAACATAAAAGAGCCTGAAATTGATGTGTTTTAGATTTTTTCTGCAATCGTCATTACTGGAAATTGCTTGCTTAAAATTTATACACTTTTCTTTTCTTTTCTTTTTTTTAAGAGGCGCATAAAATATTTCGGATACGTTACTGTCCATTGTACAAATATCCAAACTCGAGAAGAAGAAATACTCAAACATCCTATTATACTATTCATTTTTGATTCTTTACTGAATTATTCAATAACTTAAATTTGTTTAAACGCCTGATAACTATTAAATGTCGAAAAGTCGTGTGCAGCCACTCAAGATTTTTATTACTTATGACTGAACAGTTTTTTTCTTTAATATTCTATAATATTAACTTGCTTAATAATACGTTTTTTGTATGAGCTACCCGTTGAATATTTGCTTTCTTTACCGCCGCCACTTTAGAATGTAGAAAAAGAGAGGAAAAAAGGCTAAAAACCCCATAGGAATAGCATGGGAAGAAAAGCAAAAAAACTCACAATGTCAAGTGTGTCCAAAAAAAAAAAAAAAAAAAAAAAAAATTCACACCGGAAGTAATAAGGGGACAAAGTTGACTAGAAAAATACATTGAACAGCGGTAACCGGGTGGGCTGGGGCATGGCTCCTATCGTCCAGGATTACTACGACTCGCCTAGTATTACGAATTACACATGCATCAAATATAATGTATCATTTATGTCTGCCCCCCTCCCCCCTCTACATGAACCATGTACCACTATATACACTCATAGACCTATAATAACATAGATATAGTAATACATATAGATCATCCCCTCTACATGAACCATGTACCACTATATACACTCATAGACCTATAATAACATAGATATAGTAATACATATAGATCATCCCCGTGTTATCGAGCAAAAAATTTTGATGCCGAAAAAAAGTTCTAAAATCAGCCATTAGAGAGTATTGGAAAAAAGAATAAAAAAGAAAAATGAATTTGAAACTGTATCTGGAATTTTTCATTCACCTTGAGTAAATAATTTTTTCATAAATTGTATTTACTGAATTATCCGTGTATATTCCTGTGTGTGATTTACTCGGGGAAAGACAGCCATTAGAGTGACTTTTCCCGAAAAAAAAGGTATCACTTTTCCCCTCTCGCTGATCAATCTATGTCTTATTACTATATCTATGTAATAAGAGTGGACGGGACAATGGCAACCTTTTTTAGTGGCAAAGATATCTCATAAAAAGGTCATGTGAATGTTGATCTACAGGAAGCCAAACTGACCAATACTGAAATTTACTCGCTATGCTCTATGCTTTTTATTAAGCAGACGATATTTTCCCTTTTTCTTTGAAAGTTCTTTTTAAAATTTTTATTTCCCTTTAAAGGTTAGATTGTTTTGAATTTAAAAAGAATTTTCTAACAAGAAACAGTAATTATATGTACTTTAAAACCCCTAGAAAATATGTAAAATAAGGATTTTATTTCACAGGTAAGATTCTTTTTAATAGTTTATTAAAAAGTTATATTTCGTTCTTTTTAAGTAATTATTTTTATAAAATGCTTGTAATTGCTATACGTATTTCTCTAAATTGAATTAATTTAACTATATTATATCTTATATTATTTCAAAAATGTCCATAATTATTTATGAGAGTTAAAACGAGTATAGACAAACCAAAGTTATAAAAACTTTTGAACTTTGTTAGATGTTAATAACAAAGTAAAAATAAATTTCAGCAGCTGTACTATTTTACACTTAGTTTTGCTTGTTGTATAATATATACTAGTATCGCCCAGTGGTCGAAACTCGACCATTTTTTTTGCAAAGCGAGGCAAAGCAAAGTTATTGCCTTGTCCTAAACGGAATGCAATTGCAACACAGCTGCGGCAATTGTTTGCTGATATTCACTTAACTGAATCAGCAGAGTTTTACTTAATATAACTATTTCTTTATGTAGATGTTAGCCTTTCCTGAAATGAGAGAAAATCGCAACGTGAAAATGCCCCTTGTTGTGTGATACAGCCCAGAAGCTAATAGGTACCATGTCAAACCAAGGTCCAACCAAGTATCAAATTCTGTTAAATTAATTCGATTGGTTCATAAAGTACAGTGTTTGAACAAAAAAAAAAAATATATATATATATATTTTTCAAAAATGGTCGAATTGAGTTCGGGAAATTTCAAAACGTATAACTTTATCGAAAACCGAAAATCTAAAACATTTCTAAATCTTATATTTTCTACTTATATATGCAGAGAAAAGAATAATAAATCCACTTTTTAAAAAATAAAAATAAGTAGTCAATTTCACTAATTTCACTTAATTAAAATGCAAGGAAATCTCAAAACGTGTAAATTCATCGAAAACTGGAAATCAAAAGTTTTTATGTATCTTCTACTTGCTTCTTCTACCCACAAAAGCTAGCAATAAAGACACTTTTTTAAAAAATAAGTAGCCAATTTCAGTTAATTGAAACGTAAAGAAAGCTCAAAACATGTAAATTCAGCAGAAAACGGAAATCGGATTTTTTTCCGTATCGTCTACTTATACATGCAGCAGTTAGTAACAAATCCATTTTCCTTTTATTTAGTATATTAGTTGAATATTTATTGTTTAAATATCACCCTTTGAAATGAAATGTTTATGTTTACATTCGAAACTGGAAGTTTGCCATTTTTTTTTCTGGAGTTTTGTGATTTTAAATTAAAATTTTATCAATTTTACAGAAAAAATAACTCAATCAAACACATGTAGACAGTAACTTATATATAACTCACGGAGTAAAAAGACAGGAGAAGAAGGTAACGCTGAAATTTTGTGATGCTGTTTTCTAATGTTTATAGATGGCGCCAGCGTGCAATCCTTCCTTCTCTCCAGATTCCGCAATGTTATTCAATGGGGAAATGTCTCGTTTTAATTATTTTTTTAAAAATAATATCAAGCTGAAAAAATTTCGATTGAAAGCAAATTTCATTAAATAGAGTATTCTAACCAACATGTTTTTTTAAAGAGCCATTTTATACTAATTTTACTTTGAAAGAAAGCTTTTAAAAAATGACGATTCTTATGAACCGAAGCTAGCTAAAACAGACAATTGGGAGGAAGGAGAATGGATGAAATTTTGTAAAGAAAAAAAATAAACTTACTTTAAGTGCAGAAAACACGAACTCGGACTTTATTTTTCTCCTAGGGCTTTTTTTTTTTGTTTTTCATATCACTATCATAGCCTGTTTTACAACTAGGAACGAAGCATTTATTTGAAACATCTGAATTATGCAGTTTTATGAACTTACAAAGAAATTAAATTGCTTAAAATAAAAAAATTTAAATGTACTTCAGCAAAATTCTATTGAAAAACAACAGTATATCAGCGCCGAGGTAGGGAGGAATGACAAGTGGCGCCCTCAATATTTACCAAAAATTTAGATCACAGTTTCGTAGCTTTCTCCCATTGGACCTTCAACTCCTATTAATATTACTCCGTGATATAACTATACCCAAATATCGGAATTAAAATCGGCAGATAATTTCCGTTATTTTTTAATAATTTTTTACAAAAAATTCAATGGACAATTAACATAGAAAATCTTTTACATGGCTCCATGGACAGACAGTGACGTCATCACTTCGCTTGCATATAGTGATGCTACATTATACAAATTACTGTGTCTATGGTTTTATTTGAGCTTTATGAAATTGCCAGATTTAACAACTTTCTACTTTTAGGTATTTTTTAACGTGAAGGAATACGTGTATAACAGGGAAAAATGGGGCAAAATGCATAAAAAATAAATGTATTTTTAAATACCTTCTTGACATCGTAAGAAAATAATATTTGTATTCGCACCTTCCGGCTAACCATACCTTTCGAATGATACCATTTTTAACCCTCTACTCCCATAATTAATATGTTAAAAAGGGACAACAAATTTTATGCTTGCCTATTAATATATAGATATTTATAATCAAAAGAAAAAATTCCCAATAACGCGATAAATGCCAAAAAAGGTAACCTTTTTCAACATTCATATGGTTTCATTTTTGCACCTTTTCTTATATTCCCTTAATAATGGAATGCCCCGTCCACTCTTATAATAGGTCTATGTGTACACCATATTCACTACAACTATGCAACTAATTTCATGTTATTCATAAATATTTGTAATAAATTTCAAGCCAATCAGAGGATTTTTCATTGCTATCGCAGTTCCTATAGACTTGCGTATAGGTGCCGACGCCAGAAATTGTACAAACATGAAAGTAGAACTTTCCACTGCCTAATTATCAAATGTTAAAGCTCACAAAACCTTTAGATTACATGTTGATTCATCAAATCTGTATATATATATAAATTACGTGTCACGATGTTTGTCCGGGGTAAACTCCTAAACTAAGGAACCGATTTTAATGAAATTTTGCACACTGTGTGCAGTTTGGTCCAACTTGAGAGATAGGATAGTTTTTATCTCAATTTATTGTCACAATATTGTTTTATTGCAATTATTTGTTAATTATAGACCTTTATTAAAGTTGCTCCAAAATATCTGTGAGTTCCATTAATTTAATTGTTGCCAAAAAAAAAAAAAAAAAAAAAAAAAAAAAAAAAAACGAGTTCATTTTCTTTTGACTTAAAAATAAATACATTTAATCAAACGTGAACGTTAAAAAATTATAAAAAGTTAAATTATGCATCTCACGAAAATTGACGTCATAATCAATTTAAAGATTTTATACACATTGATAAAGTGCTAATGTAGTTCTATCATAGATATAGTAATATATATAGATCTCTCATCCCCATGTTATCGTGGTTATCGTACAAAGATTTTTGATGCCGAAAAAAAAAAAAAATAAATAAATAAATAAAAGCTTTGGAAACAGCCATTAAGTGGTATTGAAAAAAAAAAAAAGAAAGAAAGAAATATGAATTTGAAACTGTATCTGGATTCTTCCATTCCCCTTTAGCAAATAAATTATTCATAAATTTTATTTGCTAAAATATTAGTATGTATTCCCGTGTGTATTCACTCGGGGAAAGACGGCCATATTTTGGTAAAAACGTCGTCTTTTCCCAAATGAAAAGGAATAACTTTTTTCTCCCCAATGATCACTCTATTCTATATATGTTATACTATATCTATGAGTTCTATACGCAAGCGAAGTGTGACTCACTGACCGTCTGTGCAGCCAAGAAAAAGATTTCCTATGTTAATTGCCCACTGGATTTTTTGTAAGAAATTATTAAAAATCGAGGAAATTTATTTCCCGATTTTAATCCTTATATTTGGGTATAGATATGTATTAGTTATCGCGGGTGTTAGATTGAATTATTTTGCTGTCAAATTGACAAAATTTTAATTTTAAATTTCAAAACTCTGTCGCCCTTGGCTTTTATTATTATTATTATTATTATTTGGCGATCAAAAGCGTAACACGAAAATATACATGCCAGATGTATGCATTGTACGAAATGTAATATGTATTATTCATTGTACGTATGTATGACATGTAATATGTATTGTACGAAATATTGTTTCATATTATTCATTACTCTTTTAATATAAGTTGTTAAAATAACCATGATTTTTGAAAGGAATTAAATATTTTCGCCAGATAATTTGGCGATATTCTTTTTTTTTCGCCAAGGATGACAGAAATGAAATCTATTCCGCTGCAAAATATTAGTATCTTACATCAGATATTTTATTTAGACATTTGAAAACAAATTTGACTTCAAACTATGATAGAATATTTATCATTTTCCTTTTAATTAGTATATTATTAGTATATTAAAATTTAAAAGCATGGTATACAAAAAGTTTTTTTTTTTTAAATCTTATAATTATTTTTATCTTAATCCTCAATGATTCCCATCTTTATTAACTTGAATTTACTATTAAAATTTTAACATACTCAAAAACTTCTCATCACTTCGTTAAAAGACACTAAACTTTTCCAAAATCTTTTTCTATTTAAAATGATACATGTATTTACTTTAAATGTCCAATATTTCATAAGATTTCCAATTTTAAAGTTTTAAAATATTTATCAAATTTACTTATTTTTCTGGTTTAGCCTTATTGTTTTCCTTTTTATAACTACAGCTGTTGCCCTCTTTAAAATATTTAAAATGATGTGGTCATTTTATAGTAAAATTATCCATTATAGCATATATTATATTTCACTCCTCCATAAAAATTGATTTTAAAATCGTCTGTTTCTTTTATACTTTTATTTTAATAGAATTTAATTTATATATTAGTCATTTTAGCAATTTTATCCAAAGTAGCATTAGAAATAATATATATCACTTCTCCATTAAAATTTATAGGACCCTACAATAAAATTAATTTGTGCTTAATATCAACACTACGAAAATTTTTATCAATCGCTTCCAAATTTTGACCTAAGTTTCAAATCTCAACCCTGTGGGTTTTTACATCGGCTACAACGTTTTCGTCTTTGTTCGTAAATAATAATTTGACTGTACTAAATAGTTTACAGCCGTATAATTCAACGTATAAATTAGTCACAGCAACGCGTGGCCGGGTCTGCTAGTGCTTTATATAATTCTAAATCTTTGGCGTTTTTTAAATCAAATATTTTTATTTTCTTCTATATTCAATAGAAGAAAGTATTGGATTCGTAAAAATTTTCGACCTCACGTTTTTGATGGATTTACACGTTTTGAGAGCTGTAGAACACGACTCGACCATTTTTAGAAAATGTCTGTCTGTATATGTGTGTGTGACAAAATTTTGTGGCAACTGTATCACAGGGACTACTGCACAAGAATTTCATACAAATTGGTATGTAGTCAACTTCTGGTAAAAATAGTTTTACAGCTTGCGTTGCCATCCCGCTTTTTCTGAACTTTTAACATGGTGGTATAGGATAAAATTTTGTATAAATGTGCATAAAGAGAATTACTTTTTAATAATCATTATAAAATTTAAAAGAATTATTTATAATAGAGACAGTCAACTGGGGAAAAAAATTTGTATGTGTAGGAGCCTCGCCTCTTCCCTGGGGCGAAGAGAAGGAGTCCTCCTCCCTCGAGGGGGTAAATTTTCATGAAGGGTATCTTTCAAAAGAGCTCGCCAATACCTTTAAAACGAATGGTTGAACCATCGATTTGCGATAATTTAAAATAAAGTTATAGATTTTTTTCATTTTTAACAAAAAAAGTTTTTTTTTCTTATGTAATATTGAGAATAAAATTGACTTTTTTTTTTTTTTTTTTTTTTTTTAGTGCTATACTACTTCTTTAATATGGAAATCGTCTGCATTATCATGGAAGATAATTTTTTTTTGAAATAATAATTTTAATAAATTATTTTTATTGAGGGAATTTGTATAAGAAAATATTTTAGAAAGTCATGTGGTGGCCACAACATACTAGTTTTACTATAGTTTAAGAATATTTTTTTAATGAGTGCATAAGCACATTAACCATGGAATAATTTATACAGACTAAACTTTTTTTTTCTTCCTTTCAGCTTGTTGTCAACACTAGGCGGAAATTACATGTGCATAAATTCCTCAGTTGCATCTAACAACATTTTGTTTTTAATGACAATATGTAAATATTTTTCGAGCGTCTCTATATATCTTTAAGTCAAGCAGTCAGAGGAGGATGGGGGGGGGGAACTAAGTTTATACTTTTCTTCAGTTAGGTGGTTAATCGGACCCTATTAAACAGGATAATACAACAAAAAGATGGAGCACGGGTTGTGAGTATGCGCATACAATTACAATGAGAAATTTTAATCTAACGTACAGCCTCTAAATTTTAGGCAGATAAGAGAAAGCAAGAGTTCTACATTTTGAAATCGGTTATAAATGGTTTATTTTAATTAAATGTCACACTCGCACACACACAAAAATAAAATAAAAATAAATTTATCTTATGTCACATTTTCAATAAGATTGAAGTCTACACTAAACTGCAAAGTACACTTATGGTACAAAAAAAAAAAAAAAAAAAAAAAAAAGAAAAGAAAAGAAAAAGAAAAGGGAAATTTAATTTTTTTACATTCTTCATTTTTTACCCCCTAACTAAAAAAGAAGAATGTTATAAGTTTAAAGCTATTGTAGCTTTCAGGGAAATGATCGATATCTGTGCGACTTTATTTATTTTTGTTGTTGTTAGAATGCGGCTTTAATCGGGATGATTCTTAGCTCTATGCTGGATAAAAATCTGCCTGAAACATTTTTTTTTTTTTTTTTTTTTTTTTTTAAATTAATTAAAATGCTTTTTTTTTTTCCCAGTCTGCTTCATTTAGGTCATTTTAAAAATTTGCGAACTGTTAGTTTTTCAACTTCCAACGCTTGTTAGATGATAAATCACATGAATTTGCATTGAAAAATAATTTTTTTTTTTTTTTTTTTTTTTTAAATCGTGAATTTTCAACTAATTCTAACAGAAGCTAAAAACTGGCTTTGACTATGAATGCACAGTATACAAATTTTAAATTCGGCTGAAAATTAGAGATTTTATGGAAAATTAGTATTTAATTAAATATAAGGCGAGCCATGCTGCATTAATATTTTATAGTTTGTGAGCTCTGACATTTATCCAATCGAAAATAACAGATTTTATGAAAAATTATGTTTAATTAAATTCAAAGTCTTTAATAAATAAATAAATAAATAAATAAATAAATAAGAGAGAGAGGGGGGGGAGAGAAATAAGAAGAAAGTATATATAAAAAAGTAGCTTTACATATGTTAACCTGATTACACTGGGTAGTATTTAGAAACCAATAAAGGTTTTCGACATGCATTCGAAATGTGGAAGACGTCAACGCTTTGCACGTGTCGTCACCCTCCGTCACTGCTTTTTTCGGTTGGACATTTTCGACCCCCATCCCCATCTTTCTGTCATTTACTTTGTATTTTGTTCCAGTGATGTCATTTTTCAGCAGTCTTCTGCTTCTCTTGTGATTCGCTCTGGCACGGGGCGTTTTATATTTGTGCGTTGACGGGGGATATTTATTTTCTCTTTTGTACAAAAAATAAAGGATTCCTGTTTGAAGGGATTTCTATTCTTAATACATACTGAATGGTTATTCTCTTTCCAATTGTGCTTAGAATTTTGTGATATACATATATAATAATTCTTCATAAAAATGTTCAAAGACTAGGAAGGAAGATAGCAATTAATTGATAAACAATTGCATGTAGAAGGGAAGCACTTTACAAAGAAAATAATGTTAAATTTAGCCCAAAAGACTTTATTGCCGAAACGTCAGTGGAGGCCTCCCTGTGGAGACTCAAAAAGATTTTGGGTACCGTCTGTGTGTCTGTCTGTTTGTTTGTTTGTCTGTCACGCGAAAGTGGCCTCAAAAATCACGCTATTGACTTGTAATTTAGTACACATATTAACGAGCCACATGGAATTAGCTGTATAGTTGTGGGTGTGTATTCCATTTGTAGTTCGTGTACACGGACATAACAAAGTTTTTCTTATCAATACGGCCTGTGGACAAAATTTGTATGTATCACGATAGCGGCCGCAAAAATCACGCTATTGACTTGAAGTTTGGTACACATGTTCATGAGCCACATGAATTAGCTGTATAGTTTTTGGTGTGTATTTCATTTGCAGTTGGTGTACAGGGACCCACCACATCATTACGGCCTATGGATAGAATTCGTATGTGCCGCAATAATGGCCGCAAAAATCATCCGACTAACTTGCAAATTGGTACACACGTTCAGACTCTGTATAGATAAAATAGCTGTATAAATTTTTATATCTATATTGTTTATGGACTGTGTACAGGGACACACCAAAGCTTTTCTTATCATTACTGCCTATGGGGTGAATTTCGTTTAAACGAATTTTAACATCATTATTCTGCATTCAACAATATGAAATTAGCGTGTATTACTGAGATGCTTAAACTGATGTTTTCTGCAGAAAATATGTGCTCTTAGGCTCCTAATTAATATACAGGACTTCACGAAAGTGTTTCGACAATATCACGTAATTACCCAAATTATGTCAAATTTCGAACAATTATTCATGAAAAACGTAGTTCAGTTAAATAGTATTTTCCTGGTGTGTACAATATTTATGGTTTGTTTACAGAGACTCAGAAAAGAATGCCATGACATTATTGCCTATAGACAATTTTTTATTTAAGCGCATTTTAACGCATTTATGCTACATTCAACATAATGGAATTAACATACATTATAAAGATGTATAAAAGCATGTTTACTCTAAAAAAAGGATATGTATAGACTAAATAGTTTATTTATGGGACCACACAAAAGAATTCGGATGACGTTCTGCAATCATCCAAATGATGTCAAATTAGGTTGAAATATTAGTGAGTATAATTAATTCAATAGATGTATTTTTTTTAGTGTTTATAATTACCGTGGCTTTTCTTCCGGGATACACAAAAGAAGTTCGTACTATTACAGTCTATAGTCGGTATTTCTTAAAAGTATATTTTAACATAGTTACACCCCATTAAGTATAATTCCAATATGTTATGGAATCATTTTGCATGAAATTGCGTACAAGTATTTTTTAATTACAGGGAATTAATACAAGACTATTAGTTATTAGAAATACATATATATACAGATATTTATAGAAAATGAGATATATCGGAGGGTTGAGGAAGGCGACAGCCCCTTCAGAAACGTTTCTGTTTATGTAGAAAGTCAATCGAATCAATATATATATATACATTATATAATAAGGATTAAATAAAAATGACCTGTTGAATAATGCGTGATGCAAATAGGGCGTTGAGGCACCTGATCTGCAGATCCACTAGTATTTAACCCACAAAGGTTTTCTCTTTGTGATAGAAGATCTGTTGTCTTTTTTCAGTGATCCATCTCGAATAACGTGCCAGGTTGCGGGTAATAGTGAGAAAGAATCAAAATATGATTCAGCAAAAGCTATAAAAAATAAATAAATAAATAAAAATCTTGCATCTTGAAGATTTCGTAAATTTTTAGGGAATCATAATGCGTCCTATCTAACAACATAAGATAAAAACAAACAAAAAAAATGAACAACACTAGACGTTCAAAATTGTACTTAAAATGAATATTACAAATTGTATGTAGTTGAGATTAAATGAAAGAACACGCGCTCTAGAACTGTCACCCGCGTAAGTGTGGTTCATTACGTGGTTCCTTAATTTGGTGGCCCGATAACGAGCCAGGGCCGGTGACAGGAATTACGGGCCCCTGGGCAAACAAAAGTCAGCCCCCCCTCCCCCCCCCCCACACACATAATCACTTATTAAATTTTAATCGAAAAATAGTTTAAATTTTTGGGTACTGCCGTACTGCGGTATTTCAAATAGCTCCAATAAAATAAAGTGATACAGTAAGTAGTGCATTATCGTACTATACATTTATACGATGAAATTTGATTAAATAAGAAGGCTGATTCATTCATCCATGACAAAAACATACAATTACTTTGCATTTCATTTTCAATATATTAATTTACAAAAGAATACTTGTGATCAATCACTGATTGATATATGCAATACCTATTGTACTTTAAAGTTAAATATAAAATTTTAAAATAAAGATATCATGATTGAAATATAAATGTAATATATTTGAAAAATGATATTTTAGCTAAAAATTTCTTTTAGAAATTCTGGATTTCTTTTTGACAACCTTGAGCCTTATTTATTTATTAAGCTATCCCCTGAAAATTTGTTTGGTCTATAATTAAATATTTTAAAAATTAACTTTTGAATGAAGTGAACATTAATAATTACCGAGTAGGCTGAGTAGATTCATAAAAGTATATACTATTGGCAGCAAAATTATTCGAGCGCTAGCAATAATTCTTATATGAAAAAAGTACATTTAATACTGTTTTATTAAATAAATCGTTGTGGAATTATATTCTTAGACTGACTAAAAACATGACTTGACAAGGATTTCTTTAACAAAGCAGTATTAAGTGTACTTTTTTACACAGGAATTATTGCTAGCGCTCAAATAATTTTGCTGCCGACAGTAAGGCTGAAAGTTTTCTGATAATTTCTTTTCAGTCTCTTTTTTTTTCTGTGTTTAATAAGATTTAAAAAAGTCTTTTTTCTAAAAAAAAAAAAGTCTGTAGGCTAATCTAGCTTAAATCCAACTTTTTTTTTTTTTCCTAAGATTGGAATTACTCATCGATTTACGACCTATACACCGATTGATTTATACGCCAATAAATATGATATATGATATAGTGTGATGAAATTTAGTTAAAATATTAAAAGACTATAACAAAAATTAAAATAATCTTAAATGAACTTACTTTAAAATCACAGAGGAAATTCTCTCAAGCCAGATTTTGACAAGGCATTAGAAAAAGGCCACAACAGGAATATATATATGATTTTTTTCTACTGTATACTGTATTAATAAACATATACTGTAATTGATAAATTTTCTTCTTTTCACTAAAATCTACAAACTGAATCTGAATGTAAAAACTTAACAGCAATGTTTAGCGTTTGCGTTCCTAAATGAGATTTTTAGTAATTACATAGTTTTTACCACCATTCCCACTGATAACAGCCAATGGACATTGCACAGATGAGATTACACTGCTTGGGAAATAAGCAAAGCAAAGCACCAAATGAGATGCAGACCCCCCCCCCCTCATCTGTTCCTTTTTTAGATGAATACTGACTTAGGTGGCTAACGATGAGCAGTGATTACTTTTTCAAGTTTCGATGTGTGAAAATGTTTCCCATGTCACTTAAACAAGACAGATTCTTCCTTTCACTTGACCAAACATTTTTAGCAGGAACACAACTCACGACACCTTTGATCTGCGTAAAAGATAAGAGTTTAATGATTCTAAACCCCGTTTTTGCTCCGGAGTTACAGTAATGAATAACTGACATGAACCTTCAGTCATTGTATTTGATTTATCTGATTTTAGGAATGAACTGATTGAAATTTTAAATAGATACAGCACAGTATATAAAAACTTTCTTTAATTAAAACATTTGAAAAAAAAAAAAAAAAAAAAAGGAAAACGTTAAAGAATAATTTAAAATGTACTATATCAATAATATTTTGATTAGATCATTTTCTGAAATTTAAACGTTTAAAGAAATGGTATTCATGCGAATTTAGAAAAAAAAAACAAAAAAAAAACAGGAAAACCTGAATGTCTAGTCCGATGAACCAAATCTAGGTTTGAACCCGACATATCCTCTCTACCAGCTTCTAGAGGAGAACATCTCGGCTACTGACAGGAGCCATATATATTTTTTTTATTAATTTATTGTGCAAGTTTTACATATGATTTACTTTTAATCTCAAAGTATAGATACATGAAAATTTATTTAAAAAAAGAAAGAAAAGAAAAGGGAGATTTTTTATTATTTTCTACACAACTCAGAGAATCATGATTGTTAAACTAAACTAAACATATATTTAATTTCTTGTGCTTGCAAAAAATTAATACTAGAACTAGATAATGATACACTATTTAGAAGTATGAATAATTATAAACATGTACCTTATCACTTTTTTATTTTTTTAATCTGATTGAAAGAATTAAATGAAGGTGTATATACATTTTTCAAACACGACAATACCATATTGTTACGGGTGTATCTTTCATGCAACTCTACAAATTGGAATATTTGTTATTAAACTAATATATAGTGAAAAAAAAAAAGGAGTTGCTGAACTATATAGAAATTCTAGTTTTTTCTGTGATTTTTAAGATATGTTAATATTTGTGTACTTAGCTATTTTTATTGCGATTGATGAATATTTAAAAGAAAAAATAAAAATAAAAAAAATCCTTCGTTTTGTTTTTATAAGGTTCTTAATTTGTTAGAAAAATATATTTTATACAATCATATATCAACATTCGAATATAACGGGAAAAAAATGAATAAAAAGCTGAGAGGAGGGATATTCAAAATATATTTTATAACAAACTTTTTTTTTTCTTTTCTTTTTCAAATAAATATTATATATATATATATATATATAAATGATAGGTGTCGTAATAATCTTAAAAAAAAAAAAAAAAAAGATATATATATATATATATATATATATATATATAAAAGATATATTCAGAAAACTTATGAAAAATCCTCCCGTCCTGTGCAATATTCCCTCCTATTGCTCCAGATTATATATATTTATCAGTTTATTTTATTTCTCAATTAAATTAAAAATTTCAAGTTAAGTTTTGTCTAAAAATAAAATCCTATTTGTATACATTCTAGGCATATTTTTAATTAAACTAGTGAATTTCTATCATTATTATTATTATAATTATTATTAATGTCTTGTCATCTTGCATATGTGTAAAAAGAAAAAGTGGTCACTGTACAATTCCCGCTCCTTTACATTTTCCTCTAAAATTTTGTAAATGAAATTCAGTGTTTTATTTTTATTTTTTATTTGTGATTTTTACTTCATACTTTCTCAACAATTTTGCATTTTTAGTATATCTTTATCTTGCATTGCTTCTATTTAACTTTTTATCAATATCCGGCCAGTTATAGTTCTTTTGCACTGATTTGGTCGCTCTCATCCCAATTAGAAGCCCACCGGCGGCCAAGCGGTTCTGCACTCACAAGTGGTAAGCATGAGGTGCTGGGTAGAGGTCTGCACGGGCCGAATTTTTCAATCTGCTCTCGGGCCGGGCTGGCTCAGGTTCAATTATTTTGTGTATACTCAAGCCGGGCCGGGCCTGGACGAATTTTTTTCCGGGCCGTGTCGGCCCGAATCTTCTTTTAATTTCCTCGTTAATCAATGAAAACGGAAAGTGATAAAATATTATTTTACATAATCTTACAGGCTGGTATGTCACATAAAATTTTATTTTGTTAAAAAAATCTAACTTCAATTTAATTGTCTATCAGTCTGTCTGTTCGCAATTTGATTTTCCGCAAATATTTTTAGCATGTCTCGAAATTAATATATTTTATTTAAAGTAATGTTATATGGTTTTCTAATCAAAATAGTATGCATGTCACTACTAATTTTCGCACATGTACAAAAAAAAATAAATTAGGTACGTTACTGTGCATAAGGTTTGCGTCCTATATGTCTGTAGAGTTTAGGTGGTATGAAGACAATAAAAATCCTTCCACTGTAACTTTCTCGCGAAAGCTCCTTTTTCTTTACTCCAGTGCACTGGATGAAAGTAGCATTATTTTTAGCATGTGCAAAAGCAACTTTTCTATTGAATATGGTTGGATTAGAATGCTAATATTTTTTATTTGACTTTCTGTCTGTCTTTGTGCCTTCTTTACGTCTGTAATAAAGAATTTCTGTTTATATATAATTACCTTGTAAAAGTTCAGCAGTTTTGTTAAAGAACATTCTATTACTTGGCTATATAAAACTGCTGCAAAACACATATTAAAAATCTTTTTCATAGAAAAGCAGGCTTTTTTTTTTTTTTTTTTTTTGTTATTTTACATATTTTTGAATCGGGCCGGGCCGGGTCGGGTCTGATATTATCGTTTTTAGTCCGGGCCATGCACTGGGAAAAAACAAACGGGCTGCGCCGGGCCCGGGCCAAACTTTTCGATTTCATACCGGGCCGGGCCGGGTAAGCAAAGTTTTCGAACGGGCCTGGACCTCAAAATTTCGGCCCGTGCAGACCTCTAGTGCTGGGTTCGATCCTAGGTCGCACTAGTCGACCTATCCGTTCGGAGTTTTCGTAGTTTTCTACGTAACTTGCATAAATACAGGCTAAGACTTCTTAGAAAAAACTCCACAGAAGGCATTTCCCTTCGGGCCTTGGACTCTAGTGCAGTCAATCGGCCTTATTCCCAAACACCAAAAATACCATCCCAATTACACATTTCTTTGAATACATCAGGTTGGACATGTGAAGTGTAACATGTTGTTTTGAAACTTTCGAAGTAAGTCGGGCACATGCGAAATATTTTTCTTATTCCACTCGGAATGCTTTGGCTTTGTTCCTTCCCATAATGATTTCTTTAAAAGTATTTTTTTTTTATTATTGATTGTGAAATTTTACTAGCAACAGTTTACCCCCTCAATTCTGAGTAGTTGATACTAATGGTTTTTCCAAATGCGAAATGCGTTAAAGAAACGATTAAAGAAAAGGAAATGAGGCTTCCTTATTATTCGACATCTACTAGTCTATTTGTCCCTTCCTGCATCTACTTCCAGTGGCAGTACTTAGCCCCTCCCCCCCCCCCCCCCCGTAAAGTGTTTGAAAGGACTTTTCTAAAAAGAAGAAATTATAATGCATCAGATAAAAATATCGCTTCCCTGTTGAGCTCCCCTTAGCCCTTAGGTCCTAAATCCCGCCGCATCGCGTCGCGGGCCCATTATCACCGCTAGTATTTAGGACTGCTAAGCGGTTTTTATCTAAATTTGTTATTCCTTTTCTCATGTTTTTAGAATTGTGGAAAATATCAAGAAAAAAAAACGTGAAACTTCATATTTTAAAATTTGAATTTTTGTCACTTCTGTTCCGTTTGTTCCGGGCCCCCCCAACACCCGGGCCCCTGGGCAGTTGTCCCCTGTGCCCCCCCCTGTCACCGGCCCTGTAACGAGCATGCGAAGTCAAACACTTGGCGATTCACAGCAGATTAAAGAGAACCAGGTAGCAGTTACACCATTGGTCCCTTTGGACATTAACGCTACACTTGTTAAATCTGAGTTGTTGAGACAAAATCGTTTATTTTCAATCGCATGCTATACTCAGAATAATTTGGAATCCAAATGACTTAAATTTAAAAAAATAGTATTCGAACAGTATATATTTTTGAAATACAACTTCTTAACAATCATACAATTTGTGCTGCTTTTTGAGACATGACTAAGTCTGAAAAAGGATTAGTCATGTAGGTACCATCTGTTCAAAATTGATAAAAAGGCCGGATGAATTACGCTTGTTTTACTACCGTTTGTTGTTCTCAAGTGGAAATGATGTCGCTGCATGCGTATATTTCTACCAAAGAAACTTTGTGGCTTAGAAAAAATACTGGATTAAAACTGAGGAACTACCGAACTGTCATCGATAGCGTTACCGCTAAGACAAAGGCCAACATACTTACTCTTTGCTAAGTTCCCATGTTATACTGTCAGCAAGATGACACCGCTACATACAGTCTATAATTAAGACATAACGCGCGATAAATATTTCCTTAATTTTGTTGGAAATTCTTAAAATACTTATAATAAACTTAATTCTGATACATAAATCTTTAATGTATTCATCATTTCTGTAAGTATGCAATTTTTAAAAATGTATCTTTGAAAACCGAGAACATCACATTCATATTTTCAAGCATATATTTTTACTTTTCAAACATATACAATATAAAGAAAATATGATCATGAAAAAATTTCAGCTATTAGATTTTTGATGTGTATATATACGTTTTGTGGTCGCCTAAATACATTTTTGCTTTTTTTTTTTTTTTTACAAAACTAAGAAGACTATCTACCTAATTTAAAATTTTAAAAGTTAAGTTACAAGATTGAAAAGGAGCTCCTCAAATCGTTTTTCAACGTTTGCATACTTTACTATCTCAAACAACAATAACATAAATGAAGAAATACATTTTAATTTTCAACTAATACATCAACAACTTTGTTTAAATAGATGTCTAAAATTTTTTGTAATACAATATCGAATTTTGACATATGACGCTTTTCGAGTTTGCAATACATTTCACTTATTGAAATATTTTTTTGTATGGATTTGTATAAACTTTTTTACTGTATGATTTTTTTAATTCAATTCCCTAAAATTTTCTATTGATTTTTATAGTTTAATTTTTAAGTGCAACTTCGTAATTTCTTATATATATATCTAAGGTAATATTTAATATATTAAATTCGTGATCAAATTTGTTTGAACATTGAACTTGATAAATTGGCAAATAAAATTAATAAATTTATCAAATCGTTGCATTTGATAAATCGACTATTTCCTCAATCATTTTGGCCAAAATACCATCCAAAGATATATTACGTCACGTACTGTTCTTTTTAATCTAAAGACAGCACGATTTTAAAAATGAGAAGTTCCTGATATTTTCGTTCTGGAAAAGAAAGAAAGAAAGAAAAATAGCGCATTCCTTTCTTTCAGAGGAATTATTTTCACGTATTGTTTTTAGTCTTTAATGCATTCTCGAAAGATGCAGAATGCCATTCTGTCATTACCCCCACCTCCGCTTCCAGAAAATTTTCTTATTTTCCTTCCCTACCCTCCATTGCGTAAATTTTGCTCTCGCTCTTCTTTCTATAAAGAGTTTTGTCATAGAAAAAGGATGAATCGTCACAGGTGCACGAATCGTTCCTTGCTCCCTCAGTACCTGAAAAAAGAAGTTGAGAATTCACACTATTTTTCTGCGACATTCTGATCGCTTTCTGAATTTTTCCGCTTTTATGCATTATCTTAAACAAAAATTGTTTATGAATGACATTATATATTTCAATGCAAAGCTATACACAGCGTACGTTAAATTTCACTGCTTCCATATTGCAGTCGTGGTGTCAACCTTTTATTATCCAGATGAAGCCAACAAAGTATGCAAATACTTTGTAAGCGTCAATATAATAAAGAACAGTAATAATAAAAAAAGTTTTTTTTTAATGTAGATGCGTGACTTGAATTAAATAAAAATTTAATTAAAAAAAGTACTCTTCACTTAGATTAGAATTTTTAGATCAATTCAAACTTACTACATTTCTTTTAATTAACACATACACACACGGAGATATACAGTTCTATTCATAACTAACTATTTTTAATAATTTAATTAATAAAAACTGGAATTGGAGTTTCTGTACCCCGAAATAAAGTGCTGTCATATCCATGTTACGTATTTTATACATAGTTTTTTTGTTTTTGTTTTTTAAGATGAGATACCCCGGTTGCATAATGCTATTTGAAGTTTCCCAAATATTATAGTTCTGTTTTTTTTATGTATATGTGTTTTCCAACGGTAAATGTACATTCGATATTTATATGTGAAGTCGCCATTAGCGTACACGAAGACCGTCGTGTACGCTAATGGCGACTGGTGCACGTTAAATTCCGTCGTGGTCGCAAAGTCTTCCAAGTTCCCATCAAAAATTATACCTCTGGGGGTACCGGAACATGGGTCTAAACTCGCTCTGATCCGGATCAAAATTCGAGTTTGGCTGGTGCTGCCATCTTTCACCAGCTTATGGAACTAGAAATCGTACTTCCTCCCTATGAGGCGTTCCTAATAACGGAAGACGCAACCCTCTTGCCTTAAACTTCCGGGGCTCGGAATTTCCGAGTGGCACACGACAACAACAACATATGATAATGAATCGAGTTCCTTACTGAAGTAATAATAGTAATACTAAAAGATCCTTGTCACTGCGTTATCTCGCAATTAAGGAATTCTTTCATCTGTGTGTTCTCGCATGATGGAGAAACAATAACTTAAATTTAATTAAATTGAGTCATGGCCTTGAAATTAAAATATCGTAATTGAAGACGAAACATTTTAATAACACACTACTAAAACTTAACAAAACATATATAAAACATTTAAACACAAATAAATGTATTCTTCTCGAACGAACTAAAACATGTCCTTCGCTCTCATCTCTTCCCATACATCTATTATAAGAGTGGACGTGACAATGACAACCTTTTTTAGTGGCAAAGATATCTCATAAAAAGGTCATGTGAATGTTGATCTACAGGAAGCCAAACTGGCCAATATTGAAATTTACTCGCCATGCTCTAAACTCTGCTTTTTATTAAGCAGACGATATTTTCCCTTTTTCTTTGAAAGTTCTTTTTAAAATTTGTATTTCACTTTAAAAGTTAGATTGTTTTGAATTTAAAAAGAATTTTATAGAAGGAAATAGTAATTAGATGCACTTTAAGAACCCTAGAATTTATGTAAAATAAGGATTGTATTTCACAGGTATGATTCTATTTAATATTTTATTATTTCGTTCTTTTTAAGTAATTATTTTTATAAAATGCTTATAATTGCTGTACTTATTTCTCTAAATTGAATTAGTTTAACTATATTATATCTTATATTATTTTAAAAATGTCCATAATTATTTATGAGAGTTAAAACGAGTATAGACAAACGAAAGTAATGAAAACCTTTGAACTTTGTTAGATGTTAATAGCCAGGTAAAAATAAATTTCAGCAGCTGTAATATTTTACACTAGTTTTGCTTGTTGTATCTTTTAATAATAATAATAATAATATTCAAAACAAAAAATTGCCAGTAGCGCGATAAATGTAAATTTAAGCAACATTCACATGGTTTCATCTTTGCACCTTTTCTTATATTGCCTTAATAATGGAATGCTCCGTCCACTCTTATAATAGGTCTATGTCTCCCGCTCTCTCCTTTTTGGCTGTTGCCACTCATCTCCTGTCTAATACCATTTCATGACTTCATGGAACTTTACTCGTCCCTCCCTTTTGAGCTCATACGTCACAGGAGTGAGTGACTATGATGCTACCAAACTTAGAAAACTGTTTCATGATATAGAGAGTTTCTACACAAAGTGTTCACGTTCACATTGATAAAGCCGAATAGTTCCTGATATGAGTTTTTTATGTAGAAAGAGCATCTACAGATAATATTAAGAGTTTCTACGAAAATGTTTATGTAGGTACCACAAAAATTCTTTTTAGAAAAAGTTTATAAAATAAATGCTCATATATGTAAATTCTAAGCCACTCCCCTCTCCTGTCTAATACCATTTCATGACGTCATGGAACTTTACTTGTCCCTCCTTTTTGAGCTCATACGTCACAGGAGTGAGTGACTATGATGCTACCAAACGTAGAAAACTGTTTCATGCTATAGAGAGTTTCTACACAAAATGTTCACATTGATAATGCCGAATAGTTCCTGATATGAGTTTTTTATGTAGAAAGAGCATCAACAGATAATATTAAGCGTTTCTAAGAAAATGTTTATGTAGGTACCACAAAAATTCATTTTAGAAAAAGTTTATAAAATAAATGTTCATATATGTAAATCCTAAGCCACTCCCCTCTCCTGTCTAATACCATTTCATGACGTCATGGAACTTTACTATAATGAAAAGCTATAGCTATGTTTTTCAATACTTCACACCTTTTATAATTTTATTGTATGAGTTTAATATTATTTACTTTGTTTACACTCTATATAGTAGATAATAAAGCTGCGTATTATGCTGCTAGGAATCAGAAATTTGGTTACCCTTCCTTTTTCCTCTGTAATTCCACCTGTAGTGTATAGTGATGTAACTTATTTCAGAATACCACACTTTAAAACATTCCTTTCTATTTTATGACAAAAGATTTTTCACCGTCCTCAAGTGATGCGGGGAATTGGGCGGTACAAGTGTGTATCCACAGTATCGATTTTTCAATTTCACATTCCGCGTTCCGTGGTTATTAACTTTCGTGGCATCTCGACTGTATAAAATCGAATGAGGGTTTTTTTTTTTTTTCTTCTTCTGTAGTGCCACCATCCGCCCCCCTCCCTTTTTTTTTCATTTGCCCATTCAATAATAATGGAATGAAGCACACTTATAAAAGCAGGATTTTTTTCAAATTTTTTCCTTCTTTTAACTTTTATAATATATCAATATATATATATATATATATATATATATATATATATATAAATATTTTTTTGTGTGAGTAAGTATGTTGAAATATGTGCGCAATATATTAAAAATTTTAAAATATGTATTTACATACACACACACACACACAATATATATATATATAATGAATAATTTAATTCCTTTACAGTACTCAGCAAATGAGAGAAAGATGAAAATACCAACAATGAAATAAAAAATTAGATGTATTACGTATAAAGTTATTGTCACAATTACCATTTAATTACAATTTACTGAGTAGTAAAAACATGTTAAAGTACTTACGCAGAAGAGAAATGACGTATATATCACTTAAGCCTAAACTATGAGATAGTTTTCAGAATCCATTAATCCAGTAAATACATGCAACACAAGATAAAAATTTAAAGAAATTAACCAAAAATACTATTGAAATAAAAAGGAATGCATATACCTATAGGGTAGGTGCTCCAGTGATTGGCATGTTCCACTCATTGACATCTATCGCGAAATAATTAATAAATAAGAAAAATAATAAAATCATATATTTTACATATAAGGATTTTAACATTTTATGTCGAACACTGGAGCGTAGGGTGCTAATAACTGGTAAAATGAATAACTAGCAGTGTCAAACACTGGAACAAAGGGGGGCCACCAATGACTGATAAAATGAAAAACTGGCAATGCCAATGACTGGAACATTGAGTGGGTGTCAAATAAAAATTCATAAAAAAAATTGTTATCAAATGTATATATTTTAACATATATGTGGTTCTGAATGTCTTTCATACCCTATGTACTAACTTAAGATTTCTAAAAACATTTTCTCATGACTCGAACATTAAAAACATCAGAGATTGCTCTAAAAGGGTCAATCACTGGTCCACTTACCCTATATGAGATGTGATGCAACTCAACTCTTTCAATGGCAGCAAAAAACTTAAAAAAAGATATATAGAATGACATGTGGAAACGACCCATTAACTACAGTCCGGACTCGAACTTGGAAAGAAATGGCCTTCGTGATGTGACCTCTTTTTGATCTGAAGGGGGAGCATATGGGCCTACAGCTTACCTTATATTCTTACTAGCAGGCTAAGCCTGCTTCGCTGGTCACTAAATTTAAATGAATTTTCAAAAGAATTGAATCACTATTTATTTTTTATATCACATTTTGGGCTTTGTAACATAATTAAAAATTCCTTTTAAGGTCAAAAAGTCAGAAAAACATATTACAAATTAAATTAAATTAAATATATTTCTTCCGTTTTGCGACAATTCTTTAGGGTCTTATGTGAATCATTCTCAAGAATGAATCAACAATCGTTTACAAATTTAATGGATTTTGTATGGGAAATAAGTACGCTGTAATTTAAAAATTGCAGCTCTTAGAACTTGAAAACTGATATTTAAAAAAGAAAAAAGTTATTCATTATTCTTTAATATTAGGCTGTTTTTTGTTTAATATTAGACCCTTATTTTAAGATAAAAGCAATCGAATGATATCGCGTTGTGAAACTTTGCAGCGTAATATCTTTAAATCTAATAACTTGATGTAAATAGTATCCTCACGAAAAATGAACAGTTTTTAGAGCTTGTTTGAAAAAGTATAACATCTATGCAGTATCTTTTTAAAAAATTCATCATTTTTTACTTAAAAAAAAAAAAAAAAAAAAAAAATGGCCGACCTTCATCAAAAGCAATTGAATGATATCGCATTGTGAAACTTTGCAACGTAATATCTTTAAATCTAATAACATGATGTATATAGTGTCCTCACAAAAAATGACCAGTTTTTAGAGCTCTTTTAAAAAAGTATAACACCTATGCAGTATCTTTAAAAAAAAATTCATCAGCTTTTACTAAACAAAATGACCGAGTTTCATGACCAAAGTAGTTAAATCTAGACCAATCAAAGATAGGAGTGGTCCGCCCGGATGTGTTCTGCCGACAAACTCTTTGCTTTATTTATATAGATTAATACGTAATATCAGTTATATGTTCCTATTATATTATATTAAATTTTAATACTTTTGAGTAAATTAGTAATTAATTAAAAATAAAATAAATAAATAAATAAATAAATAAATAAACAGTTTGTGTTTAGAGTATTGTAAAACGAAAGTGTGAGTGCTGTTTTTAGAAAAAAGCATTAATATATTTCTTAAAATATATAAAATGTATACAATTATTTATGTCCATCGTTTTAATTTTTACTTTCTCTTACCCATAAGGTAGTGAAAGTATTGTTTTTGGCACAAATTTTAGAACGCGAGATTTTGTTATATTTACACGTTTTGAGGTCCCCTGAATACGAAAATCATGTTTTTAGCAAATGGCCTGTGTGTCTGTCTCTCTCTCTGTGTGTGTGTGTGTGTGTGTCTGTCTGTTATCAGCATATCTCAAAAACAAATTATGGCAGAAAGTTCAAACTTGGTATTCTGAATGTGTATCCTATAGGGATGCTACAGTAAGCTTTTCGTTAAGATCAAGCAAATGGTTCGTGTACAGGGACAATCAAGAGAATTCTAATACATTACGTCTATGGGGGAAATTGCAGGAAAATAGAGTTTAACGTCTATAGACTGCACTAAACCAAATGAAACAAATATATATTTTTTATAATAGAGACAGTTAACTGGGAAAAATATTTTGTGTATGTAGGAGCCTCGCCTCCCCCCTGGGGGTGAAGTCCCCCCTCGTGGGGAGTCAATTTTCATGATGGGTATCTTTCAAAAGATCTCGAAAATACCTTTAAAACGAATGGTTGAACCATCGATCTGCGATAATTTCAACAAAGTTATCGATTTTTTTTTTACTTTTAACGAAAAAAAAAACTTAGAAAAAAAATCGTACTTTTTTTTTTTTTTTTTTTTTTTAATATTGAGGATAAAATGGACTTTTTTTGGATATTTGGTGTTAAACTACTTCTCTAATATGGAAATCGTCTGCCTTATCATAAAAGATAATTTTTTTTAACAATAATTTTAATAAATTATTTTTTAAAAAGAGAATTATTTTTAATAACCAAATTAAATTCTATATAAATGTAGGTGCATTAATGAAATGGGGGGATAGAACTAATTGTCATATAAAACTCTTCCGAAGCCTAATTTGAATTGTTTAACATAGGTTTACATAACAGTACTCGTTATCTTACCTCTTAATCTCCAACCTGTATTTATAGTATTAAATTTCAGGGTAAGAGAAAGTCGTGTGAGTGACACACCAGATTATTTCTATAGCTTTTACTTTTTAGTTGGTTAAGTCGTAACGTACTAGGTAGTCCTTTTGGACTTTTAAATTTCCATATTGGTGAGAACTCTATGTCCCATACAGCCACTGATATCCATTATCTAAATTACATCCAATGATCCATAAAAGTAAAAAAAAATATCTAAAGAATGTCCTTTAAAAGTCCTGAATATCCTGCACTACTTATAGATATCTATTGGATGTTTAAATAGAGACGTGCCTTTTTCTATGTCTAATAGATGTAACAGGTTAGATCAAAACAAGATTTAGATATTTTCAATATCTATTAGATCTAACAAGACCAATTATTGGATATTTGGATATTTATCGGATATATAGCAGACATCTAATGGATGTAAAAAAGAGTGACATGGGTCGTACTAATAGATATCTGTACGACATTTACAGAAGTTTAATTGGTCATTTTTTAACTTTTATACGCATGGCATTCATAAAGGGCAAGTTAAGAGGTTTCATGATTTTCGAAGGCTAATATATATATATTCCTTTTTGTTTATAATAAATAAATTTTTTAATACAGAATTGTGAGCATATAGCAGATCAACATTTAAACAATATTTGATATTATTTTCATTAAAAATTTGGAAAATTCACTCGGCGGTAATTGGTTTCCGGATATCCTTTAGAAAAATGGTGAACAGGAACTTTATATGAAATTAAAAACGCATTTTTACTTTCTCTTACCCATAAGGTAGAGAAAGTATTGTTTTTGGGTCAAATTTTCGAACGCGAGATTTTGTTATATTTACACGTTTTGAGGTCCCCTGAATACGAAACTCAATCATGTTTTTAGCAAATGGTCTGTGTGTATGTCTGTGTGTCTGTCTGTTATCAGCATATCTCAAAAACAAATTATGGCAGAAAGTTCAAACTTGGTATTCTAAATGTATATCATTTAGGGATGCTACAGTAAGCTTTTCGTTAAGATCAAGCAAATGGTTCGTGTACAGGGACAATCAAGAGAATTCTAATACATTACGTCTATGGGGGAAATTGCAGGAAAGTAGAGTTTAACGTCTATAGACTGAACTAAACCAAATGAAACGAGTATATATTTTTTGTAACAGAGATAGTTAACTGGGAAAAATTTTTGTGTATGTAGGAGCCTCGCCTCCCCCCTGGGGGGGGGGCGGAAGTCCCCCCTTGAGGGGAGCAAATTTTCATGATGGGTATCTTTCGAAAGAGCTCGCCAATACCTTTAAAACGAATGGTCGAACCATCGATCTGCGATAATTTAAAACAAAGTTGTCGATTTTTTTTACTTTTAACGAAAAAAAAAAAAAAAAAAAAAAACTTTTTTTTTTTTTTTTCCCCTTCTTTTTAATGATGAGAATAAAATGGACTTTTTTTTATATTTGGTGTTATACCACTTCTCTAATATGGAAATCGTCTGCATTATCATAAGAGATATTTTTTTTAAATAATAATTTTAATAATGTTTTTTTTTAACAGAATTATTTTTTAATAACCGAATTAAATTCTATGTAAATGTAGGTGCATTAATGAAACTGGGGGTTGAGGGGGCTACCGCCCCCCTCACACAGAACTAATTATCCTATAAAACTCTTCAGAAGCCTAATATGAATTGTTTAACACAGGTTTACATAACAGTACTCGTTATTTTACCTTTTAATCTGCAACCTGTATTTATAGTGTTAAATTTCAGGGTAAGAGAAAGTCGTATGAATGACACACCAAATTATTTATTTCTCTGTTAGTATATAAGAGCCATTTTTTTTAAAGCTGGACAAAGTCTATTGAGGTGTGATAGTTGACATTTTCAATTTTCCCGAAACTTTCAGGATATGTCAGTAGTGCTGTGATAAGAAAAAGTGAAATTTACTTTTTTCTGAATTTCATTTGTCTGACCTAGAGAGGGGGGTCAAAGTCTGAGGCTGTAAATAAAGGGTGCCATTTTAATATCATTTTACTCCTAAAGCCATGAGTTACCCATGTCAATTTTTTTAAATACGGATACTACTTGATACTAAGTACATTTTAGCATAAACAGTTTGGTGGGTCATTCATGGCTTTAAAGGCCAGGGTCATTCAAAAGTGCAGTTTTCGTTGATTTTTTCCATGTTTTCAGTCTGAATATCTGCTAAGGCCATGAGTGCCCCATAGAAATAATTATGGGGTTAATTACGCACCTTAGTACAGAACTTAAAAATATTTAAAATAGCATGGGTCACTCTTGGCTTTAGAAGTTAAACGGTCTCAAAGTTGAAAATTTTCAAAAAAAGGTCAAATTTGATGGTAAATTACTCTATAAGCCATAAGTCAATAACTATGAGAGAGAGTTTTAATTATACCCTAGATGGTCTAGTTTTAGACCCAGGTTACAAACCTATGGGGCTTGCAAGATTTATTTAGATATAGTCTATTTTATATCGCCAATGTGTACCTGTTCTATGTAGTACAAAACGCTTGAGACCCAATTTTGTAATACATTAATGCTTGTTTAAAACTTCCCATTTTACATTACAGAGGTCAGCATCAAAATAAATATAAAATAAATATAAAATTAAAAAATCTGGATTGACTCCACTCGACTTTCCGAACATTGAGTAATTAACAGTTTTGTAGATAAAACCAATAAATGCTAGATTCACTAAAATGCTTATAGTTAGTGCAACAGTGATTTATAATATTCATATAAATTTTCAGCTCAATTGAATAAGGCGTTTAGATGCTATCGCACTTTTAAAAATTTGGTCCCATAGGCCCTAATGATAAAGAATTTTTCTTTGTGTCCCTGTAAAAACACTATAAGTGCTAGATTCTCCAAATTCTATACAGACTGAGTATCTGTGACCTATAATATGTGTATAAATGTTTTGCTCAATTGAATAAAGCGTTTAGATGCTATCGCACTTTTAAGATTTTGGTCCCATAGGCCATAATGATAAACAAGTTTTCTTTGTGTCCCTGTAAAAAAACTATAAGTGCTAAATTCATTAAAATCGATAGGATTCGTGCTACGGTGACTTGCAACATGCGTACCAACTTACAGCTCATTCAAGCAAAGCGTTTAGACGCTAGCCTGTTCACTCACACACATACACACACACACACACACACACACACACACACACACATACATACATATATCATCGTAAAAAGAGTGAAGACGGACTCAGGTAACCTCGAAACGTATAGAAACATCAAAATCTCAAATTCGGGTTTTTGACATGATTACAATACTTTCCTCACTATAGTGTTCGAAAAGTAATAACCTAAGATACATCTGAAATGTGCATATTGTTATATTATGTAAAACATATATAGGGTGATGAAAACAAGACTGTATACAAAATAATAATAATAAAAATGAAAATTGCGCATGAGACTAATTGAAACAGGTGTTTCAAGTAGCTTCCCCTATATTTTTTTCAGCTGGCCCCTGCCCACAATTTTCACTTTACGAGATGTTAAGCTACCAGTACTTATGCTCGTGGGCGTTTCAAATCATATGATTAGCAAGCTGCACCTATACACTATAAACGCTGAATCAATCAGAAACATTCACCAATTTTTGTTACATAAAATGCAACATCACTTAAAAATTTGAATTTTTACTCACAGTAAAAAACAGTACCCAAAAACAGTTTTATCCTCATAAAATCGACAGATGTTTACATACACATCTTTTTTTACATTGTAAAGTAGGTTTTGTGTGTCTGTACTCCCCTTTATTGGCAATGACTAAGAACTTAAAAATTGTATTTTTTATTTCCATGTTTCAACTTACCCCGTACTTCAACTTGCCCCTGTCTCCTTTATGTAATTTTTACTTTCCGAACACTATAGTGAGGAAAATATTGCAGTCATGTCAAAAATACGAATTTGAGATTTTGATATTTCTATACGTTTCGAGGTCCCCTGAGTCCGTTTTCACTATTTTTGCGATGATGTATGTATGTATGTGTGTGAGTGAACACGCTAGCGTCTAAACGCTTTGCTCGAATGAGCTGCAAGTTGGTACGCATGCTGGAAGTCACCGTAGCACGAACTCTATTAATTTTCATGAATCTAGCCCTTATAGTTTTTTTACAGGGACGCACAGAAAAATTCTTTATCATTATGGCCTATGAGACCAAAATTTTAAAAGTGCGATAGTATCTAAACGCCTCATTCAATTGAGTAAAAAAAATTATACACATATTATAGGTCACAGATACTCAATCTGTATAGATTTTGGAGAATCTAGAAGTTATGGTTTTTTTACAGGGACACAAAGAAAAATTATTTATCATTATGGCCTATGAGGCCAAATTTTTAAAAGTGTGATAGTGTCTAAACGCCTTATTAATCTGAGCACAAAATTTGTACACATGTTATAGGTCACAGTTGCACCAACTGTATAGATTTTGGTGAATTTAGCACTTACAGTTTTTTTACAGGGACACAAAGAAAAATTCTTTTATCATTATGGCCTATGGACCAAATTTTTAAAAGTGCGATAGCATCTAAACGCCTTATTCAATTGATCTGAAAATTTATATGAATATTATAAATCACTGTTGCACTAACTATAAGCATTTTGGTGAATCTAGCATTTATAGGCTTTATCTACAAAACTGTTAATTACTCAATGTTCGGAAAGTCGAGTGAAGTCACTCCAGATTTTTTAATTTTATATTTATTTTATATTTATTTTATATTTATTTTGGTGCTGACCTCTTTAATGTAAAATGGGAAGTTTTAAACAAGCATTAATGTATTACAAAATTGGGTCTCAAGCGTTTTGTACTACATAGAACAGGTACACATTGGCGATATAAAATAGACTATATCTAAATAAATCTTGCAAGCCCCATAGGTTTGTAACCTGGGTCTAGACCATCTAGGGTATAATTAAAACTCTCTCTCATAGTTATTGACACATGGCTTATAGAGTAATTTACCATCAAATTTGACCTTTTTTTGAAAATTTTCAACTTTGAGACCGTTTATCTACTAAAGCCAAGAGTGACCCATGCAATTTTAAATATTTTTAAGTTCTGTACTAAGGTGTGTAATTAACCCCATAATTATTTCTATGGGGCACTCATGGCCTTAGCAGATATTCAGACTGAAAACATGGAAAAAATCAACGAAAACTGCACTTTTGAATGACCCTGGCCTTTAAAGCCATGAGTGACCCACCAAACTGTTTATGCTAAAATGTACTTAGTATCAAGTAGTATCCGTATTTAAAAAAATTGACATGGGTCACTCATGGCTTTAGGAGTAAAATGATATTAAAATGGCACCCTTTATTTACGGCCTCAGACTTCGACCCCCCTCTCTAGGTCGAACAAATGAAATTCAGAAAAAATTAAATTTCACTTTTTCTTATCACAGTACTACTAACACATCCTGAAAGTTTCGGAAAAATTGAAGATGTCAACTATCAAAAGTGTCCAACTTTTAAAAATATGACTCATAACTCGTGCTTCAATGAGATATTTAAAAAAGAAAAACGAAATTTGAATTTTTGGCAGAGTTGTTTGAAAGAACAATACAAATTCGATACATTTTACCCCACGTATAATCTTCTAAAATGAATTTTAATCGAAAGAAGAAAAAGTACCTTTTGTTTAATTAAATACGAGCTGTACTTATATACTGTAGTAAAAAAAAATTCTCTTTAGACGTCGCTGCGACGCTGTTGAAAGAAAAAAAGAAAACTTATATATTTTGTTTTAGATTTTGGCAACAGCCAGTAAAAGTTTTAGTTTAGATTTGATGCTTCGATTGCATTCGAAGGAAGAATTTTTCGATTTTTCGGTATGAGAGTAAATTTTTAGATTTGGAACGATGTTCCTTAATCGTTTTTTTTCTGTAAATATTGTATAAATTGTATATAATTTTTTTTTTTCACTATGAATATTAAATTCGAAGAAAAAGATGGCATCGTTCTATTTTTTCATTCTCTTGCTTCAGAGCAATTCGGTATTTTAATTTGTTCTTTTGTTCTTAAGTTTTGAAATCCACTGAACCATGAATTTTTATTACTACTAAGAGACCAAAAAAAAAAACTATTATGAATTATCCTGCTTATCGCTTTTCTAAAGGGTCTACAGAAAATACCCATGGGCTGAATTTTTAAAATTTTGTAAGGAAATTTTTATAAAATATTGCTCTTTAACATGCTCTAAATTTTGCATAAAATGTTTTATTTATTATATTTTAAAAAGGAAAAAAAAAGAGAGAGAGAGAGAGGGGGGGGGGGGGGGGGGGGGGAAGGAGAAATAAGTTTTTTTTTTTTTTTTTTTTTTTTAAGCTTTCTAAACCGATGTCACCTTTTAACTGATTGAGTGTTCAGTTTCCTCCTTTCATACATTCGCTCAGCGTGCCAGTTTTTCCGAAGTAGGTGAATATGGAAGGGAAAAGTTGTTTTACAGTCAATGGAAAAAAAATTAAACGGCTGCCTGCGAACCTATACCGTGGGTGTTTAATTTTATTATATATATATATATATATATATATATATATATATATATTAAATTTTAATGGAAAATTTTATAAAATATTCTTAAAATATTGCTCTTTTACATGCTCTAAATTTTTTTATTTTTATTTATTTTTTTATTTTTTTAAAGCCTTTGAAATCCATGTAACTTTTTAATTCATTGAGTGTTCAGTTTCCCCTTTGCATGCATCTGCTAGTGTGTCAGTTTTTCCGAAGTAGGTGATGAAAACAGGGTAAAAATGATATAAATAATATATGAAATATATAATATTCATGTTAGTATGAAGAAAATATCCAAACTTAAGAAAACAGTATTCCTAGAATATTGTCCAAAATGATTACATGAAGTACGACCATTGTAGAGAGAGTGAAATGAAAGATAAATGTCAATAGCATACAACAAATATACCCTCGAACCTCGCGAACAGGAACACGCTTAACGTGAATTACTTTTAACATAAACTATTTATACGATCCCCGTCAAAATGAAGATACGTTTATGCTGATAGCATGAACTACTGATAACATGAACAATTTTTTTACTCGCATTGAGATTCACATTAACGAGTTTCGAATGTTTGCGTGTATATATAAATACAAATATATATATATATATATAATTGTAAATCATAATAATATTTAACATACAAAAGATAAATTATTAATGCCAACTTTGTCCTAAAAATTTAAATAAAACCATTATTAGTAAATGATAGATGAATAAAAAAACTCACATAATAATAATAGAGATTTCATAATAATTTTAAAGATTTTCCACAATATTAATGAGAAGAATAAAATAAGCATAATAAACATTCATTTTGTGTTACTAAACAGTAAATATGTGTGTGTGTGTATGTGTGTGTGTGTGTGTGTGTATGTGTGTGTGTGTGTGTGTGTGTGTGTGATTAAAAATTAAATTACAATAATTGCCTTACATATGTACACCCCGCGACAAAAAGATAGGTACAAAGGGTTTTTCTTTGATTTTTAATAAAATAACATTATCTAAATTGTGCTTATCATTTATTATTATCATAAAATAACACTATTCCCGGACTAATTTTTGTTCTAAGACTCATTTAGAAAAGTTTTAAGACTAAAATTTTCCTAATTTAAGACTACACTCTACGACAAAATGATAAGAACAAAGGTTTTTTTTTTTTTTTTTTTTTTCCCATAAAATAACATTATCTAAATTGTGCTGATCATTTATTATCATAACAAAATATTATCCTATCAAAAACACATTAAATATTTGAATCATATTCAAAATAATCATATAAAAAAAAAAAAAAAAAACCTTTGTTCCTATGTTTTTGTCGCGGTGTGTTGTCTTAAATTAGAAAAATTTTAGTCTTAAATTTTTTCTAAATTAGTCTTAAAACAAAAATTAGTCCCGGAATAGTGTTATTTTGTGATGATAATAAATGATAAGCACAATTTAGATAATGTTATTTTATGAAAAATCAAAGAAAAAACCCTTTGTACCTATCTTTTTGTCGCGGGGTGTATGTTCGGGAAATAAAAATATACGTTAATTTCACCTTGCTTTGTGCAATCTAAAGGTTTTTACCTACACTTTCGCTCTTCAACGTATTGTATTTGAATTCTCTTGAATATAATTAAATTTAGATGTAATTTTTGAAAATTAGAGCACGGGCAGACAGACGAATCGAAATCACAGAAAAATTTTAACTTTATTGTAAAACGTAAAAAATATCATGCTCTCGCTTGCTCCTGTAACGATGTCGTATTTGCCTATCGTTAATTCTTGTGAGAGGTCAAGTTGAGGCAAGGTCTCTCAGCACACAGGAAATGAGCGTAGGAAATGACACCGTCCCTTACGTAACTCGACAGCGCGAATGAGATGGCTTTACAGGATAAGGAAAAGCGTAACAGCGTAGTATACTTTCTAATCTTGAGTAATATTTTTACTCGCTTTATGTTTCCAAGTATTCCATTCTTCAATAAACAAAGAAGATATGCATAAAAATTAATTATACGTACGATTAAGCTTGCATAAAAGCACTTACGTTTTTAGGGCTTTACAGCCCCCTAGATATGCGCATACAGGATACCCTTTTTTTTTTTTTTTTTTTTTTTGAGATAATAGGATTACAGCAGGTGATAAAATTATTAGACTTTTTACATTTTTTCGATTTTCTAAAAAAGTACTCGACAAAATAACCTGGGGTTTTAGATATGCAAAGAACATTTAAAAATTCACATTTTCCACTATCGATGTAATCCAGAGTGCAATAGGGAACCAACCACAAATTGAAGAAGAGAGCAAGTAGTTTGGATCATTTTGTATCACATATCACATACAGCTACTAATGACTTGTAACTTTAACACATTGTCACACATACTGTGGACAATACATGCATGTTTTGTTGTGGAAATT
This sequence comes from Salticus scenicus, assembly GCA_963930645.1. Classification (NCBI taxonomy): domain Eukaryota; kingdom Metazoa; phylum Arthropoda; class Arachnida; order Araneae; family Salticidae; genus Salticus; species Salticus scenicus. The sequence goes on along the minus strand of OZ005649.1, from coordinate 398,379,825 downwards.
GCCTAATTATTTTGGTAGACCATTTTTTTTTTTTTTTTTTCAAAAACTATTAATTTTTTGACACGTTTTTTGTTTATAACTGGAAGAGTTTTCCAATAAAACTTTACAATACTTCCAGGAAAATTGACAAAACAACAGAAACGTGGCCCTGTAAATATTAATACTATTCACACTACATTTTACAAAAAGCATTCTTTTGTGCATATGAATAACATATTTTAATTTCAGTAAAATTTGTGCGAAGTACAGTTATTAAAATTTGGTTTATAGAACTGCCTCTCATAGAACGCAATTCTTTGGAATACTTTCATGTGCCCATAGTGAACAACGATAACCACAAAGATAACCTCTCATTGCCTGTGTGCCATTATTTATATTCAGTTTTAGCCGGATAATGGATTAAATAGAAAAGAGCCCTTTTTTTTTTAACGCCTGGATTGCTTTTAAGAATCACTCCCAGCCGGAATGACTGAACTAAATACAACACATCTTTTTTTTTTAAATCTGATGTATGTCTACCGCTCTTCATATCTTATAACTTACAAGGGAAGTATGAATCAGTAAAATTGCTATTGAAACCAAACCAAGCTTAAATTAAAGAGCATGGTCGAAAACGTTGGGTACAGTACAAATTTGCTGCAAGAACCCCCATGGGGGCGATATATGACCCCTTAATAGTTTTAGTTATTTCTATAAAAGCCAACAAAACACACATCGTAATGGGAACGGATAGTGTAGTGGTAGCGTGCTTGACCTCTGATACTGAGGTCCTGGGATCGAGTCCCCGCAAGGGCGTTTTGTATTTTATTTTTTTATTTCAACTGATATATTTATTTTTAACATTTTTAATTAAATTAAATCATTATTTTAAGAGAAAATATCAATTATATTAAAACAAGTTTTTTTTTTTTTTTTTTTTTTTTTTTTTTTTTCCGCGCGGACAATTTAATAATTTTTTAATTTTTAACCAATTTATTTATTTATTTATTATGTTTAAAGAAATTAGTAATGTAACGGGAAATACATTTATATTACATTTGATAAGATTTTGTTAATGATTACAGTCAGATAAAAATTTGTTAATGATTATGTTTTATGTAAATTTTTAATTACTCTTTTTTTTAACGACGACATTAATAGCAAGAGTTAATCGTCTGCTCTCAATTGTATTATTTATTTATGCAATTTTTTGCGTGAAAAATCTTGAATGATCAACAGCTGTTGCTTGACTATTCGACAGCACATTTAATTTTTATTTCGAATATTTCATTAATAGCCCTCTTCACTCACCACCGCCGGAAGCCGAAGCTAATGAGTAATGATATTCTATTGTAAATTTTGTCTTTACAAATAACTTATTAACTAATACATATTTTTAAACTCTGTTTTCACCTTCTGAAAATTCCCATCTGTTAAATTGACGGACCTTCTTTAGAAAATTATTATTATTATTTATTTATTTATTATTATTATTATTATTATTATTTGAAGCTGCAAAATATGAATTTTCTATATTTGAATTTTTTTCATTTTGCAATTTCAAAACAAAATATTAAAAATTAAAAAAATACATTTTTAAAAAAGGTCAGTCTATTTAGCACTTGGGAATTTTCAGAATGTGAAAACAGAATTTAAAAATATGTATTAGTTAATAAGTTATTTGTAAAGAAAATTTCCCCATAGAATAACATTGGCTCGGGCTTCCGGTGACGGTAAGTGAAGAGGGCCGTTAAACAACTATCAAATTTGGTGGTGTTGGAAGAACTGATAATAATATTGAACACAATGACAAATTTTTTCAAAATGATTTTAATAATTTATAATTAGTTTACATCTAAAAAAATAATTCTGATAAATTAGAAACTATATTCGTAGCTTTAAACATGATTTTTTTTTTTTTTTTTATTAATAAATAAAATAAATATATATATTTCTTAAATTCATGGTCAGTACTTTATTAATTAGAATACTAAAAAAAAAAAAAAATCTTAATGTAATAAATATTTTTCTTAAATTAATAATTTAATTTAATTAAAAACGTAAAGAAAAAAAATGAACAAATTACAAAACGCCCTTGCGGGAACTCGACCTCAGGACCACCGTATCAGAAGCCAGGCACGCTACCACTACACCATCCGTTCTTACTACGATGCGTGTTTTGTTGGATTTTATAGAAATAACTAAAACTATTAGGGGGTCATATCTCACCTCCATGGGGGTTGTTGCAGCAAATTTGTACTGTCCCCTATGTTTGCGACCATGCTCTTTAATTGAAGCTTGGTTTGGTATCAATAGCAATTTTACTGATTCACACTTCCCTTGTTAGTGACTGCTTTGAAACCGCGCAACGAGACTTTTGAGGCGTGTTGTCATAACTGAAAAATAAAAAATCTGGAGTGACTCCACTCGACTTTCCAAACATTGAGTAACTAACAGTTTTGTAGATAAAATAAAGAAAGAGGAGTTGCTAAACAAACAAAAAAGAGAAAACCTTAACAAAGTGTTTGAGTATTTTTCTCCATATATCACACGAGGTTTTATTGAACGCTACTGAACTTTGAGCCCTTAGATCATAACAATAAAGAATTTTTCGTTGTGTCCCTGTAAAAATCTATAAATGCTAGATTCACCAAAAGGCTTATAGTTAGTGCAACAATGATTTATAATATTCATACAAATTTTCAGCTCAATTGAATAAGGCGTTTAGATGCTATCGCTGGTCTCATAGGCCATAAAGATAAAGAATTTTTCTTTGTGTCCCTGTAAAAAAACTGTAAGTGCTAGATTCACCAAAATCTATACAGTTGGTTCAAATGTGACCTATAACATGTGTACAAATTCTTTGCTGAGATTAATAAGGCGTTTAGACGCTATCACACTTTTAAAAATTTGGCAAAGAATTTTTCCTTGTGTCCCTGTAAAAAAACTATAAGTGCTAGATTCTCCAAAATCTATACAGATTGAGTATCTGTGACCTATAATATGTGTATAAAGTTTTTGCTCAATTGAATAAGGCGTTTAGATGCTATCGCACTTTTAAGATTTTGGTCTCTTGGCCATAAAGATAAAGAATTTTTCTTTGTGTCCCTGTAAAAAAACTATAAGTGCTAGATTCACCAAAATCTATAGGGTTCGTACTAGGGTGACTTACAATATACGTACCAACTTCCAGCTTATTCGAACAAAGCGTTTAGACGCTAGCGTGTTCACTCACAGACATACACACATACATACACACACACATACATATATCATCGTAAAAATAGTGAAAACGGACTCGTTGGACCTCGAAACGTATAGAAACATCAAAATCTCGAATTCGGATTTTTGACATGATTACAATACTTTCCTCACTATAGTGTTCGGAAAGTAAAAATGATGCAGTCCCATCAGTGTAAGGAAAAATTGACAAAATACCGAAATGGGCTATCTTGCGACTTGAATAATGGATCCAAAAATCCAGGGTGTATGTAATCCTACCTGTACAAAAACCAGTGGTGGTATTTACATCATTTTCTATAGAAAACATCTGGTAGTGAACTTGAATATTATATTTCAGTTTCATTAAGATTTGTATAAAATAAAGGTATGAAAATACGGTTTATAGAAATACCTCTCATAGAACGCAATGCTTTGGAAAACTTTCGGGTGTCCCTGTACACAAACCAATGGGTGGTATTTACTCCGTTTTCAATAGGGAACATCCGATAGTGCACTTGAATAACTTATATCAGTTTCAAGAAATTCTATAAATATTTACGGGAGATAGAGCGCGGACAGAAAGACAGATAAACCAAAGTCATTAACGCTTTTCAATCTTGTTGGAAAGTATTAAAAACATAGATATAGTAACATATATAGATCTATCATCCCCATGTTGTCGTGCAAAGATTTTTGATGCCGAAAAAAAAGCTTTGGAATCAGCCATTAAGTGGCATTGAAAAAAAAGAAAAATGAGTTTGAAACTGTATCTGGAGTTTTTCATTCACCTTTAGTAAATAAATTATTCATAAATTTTATTATTAAAATATTCGTGTGTATTCCCGTGTATATTCACTCGGGGAAAGACGGCCACATTTTGGTAAAATCGCCGTTTTTTTCGAAGTGAAAAGGAATCACTTTTTTCTGCCGATGTCCAATCTATATATTATTACTATATCTATGATTAAAAAGGGTTATTTTTTCTGTTATCTATGGTGTATTTTTATTTATATATTCTCGTGGCTTTAATTCACGTGATTATTTAATTTTATTTAACTTTTTTTAATTGTTGACAAAATTTATTAGAAGTTGCGTGGCTACCTGGATCTTCTCGTCTTTATAGAATTTGTACCGTGGAATAAGAAAATTAAAAATGGTATGTAATTAAAGTTGTTCTTTATTTTATTGAAATTATAATTGGTGTATAAAATTTTATGATATTTTGTAAATTTAAAAAAACCTTATTACCATTCACATTTTTCAAAGCTGAAAAGTTAAAACAGTTTTTCGGTATACTTTAAAAAATATGTCTATCATTTCAGAATAGAAATATTTAAATGTGCGTGTTTGTGTATGTTGAGAGAAATTTTAATGATATTTTGGGAAAATAAAATCTCAAAATATCCTCATGCACTTCAATTAATGTTTTCCAGTGCCTCTAGCATAAAATTGTGGATTTCGTTTCTGAAAAAATGTTCTTTTATTAACACGCTTTTATTAGCTTCACCTGTATGCATGTTTGTATGTATGTTTGTAAGTGCAACCGCTCTGAGAGCAAACAAAAAAATCTATATTGTAAAAAAAGACTTTCCCTACGTGAACGCTGTGGCTTTGAGGTAAAGCTCCGGGCTACGAACGTAAAGGTCTAACGTTCGAGCCCAGTCAGAGAAGATTTTTTAAAAATGGTTTTTGTTTAATTCTAAATTATTTATTTCTCATTCCTTCATTATGTTATTTATTCAGTTAATATTACGTAATTTCTAGACTTTTTAAGACGTTTTTATTTATTTGACATGATGTAACTATTAACGTATGTAACGGAATCTTGGAAATCAATTTTCGGTTACTTCTGGTGGTCCGATTGACCTGAAATTTTGCACACGACTTCATTATCGATGACAATACTATATACAAGTGTTTCCAGGCACCTGTTCCTTCAGGGGCAAGTTCCAGGGGCAAAGTATTAAGTAAAAACCCCATTTTTTTAACTTTAAAATTATTTAAAAGAGATAAAAAATTGATGCCAAAAATAAGTAAGTAAATACATTTCTTATTATATCAAATAAATAAATAAAAACGTACAAATCTTTTTTTTTTTTTATTGATATAAAACTCTTCCGAAGCCTAATTTGAATTGTATTAACATAGATTTACATTACAGAACTCGTTATATTACCCTTTAATCTCCAACCTATATTTATAGTATTAAATTTCAGGGTAAGAGAAAGTTGTGTGAGTGACACACTAGACTTTTTTTTTATTATTATTATTAAGGATGTAAATATTAGAGTGTGTCACTCACACGATTTTTTCTTACCCTGCATTTTAATACTATAAAGATAGATATTTTGTGCTTTTCATGTTCATATTTCAATAAAAGCGTGTTCTTTAATTTTTTAAAAGTATAATTTTATTAATGTTTAAGAAAGACCTATAGCAGCCACGGGAATCATGGTATAGAAGTGTGAGAAAAGATTAATTTTCACCATCCGTCAAGAAATAAAGATGGACACTCCATTTCGCGGATACTTCATCATTTAGGGATGGAATTCACCATTTCCCTCTCTCTATCCTATCGCCATCTAATCAATATAAACTGTCATTTTTACGCTTTATCCAATGTAACGTATTGAATTGACGAATATAGATATTCTTTTCATTATTTAAAAGTATATAGTTGTGTATTTAAATTAATATACATATTCTTTTTTCACGAAAAACTCGAATTACACAAACATTTTTTTACATTCGCTTGACAACACAATACATGCTTTACACAAAATAAGAGTGTTATATCACTCCAAAAACTTCTTATTATGATATGAAACCTGGACAGCTCTCTTCAAAATGATATCAGAAATCCGTAATTTTTTGGAACAAAACTTCTTTTTTATTTTTATTTATTTATTTATTTATTTTTGCTAGTGATTTCTGTTTATTTGTGGCTTATTTCACGCACTTAAGCCGAAATGACAGACACACAGACATCCATCCACACAGACAGACACAGAGACCATTCGCTAAAAACATGATTTTCGTATTCAGGGGACCTCAGAAAATGTAAATATAACAAAAACTCGCGTTTGAAAATTTGACCCTAAAACAATACTTTCTCGACCCTATGGGTAAGAGAAAGTAAAAAATGTAGAAAGAACTTATGATAGTCTCTTATATCCTACACCACATCGCAGTCACCTATATCCCTGATCATAGTGAATCTACGATCAGGGTAAAAATGCTGACGATGCTAGGGTAAAATCAGGGTAAAAATGCTGTTAATGAAAATGCAATTTCAGCAAAATTCCAATAGTATCCCTTAATGTAGCTGAATATTTTTGCGTGGCCTTGTAAATATTAATACTATTCATACTATATTTTACAAAAAGTATTCTTTTGTGCATATGAATAACACATTTTAATTTCATTAAAATTTGTGCAAAGTACAGTTATTAAAATTTCGTTTATAGAACTGCCTCTCATAGAACGCAATTCTTTGGAATACTTTCATGTGCCCATAGTGAACAACGATAACCACAAAGATAACCTCTCATTGCCTGTGTGCCATTATTTATATTCAGTTTTAGCCGGATAATGGATTAAATAGAAAAGAGCCCTTTTTTTTAACGCCTGGATTGCTTTTAAGAATCACTCCCAGTCGGAATGGCTGAATGAAACACAAAACATCTTTTTTAAAATCTAATGACTGTCTAGCTCTTCATATCTTATAACATAGCGACTGCTTTCAAACCGTGCAACGAGACTTTTGAGGTTTGTTGTCATAACTGAAAAATCAATAATTATAAGATAAAAAACTTTTTATATACCATGTTTTTAAATCTTCTGTTAAATCATAGCCATAGAACTACATTAGCATTTTATCAGTGCGTACAAAATTTTTAAAGTGATCATGACGTCCATTTTTGTGAGATGCATCATTTAACAATTTTTTAACCTTCACGTTTCATTAAATGTCTTTATTGTCATGACGAAAGAAAATGAACTCGTCTTTTATTTATTTATTTGTTTATTTTCAACAATTAAATTATAGCTAATATTTTAATGGCTATTTTAACGCTATTAGGAGGTTATTATTTTCATATTTTAATTCATTAAAAGAAAACTAATCAAAAATTCGAAAATCGGACTTCGAAGTATTGTGTTGTCATCGGGTTCTGAGCTATTCTGAAAGTTTCAAATATCTAGCTGGTAGGGAAGTTAGTTAAGAATCGATTGCAAGATTTGTACCGGAAAAACAAACAAACGAGAATCAAAGTTAATAAAAACATGGTAATCAAAAGGGATGCAGTCGCATCAGTGTAATGGAAAATAGATAAAATACCGACATGGGCGATCTTGCAACTCGAATAGTGGATCTAAATATCCAGAGTGTAATCCTACTAATCATTTATGTAAAGTAATAAATTTATTTTCTAAATCCGCTTCTCCTGATTACGCTGTCTGTAGTAATATTCTTTTCCTCTTTGTTACTTTCAAACGTTGTTCAATAGTGTCTATAACTTCGGTCTGTCCGTCTCTGTCAGCGTACTCATTATCATAAATATAGGGTCTTCGAAAAAGGTTGAGCACATTTCGAAAGCTCCTTATTCTAAACGAAACTGGGTAAATGCAATAATATTCTTTTCAAGCAACCTGTCAAGTGTCCAATATTTTTTATATGTAACTGGTGCGCAACCTTGACTTTGAATGTTGCTCAGCAGTGATATTAGGTGGAGGAGGCTTCATTCGGCTTTCCGTCATTGGTAGAGTCGGTTCTGTGTTATGGCCTCCGAGAAGTCCCAGTTTAACGCCTCTCGACTTTTTTTTTTTTTCTGCGGTTATGTCAAAAACATTATTTACAGCGTGAATGTACTGAACTTGACACATTTACGGGTTTTTCGACGACCCTGTATTTTTTGAATACCTTGAAATTATTTCAGGTTTTTTATAGCATAATTACTATTATGCTTATATTAAGATATTATACTATCTTTAATATATTAACTATCGTAGTTAATATACTATTAACTATTTTTTAATATATTACCTATATTAAAAGATTGAAAGATGCTTTCTGCAAAAATAAATATATAAAAATAAATAATTTAAAAAAAATATCTATATATACTCCTTTTGACGACTCTTTCTGAAAGTTAAGATATGTAATTCGAAGTTCGGATCTGTAAAATTTTAATTTTTTCCAGTTTTATGTGTTTCTATATGGGAAAGATTTCGAACATGCGTCAGAATGTGTGATAAAACCAAAATTTAAGTTTTAATGGAACCAAATCAACTGCATTGAAATGGAAGCAAAATTTTTATAGCAGCTGAATGAGTTGCGACCCGGTATACAAACGAGTTAAAATCGCAATCCTCGACACTTTTCACACCCAATTAATTGTCCTGTTTTTCTTTCGGCATGGTATCTGAAACACGGCTTTAACTACGAGACTACTGCAGAGCCATTTCCTTTCGGCCATTTTAAGGATCCTTGGGCGCTAATGACCATGGTTGGAAGTAATGGGGGAAAGCCGCCTTATCTCATTAAAACGCGGCACAGTTTTCCCGCTTTGCTGGCCAGAGATAAAGTCAAATATCACTTCATAAGGATTCTGAAATGATTTTGATGAGAACTCTCACTCTCTCCGATACATGCGTTTGAAGAGAACGTTAAGTAAAAAAACATTGTTTCTAATAAAATACAGGGTGATTAAGTTCTGTTAAACTTTAAGTCAACTATTCTAGCACTTGTTAGAAAATATTTTCCTCTATAAACATAAAGTTGAGAAATAGTCCGATTTTATTGATCTGAACGGCGTATTATACATAGATTACGTTTGAAAAAAAATTCACTTTGGCTTTCAATTCTTGAAATATTTTTTGCAACCGTGGTACTCTGATTGGTAGAGCGCCAAGCTCATACTCGAGCATTAAAAATATTCATACATTAAAGGTGGCTGGTGCAAAACAGATTCGTCATGGCTCCTTATTCTGTAAAACTGATATCCTTTAGAGTTACTGAGACGGGGAGCCATTCCCTTTTGCACAGGATCAAAACTAGGATGTTATATCTTCGCACTACCTTTAGGGGGGATCTCAGACCGTCGCCAATTGCCCATTGCGTAGCTCTAGAGCGACGTAAAACCCACCCTTTAGACATATGTTATGAACTGCAAAGTTGAGTAATCAGGGGTCGATCCAGACAAAATTTGGGTCCCTTTTGCGGCCCCTTCACAAAATTCCACATAGTAAAAAGGGACCCTTCACAAAATTCAAATTCATAAAAAGGGACCCTTCACAAAATTCAAATTCATAAAAAGGGACCCTTCACAAAATTCAAATCCATACAAAGGGACCCTTCACAAAATTCAAATTTATAAAATGAGTCCCTTCACAAGATTTTGTTTTATAAAAATGATCTTTTTCTTAAATGTTTTCATATTTTCAGTATTATTTTTAATTTATGCCTTAATTTGGCTCAACGAAACTCTATTAACTTGATATTAAACATTACATAAAGTGATTGTAAAAACTGAAGATTTTACACAATATTTTACTTTTTCACAAAAATATTTTATATTTCACAAAAATAAATAAAAATTTCACAAAAATATTTTGTTTTTCACAAAAAAGGGACCCAAAAATTAAAACCTGGATCGACCCCTGGTAATATATATATGTATATATATATATATATATATAATTTAAACTAAACTAAAGTAAAAATTGTTAGTTAAATCGTAAATTTTCTGTAATTATTTAGTAGTAAATCACTTTTTTTCGCGTAAGATGGCGCTTGCTCACGTTACGTTAAACGTTAAATATAAACTGAAAATTAAAAAATATTAACGTTAAAATTAAATAACCCTTTTAAATATCACCTTTTTAATATTGTTATTAGCTTTTAAATTTTAAAGATTAATAACTATCACTTAATGCATTCATTTATTTCATTTTAGTAGCACCTAGATCGATTAATCGATTCTTTACTTTTAATCTTTTCTTTTCACTAATGTTCGTTTTGGCAACCTGTTTATTTCTACTATCTCTGAATGGTATCGTTTACATGTGAACTTAGTAAAAATACTTATTCCATGTTTCAATTTTGGTTTGTGTTACTGTTTAATCTAATTTCCTTTTTTACTTAGTTTTGTTGCAAGATAGAGACTTGAGTTGTATATTGCTTGAATTAGCTATACAGCTTTCCGAAATCTTGCATTATGCTGACAGGGGTGCAAGTTTCCTGAACGTGAACATTTCTGGTTTTCAGCCTTTAAAATTCTATTTTTCATTTCATGAATTCTCTTTTATTTTATCGGATCCTTTTGGTTAATTTATCTCATTCCATTTCTATTCTTTGATGAATGTTTCTATTGGTTTAAAGGTTTTTGCAAATTCTCTCATCGTTAGGCTCATGTGTTATGTTTGTGTCATTTCTCTTCTGCGTAAGTACTTTAACATGATTTTACTAATCAGAGTAATCAAATTAAATTATCATCGTGACAATAATTTTATTTGAAATACATCTTATTTAAAATTTCATATGTTGGTATTTTCATCTATCTTTCATTTGCTGAGTGTTGCAAAGGAATTAAATTATTCAAATTATATATATATAATTTTATAAAATAATAAATTAAAATTTTCAGGGGATTCAATTTCAAGAATAAAATTTTTATAGGGTCCTCATACAAAAAATTTCTAATGAGTGAAATCTGTCCTATGAACTAATGAAGTTATGTTCATCAGCAAAGTCGCAGAAACATGATAAAACAGAAATGATGATTTAAACCACCTTTCAATATCTTAACGAAAATTCTACGAGAGATAAAAGCACTTCAACAGATGGTGATTTAAGGGTCATACACTCAACTGAAAACAATATGAAGGGGAATAACACATTAACACTTTAACTTAAGATTTTGCCTTAACTTAGTAATTTTGCTTAAACATTTTTCTAAGATGTTTCATGATAAAATGCGGAAATTTTGTACATCACCTTATTAGAGTAGGGGACAAATTTTATTCTTTGTACAAATATTTTTATATGGTGTATCTATAAAAATTTAAAGTTTGTAATTATTGAAATTTAATTACCTGAATGTTAATATTTAAGAAATTAAAGTTAGGATTAGAGTCTTTTTGAACGTCCATATTCACGTTGCGCATAAAATTGCATATATAAAATATTCAGATTTTACACATCCGTACGGCGTATTATGTTTTTCTAGTAAAAGTTTTTGTCGTCTATAAAAACCGTCCAAACAGAAGCAGCTCCAGTCCTTCATTTAGAAAGGTGAGGTTACATAAATATATAAACAGAGGCAATGCGACAGTTACAGTCAAAATGATATCTACAGGGTACTCCATTATGCAGTAGAACATCCCCACCCCCCCAACACTTTTGCTACCGATTTAATGGGACAGGATAAGCCTATGCGGATGACTCAGGATCTGTTTTCCCCCTGTCGTAGGATTTAGGTGAAGCCTGGATCAATATAAAATCGGCGAAAGGTCAGTTCGCCTAAGCCCCCATCGTTTTATCATGATACCGTGAATTACAGATATTGGAACTTCAGTCCATGCCTTACAGAAGGGCTGTCAGTTCATACGTGAGAGGGCTGAGTCACGTGACCGACTGGCAGAAGGCCCCCACTGTCACGATGGAATTGGATTTGGGAAGAGGTTAACTGTAACTTGTTGCCTATTTGCTCAGATTTTATGGCTTTCAGAGTTTTTATGGATTACTCTGATGATGAGGGATGAGAAACATGATCATATCTAGTCAAGTGAGAGGTGGTCATAAGGCTAACCACATTTTTTTCCGTATATTTGCTGCGATAATGTCTTTCACGAAACGAAGTTTTTTGTAATCATTGGATTGAGCTATTTCTTCATTTTTATGAGTGTCATTCTTTCCAGCTACATTTTTGCATCGTGTCCCATTTTATAGATCCTAGGGAGTATTTTTCTCTTTTTTCCTTTCTGTGGCTTACAGTTAAAATTTAAAATGGATGTATAATGCATGGATTTTTTCTCTTTTTTATATGTTTGTAATAATTGCCGGAACATCGTTGGAGATATTACTGTTGAGATTCAAAGAGTCTTTGGGTTCTGTCTGTCTGTACCACGATAGCGGAGGCAAAAATTACCTGATTGAGTTGCAAATTAGTACACAGGTTAACCAGCCATGCTGCAATAGATAGCTGTATATTTTTTAGCGTGTATTCTGTTGTTGGTTAGTGTACAAGGTTGGTTGGGTTTTACTTCGCACTAGTGCTGCGCAGATGGGCAATTGGCGACGGTCTGGAACTCACCCCTAGAGGTTGTCCGGAGACATGCCATCGCAATTTTGATCCTCCACAGAAGGGATGGCTCTCCCACTTCGGTGACCCCCCAGAGGTAAAATTTGTATGGGAACATGGAGGGCATTGTGGCCAGGACAAATTTTACGTGCACCAGCCACAATTAGTGTACACGACGGTCTTTGGCCGGCTCGAATACGGAACCCGCAATCTTCCAATTACGAGGCCGGCGTTCTACCGACTGGGCTACCGCGGCTCTAGTGTACAAGGACACACCAAAGTATTCCTCAGCTTTACGTCCTGTGGACAAAATTTATGTGTACCTACAGCGATAGCCTTGCACCTCTCATCACAATATGCCAATTTTTACTCCTACACTGCTCCCAATAGCAATGCAAAAGAAGCTAGGAGTGTTACCAAACTGAAACTACATTCAAATGTGACTGTTTGTATGACTACTCACTTTTATTCCATGAAACATAAACGTCTTGATATCTATATTAATAAAATCAGAGTTTTGTCTGTAAATTTGTCGGAATCGAAAAATTTTGCGATATCTTCACGTTTTACACCCCATGAAAGCCGAAAATGACTTCAGAAAATTTTGCCTGTGTGTGTGTGTGTGTGTCATCGTGTCCGAATGTCGTTTTTTTTGTCCGGGCATCACTTGAGAACGGCTGGACGGAATTCAACGGCGCTTGGCAGGAAGTTAGGTCTTCACCCAACTTAAAATTATATCTATCAACTTTTCAGAAATTCTCCCCCGTTCCCCCCTAGGGGGTAATCCCCTAGGGGTTTGTCCGGGCATCACTCGAGAACGGCTGGACGGAATTCAACGTCGCTTGGCAGAAACTTAGGTCTTCACCGAACTTGAAATTATATCTATAGAAATTTTCAAAATTATGATTAGTGTTTAAATTGTGGGTAAAAAACGCCTGCGCATGCGCCATAAATATTTTTCCACTAAAATGCTTTGAATGGAAAAATAAAATATAAAAATAATTTTTTAAGTTAAAGACTTTTGTATTCGCGTGATTCGCACTACAAATTATGAAAAGATTGAAATGAAGTGTTGCCATCTAATTTTCATACTTTAGTTAATTTTAAAAAATCTAATTGTCGTATCGGAAAACTGTTTACACCCCAGGATTAAAAAAAAATCACCTCTTTCATTTGGTACTGAATTTGTAACAATAAGTCTGATATTTCTAATTTATTTTTCATTTTATCCGTTTTTCCGTTGCCACTTAAATTTCCTACTTTAGTTATTTTTTAAAAATCTAATTGTCGCATCGAAAAACTGTTTGAACCCCTGGATTCAGCAAAATCGCCCCTTTCATTCGGTATCAAATTTATAAATATAGGTCTGATATTTCTAATTTATTTTACTCTTTTTCCGTTTTCAACCCAGATTCGATATGGAACAGCTTTAGTATTGGATCCCTTTGGCAAAATTTGAAATTCGGAACCGAAGTAGCTCGGACGTTTCTCGCCAAGATCTTTAATTGCACAATTGAGATAGCCAATTCAGTTCATCGCAGAAATGGCTTAAAATATTTAAAGTCACCAAAGGGTTCCCATACTAAAGCTGTGCGTTTTGTATTTATTTATTTATAATATTTTATATTAAAGACTTCTGTGGTCACGAAATTTGGTGCGTAAATTGTTTGTTTGCATCCGTCACTTATTGTAACTGGATTTCACGAAATTCAAAATTCTCCCCCCCCCACCCCACACACACACACCTTCTCGGAGTCGGAGGGCAATAAACGGTATAACTTTAGTATAACCCCACAGCTGAATTTGCCGATTTTTCTTTGGCGCCGTTTTGAAGGATAACGATGTCGTTCTGGACTGTTTGCGATATAATATGCAGCCTAATATGTTGTTTATTTTGGATTTTTGATCTTATGATTTAGATTATGATTTTATGATTTAGATTATGATTTTATCATTTATCATATATGATTTATGATTTAGCCATAAGCGCCAACAAAAAAAATCGCCAAATATCGTTGTGGGGTTATACTGAAGTTGTTCCCAATAAACATGTGTAAAAACATGTTTTTCCGTTTGAATTCGCTTTGAATTATCTTAGAATGGCGAATTTTTGTGCGCGGATATTGATTACGCATTATGTACATTAGTGGGATTTTCAAAACTTTGAACTCATCCGCTGAGGAAGGGGAAGTAAGAAGTGTGTTCCGAAGGCAGTGGGGACCCAGACTGGATATTGATTAAGTGTACGCATTATGTACATTAGTGTGATTTTGCAAAACTTCGAACTCACCGCTGAGGAAGGGGAAGTAAAAAGTGAGTAAGTTGTGCCGAAGACAGTGGAGACCCAGAGTCCTTAATTTGCGAGCGAGAAAACCTCTACCAATCACAGCGAGAACTTAGGTTATTAATAAAGATATGGTATTTTGAGACTTCATTTAAGTTTAATGTCCAGCGAAGCGGGCAAAGCCTGCTAGTTAAATATATATTTTCACGTTGATGTTTGATTATAAAGCAATTTATAATAACTTTAACACTACACAGGTTTTAGATATAAAAGCCGAAATAATTTTAATAAGAGCGAAAAGTGACCAGGTTAGTACTTGGTATAACGCACTAATGTTCTACCAACGGAGAAACGATCCACTCCTTCGATTAGGAACGCGTGCAGGGTTCGATTCAGATGACAAAAGTCACCGAATCCTATTTTTAAATATTACGTCCAGTGACTACGTGTACTTGGTTTAACGAAACGATAATTAGATAATGAGCGTGTCAACTGTAATGAATAGTTTTAAATACAGCAGACTCTCGTATAACGCGGGGGATACGCTCCGCGTAATAGAAAATCGCGTTATAGGAGACATACATTGAGCAGACGATTTCATTCCGCAATGAGACCAAAAGCGTCGGGTGTTGGCATTGTAATGGAGCAATTCTTCATTGAACAGGTTGAAAGTAGAAAAGATGTCGTCACGTGCTTGCTTTATTGTACGCTTTATACGAGACTCTATCGCTTTGTATGAGTACAGGGCCGGCTCTAGGCGGTAGGCAAGGTAGGCAACTGCCTACGGCGGCAAAATTTAGGGGCGGCAAAACCATTTGAACCTCATTAAATAAATAAATAAAATACTTCGATTATTATTGAATGTAGAAAATAAATAAATAGAAAAAAAAAATAAAATAAAATAAATAAACAAGAAAATAAACACAACAACAATTTACAGGCTTCTCTGCCCATTCCTATAATTTAAAATGCAGACAAGAATAGACAAACTTGTAAGTTCTGTACAGTATGTATTGTATGCGCAGCCGTGACGCGAAGGGAGAAATGCACACTCGCCCCTGATTTAACAAGCTCTTTTTGCCCTCTAATTAAAGAAAGTCAAGAGTTTGCCAATTGTAGGGACTTTTATCAGTGTTCTTCAGCATGTAGGAACTATTTGGAGGCACCCTTTCTCCCCAGGACATTATCAGTATATCCTAAGTATGAAAGAACGTCCTTGGATGCCATAAGATAGGGACATTATAGTTGTCCGTAAAAACACGGCAAAAATTGAGTTTGGGTTGGCAATAGTGATGTCAGATTTAAAACAATAGTTCATTTATGGAATAACGTCCATCAGATTCAATGGATGGATAGGGGGAGGGGCGATAAATTTTTGAGGAAGATATGTTTCCATTGGCCGATCAGAATTTAAATGCAAATTCAATGAACATTTTAAGGTTTTCTTCCTGATGAAAGATCTACTGGTAAGGAACTGCCTAAAGTTTCATTAAAAGAGTTTGAAAAAAAAGGGGTTAAAATTAGAAAATATGAGCGGTCAAGGTTATGAAAATTGCTCAGATGAGAGGCGACAATTTCGGAGTACAATCAAGGATTAAAACTTTAAATTCCAGAGCATTTTACGTACATTGCAGCAGCCATTTATTAGAAACTTAGTAGTTAATGAAAGATTGCGAAGTTAGAAAAGTTATATAGATTCCCTAATATCTTTATTCCTTAAAATAGAAAAAATTCATGATGCTTTATTAAGCATTTGCAAAAATATAGTGATAGAGAATATGATTCAAAATGAGGCAGTTTATTGATTACAGTCGGCAGCAAAAATATTGAAGCACTAACCAATAATTCCTACTTAAAATATAGGCACCAAATACTATTTTATTAAGTAAATATCTGTCGAGTGATGATCTTAGTCTTATACTGTTTATAAAAAAGTAAGTTGATGATAAAAAGAAGCGATCAAACTATATATATACATGAAAAATGTGGATGTGTGCTTCAATAATTTTTCTGCCGACTGTACAATAAAGCAGTTAAAGTTTTTTATGATTGATCATCATTTGACACAAAAATTTGAATTATATTAATCTGATTAAGTAAGCTATGTGAAACAAGTTTTTGATTTATACCAAGCCAATAATTTATTAAATAGCTCATTATTATTATTATTATTATTAATATTATTATCATTATTATCATTATTATTATTATTATTACTAGCAGGCTTTGCCCGCTTCGCTGGACATTAAACTTAAATGAGTTGTCAAAATCTCATATCTTTATGAATAACCTAAGTTCTCGCTGTGATCAGTAGAGGCTTTTCTCGTTCGCAAAGTGAGGAGTCTGGGTCCCCACTGCCTTCGGCAGCAACTTACCCACTTCTTACTTTCCCTTCCTCAGCGGGTGAGTTCGAAGTTTTCCAAAATCCCACTAATGTACATAACGCATACACTTAATCAATATCCACACACCAAAATTCGCTATTCTAAGATAATTTAAAGCGAATTCAAACGGGAAAACATGTTTTTATATATGTTTATTGCCCTCCGACCCCCCCCCCCCCCACACACAAAAAAAAAAAAAAAAAAAAGGAAGAAAGAAAAGAAAAAAGGAATAGTAGTAAGAATTATATGAGCATTATTTACTTAGCTCAATTCTATTAGACAGTTTATATGATTTTTTTTGTTTAAATATAAATGTATTTTTTTGTGGGGGGTAGGGGGCGGCACCTTTGAGGTTTGCCTACGGCGGCAAAAACGTTAGAGCCGGCCCTGCTCAATGAGTAATAGTAATAGTAGCAGATTTTTCGTCGCGTTATACGAAATCGCGTTTTGTGGGAGCGAATTGTGCGAGATTCTACTTTATTTATTTATTTATTTTTTTTATTTTTTAATCACGACAATAAATAGACATTTCACGAACATGTATTGTAGCATCAAATTTAAGAATAGAATACATAAAATAACTTCTTACTTAATGCTTCTTTCCGAGTCAGATGTTTTCACTTTTCTTAGTTTAGTTTCTTGCGGAATTATGATAACTTTCAAATTACTTCATGACTCTTGAAAAAACACGATAATTTAATAAATTTATATACATATTTATAATTTAGTTGACTATAAAACATACTACAATTCTGTCATACGCCATTTCAGCGTTCTATCTTTTTGAACACAATTCTGAATCTTCCTAAAAAGTAAAACAAAACGTGGCTGTTGCCAATAATAAAATAAATAAATAAATAAATAAACAGTAATAAAAATAAGAGTTCGAAAAAGTTTGCCTGTTTATAGAGTTTATGAATAGAGAAAGTTCAGTTTCGTAACATATATATATTTTGTTAAAATCTCAAAATTTTTTACTTTCCGCAAAAAGGGTTCCCTAAAATTAAAACTTAATTCGACCCTTGGGAATCTTTACGGACTAGGAATTATTCAACATTACCCTCAAAGTACCGTACACGCGTTTTTCTCGCTTAAAATTTTTAATATGGGGGTAATCTAAGATTACATGCGTCATCCAGTGAAGCTTAAAATCTCATAACCAGTCACATCTGACGACGAATATAACGCTTTAATATTTTGCAACGAAATTCCATTATGCGTTCGAGGTCATCTATTTCCATGTCAACCACTTTTGGCGTTTATTAAATTTCTAAATCAACATCCCCCCCCCCCTTTCTCTTTTGACAAACATGGCGCAGCTTTTGAAGTATCTTCGGTGCCTAAACCTCTCCACTCGACGGTCCCTCTAACGTGAAAGGGGTTCGATAAGGCGGAATAAGTGTAGAATGCAAACAGTTGGCTTTTACATTAATGAATCAATAGAGGGTGGAAAGGATTCTGACAGATACGTAGTATCACAGTATAGTTTGGCCTGATAAGACGATAGATGCGTTACAAAAAATATTTCCTAAATATTATTTAAATTTCCTAAATATAGTATTTAATTTCTCTCCCTTTTTGTTAGAAATTAAATATTTTTGATGAATATCTATGAAGTTTTGTTAGAAAATTTGTGAAACCGTCGCTTTATTTTATGTTTTATCCTTTAGCGTTCACTACCTATTCTCTTTTGACAATTGCTAAATTAATTTAAAGAATGGCTATTGACTCATAGCTGATCTTGTGCATAACATGCACACGACTTTCATTATTCACTATATTACATGTATCATATATACTTTTAGAAGATTATGTGGTCAGAAGACATAAAATTGACCTAAAAAGTCAGACGCCTAACAATTTTTTCTGTAAAAGAAAGTTGATACATGTATACAGACACTAAAACAGTTTATATAGCGAGTTAAAATAAATAAATAAACTCTGTAGAACCGTTTTCTCTGACACTTATTCCCGAGATTTAAAACTAACCTACCTAATCAGGATGACTATACAATTTTCTGTAATAAGTAATAACCACGTAATACATGCGAAAAGATAGCTAAAAAGGGGTTTATGTAACAATTTTCAAGCATATCACACTGTTCTGCATGAAAATTGGCCTCAACACCATTTCTGCAAATTCTTATGTAAAATAACCCCCTGAATCTGAATAGGACGCCCATTTTGCCCCATCACCCAGCGTTTCTTTGGGACGCCCCCCCCTATTTTTATCAGTTTTCGGTCATTTTATGGCTATGAATTTGATTTGGAAGGGGGGGGGGATTATTTTAACTGTTAAATATCTTCTGAGGGGCTACAGAGGTGAAAAATTCTAAAGCATGAATATTTGTAGCAAGGAAAAAATTTAGGTGGGGGGGGGGGGTTACCACTGAAATTATAAATTACATTTAATATACTTTATTAATCTATTATTATTTATTACGCATTATATATATGTTTTTGTTTCTAAGTGTTAAAGTAATTCTTTTCCACTCTACAAATCAAATTTACGGCCATAAGATTACCGAACAGTAATATAATTAGGCGAGGAGTTGGCGCCCCGAAAGAACGGTGGGTGACTGGGCAAAATGAGGGATCCTATTCGGATTCAGGAGGTCATTTTACATAAGAATCAGTAAGAATGGTATCAGGGCTCTATTTTTTTTTTTTTTTTTTTTTTTTTTTTTTCCCAGCGCAGTGTTCTTATACAGGGCGACTATCAATTTTTCTGAACCAACCAATACATATGAAAGGATATCTAATAGGGTGTTAATATATTAACTTTGACAAAAAATGATAGAGCTATTTTTTAGATAGGGAACTACGGTCCCTCTTCCGGTTTTCTAATTTTCACCAAAAGTTGGAAAATCGTCTGTATACCACACCTGTCTCAATTCTGAAGTTTCGTTGTTCTATCTATATTAGTTTAGGAGGTATGGTAGCATAAGATTCTCCAGCTCCACGTACTATATATATGCACACATACACACTGTTGCCAAAAAATATCTTTTTAAAAGTTATATATAAATGTTGTTCAGCATAAATTTTTTGCGTCAGTTTTTTAATTCAGTACAACAGAATTTTGCCTCCAACCTAACAGTATTTTTAATTTTCGAGAAGTTTCCTGGTTTGAAACATTTAAAGGTTAACCTGATTAAATTGGAATAACAATTAATTTAATAAATAAATAATTTTGTAAATAAACACTTACACAATGAATTGCGAAAATTCGCAGAAGTTATTTTAAATCATACTACAACCGTTCAGCTGGTATAAAATGCAAGCACGAATGCTTCAACAAAGCAGCATCCCCCTACTTAGAAATTTAAAATGATTTCTGCCTAACTGTTTTAGGCATTACTGTTGATTTATACAGCAACTGTGGCTACTTTTGTTTTTCTCCTGATGAAAGGTTGTGTTATGCTATTTCGACCTGAAATAATATTTGCGTATACAAACAATACAGTTTATAATGTTTGCTTACAAAGTTTATTCACTCATCTTGAAATCTTATCAAAGAGCATCTTCCTTAAATGACACTGTCTAAACCGAGATGCATATTGGTGTAATCTCATTTTGAGATTTTAAAGCTTGAAGGAAATCTTAAGAGTGTGCCATTAGTTGAGAAAATGGGTGTGAAAGGGCTTCCATGAACATAATACGTAAAGGGCGTTCCTTTCCTTGGGGCGCTTATCGACCGCTTAACATAGTTTTGAATGCGCCCTTTTCCATCGAC